>WOXC01005841.1:0-600000 GCA_011680675.1 Gymnobelideus leadbeateri | reverse complement strand
ATTTATGGTGCTGTAAAGGGGGGAAGTTTTTCAAAGTCCTCATGAAAATATCCCTGAGTAATTTCATTTTTTTAATTTGTATACATAGCATCTGGCATATAGAAGGTGTTTAATAAATGCTTGTTGATTGGTGAAAAAGCTCCTTTAAAAATGAAAATTAATGATCTACAGTGAAACTTCATCTTTAACCATTATTTTTTAGAAAGATATTTCAAAATCCCTCTGGATAATCCCTAATACTCAAATGAGTATAGTCAATGATTTATGGTTTGCAGACAGGGAAGAGTCAGTTTGACAAAGGGAAGGTGATGCTAGACAGGCAGTTATGAGACCCCATTTTCACAGTTTTAGATTTACTAAATGTTAGCTATGTGGCCTTGGGCAAATTGCTTGGCCTCTCTGAGCTTCATCTGTCCAATGGATTAGACTAGCTGACCATCGTTGTCCCTTCCCACTCTAACCTGTGATCTTTAGTGTCCTACATTCAACAAAACACTGATCCTCTGGTGTGGCTAGTCCACCTTCGCTAAAACACTTAATAAAAATTTTTTAAAAAGCACTGATTGGATTTTAATGCCTCCATAGAGAAAGGAGAAATAATGGTCTCTCATTTCTTTCTCTTTTATCCTGCTACTTCTGCCCAACCCACTCCTCTTACTCCAAATTTCCTTGGGCTTCCAAATTTCCATGTGTTCGCTGGATTAACTTGAAATGAATCCTGGGGTTCTAATCAGTCATTTCAGGAAGACCCCCACCACCCCTTTCCTCCCATGGATCCTAGAACCAAATTGAGTATGAAAGGGCAAAAAGGAGTGTGTGGGTGAAGGCTGGGAAATAGAGAGAACCTCAGTGCTGGGGAATTTAGGATGATGAAACCTGGTCCACTTTTACAAGATCAGAGATCTAGAGCGAAAAGCGTCCTCAGAGACCATCTAGTCTAGTGCTATCATTTTAAAAAAGAGGAAACTGAGGCCCAAGGCAACTAGCATTTGAATCCAGGTCCTCTGACTCCAGAGCCATTGCATTTCTCATTGATCCATGCTGCTCTCCTTTCTTTTCTTTCCCTTTTGCCTACTTAATCATAATCTCTCACCAGTCTATTCACTGTTGCTTTCTGGTCCAGAGGCAGACAATCTAAGCTGAACATAGAGCTCAGTAACCTGGCTGAGGCTGAAAGAGGCAATTCTAGAGATGCCTATGGATAGAAAAGTGTCATGCCACCCCTCCCGTGGTCTCCTAACATTCCTGGATAGAAGGCTCCCTCACGTCCTTTGAGGAACAACAGAAATTGTCATCTCTAACAATTCACAGATGCTTGTTTCTGAGGTTGTCATTCTATTTTTTTTTCTGCTATAGTAGAGGAAGTATCCCACTCTGCTCCAGATTGCGCAGTAAGGGGCCTCCCCAAATGCACACTTCACATCAGCTAGGAATTTTTTTTTAGATATTTATTTGCAAAGCCGTTCCCTGAGCCCGGCATTTGTTGCAGTGGTTGCCTCGATACAAGTGCTCCACATCAATTACTGCAATCATCTTCTCAAGTTCTAGGGTTTCACCCCAGAAGGGCTCCCATGAGGTAGAGGACAGCGCTGGCTTTCAGTGCTTGCTCCTGCTAGAGAGGGAACAGTGCAGGAATCTGACAGCTCCAACAGTCCCAGGGACCACATTCATCCTCTAGGTCAGTTCCTGAGGGGCACAGGCAGAAGCGAGAAAGGCTTATCTCTTCCTAAAGTCATTGGTTCCGGAAGCAGGGACATGGTTGCCATCTCTCTGTCATCTTTTCTGAGCAGAAAGCAGACGGGCAATGCTGCTTTTGCAGCTGGATCCCCAAGGCCTCAATATGCTGGGCTAGAGAGCAATTACTGTGAGTGTCCCTGCTAAAACTGGGGATTATTGGAGTTTCAAACAATGGCAGGTATCTTTAACTAGGAGAGAGAGAGAAGTCTAGAAGGGATAATCTCAGTTCCAAAAGCTATAATGGAAACTCTAAACTTGGAGGGTTTTCTACATTTTTTAATGTCCTAAACCTCTTTGGGTAATTTGGAGAAGCTAATTGATCCTTCTTAGAACAATGTTTTTAGATGCTTAAAATAAAATGCATAGCAATACCATGGAAACCAATTATATCAAAGCATGATTAAGAAACAAACCAAGTTTACAGAGCCCGGGTTAAGCAAGCTTTCTGCTGTCAGTCTGGCCATTTGGATTCCAGGTGAGAAACTAAGGCAGCCATTTTAGGAAGGGGAAATTTAGTGCAGCCATATTTATAATGCAGAGTGCTACAGTTCAGCAGACAGCACGTGACTAAGGTCTATTAAGGGCTCACTGCAGATTTGGACTGAGCGCTGCTAAAGCAGAGAAAGCTGTGTCAAGATCTTGAGCCAGGAGAGGCTTTATCCCAATGCCCTTCTAAAGACCCCAGGCCAACTTTTTCATTTTATAAGTTTGATAACCAGGGCCCAAACTGGCTAAGTGATGTTCCCAGGGTCACCTTGCTAGAAAGTGGCACAGCCAGGGTTACACCCTGCCCAGTAAACACAACACAACACAATACAATTTATTAAGTGCCTACTATGTGTCTGGCTAGGTACTAAGTGCTGAGTAAATGAGGGGACCAGACATTTAGATCAGAGATCAGAGATTTAGAACTATAGGGGACCCCAGAGACTGTCTAACCTCCTCATTTTACATATGAAGAAACTGAGGTTGAGAGAGTTTAATTTATTTGATTCCAAGTGTATTGTCATGCTATTTCTGAGCAAAGTAAGCAAATGGCCATTATCACATAATGATGATGATGATGATGATGATGTATCATGTCTACTATATGCCATGCACTATTCTCATTGCTTACAAATATTATCTCAGCTGATCCTTGCAGAAACACTGGGAGTTGGCACAATTATTGTCCTCATTTTGCAGACGAGTAAACTGAAGCAAAAAGAGGCTAAGTGACTTGCCCAATTTCACACAGCTGGTTAAGTGTCTAGGTTGAATTTGATTTCAGATACTGTAATCTTGAGTCCAGACCCAACATTCTATCCAGTGTGCCACCTAGCTGCCTCCTCATGTGCCACTGGCTATTTCTGTTTGGTTTGTTGTTGTTTTTTTTTTTTTTGGTGGGGGAGGAAGTTGGGTCTGTGGTTTCATATACATAGAATACTCCTACTGTGGAAAGTCCCTACATTAATGCAGATCGACAATTGTCCAATAACTTCTAGCCTTAGAAAGTTGCTTGGAAGATTTTCATATGCCCAAAAATTATTGTGTGTCAGACACACGACTGGAACTCAGTTTTCCTAACTCTAAGGCTGACCCAGAATCCATTACAACATTGCTGTTCCCCAATTGCAATAGTTACAGTAACCTAAAACACTATACATGCCAGGTAGTATTGCAACTCTCTGCCTTTATTGGGTGGGAGACAAGGCTGGAATATACAGATCAAACCCTTATTTTAAAAAATTGGTTGTTTTATAGGGCATTTTTCTGAAGCTATACTCAAATAGTTAAGCAATTAATTTAGTTCTTGATTCTAGACTTCAGTCTAGACTTGTTGGGAACAATAAGCAGAGGGGTACAAATGAAGGGAATCCAGAAAATATAAGGATGGATCAGGAAAGGAGCATTCATGTTACACTGGGGTTGCCCAAAAGGTTCCTTTAAATACCTATTACAACTAGGCTAATAGGGTTAAAGATTTTAAGCTGGGAGAGACCTTAGATATTATCTAGTCTTTTAGCCTTATTTAACAAATACAGAAATTAAGAAGTAGCAACTTCAAGTGACTTACCCAACATCACACAGGTCCTAAAGCAACCATATACTGGGAACCCAGCCTCTTTGACACCAGGTGCATTACTTGTTCCACTATCTCTAGGATTGTGATTTATGAATATTTACTTTATGTACTTCTAACGAACATGTCCATCACCTAAAATGAGGCAGATCTGTGTATCTTTGGCTGCCATAAGAAAGACTGGTACTAGGCATGAAAATATATTTTTAAAAGCCAACTTTCTCCAAAATCAACTTCTTTTCTGAGAACAGCTGTAAATATGAACCATCCCCATAGAAGTGTTCGTTAATGAATCACTCACATTCTGACAGAAGTAACAGGAAGAATGAGTAGACAGAAAGGCACAGTGACTCAACCACCCATGACTGTTGTTGTTTCTCTTAACCTGAAAGGAAATAGGAATCATTAGCCAATTTCATCTAACTCTATAATCTGTACAATGTGAATCACTTTGGATGCTTAGCCTTCCCTGGTCTCTCTTCTCCCTAAAGTCTGCCCACCGTTTAGCAGCAAGTCTCAGGTACTTTAGGAGAGTCAATGACCTCTTATGGTGTGGAGATGTCTATTCACTATAGCAACAACATAATAAATAGTTCCTGGGGGTCTGAAAGAGTTAATGATTCAACAAAAGGTAGTAAAGTATTTTGAAACCTAACTTTGAGGAGAAATTACCTATATCCTTCATTGATCATCCAAAAAAAACCTTTCGATTGGTTAAGTTGAGCGATAGTCCCATTTTACAGGTGGAAAAACTAAGGAGCAGGGGAGTCATGTGGCACCTACTTAGCAAAGGGACATTAAAAAGTTTAGAAAAGGACACCCTGGTCATATCTAGGTCCAGGAAGTTACGTTGCCTACCATGGCAGCATCACTGCCTAGGTTTATGTAATTCCAAAAAAATTTTATTTCCCTGTCCTAATTGAAAAAATAAAAACAAAACCATCCATTAACAAGTACTTGTTGAACATGTGTCTTATGCCTGGCTCTAGATGTAGAATCATTAAAGTGTAGTCTCTCCCTTCCAGGAGCCAATACAGTCCAGCTGGCAATAAGATGAATATATATAGAATAGAATTAGAAGTTCATAGACAGAGCTGGAAAGGACTTTAGACACCATATAATCCATGGATTACTAACTACAGACTGAGGACCAAATCCAATCTGTTCTCTGATTTTGGACAGTGAGCTAAGAATGATTTTTGTATTTAAAAAGAAAATAAAACTGTATTTTAAATGTTAAAAAACAACACCAATATTCTTAACTTGGGGCTGTACAAAAATAGATCAGTAGGCCAGATTTTTGGCCTCTGGGCTCTAGTTTACCAACTCCCGATCTTGTCCATTTTTCATATTAGCAAAAAACCTAGAAAAGGAAAGTAAGTTAACCAAGGTCACACAGGCAGTATGTGGAAGAGGTAGGACTTTTCATTCCATTCCTTTGACACCAAATCCAGTCATTATTTCTACTATAACTAATCCTAGAACAATGTACAACACGGTGTATAATTAAGTGCTAATCTGAGTGGTCTAGATTATAAAAATAGAGAAGTTCAGTGAGGGAGAAATAGGTGTGGCTAGAGTTGTCATGGAAATCTTCATAGGAAGAAAAGACTTGATCCATTCTAACAATAAAAATAATAGCTTTTAAATAGGGCCTACTGCATGTCAAGCACTGTGCAAAGTGCTTTTTAAAAAATATTGTCTCATTTGATCTACATAACAACCCTGGGAGGTAAGTGCTATTATTGTCCCAGTTTTACAGTCAAGGAAACTGAGGCAAATAGAGATTAAGTGATTTATGCAAGATCACAATGCTAGTAAATGTTTGAAGTCAAACATTTCCTGACTTTCCTGAAGTTCCTGACTCCATGCCCAGTTCTCTATCTTCTGTACCACCTAGCTGCATCGAATCATTAAAGAAATACTGTAATCATAGATTGAATTGAGCTGCAATACCAAGTTCAACACATGATATTTGTTTTATGGGTGGGGAAGAAGGATACATATTGAGTGACAATGCCCTAGTGTTTTGTACCAAAGTTTGTTGTTGTTTTTTTATCAACTCTATGTGACCTCCATCTCCCCAGTGGCAAAAATGACCCTACTCCTGCCTTTAGGGTTCTGGCAAAAACATCTATCCCCCTCCAGTACTAGCCATAAAAATCTACGGGTCTGTATAATGTGGGGGGTTGAATCTGACCCCCAGAAGCTGCATTTGCTTTAGCTTCAAACATGAAGATGAGCAGGAAGGAATGAAACATAGTTCAGGAGAAAGAGAAGATTTACAATTGATCTGTTCAATCTGGTCCCAATCCAAGGCTTTACAGTTGTGGTCATGGGCATATTTAATTCTGCCTCAATAGACACTTTCTCATTCTGTCAGCGCTATGTTTCACATTCACTATCTATAGCTTCCCCCCCCCCCCCCAAACACTAAGAAGGAGGCAGGGAAATATTGGTGACAGTCATGATAGGAGGAAGTATTGGATACAAGCCACTGACTCCCTCAGCCTTGATCTTATCAGTAGTTTTGGGAGGAGGGAGGAAGTAATGGGAACAGCAGGAAGGAGGGAGGGAAGGCATCACTTATATTTCCAAGAAAGTAATGACTCTCTGACACTTTCTCAAATAATTGCTGACTCCTTTTCAAAGGAAAAGATCAACCTTCCAAGATTATCTCCCACAAAGACTTGTTTTATTTTAAAAACTTCCATCCAAATGTTGACCTGGAGTCAGGAAGACTTGAGTTTAAATAGAGCTTCAGACAATAGTTATGTTACCTTTGGCAAGTCATTAGACCTGTCTGCCCCAGTTTTCTCAACTGCAAAATGGGGATTGTACCTACTTCCCATGGTTGTTGTGAAGATCAAATGAGACTTTAAAAGCGCTTAGCATGGTGCCTGGTACATGATAGGTGCTTAATAAAGCTTATCCCCTCCCCCCCCCAGATTTCAACTCTGCACCATTGAAAGAGAAAAAAAAAGGGGGGGTGGCATTCCTCTTCTCTTCATGTTCACTTTGCCTCGATTCGCCAGTCTTTTCATATGGACAATGGATTTCAGATGGACTTGTGTTATCACTGATAGAGACTAAATATTTTAACATTGTCACCAGAATAATAGGAGGCCAGGAATTGTGTCTGATTCACATTTGTATCCCCAAGTAACAGTGCCCTCTGTGCCATAGGTACTTAGCAAATGTTTGTTGAATTCAGTTCAATTAAATATATAAATTGAACTTTTTTTTTCCTTTATCAGAAGGAAGGCTGCAGGAATTGTTTGAAAAATCCAGAGCTTGTGGTCTGGGAATTCAAGAATACAATTTTAAAATGGAAACTTCATTTAACCTTCACCTTCTCTAATGGAATAGTGGTTCCCTGAATAGAAATAGAGTGGTGGAGGTGGGGGAAGGGCTAGGATAAAAGTCTCCAATTCACATTCTGTATTCCCTCAGGAAAAAGGCCAAGCCTTTATTAGAACAAAGGGACAACGCCCTCTTACAAATTCCTGACTTTCTCTAATTAAAAGTAAGATTCATCTTTAAAAATCAGTTTTATTTGCTAACATGGTGTCAGAATAATTTTATGCCTTTTTAGTTACACTTCAAAGTTAGGATTTAGGCTGTAATATAGATGTTGAAATCAGTTTTCATTTTAAATAATGAAGACTTTCAAGGGGAAAAATATTTCCTTTCATGACAGTATCATAAATGCTATACTATATCAGTCCTATGTGCCAGACAACCCAGTGTTGATGAGTGATAGTAAATGACATTGTGTGGGAAAAGCATGATTCCCTCAAAAATTAGGGATACCCGTCAAACATCCTTACCTTCCTATTGACGTGATCTAGTGAATAGAGTGCAGTTTCCTATCTTATCTATGTGACCTTGGGTAATTCACTTAAACCCTTTGGGCCTCAGTTTACTTAATCTGTAAAATGAGGATATTGGCTTCAGTACTATTTAGGATACCTTCTAACTCTGGATTCTAAACATCATTAGGACATTCTGAAAGAAAATAAGATCATTTATATATTTGAAGGTATTTTTCTCTTTCCTGTCTTCCGAGGCACCATGCTATTTTTTCATAATGGATGCTACTGACCCACTAATAGCTATATGGCGTGGGCTAACTGGAGCTACTTAACTGAGTTAGCTGAGTTAGCTGAGCTAACTGGAGCTGAGTGGAGATTGCTTTGTGCCACATCATCCACACTTTCTTAATTGGTCCCCCTCTCTACAAATGATTTGTATTTTTCAAAGTAGCTGCTCAAGATTTCAGTTGCAATCTGTGACCATGTAATTGTATAATACTAATTGGCTCATGTGGGAAATGAACCCATGACCTTGGCTTAATTAACATTATGCCCTAACTTAACTAACCTCACCCTACTTAAAAAAAAAGGATTTCTACCTGGGTCATAATAGTATCTTTTTTTCTAAAAAATTAAAATTTTATAAAGGATGTTATCAAACATCCTTAGCTCATTTCTCTTTGCAGTATATGTGGAACTGGTATTATCACTTTTATAGATGGATAAACTAAATAATTTTAATTTGTGTGAGCTTAAAAATAACTGTTAGTACTGAAAATTGAAATTAGAGATAATTATCCCTAGGAGTGCTTTATGTACCTAGAAATCTGGCCAAAATATAAATACTTTTTCAGAAGAATGGCTCAATATAAATCTTATGTGAAGAAGTATTATTTGAATCTACTTAAGAGACAGCTGTCAGCAGCTGCCTCCATCTCCTCTCTTTTCTCTCCTTCTCCCTTCTCTTCTCTCCTCTCTCTTCTTTCTCTTTCTCACCCTCTCACCTTCTTACCCTCCCACTTATCTGTACCTATAGCCTCCAGCTGGCCTGCCCTGACTACTGTCCAGTTTGTCTTTCTGACATCTCTTAACTAAAGCCTTTATATCTTGGTTTCTACATTCTGATGCCCAGACTATCTTCTCAGATTCCAAGCCTAATTCTTGCTCTGGCTTTTGATGATCTTCCTTGTTCTGACCTTCAGGAACCAGACATACCCTTCCTTAGAATGTTCACCTGGTTCCAGACCCATGTTTCCACCTCAACCACTGCCTTTTTTGCCCTTACCTAGATCTGCCCTACTCCCATGCCTACCCTCATTCTCTTGACCCCAAAACTTCCGGTCTTAGTTACTCAACCTGAATTTGAGTTGATATTTCAATTTGATATATCAGGTTGATATATTTGGTCTGAACCAAGTCAACAAGAGAATATTAAGTGCCTATTATGTGTCAGACCTTGTCCTAAATGTTGTGAATACAATGAAGAGCCAAAAACAATCCCTGTTCTCAAGGAACTCAGTTTAATGAAGGAGCTCATATTTATCCATGATAACACATGTTCTCTTTGTAAATTTCTTTTGGGAATAATTGTGGTCAGGGAAGGGAGGGACTTGATTTGAGCAGAATTTCCTTGCCAGGTCTACTATGTATCAGGGAGTCTAATCAAATCAGTCAATTGATTTAAAGGAATTATAATTCTTCAAACTCTCACATCCTTTTCTGTTGTTTCTTTAAAAAGTAATTGGAGAATTTGCACCTGCAGAAAGGCACAAGGTTGTTTTTTTCACATTAGTGAAATCAAAGATGAGGGGATGTTTTTATTCTGTAAATGGAACTGATGGCCTGCATAAAATAGTAAAGGATGTTTTTAAACATGCCCTCATGCTTTGTCTTCGACACTTAAGAAAAATCAATCTGCATTAACTTAATTTTTATGTCAGGAAATGATTTGGGTTAGGCAACAGCAAGATCTGTGCCTTTTTGAAATATATTGCATAAAAGAAGAACACAAAAGGATTCAGATTGCTTGTCAAATGATGCCTCCAAAGACTGAGTGCTAATCTGAATTATGAAATGTACTGACCAAACATTTCCCGTTTCCAGACAGTGTTGCTTTCACAATGTTGTATTTAGACTTGCCAAGGAAGTATTCCTAACATTGCCACTAAATTTTAAATCAGGAAACCTAGAGTTTCAGATTGGAAAGAGACCCTAAAGTGCCTCTAGTCTAACCTAATTTCTGAATAAGAATTCCTCTAGAACATTCCCAGTAAGTGGTCACCTGGGATCTTGAAGACGGCTGGTAACATAGAGTCTACTAGTTCCAAAGTCATCTCACTTCACTTTGGGATAGCTCTAATTGATGTGACAATGGAACCTGCTCCCAAATTAAAATGTAAGCTCCTTGAGATCAGGGAACTAACTTAAATCTCTTTGTCTGATTGTCCCAGCATAATGACTTCTACCTAAAAGGCAATTTAAAAAAATAATCATTTAACAAATAAATATGTACATTGACCATAACTGAGTCTTTAAAATGGATCTCCTTGGAGGTGAATTGTGATTAACAATGCATTTTCTGATTGCTCTGAATTTTGTCTTTTGTCCTTTCCCAGTTCCCTAAAGCAATGCTATTTGAAAATCCCAAAGCAACTTTAATTCATAAATGTGCATGCTTTTATTGGCCCTCTCCACCAATTGGACATGATAAATTATTTTAATTCACATCATGATTGAAACTTTTAATATACAAAATTCCAGATTTTCAAAGTCAAGGACTCTAGAGCTGAAGAAACTAAATGTCCCTATGGGTATGTATTATTTAGTGAAACTCTCTTTTGGACTTCATTGTACTTTTGAAATGTGTTTACTCTTCCTCTCTGCACCACCTGCTACAACAACTCAGAATTCTTGTGCTTTGACTGGGAACATATTGATTCTGAGCCATTATGTTCTAGTCACAGTTTACAGCATTGAATTTTCTTAGAGGAAAGAAGATACATATTGGAGAAAAAAATATAACTCAAAAATAAAATTGAATAGTCTCTGTAATATTTGGAGTTCCCAAACAATTTGACATGTTTGCTTGGAATCTCTTAGAAGAGAGAAAGAAAGTGGCCAGATTTCTTGGGTCTCCTCCATGGCCACCTTAAAACTGAGAAGAAATAGGAAGCAACCTGGTATAGAATATGGATATACCATAATCTTTCCAGAATATTAAATTTGTAGCCAGATAGATATTTGAGTCTTTCTCAACTACTAGTAATGTTGTGTGACCTTGGACAGGTCATAGACTTATATAACAAGATTAGATTTAATGATCCTTAAATGTCATTCTGGTATCTAAGTATCCCTTCCTGTGGTCTATAGCTAAGTTTGGATTATTTGTCATTTGATGCTAGCTAAAAGTAGAAAGATCTAAAAAGAAAGAGAAGTTTTGGTTGTGTCAATATTCTTAGGATGTTTAGTAGATTCCTTTATGTTCCTCTAACATTTCATTTTAATATGGAAAATTACAGAGTTCCCCAATGGGCTGTAAACCTATCCCCCAGGTTAATTTTGCATTTAAAACAAATGCCAAGTGAAAATTGAAGAAACAAAAATGTCAGCTTTTGTTACTGCTTCAACAGATGCAAGTGGAAGCCCTAGCCTATGAAAAGCAATATAGATTTTCTTTAGAGATGCCCAAAATGAAATATGGCAGAAATTTACCATACATAATCCCTTCAGTCCAAGCCCAACCTACCCGGACCTGCTTAACTCCTTACCCTCCCTATATCTCCATCTCTAGTATTTACTTTTAAACTATCATCAGCATTAAAATAAATAAATATTATACATATATATGTGTGTGTGTGTGTGTGTGTGTGTGTGTGTGTGTGTGTGTGTGTATGTGTGTGTATGTTTCTAACACAAAGGATTACTAACTATTGACTCCCTAGTTGTTCTAGATTTAGATCTGTGTGTTTGTGTTTTATGATGACCCTCTTTTCCTATATTAAAAGATTCAAAGGCAGGACACTTTCAGACTAAAGACCACCAATTACCAAAGTGTCCTTATAAAGAGAGGCTATAAAAAATGTGCTTCTTTCTCTGACTTTCTTAAAATTATTTAGGCAAATGACTAATGTATAATTAGGGAGGAAGAAGAAGTTGGTACCCCACTATGGTACTGTGAAGCTTTGGTGAACTTGATATCAGTACCTAGAAAAATTCCAGTAACACTCCCAGGTCTTGAGCAGAAATCTGCCAGTTAAGTTCTGGGCAGAGGGAAAACATCAGTGGAGAAAAGCACCTGCTTTTCTTAATTGAACTCACTACTTCATTGAATGTGGATTTAAAGAACAGAGGTATTAGATCCAGTTACTTGCTCCTTGGAAAAGAGGAAGCTTTTAGAAATAATGATTACCCTATTCTTATGTTACTTCTTTATCATAATGAAAGGATGAGGGGCTTAATGTATGTGGCAACAACTTACTCTTCCCCTTTGGGCAAGATCAGGAAGTGGATACCAAAAAGAGATGATGTGTTTGAAGTGTTTTATGAGCCTTAAAGTGAAGTATAAATATCTATTACCATCACCATTGTCACCACCAACTATCATTTACTAAGCATCTACTATAAATAGGATCCCATGGCAGGCTTGATTTTTTTTTAAGTATAAAACATGATCCCCACCACCCCAAAGGAGCTTATCATCTGATTGGATTCAAAGAACAAAGACACATTTTCCAATCTCTTTTCCCAGGATTCACCACAAAAGGAATTTAATTTAATGAAGCAGCATCTTTTTCACATTTATACCACTAGAACAGACAATAGCATTCTGACTTGAAAAGAAATTAACCAGAACTATGGGCCCCATGAAAAGGTTAGAAATTTTAAATAATATTTGTGTCATCTATCAGTGCCACGCAAAGTGTGACCAACCACAAAGGGCTACTCTCTCTTTTTTTCTAGGAATTTAAATCCCCAAACATACCATGGAGCCAGAAATGTTTACTTTGTATTTATAGTAGATTAGTTTTCAAGAAAAATACAACTAGCAGATCATAACGAAACACCTTTTAAACAGAAAGCAAAGCACCTCACTCCTCAACCAGATATTATCTAAAGGGAGACTTAATTTTCAGGATACCATCTAGTCATACAATCACTAAGGAAGCACTAGATAATGTTATCTATTTTAGGAGTAAAGTAACTGGGGAAAATGTGGTTTACCACAAGCTTGTAAATAAGCATCTCAATTTACCAGCCCTCGTATTTTTTTTTCTTACCAGCCTGCTTTCTTCAATGCAGGACCAATGGAAGCAAATTCAACAAAATGAAATTACTGGGATTTCTTTTCTATGAATTCAATTGTTATTACCTCCCCCTCTAGAGAAGTATGCCAGGGAATATTTTCAAAACATTTTGGGGGCTAGGATAGGAGGGTCCTATTTGTTAAAAGACCAAAGGGCTGTAGAATACTCAGACACTTCATGGCCATGTATCATGAATATTATCTTCAACATAGGAGGCACAAGGTAATATAGATGGTAGACAGTGAAAACCACACACACACACACACACACACACACACACACACACACACACACACACACACACATTGACTATATTACTGAAAAAGAAATAACTGATTATTTCTATTAGTAATCATTTCCAAATGAGCAATCTGACCATCAGCTTGGTAGAAAAAAGGATCAAATTAAAACAATAGTCAATTTTTTGCATATGTTCTACATATGTCTGAAAAGATTATATATTCTTGTCTTTTTAAATTTAACTCTATATAATTATTAGATTTAATACTGTATTCAGACATGTAATTTCTGTCTTATTTATCCTTGTGATATATTTATCATGTTCTGATAGTGACTGTTAAAATCTCCTGTTTCTTTTTTTAGTACTTTCATTTTATGATTTGAAGTTCAGTTCATTTTATGAATTTTCCTGCAAATTATTAGGAGAATAAAGAAAATTAATATAGTCTTACTTGAAGAAGAAACTTTGTTTGGGTCTCTGAGGAATAGGTCATTTATTTTCACCATTCCCTACTTCTGAGTTCAATAACTAGAGAATCTAAATAATTATGTACTTGCCTATATGGCTTTTTTTCAAGATGATGTAGCAACATTCAAAGACCAACATTCAAATCCTCTATGTCTTTTAGCACCTCAATTTCCTCATATATAAAATGAGAATGCTCTCTCACTTATCCTCCTCATAGGATTGTTTTGAGGATCAAATAAAATAGTGCACAAAATGTTTTGTGACTGGGAAGCACTATATAAAGTCAGTTTTTCATTATTAATTAATATATGTGATAATCGCCATTATTCTTATATTTTTACAATTATCTCTAAACATGTATTGGGGGAACAGTTGAGAATTGCAGTCAAAAAAGGGAAAGTAATAGAAGTAGGTCCCTCTAGGAATGATGGTATAAACTTAATTAACCAAAACTCTGTGTTAACTCAGGCACCAAATTCTCAAACAATGCAAGGTTGAGAAAATTGCAAAGGATCCTAGAGCCAGCACAAGGTGAGGTGATCATATATTGGATTTGGATCTGTGTCCACAGAGCTGAGTCTCATAAGCTCAGAGTGGAAAGTCAGTCTAGTCTATCTCATAACTGACTAAGAATTCCTTCTTCCCAGTCACTGGCAAATGGTCATCTGGTATCTGTAAGGGGAAACCAACTAGCTTCGGAGAGTATTTCCTAAATGAAAACTAGATATTGTTTTCTGTAGTTTCTACCCCTTGTCCCTAATTCTGATACTCCTTCCATATGATAGCCCTACTCAACAACTACTCCTCCCTACTCTAATTAGAAAAGTAAATTTATTAGACTATGGAAAACTGAAGACAGGAAGGAGGATGGGGACCTAAAGTAGACAGGTGTGTCTACTCTTTGCCTTAGCCCAGTTAGTATTTTATTTGACCATATGAGTAACTTCCTACCCACAGGTTCACTGAGTAAATCTTCAAATAGCTAAGGATTCTTTTCAGCATCATCCCATGGTAGCTATAAGGCCTTGAGGTAAATTGCATTGCATGACCTCGAGGAGTATGCTAGTAAATGTTTCACAAGTGACTCTCTGGATGGGAAATGTATCCATGAGGCACTTTTAAGTTTAATATGCATTAGTAACATTTTCTCCATCACTTTCTCAATCCCAGACAATCCACAAAACAATAAAGTGAACCCTGATTTATATTACTTGATGATTTCTGAGATGTAAATGCTCACAGTGAAAATTTAATAGAATCAGCTCTTGGAGCCCTAAAACTTATTCTACCACCCCCTTGATGGCATCCCACAAACACCACTGCCAACAACAAAAAGGAGAAAACATCTTCTATGGAGGTGAAATAGAATTAAATATTAAAAGCATCATTAAATTTTTTTAAAAAGCATGAAGAGCATCTTGGGGAAAAGTTCACGTAGGCAGGAATAGATAATTTCACTTTTTCTTTTTGATGATTCATTCATCCTCCTTCCATTCACTTATTTAGTCATTCGATACACATTTACAAACATGATGAGAAAGTTATGAGATAATTTATATACAAGACTCTCAGGAAATTTTTAGGACCAAATATCAGAGACCATCTCTTCCTCCCTTGAGGCTATGGAGTTGGCATTGTTCAACTTACCAATACTATATCAAAGCATAGAACCTAGCACCTCAATTTTCTCTACTCCAGGGATGACTTAATCCTTAACCTGTAATAATGAGTGGAGCTGAGGGAAGGAGCAGGGATGATGGGAATAATGAAATCTTCCATGTTCAACCCCAAAATTTCTTAGCAGTCAGTTTACCCTTCTTCCTATACTTCTCTTATTTGGTGCTTTTAAAGATACAAAAGAGAACAAGTCACCTACAATTGCTATGCTACTTTAAAACCTCCTAAATGTTCCCCTGGTTTCTCAAAGGCTGGGTTGGGGGTGGGGGGTGAAGATTCACAAATAAATCTCTTTTTGTAATCCCCAATCTTCTATAATCTTGTAACTAGATGGAGTAGCTTTAGAAACCATGAAGCATTGTTTTGCAGCTTTCTTCATGCACACACCAAATGAAAGCTGTCCCTGGGTTAATTATATCTCTTTCTCAAATAAAGTAATTGACCATCTGGGATGCTTTAGGTACAGTCCTACCTAAAGGAAGGGGGAAACCATCTGCATCAAATTGTTGTGATCCTTTCAATCCCTAAGAGTCTTTAATTCCAGAGAAACTTTCATTTCTTTAGTTAATAAACTGGTTTCGGAGAAGCCTTTATTTTCAAATCCATTTTTAGACCAAGGTCACAAACTCCTTGTCATTAAGGGCCTGGCAAAACCACAGTCTCATTGTCAGCTACCTGCATGAAAGTAAAGGCATCTGCCTCTTTTTAAACCAATGAGACCATCCGTATTTCAATTGCTCCTGTTGCTAAGCTAAAATTTTCTCATCTTGCCCAAGAACATACTTTAAAAAAATTTACCCCCAAAGGTCATTTTGGATGCAAATTAATTCCATCCTTAACAGCATCCACATAGCTCTTCAGCAGCCAATGTTCTCTTGCTGGATTTATTAAGGGCATTGCCCATGGTGTTAAAAGAAGGGGAAAAAAAGAAAAAATACCACTGATGTTCAATTAACATTTTTCCTCTGAAATGGTACCTGCTCAGTGAATCTAAATTGCCACACAATATAAGCCTTCCCAAAATTACCAACCCTAAATTTCTGCTTTTCACCCATTGTCCTCAGTCACTGTTCTTTTCTCTTAGGTATCCAAAAGTTTAAGGCTCAGCTCATGTCTGTCTTCTCCAGGAAGTCATTCTTTTTCTCGTTTATTATTAGTACTATCCTCTGCCCTCTCAAATTATCACATATATATTTTTCAGTTTTCATGGTACATATTGTATCTCCCCAGCTTCTCCACCTCAAAAGGATGTAAGTTTCCTGAGGATAGGGACCATTTCTTTTTCCTCTCTGTATCCCCAGAGCCTCGTTCAATGCTCAGAGCAAATACTTAATAAATGCATTTTGGATTGGGTTGGATTGGATTAATTCAAGATAAACTCAGAAATGAATCAATAATTTTTTTGCCCTATGATGACAAAAAAAAAAAAAGAGTCATCAGGGACTGACTAGGAAAAGTCCTGGTAATCAGACAGTTCTCCTGTCTGTCTAACACTTTTCTAGATCCAGAGAGAATATCAAGATATGTGAGGTATGACCCTACACTCAAGAAGTTTACAATGTCATTAAAGAATTACTGTTGTGTGGGACCTAAGTTAGGTCAGAATCTGAGGCCAGATGTAAACTCACTAAGATGAATGTTCCTGACTTCAGGCCTAGCACTCTATCTACTGCATCACCTAGTTGGCTGTTTGAATCCTAACTTTGTTATTTACTACCTGTGTAAACTTGGATAACTCCCTTAACCTGTGGGTCTCAGTTTTCTTATCTGTTAAGAGAAATGGCCTAGATGACCTTTAAGGCCTCTCCATTGAGGGTTCTTAATCTGGGGTCCAGGAATGTTTAAAGATATTTGGTAACTGCATTTCAATATAATCGCAGTCTTTTTGTAATTCTATATATTTTATATTATACATTTTACACCATACTTCTGAGGAAGAGTTCAAAGGCTCCATTAGACGGCCAAAGGGGTCCACTTAAAAACTCCTACCCATGATTTTATGATATCCTACTGGGGTAACTAAGTTGTACCATTTTTTCCAGTTTCTAAATTACTGGGAAAAGTAAAGATTTACATGACCCTTTCATCTTCAGATTCACAATCCATGTTCCTGACCTACCCAGGTACTAGGGATCATGAAGACATTCAGTAGAACAAAGAATTGTTCATAGACTTTATAGTTCATTGAGTCTTTCAAATGCAATTATTACTTTGGGGTCATTGCTGAGAAATTACCTACATGTTTTATTTTGTTTAGTGAAGTGTATGCATCTATGTTTAGAAAGGCAATATGATATAGGAGAAAGAACATTTGATTCAAAGTCTGAAGATTCAAGTCCCAGCATGAGTACTTGCTAGCTGGATGCCTGCTCAAATTACTTAGCCTCCCTTCCTGAACTTCAGTTTCCTTATCTGTAAAATGAAAATTAATAATACTTGCAATACAGAGCTTATGACGCTGATTTAGGGGAAATAATGTATAAATCTTAATGCACTAAATCAGGCAGTCACTCTTCAAGGTGAGACAGGGCAGGATGCATTTAAATGATTCTTATAATGTGCTGGGTGGAAGAGTGGCTAGAACACCAGGCCTGGAGTCAGAAAGATTCATCTTCCTGAGTCCAAATCTGTCCTTACACCCTTACTACCGGTGTGAACTAGGGCAAGTCAGTTAACCCTGTTTGCCTCAGTTTCCTCATCTGTAAAATGAGCTGGAGAAGAAAATGGCAAACCACTCCAGTATCCCTGCCAAGAAAACCCCATATGGGATTACAAAGAGTCAAAACACAATAGAAAGACAACTGAACAACAACAAAAAAAATTGTGTGAAGTCCTGGGGATACAGATACAGGAAAAAAGATAGTCCAAGCCTTCAAAGAGCTTACTTAATGGAGAAAGACAACACATGAAAGGGAGCTTAAAAGGGAAAGGAGGAATGAGCCTATGAGAAATATTCCAGGGTCAGAAGGCCATAGGGGAAGATAGATATTCCAGTGAAAGGAGGTCCCGTGGCACTTTCCAGGGTAAGCTGGCATCTGGAGCCTGGTGTCCAAGGCCAGAAAGACAGCATTAATTAAATGCTTACCATGTGCCGAGAACTATAAGAAAGAAATATAAGGGGCAGCTAGGTGGTGCAGTGAATAGAGCACTGGCCCTGGATTCAGGAGGACCTGAGTTCAAATCCAGCCTCAGACACTTGACACAAATACTAGCCGTGTGACTTTGGGCAAGTTACTTAACCCCATTTGCCCTCCAAAAAGCAAAAAAAGAAAAAAGAAAGAAAGAAAGAAAAAGAAATATAGCCCATGCTCTCCAGAGCATACCTTGTAATTTAAGCATGTATATATAAGATATATATAAGTATATACATATATATATAAGTATATATAAGATATATATAAGTATATATATATAAGTATATATAAGATATACACAGAGCACATGAAGGTGATTATTAAAAATTATAAATTAAATAAAATCAAAAATTAGAAAAGGGAAAATAATTTGTAAGCTCAGTCAATAAGCTGAACAACCTAGTAGAAAGGACAGGAGGTTTAGAATCAGAAGACCTGGTTTTGAGTCTTGGCTCTGCCTCATACTGAGTGACCTTGTAAAAATCATTTGTCTTCTATTAATCTCAATTTCCTCCTCTAGGAAATGGGGCCACTAACAAGTAATTTTGAGTCAAATGAGATTTCTGTGAATGCACATTATAAACTGTAAAGCTTACATACAGATGTAAGAGGTTGTCACTAGTGCTATTTGCTTTGTTGGTGTGCTCACTCTAGTTGCTGGGAAACTGGAAAAACAACCAGAGTAAGAGGCTAATGGTATGATTTTACAGTTTGCAGGGTAGTTGGGTCTGGGCCTTTAAGACTGGTAGCTGGCAGGTATCCTTTGGCAGAGATATGCCAGCACATTCCCTACTGAATCCACAGATGGGTCACCATCTGTTTGCAGCAAAGCCACCTCTACCCAGCTCTAGGAAAGGGAGAGGGGGCAAGGATATATGTATCCTAAAAAGAAGAGTCAGTGAAGGGTCCTTCCTTTTCATATCTGCTGGAGAAGAATAGAAATCTTACAGATGAAAAGAATGAAGACTGTCTTAGATAGTAAACCTGAAAGGTCAGTGATTATGTTGTGCTCTATACAGTATTACATATTTAGGAAATACTTCCAGGTGATGAAGAGAAGAGGATATATTGGATTTATCAGTTCCTGGTCAAGGTTTGGTCTCATTTTCTGAATCAAGGGGAAAAATGAAATATGTGGACTAGAGATTCAGATTGTGAGAAGTCTCCTCCCCAAACCAGTCATCTCAGTTCAGCTCTCACTGAGTTTGTACATGGGGCTCATGCACATACATGTAGGTTTCTACCCCTGATAGTATAGTGGATAGAGTGTTGGATTTTGAGTCAGAAAGATTTGGGTTCAGACCCTGCCTCAGACCCTTGGCAAAGATCTCGCAGCTCTTAAATTCCCAGCCTTATACTCTCTCAGCCTCCATTTCCTTATCTGTAAAATGAATGGATTAGATTCAGGGGCTTTTGAGATTCTGTCCAGCTCTAAATATATGATCCTCATTTCTCATGCAAATGCCCAGCACCAGCTACCCCCAGAATCATAGGCATATCCCTTAATAGATTACAATCACCAGACCTGTCCACAGTGACCTCGAGGGATATGCTTCCCTAATTTTTTTTATCCCTTCACCTGTTTCCATCTCCTTTGATGAATCACTTTCCCCATCACCCTGCAGAGGCATGAGTATGATGATCCCCAAGTGCCCAAGTACTATTTCTACCTTGAGACGGGCTGTTTCTGGAATCAAAACAAGGCTGGGCCAGCACCATTTAGGTGCATTAGCCTCCTTGTTTAATAAGGGCACAAGCAAATGTTGCAGGTGGCTTTCTTCCCCTACCTAGTGTGCTTAGGGGGGAGCTGTGAGTTTTTCATGGCAGGCCCTCATAGCAGGGGGAGCCACTTGAGACATCAGCATGCAGAGAAACAAAGCTCCCTAATCACAGAAACCAAGCATTTTATTCAGGCCCTGCTATAACTCCTGAAATGGTAGATTGCTTCCTACAAATATTTTAAGATAAGAGAGCACATCAGGACAAGAGATTTGATATCTCAAAAAATCCCTTATCTGGCCACAGACACCGCTTGCTTAGCCACAGGCAGCCATCTTGCAAGTGGATGTGCAGATGTACAAATGAACCCTAGGGTCCAAGGCAGGAGGGCTGGGTGGGAAAAGGTGAATGAATGGATCAAATCAAACATCCTCACTACTCAGAGAAGCAACAGCAACTCCCATGATTCATGTCCTACTGAGCATGAGCCAGTATCTCTGTTAAAAGAAAAAAATTCACAATCCATCATTTTGAAGCAACAGCTGTGGTTACCTCTTCCTTTGTTTCATTACCATGATAGGCAGGAGGAGTAAGGTGAGAATGGAATAGAAGGGAACATGGAGTCTCCATAGGCAAGTAGATGTAAATAGATTTGGAGATATGGCCATTAAGAAGTTTTTTCTTATATTTCTCCACCCCACCCCTCATAGTAACATAAGTCCATCCCTCTTGTTTTTTGGGGTTTTTTGGGGGTTTTTTTTGTTGCTTTTTGGAGGGCAGTTGGGGTTAAGTGACTTGCCCAAGTTCACATGGCTAGTTGTGTGTGTGTGTGTGTGTGTGTGTGTGTGTGTGTGTGTTGTGTCTAAGGTGAATTTGAACTCAAGTCCTCCTGACTACAGGGCCTGTGCTCTATTCACTGCATCACCTAGCCACCCCCCTCTTGTTTTTTTTTAATGTTCTATTGATAATGATGAGGATTATAGCACTAACCCTCATGATAATCGAAACACTAAAAAGCATTCAAATGCCATCAATTTGGACTCTAATAATTCACATACATAGGGGCAGCTAGGTGGCACAGTGGATAAAGAACTGGGCTTGGAATCAGGAAGACGCATCTTCCTGAGGTCAAATCTGGCCTCAGATGCTTACTACCTGAGTGACCCTGGGCAATTCACTTAACCCTGTTTGCCTCAGTTCCCTAATCTATAAAATGAGCTGAAGAGGGAAATGGCAAACCACTCCAGTATCTTTGCCAAGAAAACCCCAAATAGGGTCATGAAGAATCAGACATAATTAAAATAACTAAGTAACAACAGTAATAACAAAAACTTCACATATGTAGAACCCAGAAAAAAATAACCAACCGCCAATAAAAATCAGTCAAGGGGTCTATGATGAAGTCAACCACAGTCAAGTAGCACATACATGAAGATTACTTCTTATATCAGTGTGAGCATAGTATATAAAGATATCCTTTGTTTCCTCCTTCTGTAGTAAGCATGACCTCAGTGTAACATTCTTCCAGAAACAGTCTATCCCAGGGTTCTGCTGATATTCCCAGGGCCACTTCTCTGTAGCTTTGGTTCAGGCTTGAAAATCCAATATATTTCTGTGACAGGAAATGTCATAGAAACACTTTAAAGTGAAGCCTGTAATCCTCTCAGACATTCAAAGGGTTTCACAAACACTAGTTAAAGATCTTAAGCTACTAGGAAACCATTTCACAGGTGTACCTCCATTTACATAATAGTGTTTCTACAATTTGCATGCAAATCAAATTTTAAGAATCAAATTCTTTTTTCTTCCTCTGATTTATTCAGTTTTTCATTGGTGCTTTCATCTTCATTTCTGATTGATCTTAAATTGGCACTGGTTCCTAAGACTTTGAGTTCCTGTCCCTAATCTTCTAGTCAAGTAGTTAATGATCTTTAAAATACTTAAATGTACTTTGGGAGCTTAATATTTAAAGGAACCCTACACTGAATTAATTTCTATAGCAAAGGATCCTTTTGCTATGAATAGTCACTCCCTAAATTATCAGTCTAGTTAGTAAGTTAAAATATCCCCATTTATTAGGTTTACTACAAGAAAAAATGATACTCTTTGGTCAAGAAGGAGGTACCTTTGGTCACCTAGGTCTCTCTCAAAGATGATGATTATAATGCTGTCAGCTAAAATCCATAGAATTTTAATGTATCAAGATCAAATGCAGGTGTAGGAAAAATAAAGAATCATGATAAATCTTTGCATTAATGCTATCTTACCTATAAATCTTCAGAGGTAAAGGGTCAGGTACTACAGATAAGCCAAGTACTAGAGGGGAGGGTGAGTTTGATAAGTTAGGAAAGATGTGAGTTATCTCCAACAACCACAGAGTCATTTAATACAATAGAAAACCCTGTTCAAAAACTTTTTCTTCCAGAAAAAAAGTGTAGGCCTTGATCCATGACAACATACATCTCAAAGCATCTGTGATGTATTACAAGGGCAAATGTAGCTTTGACCAGCTCCACTAGAGAAATTAGGAAAACTGAGCACCAGAAATTATTGGACTGTCTTCTCTAGGTGATTCAGGGAGCGCACAATGGATCCAGGAACAGAAAATGCACTCCTACATGGGGTCTTGTGCTAATGTTTGTTGAACACCACAGAATACTGTAAACATAATCTGGATATATTAGCACTGAGCTCCATCATATATTTGTAGACCTTAGTAAAAAAAAAATTCTCTCCTGAATCAGAACAATAGGATAGACAATGAAGCTGGGCTTTAGGGGCAGAAAGGCAGCATCTGCAGCCATTGGTCCCAAAAATGTGCAGGATGTGACTGGGTATGACTTCAGTTAATGGGTATGGTGTTCCCTTTCATAATGTAGACCCTCGTTATTCTAGTAAGTAGGGTGATTTTGTACAAGGTATAGTAGAAAAGAAAAAGAATGATAGTTAACATTTATATAGCACTTGCTATGTGCCTGGCACTATGCTAAGCCCTTTACAAATATTATCTAATTTGATCCTCCCAACATCCCTGGGAGGCAGGTGCTACTATTACCCTCAGAGTAAACTGAAGCAAACAGAGGCTAGATGACGTGCCCTGGGTTACACAGCTATTAAATGTTCTAGGATGGATTTGAACTCAGATCTTCCAGAATCCAGGCCCACTGAGCCACCTAGCTGCCCCGAGGCAGTAGAGAGGAATCAGTTTACCATCAGGCAATTCTACTAGAAAGGTTTCAGGTCCTCAGGTGTCTACACATTTTCTTTCACATTAGAACTTGGCTGGTGCCCTAAACCTTAGAGGAAGAGAACCAATATAGAGAATAAAAATGTACAACCACATATATTTTTCCTAAAGGCATTTCGTCAGGTTGAGACTCTACTCCAGAGTATAATCACAAATAGCAGTACACAGGAATGATCTGTGATGATGCTATGTATTCAGCTTCAGAGAACGCAGAGCATCTATCATTCCCTATCTTAGACTACTCCCAACGTTAGTGTGGCCAGTTAGGATCAAGAGTTGTTACACTGAGAATATGCAGCAGTGATGATTCTGCTGATAATTTCCCAGGGCTATTTCCCTAAAAATTTGTTTCAGACCATGGGGCTATCTTTGTTAAATTCTGACTTGCCTTTCATAATAATTTATTGTTCTTCCTGTGCACATCCCACATTTAAAGCCTATTCCCTCTGGCTTGCATCACACTCTTGCACCTTCTAGTATTCACAATACCAAGTGGCCTATTGGTACTGGCATTGGCAGTGAGAAAATTTTCCACCTAGAGAATGTGCCAGTGTGAAACTGGAGATCTCAGCCAGCCCTGTAATTGTTCTAATCCTAATATGGATGATTCGACCATCTGTCTTAGGGTAAATGGAATGGACTCAGTAGATACATGGGCAGCAGCAGTTATTCTCATATGTCCCCCTAAGAATGTCCTTAGAGTATATTTCACTAGAAAAAACAACATTCTAAATGATTATTCATAAGCATAGTTTACCTGACAAGGGGTCAGTCATGGAATGGGATATGGCATTCTAGTCCAAGAGAAATTGGAGAATGATGGGAAATAAAAAGTCTCCCTCCATCATCAATGTTGGTGACGACAATCTCTGACAAATCTGAGTCTCATTTACCCAGTATGCATGCTTCACTGGCAGGAGGCTACATGTCTACAAAACTAACAGAAGCAATTATGCCATAGATGAACTCACATTGAGAGGCATGACATTAAAATGGGTATTATACTGCAGAGAAATTCTAGGACTGCAGAGCAGGAAGGTATCTTGGACATCATCTGTTCCAACACTATGAAACCAAGGCCCAGAGAAATTCAAGGTCAAAATACATATGTAGCAAGGGCAGAGAAATCACAGAAGGAAACTGAACCTCACCTTTTCCCCTATATATCTTTACCTAATCATTAGCACTAATATGAGTGTGCAGTGATTCATTGCTCTTGTCTAACCATGCATGGCATGAAATGGAAGGGTTCACATAATTATCATTCTTGACTTTTTAAAATTTGAAATATGCTACATTACAAATTGGCTGTGTCCGGAGTGAAATTAAGTATTGGTTAGATCTGATGTATAGTTTGTTTTGGGATCCCCAGTCCCATAATCAGAAGCATCTAGTTCTGCCTACCTTCTTTTTCCTTTCTCATGTCTCCCAGGGCATTTTCCAAGCTCTGTAATATGGGAAGTAGAGACTGGATACCTCCCTACATACCTTCTTCTTCTTTTTTAAATTTGGGATTTAGGGGCGGCTAAGTTGTGCAGTGAATAGAGCACTGGCCCTGGAGTCAGGAGGACCTGAGTTCAAATCCGGCTTCAGACACTTAACACCAAAAACTAGCCATGTGACCTTGGGCAAGTCACTTAACCCCAATTGCCTTACCTTCCCCCCTACAAAAAGCAAAATAAATAAATAAATAAATTTGGTATTTATTAGTCCTAGAATAGTACAGTAAACATGACAAAGATTTTAAGTAATCACAGTTTAGAAAACCAAAGGACCTGGAGCAAAATTCTCTACCTTATATCTCATGATTACTATAATGATTTATGTCTGATAGAAGAAAACCATAAGTGGTTATACATGAAGTTGTTGTTGTGTTTGTCCTTCATTTTCCAAGAGGACCATGACACCAGGCAAATGATGACATAACTTGCAGTTGACTGATTTGAGTGAGGGAGGGCTATGTAAGGTCACCAACCTCACTTTTCCCTTCAGAGCCATCTGAATCCAGTGACCAGATATTCATCAGGATGACTGGAGATGACCCAAGATGCAATAGGAGAATCTGGTCCTTTTAGTCTAAGGCCTTTTCACATACTCACTTAAAGTGAAGTAATGGCCATTCAGTGAATAGGCCCCTTTAAGATATAGTCAAGGGATGGCCCCTTTACTTAGAAAAAAATCAGTCTGAGGGAGAAGAATCCTGAGGGAGAAGACCCTCAGGATTGCTGTTCCAAAGAGAAACAGTTACCATTGACATTCACTCTAAGCCAGGAGGACCCAAAATACTACCATTAAGTGGAACTTGGTGGGGACCTATTATAGTCCAATCTATGAGCTTCAGAGTAAACTGAATGTAAGGTTTTGTGAAGGGAAGGAAGGAAGGAAGGAAGGAAGGAAGGAAGGAAGGAAGGAAGGAAGGAAGGAAGGAAGGAAAGATGAAATTATAAATTATACATGAGGAGATTGATTATAAAAGAACAGATTCTGTGGTATGCACATATATATTTAGATATGTAGATATTTGTGATTATAGGTATATTCCACATATATGTTATATTAGAGGGAACTGAACACTAGTTAGGAGAAAAGATTAAATAGAATCATATAGACCAAAACATTCTCATATATGTAATTCAGTGCTAACCCATATATTATAAGTGGTATAGTAATTGAAGGGCTGATTTTCAACAACATTCATTTTGAACCCCTGAAGTCCACCATGTAACAGCTTTAAGGGAAGCATGGACCCAACATGGCAATGAGTAATAATGTGAACTGTTTGGAGGTAGGCAGCATGTGTCCTCAGTCCCAGGACAGGTAAGCCTTGATTTGGCAATTTCCAGGTATGGGAAAACAGAGTCAAAAGCCTTGGGTGGAGCTGTTTACTTGGGCATTATATAGCTACATTCAAGTCAAAACCATGCAAAAACACCAGAACTATTTGATTGACTTTTTAGTGGTAAATCTTAATTCTGCAGTAACCTGCCAGGCATATGCGAACCTTTTAGGTCCCCTGTAAACATTCGAAATAGGAGGTGCTCTCCTGTATGTCTAATAATAGTTTGTGTGTGTGTGTGTGTGTGTTTTTCTTTTATAAAGTGTTTGTCAGCATTCTCTCTTCTGCATATTGCCCAATATATAACTCAAGAAGAGAGAAGACATTTCTGCATGGTTCATGCTAAGCTCATACCAGCCACAGACCCAGATACCCAATTTATTTTAAAAACGTGTTATTAGGGGCGGCTAGGTGGCGCAGTGAATAGAGCGCCGGCCCTGGAGTCAGAAGGACCTGAGTTTGGATCCGGCCTCAGACACTTAACGCACACACAAATAAAAAAACTAGCCGTGTGACCTTGGGCAAGTTACTTAATCCCAACTGCCCTCCAAAAAGCAAAAAGAAAAAAAAATGTGTTATTAGCATGACTTCTGGGAGCAAGCATAGTAGTTTCATTCATGCAGGTGGTGGGTATTTTTCAGATGATACAAAGAAATTTCAGAAGCCTCCTGAATATGGAAGATAAAAACGTCAAGAAGGTTCTTCCATTATTTCCCACATTTAAGATTGAGTAAAATTGACGTTTCTATTCCTAACTGGTTAAATAATTTTAGCCAAGAATCACTTTGTAATAGATGCTAAAAGAGTATTTTTATTATTTATTCATTCATTCATTCCATTAATAGTTTTCAACATTCACTTTTACAAGATTTTGAGTTTTAAATTTTCTTCCCTTTCTTCCCCTCCCCCTCTCCAAGACAACAGCATGCAATCTGATATAGGTCATACATGTATAATTGTATTAAACATATTTACACATTAGTCATGTTGTAAAGAAGAATTAGAACTAAAGGGAAAAATCACAAGAAATAAAAAAAAAAACAAAAAAAGGAAAAATAGTCTGCTTCCATCTGCATTCAGACTCCTTAGTTCTTTCTCTGAATGCTGAATGTGTATAGCATTTTCATTTAGGGTATGGGGTTTTTGTTTAAAAAAGAATATAGGTGATGCCAGACCCATCTATTATACAAATGTCATCAAGAAAGATCTCCTCTAGAGGCTGAGTAACAGCCTCTGGCTCTTCAGTGGAGACTGCTACTAGACTCCAGGTTGGAACCTTTTACCAGAAGTTAGCACAGCAGTAGGGTCTCCAGGCTCAGAAAATGTCCTTTTGTACTTCCACCTATTTGAGGATGTTGCCATTCAAAATATCCTGAATATGCTGTACAATCAGCTTGATGGCAACCACGTTGTCAACCACTGTCAACAATCAGCTTACTTCTTAATTAGCTGCAGAATTCAAAGGCAGATTTGACAAAGATGGTGTCCTGGAGTTAGGATCTGCTCCAAGTCTTCCTCAGCATTCGTATCTTAGAGAATTCTACGAAAGAGCCTCACGTCTGAGTCAGTGCCCTCAAAGAAGGTAAAACATGTCCTGGGTCTCTTGACTATGAAATATCAAAATGACCTCAAACAGAACCACATCCTCAGGGCAAACCACAATTGTCCGGAAGAACCTGCAAGGCAGAGGTAAGGAAATGGAACACTGCCAGGAAGGGAGGATCACAGAGCAGTCTGCACAACTACCTTCAGTGCTGGGGGCACTGAATACTTGGAAGGGGCAGATCATAAAGAGTCCACAGGGCCTTGAATGGGTCACAAAATCACAGGTCATGATCTCAATGATTTTGCCCTCCACAGTGTGTTTGAGGGTCATATATATAAGTCATTACCAAAAGCATGGGTGGCCAAAGTTGTACTTCCCCTTCAGTGCTTTGGCCTTCTGCTCCGTGGTCAGGACCTTATAGAACTTGTCCTGGCTCCAGATGACCAGCTTATGCTGACCCAGCATATTCCATAATCATCTATGCACTATGGACTTTCCATTGGCTGTGCTGCTGCTCACCCTGGTCAGGAAGGGCTACCTATTGGCTGCTCTGCTTCTGCAGTGGCCCAGACACTGCCACCACTATCCAAGGCCATCTCGTGCATACCTTCTAACAGCTAATGATTATAAGATCAGGAAAGGGGATGGAAATGGACTACAGTACCTTCCCCTACTCTGTTTAGATGATGTAGGAATAGAACAGGTTTTGTACATGCTCTTATTACCTACCACATTGGAAATACCCGCATTGGTCTCCACATATTTCTAACTGATTCAGTATAGTATCCCAACTAGGAAGCTCTGAATGACTTTCCCTAGAGTTGCAAAACACTGGCATTTCAGTGAGGCCATAAGAATGTGACCATTATCATCGTTTCAGATCAAGAAGCATTTGCTAAGCACTTATTATGGCAATGTACTATGCTTGGTGCTGAAGAGACAAGAATGAAACTACTTACATTCTACTGCTGTAGTTACTTAACTGACTGTCTAGCAAATAATGAATTAAGTCACTAGAACAAGACTGTATCTTGATGCTTAGAAACATGTCAACTTAGTGAAAGTTTGTCCATGAATGATTATTCCTGGTATCCTCTTCTCTTATGTCTAGTCAATGACTGCAGAAAAACTGCTTCAAGCTAGGATGTTGCTGACTAAAATGTTACCTCTCTCCAATAATATTTGCAATTGAAAAGAGAATTGTCATTGTTCATGGATTCAGTAATGTCTCTAATGAGTAAGTATCAAAGAGGAGAGGTGAGACAGAAAGTTATTTCAATCAATCATCTCTAAAGGTAGAATTTCAGAAAAAGTAGCACCTTGGTGTGAGAGATGTATTTGGAAGAGAGAATTCCCACTGTTTCTGAAATTATATCATATTAGCTTCTATCTATCAACCTCTCCATAAAGCCATCCCTATGGCTTTATTATGTTGACATGATTCTGGAAATTTGCCCTTGCATTGGTCAGCATAGACATGATCAGATTTCATTTTGCCATCCTCTCATCTTATTAGAAGTTGTCCTGTGCTATAGTTTCCAAGTAAACCATCAGGAAATAATACTTAAATTAAAGGTTGTACTAAATGCCCGTTTCGTCTCATTTGTCAAACAGACAAAGGAAACACTGGCATTTTCGGAAACAAGAGATTCAAGTACAATTCAGTGTTAGTGATGGCTGGCTGCCATGTACTGCAATTAGGAGGGACCAAACAGACTGACAGGCAAAGAGCTTGAACCCTAGCCCATAGCATCCAGGTGCTTGGAGAAAAAGCAACAAACCAAAGAGGATTGCCCAAACTAAAGCTGGCCACTGTCCTGGCTGCCAGTAATCCTTGAATGGTGTAGGACAGAGTCCCCATGGAGTAGGCCTGCTTCCTTCTCTTCTCCAAAAGAACTGGAAAAATGAAACATTATTTTGATTGAAAAAGGCTTGCTTACTTTTTCATCTGTTGGGTTCTTTTTTACAAATAGAGGGGAAAGGTAATGTGTAGGTCAACTAGGAGAGTACAAGCAATCCAAAAAAGCATCTGATTCACCTGATTAAAGCACAATGTGTTATGAAATGATACCCATTAAGGAGACTTTAGGGTATGAATATTTTGCATATTGCTCAATGTTTTTTTTAAAGCAATTGGGGTTAAGTAACTTGCTCAAGGTTACACGTCTAGTCATTATTTATGTGTGGGTGCTCATTTTCTGAGGCCGGATTCGATCTCGGGTCATCCCAACTCCGAGGCCGGCGCTCTTACTCACTGCGCCACCTAGCTGCCCCAGCTCAATGTTTTATACATAGTAAACACTCAAAAGTTTGTTGAATGTTACATGAAAAACCATATCCATATAGAATGTAGCATAACAGTGGAAAGAACCTTGACTTTGGAGGACCTGGGTTGAAATTCTGTCTCTGACAATTTATTAGGCAAGTCACTTTAATCTCTCTTTAGTCTCCAAAATTAGGAGGTTGGACTAAATAGTCTCTTAGCTCCCTTCTGGTTCTAAATTTGTTATCCTGTGAATGTATTCATGGATATTTATGTAGAATGCATTGCTTTACAGCCAGCCAAAATTTAAAAGACTATGGGGGAGGGGAGAGGACAGCATTAAGATGGAAAGAACTATTATTTGGAATAGCCCAAATAGTAGAACTGAGTGAGAAATTAGCCAAGGGAACAATAGGAAATAGAAGGGAGAAAATGCTGCAAGGCTGTAGTGATTCATTAAAGCTGAGCTCCAGAGAGAAGCTGTGACAATGGAAGATGTGAGCCTCCTTTGAATTGGGTAGTTTGGCCCATATTTATTCTTCAGAGACTAACCATTAGCAGGGTCAAATTATCAAATTTGCTGAAGAAGGATCACCCCTTGTGGGAATTTTTACTGTAAACAAATTGTATGCCCCAATAGGGGGGATTTTACCTAATTCCATATAATAAAGAATCAATCTATGACTTCTTTTTGTGTTCCCACCACCACCACACACAGGTGGGAAATTACTATGAATGAATTGGGCATTTTTGTTAAATTCTTTAGCTATTGCTCATCCTCCTGGATTCTTGGTCACACTGGAAATAAACATTTAATTTTTGTTGTTGTTTTTTTCCTTTGTTCTGGAAGAGGACCATGACACCAGGAAGCTAATGCCATGACATTCAAGAGAATTGGATTTAAATGAGGGAGGGCTGTACAAAGTCAGCAGCCTCACTTTCTGCTCCAGAGCCATTTGGATCCAGTGGCCAGATAAAGATCAGGAAAATTGGAGATGTCCCAGGATGCAGTGGGGTGACCTTGACCTTTTCAAGCTAAGGTCTTTAACAGGTCTCAGTTTGGCCAAGGTAATGCCCATTCAGTGATTAAGGCTTGATAAGAAATGAGGTAGAGAATGGCCTCTTTACCTAGATCTGGAAGAGGCCTTAATCACCAAATAGTACATACAACATGTGAAAACTGAGGCTAGTGAGGTTAACTGACTGTCCAAGGTCACATAGATAGCCAGCATCTTGAACCCAGGTCTTCTTATCCCAAACTTAATGCTCTTTTTTCACTATCTAATGCTGATCTGGAATCATCAGGCAAAATTTTCCCAATTTTCTCCAATACAATTAGTGACGAATTTGTTGTTTACTAACAAGAAGATTCCAAAATTGACTCATAAGATAGATTTGGAAGATGGCTTCAGAGAGGTCAACAAGCATGAGACCTAGGTACAACAAGGATTTTGTAATCCTTGTGATAGATAAATAAGTATCATTGGTGGAAAAAATAAAATATGGTCATGGGACCAGTCCTTCCCTTTTCAAACATTATTATTTCAGGAGATTAGAATTGTTTCAGTTTCATCTTTCTAATAACCTTCTTTACCCCATTTTTAGAGTATAAGGCTCTATCCTCTAGAAATAATAGATGTTTATCAGTTATCGAGCCCAAGAGTAAATATTACATAATTATTCTTAGCTGTATGAACTTTGGCAAGTTATTTATGAACATCAGCTCCTCAATTTTAAGATGGGAGAGTTGGATTAAATACTTCCCAAGTCTTACTGTTCTATGACTGATGTGTTAAGTGTTAATGATGTGTATACTACTGTACTAGGTATGGGGAAAGGCAGAGAAGGAGAAATGGGATGAGAAGATGAAAGATAAAGTCTCTGCTGTCATGGAATGTGTACTTTTGTTGTGGATGGATACTCCAATATTCCATTTCATCTCTGATCTCATCAGTGTGGCTTCTCCCTCTAATGATCATTTTGCAAGTTATCCATATGGCTGCCCATTCTGTATGACTCTTGTCCATCTCCCCTATAAATCAACTACTGGGGACCTACCTAATGACCTGGACGCCTTCCTGATGTTCTCTTAATATCATGAGGATTCCCAAAGAACTTGCTGGCTATCAGTTACTGGATAAACACCTATGACCTCTCTCTCTCTTTCTGTGTGTGTGTGTGTGTGTGTGTGTGTGTGTACACTATATATATGCATATATACATACACATGTCTCCAAACACTTAGAAACACAAATGGTTTTAGTCCTAGCTCTGCCACTAAATTTGTGCTCCTCCTCCACACTTTTGAAGAGTAACAATAATGAAACATCACATTTATCAAGTGTTTTTTAGATTATGAAGCACTTTGCTTACAATGGCTTTGTGAGATAGATTGTGCAAATATTATCATCTCCATTTTTCAGCTGATCAAGCCAAGGTTCAGGGATTTGCTCCAGATCACATAGCAGTAAGTGGCAAGTCAAACTCAGATACATTGACTCTACATTTTGTGTTTTCCACACTCTACTAGTAACTTCATTTCCCTGGGCATCAGCCTCCTCATTCTTAAACTAAGAGAACAGGATTAGATTTCCAGTAGTCTCTGTCATTCTCACATTTTATGATGTGTGCCAAATAATAATGCAGTTATGGAAGGTTAGGGGCTTTGAAGTAATCAGAATTCGGGTTAGGGACTAACCTGGGAAGACTAATTGATACTTAGTACTAATTTGCATAATTAGGATTATTCAGAAAAGTTGAGGAAACCATCTCTTTCCCCAGTTACTAGCCATTGCTTCCATATAGGCTAGAATGTTTTGGGGAAGTTTGATAGAATTGTCTCTCAGCAGCTGCCCTGAGCATGCTTAATTATTCCCTTAGAATTAGCACTTTAGTACTTAGACTTGCATTAACTTCAAGGAGAGATTTCCCCCAGTGAAAATAATAGCACTGGGCGAATCCTTGATAGCATTCTCTTGCAGTTACAGCAAGAAAAGGAGGGAAAAAAATCAAGATAATTAGCTTCTTTCTCCAAATTGATCAAAGTACTTTCCAGGCATTATTTTATTTTTCACAACCTCCCTCTTGAGGACAGGCACTTTCCTTCTTGAAAATGAGGAATGAGACACAGAGGTAATTGGCAATTTGCCAAATGTCAGTCTGAGAACACAACTCCTAGAGAAGGCCTATGACAATTGTACTGGTACACACACAGTATTAACCACTGCATAAGTAATTCATGATATAGAATGAGGCAGGGGGAAGTTAGAATGAGAAAATCAGAATCCTGAGTTCAATCATAAGGTCATAAATTTAAAATTGGAAGAGAACTTAGATCATCAGATCCAGCCTTCTTATTTTATCTCTGAAGAAACTGAGCTTCATAAAGGTCAAGTGACTTGCCCAAGGTCACACATGCTGTTAGTAACAGAGCTGTAATTCCAACCCAGATCCTCTGACTCTCAATTCAATGTTCTTTTTACTATAGCATACTAAAGTTCATAAGGTTGGAAATCATTGGGTAACACTCTGTCGTAATAATTAGCTCATCTGAAGCCTAAGGAACAATATAATGACTTCTAAAGTCTACTTGGTTACCCTCCTTTATATTTTTAGGGAGTTTTTTTATATAGAAATAAGCCCCCATTTAGGAAAATTCTTAACACCTAGGCAGAGATTGAGCTCTCTGCCTAACTTTATAGTTATATTTCTAATTAACCCCCATTAACCCATGACCTCATTGTGGTTGGGACAAAGTTCAGTTTACCAGAAAGGGTTGGGTAACACATAGGGTAACAAGAGCAGATTATATTATACTATCTGTGGATAGACAAGCATTGGGAGGGCAAGCTGGAGAAAAAGCTGATTTTTCTGGGGACTTCCCTCTGTCTGAGCCATTTTGCACCAAATGCCTTCCACAGTGACAAACCCCCTGATATTTCTGAGGCTGATGTAAGCAGCAGAGCCCTGCTGCTAATATGAAATACTGCCATTCCACTCTAATCATCAGAAAAGTTGAATCTCTGTGGAGATGCATGGGGGATTCCATTACCTTTGGGTTGTTCAAAAATGTTAATTGTGATTTGCTATCATAAAGCCCCACAGGCTTGGTTGCAAAGTAAGCTTTGTTTTTCATCTGTCATCTTTCCCCTCCCTCAAACAATTGATGATTCTGTGATTCATGGGAGAGAGTTAGAGCCCTGAATTAGGTAACTCTGACTTTCAACTTGTTGTGTGACCTTGAACACATAACTGACCCTTTCTGTGCTCAGCTAGATAGGATACTGAAGCTATTCACCAATTTCTTTGCAGTTAACATCTGTGACCTCTTTGACCTTGGATAGAACTTTTTAAATGCTAATAATTATGATTGGTTGCTAAAGTCAAGAACACATAATTTAAATATTACAAGGTAAGAAAGAAGTATTTTTTAAAAGAGCTTTGAGAGGAAAGGAAGTTTTTTTTCACTTTTCTCTGAGAAGGTGAATCAACCCAATCAACAACCAGCCTAGGAGGTAGTGAACTTCCCTTCCTTAGAAGTGTTTAAACAGAAATCAGACAGTTATCTATGGCAGGGGTTTGGGAGAGGGGTCTGGGATATAAAAGGAGTTCCTCACTGAGACATTGGAATAGGTCCAATTGAACTAGGCACAATTCACACATAGTGGGGAGGTCCTTCCCAGGTTAAAAAGTCTCTTCCAACTTGAAAACAATATGATTCTAAGTATTTACTAAGTAACTTCTGGGTATAGAAAATAAATATCTGAATAATATCCTAGAACCCAGTCTTTTTAGAGCTTTCCCTTCACTTCCTGTACTCTTTCCTGCCAAGGACTTCCCTATAAAGGAAAAAAAAAGCTCTACTCTACACTCCATCCCTCTTTTCTCCATTTCATTATGTTAGTTAAGCTTCTCTAGTTCCCTTCAGCCCTCTGTGACACTAGAACTTATTATATTAAAGGACTTTGCTATTATCATGAGTTGACAACCATTCCCCCAGGGTGTGGGAAAAAGCATAACATCTCCAGCTGATCTGCAGTTAGCTATTAGCTAAGTGATGTGATCCCAAGGGGCACTCTCCTAATGGCCAACCTTTTTGTATTTTAGATATATTGACAGACACTGAGTAACCTGCCATTGCAAGGAGAACCACCTAGTGATCTGGCCCCTTAGCAGTATGCCCAGTCTTGTTCTTTAGAGGTTGCTTAACCCTGACTCTCATTCAACAAATGTTTGTTTCTTCTATGTTCAGGCCAATGTGCTAGGCACCAGTGATAAAAACTCAGCTAACCTTTTGCTATGGTTCACACAGTAGCTGCTTTTATGACAGCTGTATTCCAGAGCCAAGCTATTTAAAACCCATTATGGTTCCCAAGGCTCCCAAATTATAATGAGCTCTTTGGTTGGTAGGATTGATCCACTTTTAGAGGTGGTCTTCCTAGGGCCAACTAGACACTAGTCCTGCCTAAAGAAAGCCTTCCCTGTGGGGGGGGGGGTGCAATACAGTATCTAATCTCTTCCTGAGCCCTCCAATTCACCTGATGGAAATAACAAGTCATCTTGTTTGGCATGGATGCTATTACCTTATAGGATTGAGTTGGAAAATGGGCCAGACCTTAATCATTTCAAACCCTGCAGGAAAGAAAACAAACAAGTGAACTAAAGCAATGAGCAGCCTGGTTTGCCAATGCATATGTTCCACTTAAATGGTTTTAATGGGGTTTGCTAAGTTCTCTTTAGGAACATTAGTCCCCATTTCAAGATGGAAATGCATTTGTTAGGGTATAGGAGTGAGAATCATTCCAAAATCTCCCAAAAATTTGTGGTGTAAATTTTGGGCAAAATTCTGCTCCTAGGTTTTTCACTACCAGTGTTTCCTACTGGGCAATTTTACCATCTCTGGCTTCATGGAAGGATTTAGAGCAATGTTGGTTTGATGAACAAATATGAGTTAAATGCTTTGGGCTGCCCAGATATTAAGCACCATTTCAATACAAACCAACATCCTTTTAGCTATTGTAATTACTATTAATTACCATCATTATGTCTCTTCAGATGCTCTCTCTTGGAATACTAATGTATGTGTGTTGAGGCTAAAAAAATAAAAAGGGAAAATTGATAAAGCACTGACAGTAAACATACTAAAAGGGAGATTAACACCAAGTTGAAATGCCCATTTCCCCCATTCCCATTCCCTAAGCACACTACAGCCACCTGGACTTATTGGCACAGCTAAATTTCATTCTTCTGAGGTAAAATGCTTTGAGTGTTATGCTGTCCCTGGGGGCTTGATACATATGACTCAGCAAGATGATATGGTAAGAAAGGAAGCCCATCTTAATCAGCATTGTGGCCAAATGTCCAGAGCTAGGGAGGTGAGAGCCCTACTGTATTCTGCCCTAGTTAGATGGTCCTTGGAATATTGTATTCAATAAAGGGTGTCATATTTTAGGAAGTACATTGATCAGCCATAAGCAACCAGAAGAGAGACTCAAGGGTTGGGATATTCAACCTGGATGAATAAAGATTCAGGGATTATGTGATAGTTGCCTTCAATAACTGGAAGACCTGTCATGTGGAAGACAGATTTGACTTTTTCTGTGTAGACCCAGAGGACAGAATTAGGAGGACTGTGGAAACTGCAGGGGCATAATTCCCTAGAGGTCAATTAGTCAACACCCATTTTTATAGGGTTTTGTGAGACTGCCTTTCCCTATCTTGTCCAGGTTGGAAGTGAAATGACCACTACTAATCAGCACAGAAACTTTGATCTGCTCCATTTCTGACCTGGCTCCATTAGCCCCAACTTGGGCAGCCTAGAGGTTCCCCCTGGTCAGAAGATAGGGGTGGCAGTAGAGGGGGAGGTCTCCATATTGGTGCCAGAGTCTGTGAAGGAGAATAAAACATGAGAAGACTGGAGAGGGCCAGGTTATGAAGAACTTTAAATTCCAAACACAGACAATTACATTTGATCCTAAACAGCCAACTCACTGAGCAGGGAAACCACAGGTCCAGTTCCTATCCTCTTTGTATTATGTTTCTATAGGGCAAGGACCATGGGATACCTTCATGGGAAATTGTTAAACCTTTAGAATGCTTTAGAAAAATCATCTTGGCATCTGAGTGGCAGATGGATTGCAGTGAGGAAAGATTTGAGGCAGGGACATTAGTTAGAAACTTAATGCAATGGTCTAGACAAAAGGTGATGAGGGCCTGGCTCCAGGTTGGTGGCTCTGTGAGTGAAGGGTATGAATATAGAAGATGTTATGTAGTAGAAAGGACAAGATTTGATATGTAGGGTGAGTATGAGGAGTCAAAGATGACAGCAAGGTTATGGGTCCAAGTGACTTTGTCTTTGTCAGTAATAAAGATATCTGATAGAGGGGAGGGTTTGGAGGGGGAAGAGAAGTTCTGTTTTCAGAAAAGCTGAGTTTGAGATACCAAGAAAAACTTATTAGGAAGACTTAAGGATATCCAAAAGTACATTGGGAGTAGTGAGGTCCAAGGTGCTATAAAAATTCAGAGGAGGGGCCTCAGCAGAGATTTCAGTGCAAAACGGAGCAGATGTTAGACTTAGTGGCTTGGTCAAGGAGTTATGCTTAACTGTGGAAGGGTGTGAATATAATAGGGAAAAGACTGTTGTGAAAAAAATTTTAATTGGAAAAATGCAACATAAAATAATGATATTGGACTAGATATCTATTTCCTTCCAGTCTTAATAAAAAAAAGAAATAAAAACAATTCAAAAGAGTGAATAATCTCTTCCAAATCAGGAGGATCATGAAGAGATACCATTTGGGTTGGGATCTTAATAATGGGTAGAACACCCCAGATAGAGATAAGAATGGGCATGTAGATTACAGATATAGAGAACAACATGAACAAAGGCACAGGAGAAGAAGAGAAGGGTTCAGAAAATGGTGGTTCTGCCACTAGTAATATACCTTATACTTAGTCTTAATTAGGCAAAGTTAATTAACAAACATTGGATTGGTCTAATTTTGAATCATTGGTAATAACTTTACCCTGAAAGTGAGGATCCAAATGATGAACACACACCCTCTGAAAATCATATAAAAGGTTAGGATTTTATTCTAACATTCTCCTTCTTTAATTCTGATCTTTATTTTGTCTGGATTTCATAGAATGATGGAAAATATTATTATAACCATGGCCATATTCACTCTGACTCCCATTTGGCAATTTGAGGTATTTGGTTGGATTTTAGCTCTCTCACAGTTTTTAGCTCTCTTTATGCAGGAAACCTCCCTTCCTCAGGCTTCTATTCTAAAGATGGAGAAAATATCAACTGTTATTTCCATCAAGTAATATTGTGAGTTTCTGCTCATAATTATTCCCCAGGCAATAGTTAAAATACAAGATGCTCCTAGTCTTTATGAGCTTAGCCCTAATTATGGCAGAAGATGAACATGATTATAGTATATGATGCCATATCCTTTAGGATAAATATAACACAGGTTGATAAGCTCTTCTTTTCATCTCTGATCATTTGCATCATTATAATTATTTGTCTTTCTTAAAACTTTGTAGACGGCTTCTTTTCCAAGAACTGTATTGTGATTTATTGTGTTCAGAAACTGAGAAATTGGTTGTATCCATGGCAATTCATTGTCCATTTGGAGATGAATTTAGAACATGAATTGTTTGTACTTCACTTCTGGATTCTTTTTGAAAATATTCATTCACATGTAGTTGATTTAAAAGGGGCAAATAATGTACAAGATTATCATAATAAGTCCCAAATTAATTTCCTTCCAGAAAAATGTTGCTTTAGCTTTCAGGAAGGAGATATATTAGTACGACAAAACTCCTGAGTTCATTTTTTCAGGCACTAATCTTGACTAACTAACTTAGCATCTCTGAACTTTAGTTTCTTCATCGGCTGAAAATCCAGATGAGGGAGAGAGGCAGGGAGTGAGGGAGGGAGAAACAGAGAGAGAGAGAGAGAGAGAGAGAGAGAGAGAGAGAGAGAGAGAGAGAGAGAGAGAGAGAGAGTGAGTGTGTCCTGGTACACAGGGAATTAGAATTCTAACCTTGAGTCCCTCTCAGGGTTTCTGCCTGAAATTCAGCATCCTTCATGAACAGCTTTCCCTGATAAGAAAACACACATGATAATACCTCATGGTCATGTGCACTCTTTCTCTTGTGTGATCCTGGACAAGTCACTTGACCTCTGAAAGCAATAAACAATTCTGTAAAATCATAATTTGAAGAAAACTGGCCTACATTGATAGTCAGTCAGTAAGCATATATTAAGCCCTTACTATATGCCAGGCACTTTGCTAATCACTGAGGATACAAAGAAAGGTAAAAACATAGTCCTTAGCATTCAAAGACCTCAAATTCTAATGTCAAGTTTCCTCATTCAAGAGTTCTATACGTGAAAGAAATCATAGGTCCAGCTCCTAGCCTCTTTGTATTATGTTTCTATAGGGCAAGGACCGTGATACCTTCATGGGAAATTGGTCACATGACCCCAAATTTAGTTATCTTCTGGGAAATTTTTCCTTATTCATCCTTCTCAATTCTACAGATTCCATGAAGGTCTGGGATTTTCACATCAGCCTTTACCTATATAGTATACATATATATTCTTGCCTAGAGGATGAGACCCCAAGTTTTTTTCTAAGTACAGTGTCAAGAGGTTGAACTCTTACAATCCATAAACATGTCATGAGAACAAATATATCAGAAGAGTCACCTTCCTTTTGGGTTCTAGAGATTCAAAGCAGTAAGTTGCCCCATGCTTAAGTGGTAGCTTTTTTATGTGTTAAAAGGAACTAGTAGGATCAGAGAAGTTCCCTTTAGTAAGGGAAATGGCAGTCTCTTCTCATCTCCCTTCTTTCCTGCTTTCCATTCCTTCTATTTGACATTTCCATCAATGGCCCATGTTCTGGTTGTTTTAAACCTTCCTTTGTGATGAGGTAAGTTAGCAATGTCATTGCTCTTCTCCCCTTCTCCCAGAATCTGTTTCTCCCTTTGGAGTAGTGACCATTCGCTAGCACAAAACCTCTTGTCACTTTCTGCTAACAACAGAGGGCCAAAAGCCTCTCTCCACCGAAAGCTTTTGTCTCGAAGTCAGTCTGCAAATACGTTCACATGAAACATCATCCCTACAGTATTTGTTTTATCTTTCTCAATCCCGAGTGTGCTTAATCCTAACTGACGTTTGTACCTTCGAAAAATGGAATTCAGCATTGTCAGAGTGGCCAAAATATACCCATGTTCCTATTCAAGAGAGTGACTAAGAGCCTGTGAATAGAACATTTCTGGCCTTGAACAATATCTGAGCACAGTACTCAGTGTAAGAGGCACAGAACCAACAAGAGCTTGGTATGTGGTTATTGTCATGTTTTTTAGAGACATTGACGTCCAAGTATAAAGACACAGAGAACAGCAAATCTTACTCAGAGAACTCCTGAGAATTTCTTTCCTTTTTTGATTCATTTCAGGACCCTTGGCCAAAGACTTTGCATCCTTAAAGTCAAGTCCCCACCACCACCGTGACCATGGCAGAAGACGCTGATATGCGCAATGAGCTGGAAGAGATGCAGCGACGGGCCGACCAGCTGGCCGATGAGGTGACCATGAGGGGGGCACCTGGGAGGTGGGAGGCTATGGTAGTTTGCTGTCTCTATATTGCAGGGACTCTCAGTTGGCGGGTGAAGGTTAAAAATTCAATTTGGCTTTACATATAGGTCACAAGACTTCTGAGGATATGAAGGATATGCCTATAAAACTTGGCCAGTAGTAGGGGACAGCTTGGTTCAAATATCTGTTATATAATATGCTATAAGAATTAATGAGGCTGAAGAAAGAGCATGACTGTTGATAAATTTCATAGTCACTCTAATTCAATTAAGGCCTACTAGCAGTGGTCTCTCCTTAATTAATTCTATACAAATGTAGAGGTAGCTTTTCCTCTATGCCTTTATTTAGAACATATTCATTTTGTTTTTATTCTAAGGCATTTGCAGGATTTCAGCTGATAGGACTTCAGGTGGAATTTCTAGGAGTCTCATAAAACCCTTCATAGCACTCACTCTAAGTCATGAGAGATGATGTTTAATTGTCCAGAATCCAATATCCCATAAACACGATGCTAAATTACTTTTCTATGTATTGGTGGGACTTTTCATCCATCATGTACAATAATTATCTTTTTCAGATGATTTTTGCCTTTGATATCAGGATTGCTTTCATTTAGATCATATGGAGACAAGCTGTAATTTAATTGCCCTAGAGAACCTTATAATTTGGTAAGCTTGATAGCAAAGACAAATTGAAAGAAAAGAGACTGACAGTTTCAGTAGAAAGGGCAGCAATTTTGAAAGTTGTTGTTTTTTTTTCATTTGGGAGGAAGAGAGGAGTAAGGGAATTTCCCACCTTTTTTCAGTATGAGAAACCCAGTTTAACCTCAAAAATTTTCTTGGGAACCCCCCCTTAAAGTAGTTAAACTCTAAGTATCTATTTACTTATTTACTGAGAATAAACATGACAATAAGCTACTATGAATTCAATAGTATTTTCAATGATGTTGTACTTTGTTAATTGCATCTATGTATATTTGGAAAATATTAATATTTAAATTTTATTTTACTATTTAGTATTTTAGTATTAATTTGAGTACTGAGTATATAATTTATAAAACAATTTTTTATATATATATATATTGTGTTTGTGTGTGGTATTTATTTGCTCTTCCAAAAGGTAGGCTTGCTTATTTGTTGACTCCCAGTCCTCTTGTAGTTTCCCAGTCCCCTTGCACCAACTTCATCTGGGGCAGCCCACTGGTTAGTAGCCACCAGAATAGACCAAGGAGAAATTTTGGGGACAAGCAAGTAGAAGGTATGAAGAGGAGATTGATTTAGAGTATCTAAACCAATGAATACAGATAAGATTCTCTCCTAGGACTTTTTAAAGTCCTCTAACCACAACCAGTACCAAAGAATGTAACATATGGGAGGAAAGCATAATATTGGGGAACCTCAGATCCTTATAGTTTCTACCTAGCCACAGTAGCATAGTTGGCAGAATGGAAAAATATCATAAGTAATGAAAGTTTTCATTTCTGTGATTTTCAGCATCCTATTTATTTTGTATGAAAAATGATGGTGACAACTAAATTTCTTACATATGTTCATGCATATATGTATACATATAAGTACATCTACAAAACATTATGTGTGCATAAAGTAGGTGTCTACATACACATGTGTTATGTTTATATAATGCATATGTTTGTGTGTGGACTTGAGGGACCCATTTCTCAATTTGTTTTGTTTTGTTTTCAGGTTTGGGGTTTGTTTGTTGGTTTGGTTTTTGGGTTGTTTTTTTTTTTTTTTTGACTGCTGTTATTTTTTTTGAGGCAATCAAGATAAGCCATTTCCCAGATTCTTCAACACCTACATTGCTCACATGCCATTGGCCTCAGAGTCATCCTGGTTGAAAAGTCATTGAAAAAGATGGGATTGAATGGCAGTCTCATGGACAGCAAGGCAGTTCTATCGAAATGATATGAGAATTAAGGAAAGGGAAAAAATGAGGACATTTATCTGTGGGCCAATTTTTTTTAATTTCCGTGATTTGTATAAATTCTGACATCAGTTTAGATTGAATTATTGTGACTGTGACTTAAATGTTTATATTTCTTTTTTCAGTCTCTGGAAAGCACCCGCCGTATGCTACAGCTTGTTGAAGAGGTAAGGAGTGATTATCTTTTAAAATGGAGGCCCATTCTTTCTATTACCTTTATTTATTTTATCCCCTGACCTTATATCCTTTAGGCACTCACATCAGTGAAAACTTATCGACCTTATAGACTGCAGAGATTGAAGAGATCTATTTATACCATTTTCCACATTAATATGTAGGCCTCTATGGTAAATGCATTTCTCTCAGAAGTTAACACCTTCTAAGACAGTAAACACAGAAGATTACTATGGTAAACTGAAGCTTTCCTAATAATTCATAAAGGCAGAATGTCATTGGTCAAAATGAAATGAGTCTAAGAGCCAGCAAGTTACAAAAACCCTCATGGCTCTTTGTTCAATCATATATATCTGCTTTTAGATTTGCTACTCTGGCTTTAGTCCCACTGGCATATTGCTGTATTTTATCATTTATCCAAATAATAATTGGGGTTGTTTCATTGGGGTCTACATTTCCTTGATATTTCAGAATTCTTAGCACCTGGTTTAAAATATTCCATCTTAGACCTATATCAATAAATGGCAAAATGAGTCAGCAATACAGAGCTTTGCAGAAGGCTCAGCTTTTCATTTCTGAGCCAATTCTTAATTTGAAATAACACAGGAAGGGAAATAAGGATAGCAACCATAAGGTTTGTATGAAGCTAGCAAGATGGGGGAGGTGCTTAAAAGTAGTTTATTTTTTAAATGGCAATTTAAGGCTATAATTTAGGATAAAAGCAATCAATGAGACCCTATAAGCCCAGCACTGCAGAAATCACAGGGAGGGGACAGAACAAAGAGAGAAAAACAGGAAATTTGCCTTTTGTACTTTCCATCAAGCGTGCATGCTCTCTGCTTAAAGCAGGGGGGTTCTTAACCTTTTTGGACTCCTTTGGCAGTCTGCTAAAGAGAATGGCTCCCTTCTCAAAACAATGGTTTTTTTTTTTCCTTCAATTTTACTTTATTAAATTTGTTTATCTACTTTTAGTTTACGACATTCAGTTTCACAGTGCCTTGAGTTTCAAATTTTCCCCCTCCCCCCACCAGCAGGCAATCCAATATAGACTCTACAAATACGTTTGCATTAAGCATTAGTCAGAGAACAATATTTTAAATGCATAAAATAATATACATAGGATTACAAAGGAAAACTAACTACATTTAAAACACTTATCAAAATATTTTTTGAAATAATATGGAAACTGAGGTTAGTATCTACATTAATTTAGTATTCTTTCAGAACCAGAACCAAGAGACACGTACTTTAAATGTGTCAGTGATGGCTAGGTAGTTAAACATAGATGTAAGATTCAGACTCACTCTCCCCAAGCAGCTTCTCATAAAACCCTCAATGATTGGGCTTAATCTCAGTAACAATGTCATTTTTAAAAGTTTTTACATAATGATCTGTAACATTAGTGCCCTGGAGCATTCAGAAATAAAGTGACTTAATTATCTTGACATATTTCCCTGACTGTAGGTCACAGATTCCAAACTCATTTTTGATTGTCCCTTCTGTTATAACCACATGAAGTAAATTCTCATAATGTTCAAATGCAGTCATTGATTAACTCATCAATGGACAGTTGGGTTATGCAGCCTTTCAGGCCTAGAAAAAAGAATGAAGACACAGATAGAAAGCACGTCATGGAAATGATTCTCTGCTCTTGCCTTTCTTTGCCTTTGGGCTGTTGACACATCCCTTTAGTGTCTCCTCAAACTGCTGAAAGTGCCACCCTGTCTGGAATAAATAACTGTCTGAACTGATTTTGTCTGGAAAAATTCCTTAAGTTGGATTGAAATGAAATTCTTTAATTCAACATTTATTTCTCTTGGAGTGCTTTTTGATCAAGTATAAAGTTGGTATTTTGATATGGAAGATGCCCCCATTTGATAAAATCAACAAGAAGAAGCTAATAAACTTTTGTTCGTTTTTTAAATTATAGGCATGACTTTCTTAACAGTAAAACTATTCATACTTGTTTCCTGGATGGTTAGTTTGTAGTTTTGGTCAAATACCCTTCATTTCCGTATCAGTCCCTATGGAGACATTGCTCTACTTTTCATTTAAAAAGGAAATGATCATTTAAAAAAATAGTTACATGGTCCAGTGGAAACAGCACTGTCTCTGCAGCCAGAAAATCTGGGTTCAAATCCTTCTTCCGATACTTCTTACAAGTGAGACTTTGGGCAAGTCCTCAAACCTCCCTGAGCCTCAGTTTTTCTCATCTATAAAATGAAGGGTTTGGGCTGGATGATCTCTGGGTTCCCTTCTATCTTCAGATCTATGAGGATATGATGTTTATCAATTCAGCCAATATATATTGTCTCTTCTGTTTCAAAGTTTTATGGCGGGTCCAGGAGGACACAAAGACAAAAAGCTAATCAGTCTTTGGCTTTAAGAAGCTTACATTTTATTAATCACATCTGAAATCATGTTTGTTCATTGAATATTAGGAACCCCTGAGCATTGAAGCATCACTATTTTGCTCATGAAATCAAAGGACCAATGTAATCTTACGTAACTGGAATTGAGCTTATTTCTCATTTAGATGCAGTTTCAAAGACAGGAAAGGTTACTAAACTTGTGAAAAATCTCTGACTGTGAAGAATAGCACTTTTAGTAGCAGTAAGAATATATGAATTTTGTGAGTAATATGCAGTTACCAATCTATTTCAGAGAATAATAGTCTATTTGATGGAAGTACATTTCACTATTTCAAGGACGATGTAAGAATCCCACATGACTGAAATCAAGATGGGCCAGACACAGTGAATATGTTATGGGAGATAGAAGGTTTAAAATTATATATTACTCCATTCCACCTCTGTAATCAAAAAGAATGTCTTTTGGTAAGGGATTTTTAGGAGACCCGTGAAATTGGGCACTGCCGATTGTCAAAAAGGAATGTGGTTTTTACCTGCTGATCCACTTGAAAGCCAGGCCACAGACAATGCTACAGTGGAAGTCCATTGGAACTGTTTTAACTGAACCCCACTAGAGTTCTTGGGGGCAGTAATGGAGGGTGCTTGGAATTTTATTGTGCTCCCAGGTATTTTACCTGTGTGCATGCAAAAGCATATCCACCAATCTGAGGTTATGTCTATTTGACATCAAACAACAAAAATGGGACTATGTGGCCAAGGCCATCAAACCCAAGATATTTTGGCATCTGGAGGCAAAGTGATCAGGTCATTGCTAGGATCTTGAAACTTTCCCTTCAAGTATAGTAGGCTCTAGATAAAGTATTCTAGGCAGACAAAAAGGTGGACCAAAACTCTCTATGAATCATTTTGTGAGTCATAAGTATGCGGTCCCAGTTCACCTTCCAAAGAAGTAGTAGATATGCTTTTGCATGCACACAGGTAAAATACCTGGGAGCACAAAAAAAGAGTAGTTTTCTGTCTCCAAACTCCCTTTAAAAAGAAGATCCCTTCCCTAGAAGACAATAAAAGGAAGCCAGAGATTGAAAAAGCAAGAAACTAAAATCACTCTCTCCCACTTCTAGCTACTAGGGTATTCTTTGGGTAGGGAGTGCAACTAGATGGCACAGTAGATAGAGTGCTAGGCCTGGAGTCAGGAAGCCTGGAATTCAAATATGGCCTCAGACACTTATTAATTGTGTGACCTGGGCCACTCACTTAACCCTGTTAGCCTCAGTTTCTTCATCTGTCAAATGAGCTATAGAAGGAAACGGCAGACCATTCCAGTATCTTACTTCCTCTTCTTTTCCCCCTCCTCACTGTCCACACTCTCCCCCCCAAAAAAGTTTAATTGAAAGAGATTTCCTTTGCTCTCTTTGGGGTTATGGGCAGGGAGAACAGAAAGCCAAATTATACATTCTCTCAACTCACAAAAAGAGAGTTCAGGCTAAGAAGGAGCCAAAATCAGTGCATTGAAGTATACCAAGAGGCCCGCTGATGCCTGCTTTTTTAGGACAGTACTTCCTGAACTCACATTTTATAGTTTTTCAAAGCACTTTAACAGTCCTCTGTAATGTGATCCTTGTTTTATCCAAAAACCCTGTGACCCAAATATGGAAAGTATTATTATTTCCATTTGACTGGGGGGAAGGTGACCAGGAGCAATGTTTGCTAATCTGCCTAAGGTCACATAGCTACTGAATTGCAGCACCAAAACTAGAACCAAGGACTAATAATTCCTGACTCCAGGCTCCTTGCAATAGGATAGAAGAACTCTAATAGAAATGTAGTAGAACCTTTCACAATATGTGATTATATGCTGTGTTTGGGAAATAATGCAGTTTTTTCTCTTATGTCTAAATTTGAGTTCATGGAATTTTAAAATTACTTGTTGAGCCAACTCATTATAACATGATCCTGGCTGTTACTAAAGAAAATTGAAGATGGGAAAAAGTAGTTGAGGTTTCTTCTCTAATAAGGAAGACATTGCAAGATAGCCAGGATGATGGCTGGGGGTGATGGATGTTCAGGTATGAAGGAAACTGAATTAGAAGTAATTATTAAGGGGCGGCTAGGTGGCACAGTGAGTAGAGCGTCGGCCCTGGAGTGAGAAGGACCTGAATTCGGATCCGACCTCAGACATTTAACGCACACACCAAAACAAAAACCTAGCCGTGTGACCTTGGGCAAGTTACTTAACCCCAATAGCCCTCCAAAAACAAAACAAAACAAAAAAAAAGTAATTATTAAATTCCCATCAAGAGGAGCTGAAAAGGTTAGGGATGGTATAATCATAGCAACAAACAACAACATCTTGGAGCTGGACTTTAAGGGGGGTTCAGAGGTTAATGTGATATTCAAGGTCACTGCTAGAACCCAGGTTTCCTGACTCTTCTCCCATGTGCAAAAGTCCCAAAAGATAAGGCAGATAAGCATAGAACATAAAAACACATCTCAGAATTTTTAAGTGAACATCAAAAATATCGTAATGACAAGGACGCATCATATTCCAATTGCACATCAATGTCTGCAAATACTTTCATCACAATAATCCTGTAGAGATAGATGGTACAAGTATTGTATCCCCATTGTATGATAAGGAAATTAAGGCTCATGGAGCTTTGACTTAACAAGAATCTAACACAAGGAGGAACCTAATATGCAAATGAGATATTAAGCCTAATATAGCTCAGTTCTAAGTTGTTTCAGCCAAAGCATAGTCACAACCTAATTATTAGACATTTCCTACTTACACACCAGTCAACACCAGCACCAACTGCACAAAAAGTATGGATTGGCTATGGCTAAGGACGTATTTTTTCTCACTGTTTCCATAAACCATTTCTTTCTAAGACATAAATCTAAGGCATAAATGCTACGTTATTTAAGGTATAGGTTCTTTGAGAATTTCACATCTAGTTCAGGTCTATCAGCCAATGGGGAAACTGAGACCCAGAGAGGAGAAGTAGTGCTAAGAGAAAGGAAGAAAACAAGCATTTATTAAGTGCCTAATATGAGCCAGACATTTTGCTGTTTTACAAATATTGCATCATTTGATCCTTATAAATATTATATAATTTGATCTTCCAAAGAACACTGGGAAGTAGGTACAATTATTGTCCCCATTTTGCAGTTGAGGAAATGAGGTAGACACAGGTTGAGTGACTTTCCCAGGGTCACACAGATAGTAAGTGTCTGAGGCTGGATTTGATCTCAGGTCATCTTCACTCCAGGTTCGGTGCTCTGTGCACTATGGCACCACTTAGCTGCATTTGAGAGGTAGTGGGTTCTCATGTAAATAACAGGTCTGGGGACTTGGACCTGTGACTTCACTGGTACAAAAAAATTTTTTTAATGAGAAAACTCCTTCTAATGCAGGTTTGCACTTTTTGTAAATTCTCACTTTAAGAGAGTTACCTAGAGCACCAAGAAGTAAATTGACTTGCCCAGGGTTATGCAGCCAGTATGTATGAGCCAGAACATGAACTCAAGTCTTTCTAGCTCCAAGGCCAGCCCTTTGTCCATCCTGCTTCTTGTAAATAGCAATGACAACAACAATAATAACAGCAAAAGCACACACTTAAGTCCAGAGTAATTAAGTGATCACACAGCTAGTTAACGGAAGAGTCAAGAATCAAACTTGGTGGTATCTGATTCTATAGCATAAGCGCAGGACTACCCAGCTTCATGCTGACTCTGTGGATAACATGCCAAGCTTATCACAGTCAGATCCAAAATGAGCAAATGGGAAGTAACATTAGCAATATTCAAAGCAAAATAAACACAGGAGAGGAATGGCCAGGAAATGAAGATACTTCTAAGCACAGCTATCCAAGCTGATATCATTAAGCTGTTCCACAGAAGTCATCCCAAATATAATGACTTGGAACAGTGATCAGTTTCATTAGATCTGAATAGGGCCCTAGGAGAGAAAATGCATTGTGAGATACATCTAAAAATATCCTATTTACTGACCAAAACTCTGTTCCATCCATACACTACAAAAGTCATCTGATTTCCTTTATCTTTCTGCATTCATAAAGTATACCTGGAACTGTGCCAGGATTAATATAAACAAGATTTTCTTGGGTTTTTTGTTTGTTTTTTGGTTAGTACAGAATAGATAATAGCTGATTTACCCTGTGTTCAAGCAAACATGGCTGCTTGGTTGGAATAAAGTAACTACTTGGGCATTAGTAGTATAGGCATTCCCAAACAGTCAAAAAGCAGATTCCTATCCTAAAATTGCTACCAGTTGTTGACAGGGGAGCCTGATGTCATTACTAACCTTTAGAGATCAACTAATCATATGTTTACTGCAACTGAAAACTTTTATCAAATACATATGCTTATTCAAATTAATATGTGTTTACAGATAGAGCACAGTTAGCCTCACTGATTCCCCAAAGAATTTGACTTTGTTGGTTACTCTCAGAAATTATTTTCTGACCCTTCAGAATTGAATAGCACTGAATGGGGACTATTCCTTCATTCCTAAAAGCTATTGAGGTTTAATATTTTTTATTGCTGAGAAAAAAATATTCATATGTTATTAATATCTATTCAAGTCTCTCTATTAAAAGTAATTCTTGAAAGACAGATTCGAAATAAGGTTATGAAGGGTCTGTGACTTTTAGGAATTACTCTGGTTATCTTCTTTGATCTATCTATCCAAAAAAAATCCTTTAAGCCATGCCTTTTTTCCACTGTTAATCAACTAGTAGAATAAAGGATTCTGATCAAAACTAGCTAGTGTTTTGAGATTTGGCATTCTTTAAGAAAAAAGGTGGATGGCATCCTTGCTTATTTCTCCCCTTCTGGGAGAAACCTTTTTAAAAGCCTGCTCCAATACAAAGGAGGGATTTTCCTGAACTAAAGTTGTTATACAAATTCTTTTTTCCTACTAGGTCACTGTGGAGGACTTTGCATTTGAAAAGAGTTTATATTTCTCATTTAACAACTACTTTTTCTCTTCCTCTTTACCAATGGAAATTTGACAGTGAATTTTCTTTATGGAATCCATATGGTATCTATTGATCTGAGACCTTCCCCTAGTCCCTTAAAGTTCTTGCCACATTTTCTCCTGGTTTTTTTTTTTTTTGCCCTACTCCATTTCCATGTCTAGAGCTATTGTTCCCTTATTGATTACTCTTTTCTCTCTAACTCTTTTTCAACCTACCTCCCATTATTGGAATGCAGAGTAAAGATGCTGGTATCAGGACTTTGGTTATGTTGGATGAACAAGGAGGTAAGTTCATTTTTCTTCAGTAAGTTATTTATTCCTTCAATGAAGTATGTTAATTATTATTTATATATAAAGATATAATCAGTTTAACTATTAAGGTTTATGTGTATATATTTGAGTGCCTCAGAGGACTCCAGATCCTTCATTGTCTTGCCTTCTTTATTCTGTTGAATAGTCAGGTTTAAACAAATACATATTGTCATCTTCTTCATAGTTGATTGATTAATACATCATTGGGAGATATTCAGTGGGGCTCCACTGAATCTCTTAACAATAACTTTTAGCTAAAATTGTCAATATTATTTTAATATAACATGAAATTCCCTACCATCTTACCCTTCCCATTGAAGTAGCTCACATAATCTTTGTAGCACAGTATATCATGTTATAAAAAATATTATCCACATCCTTCTACCATACCAATTCAGTCCTTGGAAAATCTGATTAAAAACTGACTATGGGTGCCTCTAAACAAATAGGAAACTATTTATGAATGCTATATACTTAACCTTAATAGCATATATACAAATAAAGAGCTAGATATATTTTAAATTAGTCTTGTAAAATATTCTGTCACATTTTTATCACAGTAATCTTTATTGAAATCATTTTACTTTAAATAAGTCAAGTCACAAATATTAGCATTGTTACCCATCAAATATGGTGGTGCCATAATTACAAAATGGAAAGGGGATCACTGAAATTCTGAAATTCCTATCTTCTTTCCACTGATTTTCAGACTCAACTCACCTACTCATACAGTTATGTTTTAAAGAACTAGAGCCTCAAGGTTGTTATTAGAGAAAATACCACCAAAGAAACAGAACCATAGGCTATATTTTTGCCTAGGTTCATATACTGGATTCAGATCCATATTAAATGGGTTAATGATGTATCTTAATATTATTTTAAGTTCAAGCATTAGGAAATTATTCAGGTTTCTATGTGATTTCTAAAAACCGAGCCAAAATATCTTCATCAGATTTCACTTAGTCCCACAAGGCAGTCTGTTGAGTTTTCTTGGTGTTCTATGAAGTGCCTCTCAAAGGCTACTTCTTGTCTCAAATACTCCTGGGAACAGTTTCCCAATCTTTGGAAACAAAAGAGCATAAATCCATGAAGAAAATCAAGATATATATAATAAAAATGGAACTCAGCAACATGTTCAATAAGAATGTAAATGAAGGATTGATTTTAACCATATTCTTCCCATGAAGATCTAAAAAAATGAGACTAGGATTCCATCCAAATGCAAGCACATAGTCCATGAATGATTTCCTAAAGCATGTTATATTCTGTAACATACTTCCATGCTTCCAGTATCACTAATTTTATCAGGGTTGGTGTTCCTTCTACCAATGCTGTTTGTTATCCTTTTATTTTAGTTAGTTTTTAGATACTGGAGCTAATCTAGTGACAAATACCCTCCTCATTTACCTAAATTGATGTTGGGAAAAGAGGCATGAAGTTCATCACCCTGGCTCATAGCACAGTGACTTACATATAGTAGGTGCTTCATAAATGTATGTTAAATTGTCACTGGATTGTCACATGCTCAAAATCTTTCCAGAGTGGCAGAACCTAAAAAAGCATATGCTCCACTCTTGCCTTTCAAGAACTCAGGATCACTTTTGTGCCATCACAGCAGAGCAAAAGATATACATTTATGTATATACTTGTAAGTATATACAACACAATTCAATAAGTACCTTCAAGACATTAACGTTTCCTGTTTTTTTACCATTAACCTAAGAAATATCCATTTTGGCACACAATAGTAAGTATAAGATTCTGACGTTAGATCCCTTGTTTAAACTGGTATATAATTAGCAGATTGCTGCAGACAAGGAGTAAACATCACAAAAGCCTTCTAGAAGTCATACTGGCCAGGCCGTAAGTGAGTTGATTCATTTTTATTGTAATGATAGGTTAGGCTTATTTTAAAATGATAAACTAGTAGAAGGGACAATTGCATGTGATGATTTTGTAATTACTGTGACATGTTAAATGTAATTTAATTATGCTTTTGCCATCTTCAGAACTTCTAGTTTAGACATGTAACTGCCTCAAAATGTTTCTATAATTTTTAATTTAATAATTGCAGCATCTATGCCTGGGAAATATACTTGAATATATGGCATTATTAACTATTTCTACATAGAGGCAGGAGCAGACTGGTTGAAGGAAATATTACAACCATCATTCTGGGTCAGACTAATCAAAGTAGTCCAGATACAGGGCAGCACAAGCCTGAGACCTCACCATGGAATTTTAGTTTCTCCAACTAACTTGTCTTTGGGGCAGAGTCCATGAAATTGATATTGGGAAATTGCTAATAATGGTTTTTTAACCTCTCCAGTCCCAGAGTTCTTTTGGCTTTTTTTTTTTTTTTGCTGTTTCATTACTTTATTTGCTTTGATGTCACAGATAATTGTTGCCAGAAACAATTCTCCCAACAAATGCCAAGCTAAGCAATGAATGAAAAGTGATACTGTTTTGGCATCATCAAGCCGAAAGTTTTGTGATCATACCTGTCAAGTGAAGAGGCAGTATAGAGTACCAGCTTAATGACCTAAAAGAGCTCGGGGGGGGGGGGGCGGGAAGGGGCAGGGAAGAGATTTTCCTTTAGCTGAAACCCATTTAACACAATTAGAGCCTTTTACTGGCCTTTGTCTATGCTAAGCTTCATCAAAGGAGAAATGGAGTAGTCTAAGCTTTAGTTCTAGGCTCCTTAGCCGAAGGTTCTCCCTGTTCTAGTCTTCCCCAATGAAAACTTCCACTATGCATCTCAAGCATTTCAAAGCATTCAGAGGCCTAGAGCCCTGTTAATTTTATCAGATCTCCCAGAAGAGGAGAACTTTCTCCTCTTCTAGGACATCCATATATCATTCCATATGCCTTATCCAAAGGGAATAAGCAGCAAAAATATCAAATGATCTCTTTAGCCATTAAAAAACATGCACTGCATAGCTACAGATTGTCATTAGTAGGATTCCTGGTTCATACTTCACAAAACATTACTGTTGTTTATTAAAGGGAATGTCTAAAAGCATAATTCTCATGTATTTTAACCTAATTAAAATCAACTATATCTGCTTTTTGGATGGGTACAGATTTTTCATTTCAGAAGCCCAGTTGATTTGGAGGGCATAAAAAATATTAAATGCGAGACAGGTCCTATACAAGAAGCTGAAGGAGAGAGATATTTTGAAAAATAATGAAAATAAGGAGATGGTGCAAGATTTGCTTGATTATCCAAGACACTAAATTCCTTGCCTAAGATAGTAGTGAAGAAATATATGCTATACCTCCCAGAATTACACTAAATTGAACAACTGTATTCTTTAGAAAACAGTGGCAACTGTATTCTTGCCACTATGTGGTGAATATTGTACATGCCTTTTCCATTTGGATATTCCATTGGTTTTGCAGACAGTTCAGAAAGTATTCACAGTAGCTAGATATATCATTAAAGTCAAATGGGCTTGGTGAATCTCAGTCAAAAATCAACAAATATCTATTAAGCACTTACTATGTGTCAATTACTATGCTACCTGGGGATGCAAATACCAAGAATTAGACCATCCATAGCCTTAATAAACTTATATTAGAAAGAGAACTCTCATTCTTATATTCTTTAAAAAAAACAAAAAGAAAGAAAAAGAAAGATACTATCTCTCAGGGAAACAAACCACTGAAAGGACTTTTTCTTCTGTAAGCTGGATATTCTATTGGAAAACCAAGAGATGGGAAAAGGTATAGTTGAAAGGTTTGACTCCTCTAAGAAGGTACTACTCATCATTTGAGAAGATAAGGTTGACATTAGCTCAAATGTCTCTTTGAGTAATGAGGGAGGTATCTCCCAGAGCTTGGCTTCCTAATGGGATATTCTGTCATGTACAAAAGAAGGACCATTTGAGAGTTCCCTTGAAATATTTTTATACATATTAGCATTTTATGAATTTTATATGATTTGAATCTCAAAAAACTTGAAATAGATGCTACAGGTATTATTAACCCCATTTTACAGATGAGAAAATGAAGCTCCAAGAGATTAAATGACTTGTTCATAGTCATACAACTAGTATCAGAAGTAGTGTTTGGATGAAGGGCTTCCTGCATCTATCCATTATACCATACTGCCAATCTTAGATACACACATCAATCAATCAGTAAACACTTATTAAACCCAATACTGTGTTAGGTGCTGGGGATACACATATAAAAAATTAAACAATCTTTGCCCCTGAGAAGCTTACAATCTAGGGAGAGGAGGTAAAGTGCATATATAGGCATAACCAAAAATGAATACAAGATAATCTTGGGGGGTGAAAAAGCACTAGCAGCTGGGGGGGGGGGAAGAGGCAAATCTGTAAAGGCTTCATTAAGAAAGTGAAACCTGAGCACAACCATGAACAATTATTGTACTTCAAAAACAAACTAAAAAACATTGTGGATTATTCATGCCATACCTGTTTTTTAGTAGTTCAGATAACAGAGCGTACATAATGAAATATGAAGATGTTTATAATTGAATACAAAGATACATTTAACAAATACTCAACTTTATATAAAACTTTCCCAAAACAGTTTTTATAAAATAGCCTTAAAATCTTTAGTCAGTAAAGATATGCCTCACTTTATACTCCGGAAAGATTTTCTGAAAATAGGGTTGTTTAAAAAAAAAGAAAAGAAAAGAAATTTAATGGTAATGACTCACATTTTAACTTACAAGTTATTGTTCATTTTAATTTTGCTCTTCAATTGGCAATGGTTACTCACGTTTTCACTGTAAGGTTCTCTGCTTCCTCTCTCTCATTTAAACCATTCATCTTAAACAAACATTTAAAGGCACTGCTGGGTAGGAGTTCATTATTGAAAGTTACCCTGCAGGGAACATTTTTCTTAATTGAATAATTTATTTGTAATGCAAATAACTGATGTTTGATTTATCTAATTCCTAAATTAGGATAGAGAATTTTCTTAAAGTGGGATACAGCTGTTCCACACAAAAAGTATACTAGGATTTGATTCAACTTGAGAAGTACTTATTGAACACTTCCTGGACACACAGGATTGTAGACAAAAATGGAACTGTCCCTGGCCTCAAAGAGCTTACCTTCTGTTATAGAATTAACATTGCATCATTAACTATTCCTATTAACTATTCTCTCTTCCTGGGATACCCATAGAAAATCCAAAATAATATGCTTTCACTATTCAGATGAATAAAAAAATTGACAAAGACCCCTGAGAAGGAGAATTCTGTTATTCATCTTAAAATCCATCTGTCTTAGGTATTAATATTCCTAAGTCATACAAAACCAGGAACAGTAGAATTCACCTTTCCAAAGATCCAGTTGCCACTTTGGTTTCAGGGGTCATTCCAGCTTAATTATAAGGTAGTGGCTGCCATCTTATAATTTCACTTGAAATGTTTTTAAATTATTATTTATGGCCTTAGGCTTTCAATGTGTTTGTTTATTCATTTTATTCTAATCATGCCTATTACTCAAAGTCCTATGCATGCATGCATGAAAAAGTAAATGAAAGGAAGCAATAGAACATAATTAGGTTTTGCAATTAGAAAACTAAAAGATTAAATGCTATTCTCTTTTAATCATCTTAAAAGTGATCTTAAAATCCTTCCTGCATACCTGCTGTTGCCTCATTTTGGCAGTATAGTTTTCATTTATGTTGCCTTGGTGATTTTTTTAATCTTAAAATATGAGAACAGAAGTTCTTTTTATGGGAGTCAATTCCTAACATAGAGACAGTATGTTAACTTTGCCTGCAGTAAAGAAAGTATGCAACAATTCACAGCTCTTTCCAAATATATCAGTGTTTTCATTCATTCTCACCACATTCCCTGGGGTAGGTATCCAGTTGCCTCCATATTAGAGATGGGGAAACCAAAAGGCTGAGGAATTAAATGGCCTCCAAACGTCTCACATCAAGTAAGTAATGAAACCAGATTGGAATCCAAATTTTTTGGCCCCTAAAACTCCATTAATATTGCTCTCTGTATTGCTTCTGTAAATTAAGCTAAGTGTTCTCACCCAAAGATTGTGCCATAGAGACTCATATTCAACTGTTAGGTCAGGGGATAAAAAGGTACCAAAACAAGGAGAGCTAAGAGTCAATTACCGTTTTAGTCTTATCCCCCAAGCAAGTTAGTTCTATTGCTTGGCTGAAAGTGATCATCATAATAATATATATTTTTAAAAATATATCAATATTCAACAATTTTTCTCTAATAACTGTTCAATTGAAATGCATGAAGAATAATGCCTTATCTCTCTTTCTCTTGGGTGTCACTAATATTTGAGTAAATGAATGTACTGCCCTGTTTTTTAGGCATTCTGAATTAAACAGGCCTACCTAATGCCATCCCATCATGTTTGAATGAAGAGCTATTATAAACATCATTTTTGGTTTTTTCCTTCAGTCCACCTCAGCACAGGGCATCTTCAGCACTCAGCCTGCATACTTCCTGCCAGCAATGCATCCATTCAGACAATGCATTGTCAATTTCTTTCTCTCTCTTTCTCTCTCTCTCAAATTCCGTTCTACATAGTCATTTCTCATGTTCTGTTGGAGATCAAAAAAAAAAAAAAATTCATTCCACCCTGTCATCCCTTTGTCCTGACCAGAACAACTCGATCGTGTTGAAGAAGGCATGAACCATATCAACCAAGACATGAAGGAGGCCGAGAAAAATTTAAAAGATTTAGGGAAATGCTGTGGCCTTTTCATATGTCCTTGTAACAAGTAGGTACTGGGTACCGGCTCTGCTCTGTGGTGTCCAGTTTTCTTTTTCTTTTTTCTGTCAAAGTGAATGTCTGAAGTTTTGTCTTTTTTTTCTTTGTCCTTTTTCATCCGCTTCATTCTGTGGGGATAAAATACTTGTGTTTAATCAGAACAACTGGAACGCATCGAGGAGGGAATGGACCAAATCAATAAGGACATGAAAGAAGCAGAAAAGAATTTGACGGACCTAGGAAAATTCTGTGGGCTTTGTGTGTGTCCCTGTAACAAGTAGGTGCTGCCTGCCTGCCTGAAGCTTTGAGCCCCAAGGCCCATCTCCGAGCCTTGTCAAGCTCATCCCTGCTGGGCACTTGGGCAGGATGAGCATGTAGCATGCAGAAGAGATCAGTACGGGTTCCAATGCATTCATCTCATAGTGTAGACAATTCCATGGGAGTTATTGTAGATGCATCCAAAAAAAATCAGGCATACTGCAGTGAAAGCTTCACTGTCCACACCTCTTCTTGGTAAACGTTTCAACATTTTCCAAAAAGTGTACCCCAGTACAGAGCCCTTTCCAAAGAGGCTGTCAGGTAACAGGACTGTCTTTCCCACATCACTTCCCCCAGACCTGGAAAATGAACTTTTATGTCCAGAAAAAGCTAGGAGGAAGTTGAAGAGATGAGAAACATGGAAGCCAGGGATTAGTTCTCAAAAGTAAATGGCAGGTAATTTGGCCCCACTATTTTATAATACAAGGTTGAGAGTGTACTCTCATTAGCTCTCTTTTTCCATTTCTGGACAGATTTCAATACCTTTGAAAGACATGACCCAGATTGAGATTATAGAGATCCAGGGGAGGAGCACTTATCAATCCTTTAAGGAGTGACCAGGCTTTACCCAAATTGATTGTGTCCCTCTTAAAATTCTTCCTAATTAGATACCCAGTACACTGGCTGAAATGTTGAAATGTGTAGATTTTGCATGCACGGCATCACAAAACATGAAATGGTTCTCAAGATTCTTCAAAGCTTGTTTTGAGTGCAGCAGAAAATGTGACATGTGGTTGTAACGGTTTGCAACAGAGGAAATACAATGAGTAGTGTAGGTTTCTCGAAGACAATCTCATCTGACAGGGAGATCAAATGCATGAAATGATTGTCAAACATGCATTTGGAAATTAAGCCAGCACTAAGGTTTCCCCTTACCCCTCCCAACTCCCTGTTTTTATAAATCCTTTTTATCCTAAAGCTTCATAATCTCCCCCCTTTTAAAATGATAGTTGATTTGCTTTCTATCCAATCATATAATCATCACATCCTTTAAAGTTAAAACTTTCAGCCTGATTAAAAATGCCCCATTTCTGTTTGGGAGGGGAAGAGGATCACATATTGATATATTCAAATGAAACCTCTTGCTTTTAGAGCATGATCTACAATGAAATCTGATTAACTGGAATTTATCTAACTGCAGCCATCAAAATCAATCACAAAGTTTCTTGTCTTCCAATTTTAAGAGAAAGAAACAAATCTCCAACTTTTACATGGTCCCTACCTTTAAAAAAAAATCTTTCAGGCTAAGGTCCTTGAGTAAATATGCATTCTCTTATACTTCCTACATTCACAATAACTATACAATGAAAATTTCTCTTGGCATTGAAAATCCAGATATACATACAGCAAACTCCTCAACCATCAACAAAAGATTTTGTTTTCATTAGTCAGAACTCATTCTCCTGGCAGGCAACCTAATGAATTTAGCATAGATTCTTAACTGGAAAGGAAATGAACAAAAGAGTTTCTCCTTCCATTTAACTACCCAGGAAATTTGTTTACCCAGACCACTCAATTCCTTCAAAATTCCAGTTAATCAGGTCTTATTGTAGATCATTTTTCAGTAGCAATTTCCCCCAAAGACTCCAAGAGTTGACTTCATAAAGAATTTTCACAAATGGCTTTCTTCCTCCTCAAAAGTGTCCCTAGGGAGGTTTGAGGAAATCCCTACTGAAAAGAACACCCGTGTGATGTTAAAATGCCCCTTCCTGATTTCATTTGTTAGTAAGCAATAATTAGACCATTCACAAGAGGCCCAAATTAAACTGCAAAGCTGGACTTAAATGTCCCCCACCATTTGTAGATGAAGCTTTGAAAACCATGTGTCACAATTCAGTGTGTGATAGTGCACCTGGAATTCAGAGGGCATCTTCCTGTCATAGCATGTTTTTGAGGACTCGAGTTAATGCCTATCAATAAGTGTGAATGTATGTGCAGCATTTTGGGTAGCAGTAGTTTGCCTTCTTTTAGAAACGCATTCTTCCCCACCCTACCCCACCCCACTCCCCCTCCAAGTTGCCAAAGATGGTGTACAAAATATCTTACATAGCAGAAAACATTGCAAAGTCCTTGGGACTTCACACAATCTGACACAGGCAGGGGGTTCACAGTACAACAGACCCCAAGGCAAGTTGCTAAGTTCTCCTAAACACATTTTTCTTCTTCTTTTTTTGTTTGACATTGTCACATTGCGTGAAAGCAAATAACCTTTGCCTGCAGTAAATTCAGACAGCTGTGAGAATTATGGAATTGCACCTGACTAACTAAACATGGGTGAAAGGAGTCACTGATGTGTTATTGGAGTATTTTCTAATTTGTCTCCAAAGGTGCTCTGTCCCCAAGATGGAAATAACAGTCACTTCTATGCGTAATTGTAGCCCTTTCATGAAGGGAAAAGGTGTTCTCATTGAAAACAATCCTATCCAATTCAACAATCATTGATTAAGCACCTATTATATGTAAGACAATATAACCTACTATGTGGGAGTGTGATTCCTATATTTTGTAATCAACCAAAGGTAGTCCCTACTGCTGTTATTCCAAAAAGCTCATGGTTTCTTCTATGCAAAGAACTTTAAAACATCTTTGATTGCTTTAGTTACAAGACACCCCACCCCCAAAATATGCTGCACATGTGTCTATGAGCCCTGCAGGTATGCCTGGATTTTAAATTTCTCTCCAAGGCAGCTCAGTGAAAAATGGCTCCTTCAGGCCAGTCACTGCCCACAGAGTAGTTGGAAGTACCAGGGCTTAAGCACTCTCCACCCTAGCCCCCAGTCCAAAGAAGAGGACATTTGGCCTGCGTTTCGCTCTTTGGGAAGGCTTATTACTACTGGTGCATTTCGGGAATGGTCAACTACGGGAGCAGTTCGTGCTTAGTGAGAATGCTTCACTTTCTATTCATGCCTGTAGCTGGTGCATGAAGAAGATGTAGAGGACTTTCCCTTTCTGATGCTAGATTGCTTGTATTTTTTCTTTTTCTCCTGCGCTCATTTCACTACGCCTCTTTTACTTTTTGTCTCTGTGGACAAAGGTTTGTACATCAACTCTCGATGTATGGTTACTGTATTGAAGTACCGATATATTATCCTAGAAAACCATTGAAATTGCCCTAAGTAGAACTCTAAAGGCCATCGCCCCAGCCAGCCTCCAATGCTGTGTCTTTTATGCCTCATTGGAAATGTCAGTGGCTTACGTGTCCCTAATGCCACACATAACATGTGGAAAACAGGGAATCTTTGTATGATGCTGTGTTAAAACTTAGCCAAATCTGTTTTGCTCAATGATAGTGTGTTGCTGTGATGTGATGTACACACTATACTTGGCAGTCTTGTTCCATGTCTGTCTGCCAGTATGTTTTTTTGTGTGTGTTTTGTGTCTCAAAATATAATCGTGTCACTGAAATAAAAGTGAATGTCCTCCAGCTACCTTTATGCTTCTGTCAAATCCAACCAGCTAATCCAAAAACTTCCCTTTTGGGCAATGTTACAGACTTGACAACAGCAATTGAATCCATTGGAATTAAGTCATTGAGTAGTCTGGTCATGGTGGCAGCCAAACATTTGAGTCAGGTTTATGATATATCGGTATACTCTTAATGCCCCTACTGGAAACTCATTTGCTTGGTTCAGTTCTTAGCTTGAAGAAATAGATTGTAGCTCAACAGCTCTCCCCAGTGCACTGTTACTCACCCTCTTTTTTGCATAGGCTTAAGTCAAGTGATGCTTACAAAAAAGCCTGGGGCAATAATCAAGATGGAGTTGTTGCCAGCCAACCTGCTCGTGTGGTGGATGAACGAGAGCAGATGGCCATCAGTGGTGGTTTTATCCGCAGGTGAGCTTTGTTGGGTTAGAAAGAGGTGCCATGTTGCCAGGAGATGCCATGCCCTCACCCTCTGTTCCAAATGTATTTTCATGAATTTTATGTGATGTTTTAGTGGAATCCAGAGAATGCCAAAAAGATTGTGGCTTGGCTTCCTATCAACTAACCTTCTCTTTTAGTTCAGGTAAGCAAACACTGACTACAGTGTCTATAAACAGCAGCAGGTATAGATACGTGGCGATGCTGAGACACTGAGTTTACAAAGGCAGTCACCAACAGCTGGCCCTAAGACAAGCCTATACAGAACTCGGCTGTTTGGAGACTGAAGGACCTGGACTAATAATAAGTAAATATTCTTCAGGTAATGAACTCATCCCTTTTTACATGATGTTACACAAGGATATTTGACAGGTACTTAGGTTTGCTACTCTACAAATATCAATGGCCAGGCCACTGTTAGCTCTTACAAACCAACTCAGCTCAAAATTCCTGTAAGTGTGCAAAAGTGTGCAAAGTGTGCAAAAAATATATTGTATTTCTTCTTGTCTAAAGGACATCTTTCCAGTGGCTCCTTAAGAAACCAGAGGTAATAGTTACCATGGTTAATGACTTTTCCTCAAACAACATGGGATAATTTCATGCTACAGTCTTAGGGTTTGGTTTTGGCATAGGTTATTGATCTAAGTATAACTGAGCACTTTCTACCCTCAAATAATCCATTAGGAATGGTAATTAGCACTACACAGAAAGTGTTAAGGTGGCTAACTCCAAAAGGAATCTCCCTGCTTTATTTGTGGTAGATGCCTATGTACATGCTCTAAGTAATTGCAACTGCTAAATCATTGAAATATTCTGGCTATGCTGTAAAGACTTCTACTAACCAGGGAATTCTGAAGCAGGTATAATTTTATTCCACAAATTGAACTATTTATCTCTCCAAGCCACTAAAATAAAAGCAAAAAGATAAGCAAGATGTTCATGTTGATCTAAACATCTTTTCTCTTCATTCCCTACCCACCCAACAGACACACAAATGCATGCAAATGTATGTGCACATGCACACACACACACACACACACACACACACACACACACACATTGTCCAAGTGGTTTTCCCTCCATAATAACTCATTCTCAGACCATCTAAAGAGATCATGGCATTTAAATATAAGCAAATTTAACTTGCTTTATGCAAGTAACTACTCCCAACAATATACCTTATAAGGAAAGGCCTATAATTATTATTGCTTCTCCAATTCCTCTCCATTGCAAGTAAGAAAGAAGCCCAGTGATGTGATTCTTCAACTTAACTCAATGGGTTTAGTTTCCAGAGTGTGGCTATAGCTAACACATAGGACAAGAAATATAGAGTTCTTATCCTTCAATAGGGTCTTTCCAACTGCAGTTGAATTTTCTTACTAACATGATTAAACTCTGAGAATAGAAAAGACCATTATCCTATGAAAGGGAAAGCATGAGATAACTGATGGTGCTCAGATAAAAAGATTCATCCACTTTAAAATGTCATCAATAAAAAGAAAAATATTTAAGGATTCAAAGATGAAACTGTCACAGTATAATGCTTTGATTATTTTCCAATAAATTAGGGTTAAATTCCCCTCCCCCACATATTGAATAGAGGTTTTCCAAAGCAGAGATATCCAGTGGCCTACAGGTATTTTTCAGATAAGCTTTGAGTCCTAGGTATCCAGAGTATTTCCATTCCAGTTTCCTCAAAGGAATTGTTTCTTTGGTTACAGGGTAACAAATGATGCCCGAGAAAATGAAATGGATGAAAATCTGGAGCAGGTGAGCGGCATCATTGGAAATCTTCGTCATATGGCCCTGGACATGGGTAATGAGATTGACACACAAAATCGCCAGATTGACAGGATCATGGAGAAGGTAAGGAAAGCAGAGATGTATGTGGTTTCTAATAAGTATTGCCACTTTTCCACTTTACACCTGATTGTTAAAAATGGGGGGCTCAGTACTATAAGTGGGGAAAGAAGTAATAAGACTGATCTTTGGGAATTTTGCAACAGAGGACCAGTTAGTTCTCTTTCCTACTTTCTCTAGGACTGTAATCACATTTTTTACCATCACTGATGACTGTCTGCAGTCATTTTTCCCTTGTAGTTCCCTCTAAGAATTGAGTTTAATCTTTTGAAGTTTCCAAGGAAATGACTAGTTTGTAGGCTTACTTCCAATTAAATGATAATCTCATCCATTAGAATCTTGTGATATGCCTCTATTATGGAAGATATTGAAGTTGTTATTTCTCTCTAATTTAAAAAATTTATTATCTAGCTTAGATACAAAGAGAAATCTGGTTTTTACATCTTTTGACTCAAAGGGCTAAATTTTCATTTTCTTAGTACCCAGGAAACTGCTACTGACATCAAAAGGGAACTATTAGAGAAAAAAATAAAAGAAAACTTTGTTTTGGTCTATTCTGTACTATATGATCTATGTTTTAAAAAGAAAATCTTCTCACATGGAAAGGTGTTTGATAAATGCTATACCAAATAAAATTAGATCTTGACTGATAAAAAAACAAAGCAAAATAAAACAAAACACTGGTTACTCAAATAATAGTTATCAGTTCTCCCATTGTTAAAAAAAATTGTATGCCAAATTGTTAATGTATAGTGCCTTTAATCTGAGGGACTTTAAAATGTAAAATAAACATTTTATAAGTAGGAGTGTCAGATCTATTCTGATACTTTGAATTCAGCATAGAAAGTCAACTTGCATCATAATTATGCCCTCATGCATTTCTAATTTTCTGTGTTATCAGTCATTCATTCAAATGGCAGGATGGTATGGTAGATAGAATACTAGACTCATGACCAGGAAGATGTGGGTTTCAGTGCCCACCTCTGACACTTTTTAATGTGAACATGGAAAAGTCACATAAATTCTCTGAGCAACAGTTTCCTAATCTATAATATAAAGATAATGATGCCTATAATATCTACCATTACAGGGTTGTTATGTGACTCAAATGAAATACATGTCTTTGTACTTTTAGATACTCCAATGGCTCTGTGATTTCCTCAACATGGGTATGATGGAAATTATCATCCCTCCATACCTGCTCATTTAGTGTTAACTCTTATCCATGTCTTCTCAGAATCTATGAAAGAAAGTCCCCCCAAATTACCAGAGACAGTTTTCATGTACTTCTGACCTCTTGAGGACATCAGTGGGGCCCTTCAGCTCTCTACTATTTATCCATTATTCTGTCTATATCACTAATCCATCATCTTCTTGGCCAAAGTGCTATATGAATATGTGTTAACAGCAATCCTGTGGTGTGGATTGGGCAGGTATTATTATCCCTATATTACAGATTATTATCCCTATATTATAGTAAGTTAAATGAAAGTAAAACAACATGCTTATCAGGCAGCTAGGTGGCACTGTGGAGAGAGTTCTGGTCCTGGAGTAAGGAAGTCTCATCTTCCTAAGTAAAATCCAACCTCAGACACTTACTAGCTCTGTGACCCTGGCAAGTCACTTAACCCCATTTGCCTCAGTTTCTTCATTTGTAGAATGAGCTAGAGAAGGAAATGGCAAACCACGCCAGTATCTTTGACAAGAAAGCCTCAAATGGGGTCACAGAGAGTTGGACAAAACTGAAATGACTAAATAACAAAATGGGAAGTAACTTGCTCGAGATCACATAGCTAGTAAGAGGCAGAGCCAGGATTTGAATTCCAGGCTTCTGGCTTTCATACTATTGCTATTTTTATCATATTGTGCTGCCTCATTAATAGAGGGAAAATACCCATATTACAGCATTGATTCTTTTGTGTCTCACTGGCCATTCAGTTTTCTACTTTTGTTGAAAAATATAAATAATTCTTTTATTATTGTTATTTTTAAAAATTAATGATAAAATCACAAAAGATAACTAATTCCAGACTAACTTTATACTTTTACCAAGTTCTAGGAACACAAAGGCTTCCAGTGAGGTTTCATTTCCCACATGCATCAGGCAGATTTTATTGCATAATCAACACTAAACTCTTAATGGACTATTCAGAAATAGGAATAGGGAAAGAGACTGGACCAATGGTTTTTCTATTACAGGGAATTCCTGGGTGAGAAAACCCCTTATACCAATGCAAACTCCACCTTCCTGGCAATTTATAGTCTAGAGAGCTGCCTAAAAATATTGAATGCTTAAATGACTTACCTATGGTCACACATTAGTATGTGCCAAGGGGTGGGACTTGAATCTATGTTTTCTTCCTAGCTTCAAAACCAGTTCTCTGTCCACTGTGCCATGCTGCCTCCTCTATTCAGGGATAATATATTAAAATTCATATTTCATTCAATGGAGTCTCTTATGCAGGAAGCCACATTTCTCTCCCTCTCCAATACTCTTCTACTTCTGATGCAGATAATGGGCATGAATGGACACCCAACATGCTTTTAGAGGGAAGGGAAGAAACCTTTAATATTGTTGGGTTGTTTTCAGCATTTCCACCCCCAGGTCATGTCCCTACTCTCAACATTAATCCAGGTTACATCTAGTCATTCATAATATGACTAGACATCAGTTTTGTATGATTATTCAATATGACAGTTTATGGAATATCTTTGTGGACTCTCATAAAATTACCTTATATCTCAATTCTAAAACTTTGCTTTTTAAAAAAAATTAATTAATATTTTATAGAAGAAAAGATGAGTCCTTCCTGAAAGCTCTCTTACCAGAAGCAGGTATTCATCTGTATTAGAATCAATGTAGGGCATTTCTTTTTTATCATAATCTAAGGTTCTTGTTCTATAATTTGTCCTTTTCTTTTGACTCTTTATGCTCACTACTATGACGATCTTATCCAGTCCCATGACCACCTGAGTCTTAAGAGAGAAATCCTATAGAGTTGTCTGAGGCACCTAAAGGTTAAGCAATTTTCCCAGAGTCCCAGAGCTAGAAAGAGGTAGAAGCAAGATTTGAATCCAGGTCTTTGTGACTCCAAGCCTAGCAAGCCATCCACTACTTCCTCCTCCAATGTTGCCTATATGAATGACATACACTTATAGAATGTTAAAGCTGGGAAACAGTATGGTGGTTAGCTGGCATCATTTTAGGGTCAATAGAAGGGAGGTGATTTCTCCAAGGTCACATGATGAATTAGTGGCAAAGTTATAACCAGAATTCTCTTGATTTAATACTGATTTGACTCCACCATATGATCTGTAACTCTCACAATGACCCTTCTCCCATTCTCTAGACCTACATTCCAAAATACCTATTGGATATCAACCTGGATGTCCTATTGTTACTTGGAAGAAAATGTGTTTTAACAGCTTCCTCAAAAAACAATTCTTCATCCTGCTCCCTACTTCTGTTAATGACAGTATGGTTCTGTTCCCAAGAACAGATATCCTGAAGTAATTTTTTACTTTCTCCATTCCCTCATATCTAAACTATCAACCCTTATTGATTCAACCTCTGAAAATTTTTCCCTCCTCCTTAATAATTTCCCTGCTACCACTCTACATCAGGTCTAGATATTTATAAATTCCTCTTTAACTTATCTCCAGGACTCTAGTCTCTAGATATTTTCACTGATTCTACATATTTCTATCAGATTAATATACTGAAATACAGAATTTATAATGCAAAACAAGTAAAAAATGCTTAGTCTCTCGTTTCATGTTCCTTAATTCTCTCCCAAACTATTTTTTCACATACTATTCTCCATTCAACCAACATTTGAATCAAGATAGACTACTTACTATTGCCCCAAAATTTTATTCACTCTGTCTCATAATTTTATACTGACCTGTGCCTGCAGACTTCTTTCTATCAAAGGTCCCATTTCCTCCACTGGGATCAGTCTCTCAAGAAGAAAGTCTTTAGGATTAGAGAGAATCATAAAGTGGGAATTAACCAACATTGTCATTTTGCAGATGAGGAAATTGAAACCCTGAATAGAAAAACTACAGGAAAATTTTCAAATAAAAATAATGGCCTCTGTCTAGTGATAAAATATATACAGACAGGGTCAAGAAAATTCAGAAAAATGCAGTTAATAAATCATTAATATTTTACTTTAGAATAAATATAATTCTAGTATATGCATATATGTGAATGTGTTTATGTATCTATATCTCTTTCTACATATATGTATATCTATATCTAGCTACATACACACATACATGTGTCTATATGTATATATATGCATATATTTTTATACAAAGTCTAAAAGTTCTAGGAATTAATAACCCTTCAAATTAAAAGAAGTAATACTGAGAATAGAACCCTATAGGGATGGGAAAACACCTCACCTTTAATATTGTTGATTAGGAAATGGTTTGGGGGGGGCAGCTAGGTGTTGCAGTGAATAGAGCACTGGTCCTGGAGTCAGGAGGACCTGAATTCAAATCCAGCCTCAGATACTTAACACAAAAAACTAGCCATGTGACCTTGGACTAGTCACAACCTCAATTGCCCCTCCAAAAAAAAAAAAGAGTGGTCTTTCCCCACCTTACCTGATCAATTTCTTCCTATACATTGAATACTGGGAATGAATACAGTCAAGCAAGTAAATTCTAGAGTGAATTCTTTTCTGGAACTGGTTTGAATAAATTGCCTCTGAGGTCTCTTCCAACTATGAAATTCTGTGTGTGTAGAGTTAGCAGAGCAAACAAAAACATCAGCTAGGAAGGAAGATTTGTCACATTTAAATGTTATTCAACTTCACTGAGCAACTAGGTGGCAGAATGGATAGAGCACTGGGCCTGGAATCAGGAAGACTCATCTTCCTAAGTTTAAATCCAGCCACTATGTGATCCTGGGCAAGTTACTTAATCTCATTTACCTCAGTATCTTCATCTGTAAAATGAGCTGAAGAAGGAAATGGCAGACCACTCTAGTATCTTTGCCAAGAAAACCCCAGTTGGGGTCATAAAGAGTCAGACATGACTGAAAAACAACCGAACAAACTTTATTTCAGATATCAAGTCAGTAGAACTGTGTGTTGAAGGCAGTGCCTGAGGAATAGCAAAGATCCTTAAAATAACTCAAAGAATTGAAATGTCGATTTGCTACCTGTATTTGAGTCAAAAAGAGAAAAATATCTGAATAATTTGTGATTTGAAAGAAAGACCAATCCAAAGTGGTTATCCCTGATTACTACATTGTTGTTAATGACACCTTTCCCCCTTCTCTTTCTTCCAGGCCGATTCCAACAAAACCAGGATTGATGAAGCCAACCAACGTGCAACAAAGATGCTGGGCAGTGGTTAAATGCCAACAAATGTGTTTTTGTCTCCATGCTGTCGAGGAAGACGGCATTGTCATGCTTTTCTCATGGTATTTCCCTATTAGGTTTGCACACATGCACATATCAGTCCCCATGGTAATTGTTGTCCTGTGTAGTCTGTCCTTTTTCTTTTCTGGTTACCTTTCTTTCCCAAGATTGTATATAGTGATACCTTGATGGTTTTGGCTCACTATGATGTGTTCTGTTTTATTTTTCTTCTTCTCCTCAATGATGTTTGCTGAATGACAACAATGTAGGAATGCTTAATGTGCTGTTGAACCTTTAAATATGCAGTATTGTTCTCGTAAAACTGTGACCTTCCACAGAGCTACTGCCACGCACCTTCCTTCAGGTGTCATGCTCTTAAGCACTTAAAATTTGCTGTCCTTGGTTCTTCATGGCTGTCATCTGTCGTTATGATTTCATGATTAGACAAATGTGGAATTATATTAACAGGCATTGCACTAAAAGTGATGTGATTTATGCATTTATGCATGAGAAATAAATAGATTCTTAGGCTCCTACTTAAACAAGACCTTTCCACGGCAGTAGCACATTGACAACGAGAAACACACATACACAATAACACAAAAGCATGCTCAGTATTGAGACACTGTTGGGACTATGTTATACCAGCAAGACTGCAATAGTGGCACCTTCTTCTGTCAATAGAGTTGTTAGCCATAATCATTCTTTTTTAATTAAAAAAAAAGATGGATTTGACACTCGCCATTTAATCATTGCCAGCAAAATAAGTGTTTGGCTGCAAATATGTCAAATGGGTGTAATATAGGGGTTATCTGCTGCTTTTGAAGACTATCTTTTGGAGGAACGACTACACTATGAAACAGTGCAGAGGTGTAATTTTTATAAGGCTGTATCTTATTAGTCGCTATTCCCCATGTGGTTTGTTATTGGTACAGTTCTTTGTTGCTTATCTAGAGCTATGCACACCAAATCTCTGAAATGTTTAGTAGCTAATAAAAAAAATTTAAAAATAATATAAATGAATGAAATATAGATAAACTGTGAGATAAATATCATTACAGCATGTAATATTAAATTCCTCTTGTCTCCTGTCAGTTTGTGACGTGATTGACATTTTGTAGCTAGTTGATAATTATTAAAAATTATAGACCCCATATTCTCTGTTCTGTCTTTCTTGGTTGACCTGTGCATCAAAGACGCCTTATTCTCCATTCACAAGAGAGGGAGGAGAAGAGCAACTCAATACCCTGGCTTATGATGAGTTAATGTATAGGAAACATGGGTGGTCTGTAGGGAAAAGGCAAATTTCCCTATTGGATGGGATTCAAGTGACAATTGATGGGTCAAACTGAAGAGGGAAAGAGGGAGGGAATAAGCATTTATATAATGTCTACTATCTTCCAAATACTGTGCTAAATGCTGCTTTTTTTTTTTTACAAATATTAGCTCATTTGACCCTCACAAAACCTTGTAAAATAGGTACTATTATGGCCTCCATTTTATAATTGAGGAAAATGAGGAAAACAGAGGTTAAGTGACTTACCCAGGGTCCTACAGATAGTAAGTATCTGGGACAGATTTTGAATTCAGGTCTTCTTAATTCCAGGCCCAGTGCTACCACTGAGCCACAAGCAGAGATTTCTACAACCTGCCTTTAAAACGATCTGTTTGCTGATGAAGTACAGACAGTTCTTGCTTTACATAAATTTGCATTATGCACCTTTGACTTTATGTAAATAAATCTGCATACCTATGTTAACTTTACTGTACAGTACTGTGCTCTCACATACTCTCTGCTCCTTCCCCTTGGCTTGTCACAACACAGCTTCCCCCTCCCCACAAAAAAAAAGTTTAAAAACCCCTCCAAAGGAAAACAGAAGAACAAAGCAGGGAGGAACCACCACCACAGCCCCTGGATGGGGTCTTAGTTTCAGACCTCCAGCACCAAGGGAGAGAGACCTTAATCTTGCTCCACTCACACACTTGCAGAATGTCCAGCCCCATGGCATATCTGACTTTCCAACTCTGGTACTGTGTGCCTGTCTCTGGCCACTGAATATCTCCCATTCTTTCCTGTCACAGTCTGCTTCCCCCAAACCCAAATGTACTCTTCCTCTCCTTCAGGTCAGGCCCCCACATGGCTGGCCCAGCCCTGTGTGTTCCTTCTCCTGCTCTCACTTCTAACAGTCCGTGGTCCCCAAATATCCTTGAAACTCTCCATATGGGCTCAAGGCCCCCTTCCTACTTCCCTCTGTTCCCCACTTCTTCAGGCAAATTCATATTATATAAAAATCACTTTACAAAGAGGTCTGCTGAATGGGTCACTTACATAAAGCAAGGACTGAGTGTATTGACTTAAGGAAGAAATGCAGCTCTCCATCCATGAAAGCAATTTAAATACATAATTTGCATTTTCATGCAATCCATGCTTCTATATGGATTCATATATGCCGTGGGTCAAATTATCCCCACTGATCACTCACTAAAAGAAACCCAAACCTACTGCAATCATAAGGTCTTATAAGAAAACACTCATATAACCCAACCATAATGAGACTGTTAGTGTTATGCCCCCCTGATAATATTACAAAGGAATTCACTATGCTAGGTTCCCTTTGGACTGAAGGAATATTTATATTCAGAAACTGCTGATACTTGGAGGAAAGGGGGTCTGAGAAATGATTTCTCATGATCCTTAAGTAGAATACTGAAAAGAATTCAAACTAGAGTCAGGAGACCCTGGATAAGTCACTTCATCATTCTGAGCCTGAGTTCTCTCATCTTTAAAATGAAGATAATAACACCCCTAGTGTCAAATTCAAAAGTGCTTGTGAGACACACGAGAGTTTCTGTACCTAAAGTATTTTACCAACTTTAGAAGTGCTTTATAAATGTTAACTATCATTTAAAAACAGGGATGTTACCACTGGTCTGATCTTCAGAAGTCCCACATGAAAACACAGAGATGAATTAGCAGGATTTTAATGATTCCTTCCAGCTCCCTTTTCCTCTAATATTGTGCCAACAATCCCATCAATAGGAGACCACATCATGAGAATGCCTGGTTTGTCTTGCCAGATACCTTAAACAAAGGACAGTCCACAGTAAAATAAACAGTGAGAGAGAAACCCCAGATTTGTCATCCTCTGCTAACTGTCTGGGAGTCACCAAGAAGGAAAACCTGACCAAATAGAATTTTAAGGGACAATTTGCCCATTTTATTGCCTTTTTCTAATGTCAAGAAAAAATGAGCCTGGATTTACTCAAATATATAATTCATTCAAATATTTTCCACTTAGGTCATTTTTCCTCTCCTCTTTCTACTCATCTTTGGAAGACATTTTACCATTAAACAACTGAAGTGAAGATTGAATTTTGTAGGTAAATTTATTCTAGTTGCCCTTCTTTATAGAAATTCCAGCAGCATTTTTGGAGGATTAAAACAAGCAGTTGAAGAGCTGAGAATACTGGCTAAAAATCCTATTTTATTTTCATCAAACTAACATTCACAGCTCATCAACTACTTTTTCCAGGGCTTCCAAATAGCTATTAGTTCTTCTGCTACTACTCATGACAATCTGCTGTGATTTTCTGAGAAAAACTATACCTTAAAAATGTGAGTTGAGGAATAAGAGTACAGAAAGGGAAAAACAAATAAATACAAACAAATAAACTAAATAGCTTAAGAAACTAATATCAGAATTTGTGTACCATGTTCTAGACTTCTGATCTAGACTTTGTCTTTTCTTATCTTTTCTCTTTTTAACCATTCCAAGTGAGTAAAATTTTTCATTTAGTAATTAGTAAACAATGACCTAATAAAATAGTATTATTATATTAATATTATGTTATATTATTATTTAAGGAAAAATAAAACACCTCTCTTATGTTCCAATAATTATTCAACAAATATGTATTAAGTACTCACTATGTTCAGGGCACTTGGGATACAAAGACAAAATGAAACCACTACTGACCTCAATGAGCTTGCGTTCTAGTTGAAATCATAATACTATTATAATGATAGCATATAGGTACATATAGGCATGTTGTTTCAGAGTTTACAAGCCTTTTGATGTATATTGTAAGTTGGACCTTATATGTAGACCCATGTTTTCATAGGGGACCAAATGACAGTACTTTTGCATTGTACAATACTTTGATCTTTACACCTAAGGATGATGCCCTATAAAAAAAGGTATGAAAGGTAGTAACATATCTTTTACAGTTGAGGAAACTGAGTAACTGATTTATCAAATCATTAGATTAAAGAATCATAGAGTTAGAACTGAAAAGGACTTCAGAGATCATTTAGCATAACTCTCTTTTTTTTTTATTTTTTTAGATGAGAAAACTGAAACACAGAGAGGTTAAATGGCTTGGTTTAATCAGTCATGAGGCAAATAGTGGTTAAGTGACTTTCCCAGGATCATACTGCTAGTAGGTATTTAGGGCTAGATTTGAATTCAGGTCTTCCTGCCTCCAGGCTCTCTCCTTATGTCCCATAGCTACTTTGTCAGAAGCAGGGTTGAGATTAGAACTGTGATCTTCTGACTACAGACCCAGTGGTCCTTCCATTATACCACACTGCTACCCATTGCACATTGTAGTGTCTTAATAAATGTTACCCAAATTCTAGTATCAGATGTGAATTCAGGTCTTCTAGTTCACTGGCCAGTGCTCTTTGCAATACATCATACTATTTTTCAATTAGCATATATACAATTAATTCCATTAGTTAACTGGTATTTTCCAGGCAATACTTGAACCTCAGCACTTTATACAGACTTACTTTCCTTTAATGTTAAGAGAAATTTTTCCCAGGGAACATAGAGAAATTCAGTGCCAAATAATACCACGGCCATAACTTGTGACATTAGAAACTCAAGGATTTGGGGAGGAGGTATTAGTGTGAACAATGAAGATTCTTTACTGAGTAAATGGTAAGGCCATGATGAGATGTACACAGAACTAATGGTCACACCTTCATTTGTCTTTCCACCAAAGATAAAAGAAACAAAGGAATCCTTAGTCAAAGTAATGGGGTCACTTCTCTAATTCTGGGGTTCAGCATCCTGTTGTCACCAGTCCACCAGTATCCTCCAGCATCCTTTTTCTTTCTGCCACCATATAACAGATACATCACATACCTAATACTTGCTTCGTTGAAAAAAGGAAAGAAAAACCAAGGAGAAAAGTAATGGGGACTATCAGATCGTCTAGACAAGAAGTTATGGTTGTCATATTCCATAGGGAGTGTAAGACCTGAAGAGTTAATATAGAGGTATGGGAGGCAATGGGCAGAAGGATATGATAGTCAGAACAGCAGAGAAGTTAAAAGATAGAAACCATATGAAAGTGGGTCTAATAATTCATGGGGCTCCTAGGGGTTAGAGAACAATAGCCAAGGAAATTATCTGTAGGCAGGAAGCCAATTACACAGATCAGATATGGAACAGCTAAAGTTGGTGTCCAATTGTAAAACTGCTGAGGAGCCAGAAGGTCAGGCAGGGGTGGTAGTGGGGGTGGAGGGTAGAATGTTGATGCTGAGATCTACAAAGCAAGTTAAAGGAGTTAGGAACAAACAATAGTCACAGACCAGAAACAGGGCAATAGGTTGGCTCACCCATGCTCCTTGGCCCAGACCTTCTGGGATTTTAAGGCCCTTAGGAGTAGGTTGGGATTATCAACCATAATAATTCTCACAACAGTGAGGAAAATTTAAGGGACTAGCAGTCCTTGAAAGTAAATGAGACTGAAACCCTTAGGAAGTTTCATTCAGAGCAGCAAAGATAGATGACACCGTTGATTTTCTTGGAGGGAAATCTTCATGACCACTCTTTCTCTGTTGCCCATGGGAGCTTTCTCCAAATTAAAATCAGATTACAGGTTAGTTGCCTTGGCTAATACACTTAAAGATGGCTTTTCAACAAATGCCTATCCATCTGACTTATCTTTACACTTGATAATACTGTTCTCTTATCAAGTAAATCAGTCACTGGAGGTTTAAATTCAGTGAGCTTATCTGGAGACAGTTTATTACACAAATCATAGGCCCAAAGATCAGAAAGAAAGCAGTGGCCATAGGGTGGATGGCAATATGAAAACAGCAGATTTCCTGAGAGAAACAGACAACGTAAACTCCTTGGATATGAAGCCAGGAAACCAGAATCCTAGCCCCATTCATTCTACCGTCTTGCTGAGTTTTTGTTGAGAAAGGTCATTTTTATATCTCTTCCTGTAATGTGGAGTTGTTATTCAGTCATTTTCTGTCATGTCCAACTCTTTGTGACCCCATTTTGGGGTTTTCTTGGCAAAGATACTAGAGTGGTTTGCCATTTCTTTTTCCAGTGGATTAAGGTAAACAGAAGCTAAGTGACTTGTCCGGGGTCACACAGCTAGCAAGTGTCTGAGGCCTGATTTGAACTCAGGAAGAAGAGTCTTCCTGACTCCACTTTTTCCACTGGGTCACCTAGCTGCCCTCTGACATGGGAACCTAAGACCAAATCCTATTTCTTCCCCCATCCTATAGGTCTATTTTTTGGGGGATTGTTTTTCCTTATAGGCCTATTAGGGGACGAATTCCATAATATATAGGAAACTTCTGAAAAGGACGAGTCTATACAAATGTAATCACTGATATTACACAGATTCCCACTGCCAATTTCCTAGTTGAAATGGCAAAGAACCACCAGCTTCAGGTTCTTCCTGTAATACTATAAATCAACAAAGTCATTCCCTGTTGTACATACAGTACACTCTCTCACCCTGGAACTGGTGGTAAGTATATTTTTACCATGAGAGGATGGATGCCAATCTTACCCCCCCCCAATGCCCTTTTAATCCACCCATTCTTCAAGACCAATTGATTGAGGGAGAAGCATACCAACCTGATTTCATGAACTATCTGCCACAAAAGACATCAGCCCTATTGAAAAGTTATAATGGAGGGGTGGCTAGGTGGCGCAGTGAATAGAGCACCGGCCCTGGAATCAGAAGGACCTGAGTTCGGAGCCGGCCTCCGACACTTAATCCATACAAACAAAAAAAAAACCAACCAAAAAAAAAAAACCTAGCCATGTAACCTTGGGCAAGTTACTTAACCCCAATTGCCCTAAAGGGGCGGCTAGGTGGCGCAGTGAGTAAGAGCGTCGGCCTCGGAGTTTGGATGACCCGAGATCAGATCCGGCCTCAGAAAATGAGCACCCACACATAAATAATGACTAGCCGTGTAACCTTGACCAAGTTACTTAACCCCAATTGCTTTAAAAAAAAAAAAGTTATAATGGAATCGGGAGCAATTTTGTCCATTTCCCTGATTAATGATTTTTTATTCACAGTTCTTGCCAGTCTCTGGGCACCTCCCCAAGTACACCTTGGCATTGAATTTTACCATCCCACTGCTATTTCCTAGTGTTCCTGGGAAATGCTGAAATGTTCCTCAATAAACACAGATGTCTCTAGATTCTTAGCCACAATCCAACAATCATTAGGTTTACAAAACAGCATTCCCCAGAACTAAGCAAGAAGCTATAGCCAACACAGTTTCAGCTAGTTCTAGGCTATCTTGCCCAGAATTGGGAAAACCTGGCCTGTGCTCAGAATTCAGTAACATTTACCAAGTGTCCCAATGATACAGGTTACAATGAAAAATTACGTTAGAAAAAAGGAATGGTGGGGCGACTAGGTGGCACAGTGAATAGAGCGCTGGCCCTGGAGTCAGAAGGACCTGAGTTCGGATCCATCCTCAGACATTTAACACACACAAACAAAAACCTAGCCGTGTGACCTTGGGAAAGTTACTTAACCCCAATTGCCCTCCGAAAAGAAAAAAAAAAGAAAAGAAATGGTCCTTACCAACTAGGAGCTTAGGCAATAAAGGAAAGATAACTAGATAGGAACTTCAACAGTTTATATTGAAGACTGCTTCAAAGATCATTTTCTTATTCATTTATTTGTATATTTATGTATCATATTTAGGGTCCAAGCATATAAGTTTCATATCTTTAATGTTCCATACTTCAGCCAAAGTCACATTTTAAGCTGGAAAACAAATTAGCTGTTAAAACAGTTATCAACCATTTCATCATCAAGGTGAAATATTGCCTTGGCTCTTCCAACATTAAATTGTAACCTATGCTCTGAATAATCCTCACAGTTCACGAAAGTCAATTCCTTCTTCTTCTTTGTAGCCCGGAAATGGCAGTTACCATACCTCTGACCATTCCTTATTCTCTGTATCTTTGAACCATCTTTTTAGCTCAGTTGATTAGAAAACTATACAAATGAAGTTCATGTTTTGGTTCCCATACCCCAGGTCAAGCAGTTAGTACCATAGATTGTACCTTGATGTCATTCCCAACCTTAATGGCATTGGTATGTCATTGGTTATAAGGGAGGCTTGGTAAAAGTGTGGCTAGAGAAGTCAGTTTTGAACCCACGACCTTGCCTATTAATAACAGAGTCTGCTTCTTCAATTCAGCCACATAACTCATCATAAATAGCATTTATATAGTTCTTGAAAGTCTACAACGAGTTTTAAATTACTTATCCCTTCTAGTCCTTACAATAACTTGCACTCAGGTGCTAGTATTCCCACTTTACAGATAGAGAAACAAAGTCTTAATCGTGTTGTGACTTGCCCATGGTCACACATCTGAGTTGGAAACATCTGATCACTAGTCCAGTATTCTATCTACTACACCACAATGGCTCTCCATTACTTCTCCCTTTCCAAAATAAATTGCTCTGTAGGGAACTAAGATAGTATCGAAGGGTATGGAAGAGAAGGTACATTATTATGCATCTATCCCAAAGAGCTAGTAACAGGTATAAATTGATTGCTGTGGTAATAAAAATCTATTCTATCATTGTCCCTATGACACTGTACAAGTCCTTCAATCTCTCTTGGTCTCAGTTTCTTATACTGTGAAATGAAAATATTTCGAAATAAGTAGTCTCCAAAGTCCGTTCTAGCATTAATCTATGAACAATGCAAAATTTGCCTATGGTGCCAATTTTTTGCAGGACTAGCCTTAAAAAATCTTTCTTAATACTAAGACAAATACATTAACCTCTGACCCTTAGGAGGTAGGACTTTGGTTGTTGCCATTACTTGAACCACTTTGAACTTGTGTTTAAAAAAATGTTTTTGAATATACAAAGAGAAGCCCACAACCTGTGATTTTCCCAGTTATCAGGTAATTACACAGGTAACTTCCTAAGGTTTTTCTATTTACTATCTAATTACTGCTATTTTCTGGGACTATATAGAATTTTTTTCATTTTTATATTAAATTCTTCTTCCTTTTTGAGGAAAGATTCTCATTCTGTGTCTCTCTCTGTCTCTGTCTCTGTGTCTGTCTCTCACCCGCCCCCCTTTAAGGAATAAGGAAAGACTGATTACTGAGTTATGAGAGAAGAACTTTGTGCGTCAGAGACAGTTTAAGCACACACATGATGTATTGGGTGTGCTTGTGGGAGTGGGGTGGAGGAGGTGACTACTGCTTTCTGAGACATTTTTTGCTTCTTCAGAAGAGCCATGGGGAACTGCCGGTTTAGAAATGATGAGGTGAATACTAATAGAGAATTTTAAAACTGCCAAAAGCTGTTGAGAAAGTACCTACCCAGAGAGTTCATATTCTCATTTCAATGTTTTATTAAAGACATGGGGTTATCCAAGCAAATTTTTTCAGGGGTTAGAATTTTAGTAAATCTCATCTTAACCAACCTGGCCTCACCATTCCAGGAACATTAGCACTTCTTCAACCTGGATTCTTATCTAAGTATTTTAAAATAAGCTGCAATATTTATTTTAAAATATTTTCATTCTGGAGCACTCTTAGGGTCCAATGGAAGGCAGTTATAAGGAAAGTGCCGGGGAGGAAAAAAAAAAGGTGAGGAACTCTAGGAACCAAATGACGTAAGTCTTTCCAGGCTTCCCTGAAACTGCCCGTTTTATTGTTTCTCAGGCTACAACTGTATCCCAGTGGGACAGTTAGGTGGTGCAGTGGGTAGAGTGCTAGGCCTGGAGTGAGGAAGACCTGAGTTCAAATCTGGACTCAGATAATTACTGTGTGAACCTGAGCAAGTCACTTGACCCTTCTTGCCTCAGTTTCCTCATCTGTAAAATGAGAAAGAGAAGGAAATGGCAAACCACTCTAATATCTTTGCCAAGAAAACCCCAAATGTGCCCATGATGTATTGGACACAACTGAAAAAACTAAATAACAAGTATCCCATTATATTAATATACCATTAATAATAACTGGAAGAGAGGTGGGAGGGAGAGAAAATAAATGCTTGTTAAAAATAAGGATGTCTTCTTTTTTTAAATAGAGCAAAGTGATACAAGAGGACAGTCTTAAAGGGAAAGAGAACTTTAATGAAAAATAGGAATTGAATTAGACAGATTTAGCATCAGAAATTTAGACCTGAGGCACCTCAAGACTTTCATTTTACAAATGAGGAAAATGAGGCAAGGGAAAGATGAAGCTTGCCCAAGGTCCCAAAGGGAAGAAATTACAAAAGCAGAATTTGAACACAGGCCCTCTGACTGCCAGTCTTATGTTCTTTCTACTGCAACATGAAACAGTAGAGACAGATAAAATAATTATCTAATTCAATAATTTTTAGTATCTAAGTCAGAATAATCAGCACCAATGGGTTGGCAGGAAAACAAAAGCATCTTAAAAACATATTTCAAAAGATAATAACAACAATTATATATCACTTTAAAGTTTGCAAAGCACTTTTTATTATCTCTTTTGATCCTTATAATAACCCTGGGAGAGAGGTGCTATTATTAGCCCCATTTTACAGATGTGTAAACTGAAGCTGAAAGGTTACTTGCCCAGAGTCACTCAGCTAGTAAGTAATGCAAGATTCCAATTTGGACCTTCCTGGCTTTGTCATATCTTTACTATACCATCTAATTTTCTGAGTTCAGCAACATCAGTATTCCCTTCACTAGAACAAATTGCAACCCCTCCATTCATTTGTAGATCACATCATGAATTGCTGTGGCCAAAAAACAATTAGCAGTTGTTGGCCATCCTCTCAGTAATGAGCTTCTCCAAAGTTAGCCATGCTGGTCCTCAGAAGGCAGACAGAGACTGTCACCAGATCATACTGAAAGCCTTTCCAACTTGGCAGAAGGTGCCAGAGCTGACATTCCACTGGCATAACTTCTGAAAAACTAAGGTTGCTTCTGTAGCAGTATGAAGCATCAATGTAGGACTTTGTTCAACATAAAAAAACAGGAATGAGAAATTCTGAGAGTCTGGCAGAGTAAAATAAAGTGGAAAAGAGCCTGAGACAAGATGAAAGACAGTAATCCAGAGAGAATGTGGTACCGTAAATTAAACAAATAGGTAAATAAATGAGTAAACGATCAAAAATAAATAGCTGGACAAATAAATGAGCAGATAAATCAAGTAAACACTGTGTGACCTTAGAAAAGATAATTTGTCTCTGTCAATAACTACATCAGTATAGATTTGAAAGAGCTACAACTCTTTAAATCAGTTGGAAAGTTGTGTGTTTAACAAAGTAGCTGGCACATAGTAGGCACTTTAATAAATTCTTTATTGGGTGACTGACTAAAAAACACCTCAGCATGAGCTAGGAAAACCTTAGCTCCCTGATTTAGTTTTGTTTGTTTTTTTTCTTTTTGGAGGGGGGAAGGTACGGTAATTGGCGTTAAGTGACTTGCCCAAGGTCACACAACTAGTTTGTGTGTGTGTGTGTGTGTGTGTGTGTGTGTGTGTGTGTGTGTGTGTGTGTTAAGTGTCTGAGGTTAGATTTGAACTCAGGTCTTCCTGACTCCAGGGCCGGTGCTCTATTCACTGCACCACCTAGCTGCCCCACCCTGATTTAGTTTTAGGCTGTTACTATGACAAGGGCCACTCCAAGGTTCAGAGCAGTCCTATCAGCTGATACTAGCTATACCTTCAACAGCATTCACAGTCATTGTCTATAAGGTTCCATTGAAGAGTCCTTTAGCGTGATGAGTGACTGTTGACACTGGACACCGTGGTTCTTCAAAGGAAGATTTTAGGAAAACATTCCACCGATGGCTCTAAAGACTGTGCCCTTTGACTCCACTGTGCAGACACAGTCAAGAGTGGTAATGTATCTTTATCCTCTGTTCTTTTCTCTCACAGACAAGCTATAGTAGCATAAAAGAAATGGTACCTACCCCATGCTTCGATTTGATTGTATGTGAAATGGGAAGAATATAATTTGAGTTAAAAAAGGTTTAGGGACCTGCTCAGAGTCAGACAGCTAATAAATAAATGAGGCAGGATTCAAACTCAGGCCTTTTTCAGGATTGTTGTGAACATTAAATCATGTAGAAATTGCTTTATAATGTTAATAATATATACATTTAAAAGTGGGTGGGAGTTTTTTACGTTTGCTGTCATTGTTTTGCTTTAGGAGATTCAGACCTGTGATTTTATCAGTGTAAAGAAGTCTTGGTATTAAAACTCCCTCTACCCATTCAGACTGGCAGCCACTAGTCTTAAATAGATGTTCTTTGCACTGAGATATTAAGTGAATTGTGCAAGGTCACACAATAATATGAATTTGAGAGAAGACTTGACTCTAGGTCTTCTGTCTCCAGGACCAACTGCCTACCAACCATGCCCCATTGTCTCTCATATTTCTATTATTATAATAAAAAGGAGTATAGAGATACAATGAATACACTAGCTGTAACACTAGAAACATGGATATAAGAAGAATATATATTATTAGAAGAAACTAAAAGAGGTGAAACAAGGTAAAAATCAACCTGTTCTGAATGGATAATTAAAGAAGCACTGTTAGTTTTGCTTAAAAAAATAGCACCATATTCAAGTTCTTCCAAAGGCATAGACCTGCTTTCTCATAACACTTGTTTTTACCCCAAAAGAACTCAAAGCTTCCTAACTACCCTCTCCTTCATCTTCATAGATTTTGTATTGCTTTTAATAAAATTATCATTCTCACAATGTTCCATAACAGGCAAGTGTCAGAACTCTCTCCCCAGTGATGTTGCAGCTATTTTGTTTGCCTTTTATTGAGTTCTACTGAGGGAAGCTTCTAAATAAATAACCTATTAAATCCTCCCAAAGTGGCAAACTCCATCATTTCAGAAAGTTTTTTGTCAATGTCAAAAGGACATTGCAAGGATATCTAAGTAGCATTTGAAAGGGGGAAACAAAACAGATCTTAAAAAGACCAACTTGTGAACCTCAGATGGCTCTCTATAATAAAGAAAAGCCATTTTGTGATGGAATCTCCTTGTGTTTTTTCAATAGGCAATAATAACCACTGGAACTTAGAAGATTCTGCTGAGTAAATGCTCTCTTTGAGCACAAATGCCCATCAGAAAGTGAAGGTTGAAAGGCTAATGGGTAAGAGAAGAATGGGGAAAAGTCTAACACCATCCCTCTTGACCTCAACCTAACCTATCATTTAAAAATCGCATTTCTTGCAAAGACAATACCATTGCATTTTCAGCAAAATTAGCTTATTAGAAAACCAAGCTGACACATTCATTTTAATTAAATGGCACATGGTTTATACTTCCCTGCTTTTCCCAGGGAAATAAAATAATGTTTGATGACCCCTTGTCAAGCATGAAGGTGAAAATGAGGGAACTCATGTTGCCCCTAAAAATCACGAAAGGAAAGAGCAGCAATTGAAACTGGTGAGTCAGAGAGAAATGGGAATCAGGAGAAGGAAAGGAGGGACTAGAAGATTATAAAAATAGCTAGGCAAAAAATAAACACAAGCACAGTAGGAGCAGGGCTGAACAGAGCAACATGGAGTATAATATGATTCAGAGAAGGACAGGAGTAAACCATGGCAACTTGACAGCAGGATCCTTTTACCTATATCCTGCCCCATGTTTGGAGACCTTGGATCACGTCTGGTTTTTACATAGGGGAAAATAGGTTAACACTTACTCAATGTCATTTGCTTGGTGATGTAAGGCCCTTCATGGCTCCAAATATCTCACTTATGACCTTAACTTTGGAGGAGGAATAAAATAAGACGACCACCTCTCTCTTTTTGGACTGCCTGCCTCTGTTAATTCAGCCTAAATCGTACATTCTGTTAACTCATAATTAGTTTGCAGCCTATTGACTTCCTGAAATCCTTTTCAGGTGCCATACTATCTAACCATGTATGCCTCATCTTATAAATGGTGAAGTTAACTTTTTAACCCAAGGATAAGGCATCTTTACAGACTAAAATTTTGGGCTGAATTTAATAAGATGAAAAGTGGATGAAGGTAAAGTCTTGCTATTGAAATATTAAATTCTTAAATTTCTATCCTGTCAAAGTCTTTTGGATCCTAATTTTGTCATCCAACATCTTAGCTCTTTATTTCAGCTTGATTAAGTGGACAAGAAGACAGAGAAGCAGATGACTGAGAACCCAGAGGTTTATAACAAGACCATGTTGAATTTAAGGAATGAATATCAACTTTTCCTGAAATAGGCCTGTGTGAAGTTCTCTTCCAAGTTTTCAAGAGCAGGACTGGCCTTGTTTGCCATCACTTAGGGAAGTTTCAGTCTTTACCTTGTTCCATTTGTATGAATGGAGATCAAATTAACTTCCTGCTGAAAGACAATCAGGAGCAAGATTGTAGAGTACCTTGAGGATTATACTTCATGAAGCACAGAATTGATTAACTCTTCCACATTAACCCTCAACACTCTAACAAGATACAACCTTTCTTCAGTTGCCTTTCATTAGGGATAGTTCACGACCTAATTAGGCATTCTTTCAACCTTTAACAGCAGGGTGGTCAAAGCTATCCCACCTTCCTTCCCATGATATCCTCTAGGGTTCCTGCACCTGTTCCATCTCCTGTTTTGAAATGTTCCAAAATATGGAGGGATCTTATAGTGCTATGGAAATTTTATAAGTATACCACCCATATGCCTTTATCCTAGTTATTAATTAAACTGTTCAAACAGAATGGGTCTAACAGATCCTGAAGCATTTCATTGGAGACATCTTTCCAAACTGGTATTAAACCATTCATGACTATTTTTTTGCTCTGGCCATTCAGTTGACCCCAAATCTAAGTATATTATTGTTTAGCCCAAAACTCTCCCTCATTTCCAGAACAGCACAAAAGATTTTATCCGATGTTCTTTTTAAAAATTTATTTATTTAATTTTAGTTTACAACATTCAGTTCCATGATCCCTTGAGTTTCAAATTTTTCCCTCTCTCTCTCCTCCCCCCCTCCCATGGTGGCATGCAATCAAATACAGGATCTACAAATACCTTCACACTAAACATTAGTCAGGTTGTAAAGGATTATAACCAATGGAGTGAACAATGAAAAAGAGGAAACAAAACAAGAAAGGGAGAGAGGGCAAATAGCTTGCTTCAATCTTCATTCAGACACTGTAGTTCTTTCTCTGGATGTGGATATTTCTTTCCATAATGAGTCTTTTGGAGTTGTCTTATAACTTTGCATTTCTGAGAAGAGCCCAGTCTATCAGAGTTAGTTGTCACACATACATTGTGTCTGCAAGAGGACACCCATCAATTGGGGAATGGCTGAACAACTTGTGGCATATGAATGTAATGGAATACTATTGTGCTTTAAGAAATGAGGAGCAGACGGACTTCATAATAACCTGGAGAGACTTATATCAACTTATGTTGAGTGAGAAGAGCATAACCAGGAGAAATTTGTACACAATTATCTGATGTTCTGCTGAAACCTAGGTAGACAAGAATAATCATCAATACAAGGAACACAAGGAAAGCATACACACCTAAAGTGAGACTTAATAACAATTTCATGAATAATGACTGAATTAAAAAACAAAATATGAAAACAATAACAATGTGAAAGAGAATTAAAATAAAATGTCTGGAATGCAGCTAAAATAATCCTTTGAGGAAAAAATGTATATCTGAAAACATACATTAACAAAATAAAAAATGTTGTTGCTCAGTTGTCTGACTCTTTTTGACCACATTTGGGGTTTTCTTAGCAGAGATGATAGAGTGGTTTGCCCTTTCCTTCTCCAGCTCATTTTACTGATGAGGAAACTGAGGCAAACAGGGTTAAGTGACTTGCCAAGGGTCATACAGCTAGTAAGTGTCTGAGATCATATTTGAAATCAGGAATATGGGTTTTTCTAACTTCAGGCCCAGTATTTCATCCACTGTGACACCTGGCTGCCCCAACAAAATAGAAAAGGAAGTGGTTAATCAATTATGTGATTTCTTTTTGTTGTTGTTTGTTTCTTTGGAGGTACTGAGTTTCCTTGGGTTAGAAGTAGAACAGCAACCCACAGGACTAATCTGACTGCTGATCAGAAAAATTTTAATCTGCCCCATTTCTAACATGGCGCAGTTCACCCTTCCTTAGGGGTGTCAAGTGGTCCCCTGCTCTGAGGGGCTTATCATATTGATCCATACAGTGTGAGAGTATGATTATCGATTCAGCTTTAACTCTACTTCAGCCCAGAACTGAGCTGAAGGAATTTACCAACCTCAGCCTGCTAGAAGCAGGAATTACAGATGTATATCACCATTTCTGGTTGCACATGCAATTTAAAAAACTAGAAAATGAATTTTAAAACCCAAAATAATAACAAAAAGGAAATTTTTAAATATAGAAGAAAATAGAACAGAAAATAAAGGCTATAGAAGTGATTTTAAATTTTGATTCTTTGAAAGAGACTAAATTTATAAACCTTTAGCTAACCAGATCAAAAAGAAGGGGAAGGAAAAACAAATGACCAAAGTAAAAAACAAAAAGTATCAATAAAAATTTAAAAAATGAAAATCTTGGTACACTGTATCTACAGCATTTTCCTGATCTGTCAGTTTAACAAACCTATCAAGAAAAGAAAAGAAAAATACATTAGTCTCGTATGACTAGTTCTTGAAGGCATATCAACTCTTTTTCTTCACCATTTCCTTTCTTAAGGTGTTCATTCAACACTGTGTTAATATGTTCTGGAATTTTGCCAGGAATTGAAAAAGTTAAACTCTTTGGTCAATAATTTGTAAATTTGTATATTCTCTCTCTTTTTTTAAATTGGACCAATATTTGCACACAGTTGTGTGTTAGCTCTCCTATTCTCTACAGTCTTTCAAAAGTTGCTGAATGACTTAGCAAACATATCTGCCAAGTTGTGATTCCAACCTACATTTCCAGGCAGATTATCAATTACTTCCCCAATTCAGTGCCATTTCCATTTCTTCTATATCAGGGGTTCATAAACTTTTTTGTGTCAGAGACCACCTTGGTATTCTAGTGAAATTTATGGACCCCCTTCTCATATTGTTTTAAATGCAAAAAATAAAATATATAGGATTACAAAGAAAACCAATTATATTAAAATACAATTATCCATTTAAAGCAACAATAAACAGTTCATGGACTCTAAGGAAAAAGTATTATTATTATTATTATTGCTTTGTGAAGGGTGTAAAGCCAAACACAAGCAGCTTTCCAGAAGAATGCTACTGTGAACAGCTTTTAAGGTTCTGATTACACAGTATAGTAAACACTATTTATTTCATAAATCAGAGCAAAATATTCACAGTAAATCAAGGTACAGCATTCACAATGTTACAACTTATAAAAAAATCAAAATTAGGCATTCAAACAATTTATCACTAAGATGGTCACATAGTTTTCACAATTGTGGTCACAAAGTTTTCAACAAAGAACAATCATTTAGTAACTCAATCAATCAATCATCCTTAAAGAGGTTTGCCTCTTCAAGGAACACAAAGTACAACAGTCAAAGTTCATGGGGCATACTAAGTTACAAATCAGTCACTTATTTAGTCATCACTAAGTACAATCATTTAGTCAATCAATCACTCAATCAACTCACTCATTCAATTATCCTTCATCATTCACTATTTAATCATCAGAAAATACACAGACCCTCCACCCCCTAGGTCACTAGTAAATTACAATTTCTCAGTCAGTACACAGTATCCAAGTAAAGTTTTCTTTCAGCTTGACTTGGGTGGTCTCTCTGATTCCCTGGATCCCCTTCCATGGTCCCAGATCCTACCTGGATTCACCAAACTGTCACTTGGGTTTAAAGGCAGACAGCTCCCAGGTCCTTGTTCAGCTCTCTGTGCAGTTCCTGCTTCACATTGGAGCTCACAGTGTCCAGTCCATCTCCAGTCTCTGTTCCTGGGGAGACAAGGCTTAACAAAGCCATCAACAGGTTTATAAAAAGTACCAGCATCACAGTCATGCTTCCTCAGTCTTGGGCAGCTCCAGCTAACCCTCAGAAATCCTCAACAGTCTCAGCAGCTCTGGCTGGCCCTCAGATCTAATTGGCTCTTGGAAATCCTTAGCAGCTCCAGCTTGTCCTCAGACTCAGCAGAAGTTTCAGCTGGTTCCTAGAATCAAAAAAAAAAAAAAAATCCCTTCATCCAGGTTCTCCAAATAAAAATCATTCTCTTCAGCCTGAGGGATGGAGGGGAGGGGGCTTTTCTCTTCAGTCTCTTCACCCTCCTCAGTTCCTCTTCAGCCTCCCCGGCAGCAGCAGCTTCTGCCTGCACTAGGCTTGCTACAAGAAAATCTGTTTCTCCCTCTCTGGGGCTTCTTATTATATACACACAGCATTAGCTTCCTGTTTCAGTCAACCCCTTCCTGTTACATCAGCAACAGGGATTCATACTTTCTGTTTCTTTAACAGAGGTCTGATTAATTACTAAGTGCTAAGTACCTGTTACCTTTGCGATACAAAGGGATCTTCAAATTCAAATTACATTACAATTACAGAGGAGAATGCAGGGCAATTTGCATTAAGTGACTTGCCCAAGGTCACATGGCTAGTAAGTGCTGAGTGTCTGAGGCTGGATTTGAACTCAGGTCCCTCTGACTCCAGAGCTGGTGGAGTATTCACTGTGACACGTAGCAACCCCTTAAAAGTCCTACTCTAGAAGATTGTGAAAGACTATAATATGAATGCAAATGTTGTGCTTCCATTCCTCAATGGTGAAAATATTTCTTATAACAATCTTTGCAGATCTTTTCCATCATTATTTTTGTTCTTCTAGTTTCATCCTTAAATGCCATCAGAATAATTTTATTTTTAGGGGGAGCCAAGATGGTGGAAGGGAAGGAGGAACTTTTCTAAGCTCCTCTATGAATTCCATCACTAAACTTTAAAAAGTAAATCTGAACGGATTTTAGAGTGACATAATCCATTGGAAGACAGAGCATGGCAGATACCCAGCCCAGGAAAATGCCCATGTAGGTCTGGGCAGGGGGAACACCAAGCATGCAGCTGCTGCACCAGCGTGGACCTGAGAGCAGACTACAGCAGGGTGAGAAGGAGTCCCAGCCAATGGACTCACCCACCCCAAGGGTGATTTGCAGCTATCTCACCACAAGACAGAGGATCTGTTAGAGCTGAATAAAAGAAAGCACAGGGCCTGTAGCAGCCACATCAGCTTCTCCTGGGGCCGTCAGACCATAGCCTGGATGTTTAAAAATCACCTACCTGAACTTCCAGGAGCCATCTAAGATGGTGGAGTAAACCCTAGCTGCTCTGATTCCCCCTGTCTGAACCAGAAAACCCAGAGATAAATATCCCACCCAGAGTAAAACCCTGAATTAGTGGAGAAGGCCTCAGGCTTGGGAGTCATTGAGGAAGGGTGTAACTGAAGCAATACAGAGTCTGAAGTGAAGGGCAGGAGGTGTCCCAATAAGCCCCACCTCAGCTAACCAGCAGGAGCTCTAGAAGCCCAGGGAGGTGGAGCCAGCAAGTATTAACAACACAAGCCCAGATGTTCTTAGAACCACCAGGGGAATCTGCAGATACCAGTGCTGCTGGCCTCCAGCTGCTGAGCCTGCCTGAGCTGTAGCCCAGGGGCACAGAGATGGAAACCTGAATTGGCCAGACCACCCCTCCCCCACAGGTTACTCTGTGAGCCTCAAGGTAACTCAGGGGAAACACTGAGAGTCCTGGCCTTGGCCTCAGTCTATCTAGACAACCAGAGGCTATAGCACACAAAGTCAACAACCAGGCCCTTAGCTCCTAGACTGAGAAGTGAGGTCAGAAAATAGGAAATCACAATGGGTAAGAAGGAAGCTGAGATATCAAAAGCAAGAAACATGATCTAATCTTATCATAACAAGCAAGAACAACCAAATACTGGGGACAACATGGACTCTACCACAGAAGGAAATATGGACTGGTCTCAAGCCCAAAAAGCATTCTTGGAGGAGCTCAAGAAAGATTTTAAAAGACAAATTACAGAGGTAGAAAATAAATTTAAATCTACAGTGACCAAATTGGAAAAAAAATATCACTAAAGAAAACAAATCCTTAAAAAGTAAAATTGGTGAACTGGGACAGGAGGTTCAAAATCTAACTGGAGAAAATACCTCCCTAAAAATGAAAACTGAACATATGGAAAAGGAGCTTCAAAAACTGACCAAGGAAAATAATTCACTAAAAATTAGAATCAGTCAAATTAAAGCTAAGGACTCTATGATGTATCAAGAGTCAGTCAAACAAAATATAAAGATTGAAAAATTAGAAGAAAGTATAAAATATCTCACTGGGAAAAAAACTGAAATGGAGAACAGATCTAGGAGAGATAACCTAAGAATTACTGGAAAGCCATGATGAAAAAAGCAGCCTGGACAACATCCTCCAAGAGACTGTCAAAGAAAACTATCCTGAGGTCCTAGAATCAGAGGGTAAAATAGTTATTGAAAGAATTCACCAGACTCTTCCTGAAAGAGGTCACAAATTGAAAATTCCAAGAAATATAGTAGCCAAATTTCAGAATTACAAGGTCAAGGAGAAAATACTGCAAGCAGCCAAAAAGAAACAATCCAAATAGCATAGAACTACAGTCAGGATTACACAGGACCTAGCAGCTTCAACATTAAAAGATCAGAGGGATTGAAATTTTATATTTTGTAATGCAAAATAGCTAGAACTGCAACCAAGGATCAACTACTGGCAAAACTGAGCATAATTTTTCAGGCAAGGAGATGGTCATTTAATGAAATAAGGGTCTTCCAGACTTTCTTGATGAAAAAGCCAGAGCTCAATGGAAAATTTGATCTCCAAATACAAGACTCAAGAGAGACATAAAAAGGTAAACAAGAAAACACACATACACACACACACACACACACACACACACACACAACTTGGGATTCAATAAAAGCAAACTGTATACATCCCTATATGAGAAGTGGATACCTGTCAAGATTGAAATTTATATAATTATCACAACATTTAAGAGGGATGTAAATAGATAGAGGGCATGGATATACATGAACTAATCTGATGATAAAAATATCCTTATTAAGGGGTACAAAGGGATTGTAATGGGAGAAAAGGAAAAGATGAGGCAGAAAAAGGTAAATTATGCCACATGAAGAGGCATGAAAACATACTATAGTAGAGGGGAAGAAGGGAGGGAGGTGAACATCATGTGAACTTTATTCTCATTGGTTCTAGTTCAAGGAGGGATCAACATAATCAGTTAAGTTTAGGATTCTAACATGAAAAGACACAAAAACTCATTATAATAGAGGGGAGGGAGGGAGAGGAGCACTGTACGAAATTTACTCTCATCAGTTTGGGTTCAAGGAGGGAATAACATATGTTAAGTATAAAAATCCATTGTGCCCTACAGGCAGTAAGAAGGGTAAGGGGGGGGGGGGAATTAAAAAAGGTGTTGGTTAGAAGGGAGGGAAATAGTAGTAAGGGGAAAGGGTAGGTAAAGAGGGGGGGCACAGGGCGGGAATACTGAGGGAGGCGATGGTCAAAAGGAAAACTCTAAAGGGAGGAAGGGAAAAGGAAGAAACAAAAATGTAAACAGGGGAGGGAATAGGATGGAGGGAAAGACACAGATAGTATCATAATTGTAAATGTGAATGGGATTGATTCTCCCATAAAACAGAGGTGTATAGCATAATGGATTAAAAATCACAGTCATACAATATGCTTTCTACAAGAAACACATTTGAAACAAGGGAATATGCACAGGGTAAAGATAAGAATATATTATGCTTCAGCTAAAGTAAAAAAAAAGCAAGGGGAACAATCCTTATCTTAGATAAAGCAAAAGCAAAAATAGATCTAATTTAAAAGAGATAAGGAAGGAAACTATACCCTGCTAAAAGGCACCATTGAGAATGAAGCAATATCATTACTTAACATATATGCACCAAGCGGTATAGCACCCAGATTCCTAGAGGAGAAGTTGAGGGAATTAGAGGGAGAAATAGATAGCAAAATTGTACTAGTGGGAGACTTCAATCTCCACCTATCCGAATGATAAGAAAGGAGTTAAGGAGGTGAATAGAATTTTAGAGAGGCTAGATATGATAGATCTCTGGAGAAAACTGAATGGGGACAAAAAGGAATATACCTTCTTCTCAGTGGTACATGGCACATACACAAAAATCAACCATGTACTAGGGCATAAAAACTCACAATTCAGTGCAGAAAGGCAGAAATATTAAATGCATCCTTCTGAGATCATGATGCAATAAAAATCATATGCAATAAAGGGCCATAGAAAGATAGACTAAAAACTAATTGGAAATTAAATAATTTAATCCTAAAGAATGAGTGGGTCAAACAAGAAATTATAGAAACAATCAGTAACTTCATTCAAGAGAATGACAATAATGAGATAATATACCAAAACTTGTGGGATGCAGCAAAGACAGCTCTTAGGGGGAGTTTTATATCCCTGGATGCATATGCGAATAAATTAGAGAAAAGAGAGGTCAATAAATTGGACATGCAACTAGAAAAAGAGCAAATTGAAAATCCCCAATTAAATACTAAATTAGAAATAATGAAAACCAAAGGAGAGATTAATAAATTTAACATTAAGAAAACTATTGAATTAATAAATGAAACTAAGAGCTAGTCTTATGAAAAAAAAACAATAAAATTGATAGACCTTTAGTCAATATGATAAAATAAGAAAACCAAATTACAAGTATCAAAAATGAAAAGGGTGAATCTACCTCTAATGAAGGGGAAACTAAAACAATAATTAGGAATTATTTTGCCCAATTGTTGCACTTTAATTTGACAATCTTAGTGAAATGGATGAATGTTTACAAAAATATAAGTTGCCCAGATTAACAGAAGAGGAAGTAAATTACTTAAATAACTCCATCTCAGAAAAAGAAATCAAGCAAGCTATCAATGAACTCCCTAGGAAAAAATGTCCAGGGCCAGATGGATTTACTAGAAAATTCTATCAAACATTTTAAAACAATTGATTCCAATGCACTACAAACTATTTGGGAAAATTGGTGAAGGAGTCCTACCAAATTCTTTTTATGACACAAATATGATACTGATACCTAAATCAGGAAGAGACAAGACGAGAAAGAAAATTAAAGACCAATTTCTCTCATGAATATAGATGCAAAAATTTAAGTAAAATATTAGCAAAAAGACGACAGCAACTTATCACAAGAATAATACACTTTGATCAGGTAAGATTTATTCCAGGAATGCAAGAATGGTTCAATATTAGGAAAACCATCAGTATAATTGATCATATTAACAATAAAACTAGCAGAAATCATATGATTCTCTCAATAGATACAGAAAAGGCTTTTGACAAAATACAATACCCATTCCTATCAAAAACACTAGAAAGTATAGGAATAAATGGCACCTATTTAAAGCCATCAACAAGTATTATATGTAATGGGGATAACCTAGAAGCATTTCCAATAAGATCAGGGGTGAAACAAGGGTGTCCACTATCACCCCTCTTATTCAATCTGGCACTAGAAATGTTGGCAGTAGCAATTAGAGAAGAAAAAGAAATTGAAGGAATCCAATACTCTTTCAACTATAATATGTTGTATCTTGATTGTTAAAATTATTAATAATAATCAGATGCAGCTAGGTAGTATAGTGGCTAGAGCATGGGACCTGAAGTCAGGAAGACCTGCATTTGAATTTAGCTTAAGGCATTTACAAGTTACATTACCCCCAGGCAAGTTACTTAGTAATTATTGTTAATATTTGTAAAGCATTTTATAAACCTCCAAGCACTATATAAATGCTAGTTATTGTTGCTGTTGTTGTTGTTGTTAAAGTACATCACAAATTCATTTTTTACCCCCTCTGCTTTTAGAGATAGGACTCTAATAAAAGACTGGATAATTAAAGTTTCACATCACTAATAAAACATCCCTCCATGTAGCTTATTGATAAGTTTCCCCGAATTCTTCATCCATGTCCTCTTTCTGTCTAGGTGGTGCGTAGTATATAATACTGTAACTACAATTCTGTTCATTCCTCTTCTGGTTTCTGCCTCCCAAATGTTTTCCACCAGGCTTCTTTTCTCTAATTTCTTGATTTTCTTATTTATGCAGTTTTTAACATATAAATATCTCCATCCCCACTTTACCTATCCTGTTTCTTCTGAATAAGGTATATGTTTTCAGGGCCATATTTTAGTCATGGACTTAGCCCGTCAAATTTCCCATTAATAACACCTATCAGGCCAAATTTCTCTTATGTTACAATCTCTAGTTCATCTTTGTTTCACACATATTGTGTAGCTAGAGAAAGAGGTACTATCAATGAAAGTAATTCTGAATAATTTTTTGTTGGCTCTTCCATCTAGGATTATATAATCACAGATTTAGAGCTAGAAGAAATCACAAAGATCATCTAATCTAGCCATTCTGGAAAGAATAGCTGGAAGTTTGACTAAGATGTTCATTCAAGGTCAAGTTTGTCAGCAAAAACTACTGTAGGGACAACTAATCTAGTAACTATATAATGCATTTAAAAGACTCAGTCATGAGAAATTGCTGAAATATTCAGTGAATCAGAGATGAGGAATTCCATGAAACAATACTGGCCTTCTAACAACCAACAATGCACACTATTTTGAGGAGGAAAGAAGTTAGACCACAAAACTAAGAATACTTTGATAATGTTGATGGATCTATGAACTTGTGGGTTGCCTCTCCAATAACATAGATAGCAAATATCTGTATGCTTTCATAAGCAAACCAGCACACACTCACACAGGTTCTGAAGTAGCTAAGTTAAAGGGACTTTAGCATCTTGGGTAACAAATTGTTTGCAGGGGTGCTGACAGAGTTAGCCACTCAGGCAGTTTGAAATCTAAATAAAGTGAGATACCAAGTTGTCTCTACAAAGTGATTCAGATAGGGTAGTAGTTCCATTCACCTATCTGCACAGAGTGCTGGCCTTTAAATATCAGCAAGGAGATTGATGATTAATTTGTATACAGTCCCTGTCCCATATGTTGATGCTTAGTCCAGTGCATGGAACAAATCATGGACCAGAAGATCTGACCTTGGGTGAGTTTTTTTTCCCCACTTAATAGTATTTTATTTTTTCCAATTACATGTGAAGATAGTTTTAAGCATTCACTTTTATAAGATTTTGAATTCCAAATTTTCTCTGTCCCTCCATCCACTTTCCTCTCAAGACAGCAAACAATCTGATACAGGTTGTCCATGTGCAATCAAATTAATCACATTAAACACACATTATTAATTCTGTGAAAAAAGAATAAGAACAAAATGGGAAAACCTCAAGAAAGAAAAAAAGTGAAAATAGTATGCTTCAATCTGCATTCAGACTCCACAGTTCTTTATCTGGATGTGGATAATATTTTCCATCTTTTGGAATTGGAATTGAAATTTTGGAATTGTCTTTTGGAATTGTCTTAGGTCATTGTATTGCTGAAAAGAACTAAATTAATCATAGCTGATCATTGCATAATAACATTATATACAATGTTCTCCTGGTTCTGCTCACTTCACTCATCATCAGTTCATGTAAGTCTTTCCAGGCTTTTCCAAAATCTATCTGCTCATCATTTCTTATAGAACAATAGTATTCCATTACATTCATATACCACAATTTGTTTGGCCTTTCCCCAATTGATGGGCATCCCCTCAATTTCCAATTCTTTGCCACCACAAAAAGAGCTGCTATAAATAATTTTGCATATGTGGATCCTTTTCCTTTGGTGAGTTTTTGGAGTCTGTAACAGTGGAACAAAAATTCTGAAAAGTCTTACCAAACTGGTATACTTTCAAGTATAGGTGAAATGATGAGATATAATAAGAGAATTGGGATTTGAACCATGGTCATCTCTGACTCCAAATCCAGCACTCTTTTAATTAAATTATGCAAATGTATATGGGATCATCATGATTTTTCTTATGAGAAACATAACAGAAATACTAAAAATCTAGGTTAAATGACTTGCAGTAGTAGCTGGGCTTTTTATTTTTGCCTCTTTGCATTTACTGTGATTTCTAAAAGATTTTCTGGTTGAAATAATTTCCCCTTTGATCCCCACCTCCATACTGATGCCAGAGTCAATGGGGATAAAAGAGGAAGAGAATTTGTCAAGATGCCTTATTATCTAATTGCCATACCAAGTAAAGCTGTGCTTCACTGTCTCTCCTGAAAATTATTTTGGTTCCAGTGAACACCTTGAGAATAATAAGGATAATTATAAATATAGCTTTGATTCACTGTGACTTATCTCTGAAACACTTGAAACAAAAGGGAAAAAAGTATGTGGGGAGGAATAGGGAAACCTAAACTATATCTTTCCTCCCCCAGTGCAATTACAGCTTCGAAATATCTGCTGTTATTTTTACGTGGAATTCCTCATGCCTAATCACTCATGTGTCATTTTTGTGGTGGTTCTTCTTTGGCAATGATTGGACCTAGTTTCCATAACTCTAACCTATAATTGAGAAAACCCCTTCAGTGCTTATTCTGTGAGCATGGTTTGATAGAAAAAGTAAATGTTCAAGAAAAAAAACCTCAGGAAAGGTTTAGTTTGTACTTAGCAACTCCTCTCCACTCTGGCTGATGAAAACCAACAATTGAACATAACACCACAGGGCTGGCATCCTATTTAACTTCTATTTTCAAATCAGGAAGGTGACCTCTGGTTGGAAGTATAGTTCCCACTAAACTTGGCCTTTATGGTCTCAGGTCTCAAAAGAGAACACATGAGTGTGTGGGCTTGAGCTGATAAGTATCTATTCCATGTTCTCCAATCACATTCCCTCAGGAGTGAGCAGGGCAAGTGGCTAAAGGACTGACATTACACCATCTAAAGGTCCCTTGGCAAACTAAATTAATTTTTGTTTTCCCCTCCAAAGGCTAGCTGGAAAGCATCGTGACTCTCTGTCCTGGTTTCCAGAATATATAATTAAATTGCAAGAGCTATGCTTCTAAAAATTTTTTCCTTGTGTATTTCCTATAGGACAACTAAGGCCCTCTGGGCATCTTGGATGTTTGCAGCAACTGCTTCATTCCAGCAATAATAAGTATCATATTACAGGAGATTGTTTTTGCAGCTGACAGAGCCTATGGTTTGGGGAATATTTCATTCAATGGTTACAAATGAAGAGAGACTAACGCAGGACAAAATACAACTTTGTATCACTTCTCAGAGAAGCAATTGGTTCCCTAGGGGAGCATTCCCAGAGGGTTTTCCTACTTCAGCAAAAGTCTGCCCTCTTTATTTGGCATGCTCAGCATGTGAGAGTTGTTTTTAAGACAATTAAAACTAAAGATATATAGTGAGAGCCATGCATTTGGGACCAATTCTTTAAGTCTTTTATTCCTGTACTTTCCTCTCTGCCTCTCCCCTCCCCCCAAAAACCCAACTATTGTGTAAATCAGGAAGAAAGCCTCAACCTCAAAATGTTGCTTGCCTTTAAAATTTTCTGACTCCTTACCAACAACCAGGTTTAAGCTACTAGGCTGTAGAAGTTAAGTTATATGTAATGTCATTTCTTACAACTTGAGTTTTGTTGCTTGCTTATTATTATTTCACCTATTTAGGATTCCATTTTCAGTATGTAAGCATTTAGGTTGAAATATAATCAGTTTTATTTTCTGTCTATTCATTATTCCATCATCCCACAACTCACCTACAGTTTCTATGCAGTAGCATGCTAATTATACAAAGGAGGAAATTGAGGCTCAGAGAGGTGACCTTGGATGAATTCCTGAAAGCTAGAGAGAACATGCTTTGGGAAGTTTTGCTAAGCCATAAGGGCTTCAAGTATAGGCCAAGTTATATGTTGTAATAAGTAAGAGAACCAACTTTTGAATCCAGAACCAGACCTTGGTCAGCTGTGTTCTTTCTCTGAGATTCATTCCACTTCTCCATCTCATTTGCTCCATATCTTTGTTACTGTGACCTACCAGAGTTTAGGTCATGCTCTCTACTTTCGCTTTGCAAACCTTAATGCACTATTATAAATGCTAGCCATTATCATTGTCAATTACTATTGTTACAATCTCATATTCTCCTATTTTCCCCTCTAGTTCAGCCCTCTATCTTTTCCTGTTTTCCTGCTTCAACACCCTTGCTCTGGCTTCACTTTCCTACATACAGTCTTGACCCTCTAACTAATAAATTTGGCTCCATTTTGTCCTCTACACTTGGCTCCCTTGCTTCTTTGTCCTATTTATGACCAGCCAATCTCCTGGATCAGCCTCACCATATACCTTTTCCTCTTAAATTTCCAAGCTGATGGGAAAAATAACAAGTGGTATTTATATAACATTTTTAGATTTGCAAAGCACTTTACATGTTATCTCACTTGATCCTTACAACTTCCCTGTGAAAGGTTGGTGCTATTATTGCAATTTTACAGATACAGAAACCAAGGCTAAGTCCCAGGGTTAACTAGCTATTGAGTGCCTCAGGAGACATTTGAATGATGGTCTTTTTGATTCTAAACCCAGGATTCTATCATCTGTGCCATGTAGCTACCTCACACCACTGTGTCAACTGAACCTGCCACAAATTGGTTTTCTCTCATTTGAACCGGGACCTAACAGTCACATAGTAAAACTTGCATTCTTCTTTCATTGACCTTTCGCCCTCTCAGTAGCTACTATAAACTTTTTCTTCTTTCCTCAAACCTTAAATTCCTCCCTATTTTCCTCTCTCTCTCTCAGGACATATAATTGCATTCTGCTTTACTGGGAAATTAAAACCCATCATGAATTCTCTCTTATCACTTACTCTGAAGTTCAAAATCCGTCTCTCTCTTTACCCATTTTGGTTTTGTTTTGTTTTGTTTTGTTTTCACTTCTGTCCCTGAGGAAGAAGTGGATCTTTTTTTTTTTTTTTACCAAGATCAACCAACCCCTTTAACTGTGCCACTGATTCCATCCCATACCAATTTTCTCTAGCTCCCTCTTTTTCTCTCTGTGTGTCTCTTTCCTTTAATCCCCCCCATCTAGTTTCTGTTCACCCTGCAACCATTCACAAACTACCCCCATCACCCCTTCAAACTATCGTCCTAGATGTGTCTTCCAAATTTCAAGGAAAGATCATCTATTATGCACTCACTGTCTACTTCCTCACCATCCACTTGCTTTTAAATACAATGTAATTTGTCTTATGGCTTTGTCATTAAACTACTCTCTTTAAAATTATCAGTGATCTCTTCACTGTGAAATCTAATGTCATTTTATTGGTCAATATCCTTCTTTTTCTCTCTCCATCTACTCTCCTCAGAAAGGTTGCTTCCTTAATTTTTTTTGATGACACCGCATTTTCCTGGTTCTTCTCTTATCTGCTCAATCTCACCTTCTTAGTATCCATTGCTGGATTATTATCTATCACCTGCACATTTAGCATAAACTTCTCCAGGCCTCTGGCCTAATCATCTTCTTTTCTCTCTCATTCTTAGAAACCAAATAATCCATAAGACACTTAGCACAGTGCTTAGAACATAGTAGGTTCTATATAAATGTATATTCCTGTCCTCTTCCACCTTAAAGAGTTCATTAGTGTCCATGGGTTCAAGTATTACATATTGTAATATATATTACACATATGTATATTTTATATTAAATATTTATATTGTTATATAATATATGATATAGCTTATGTGTATATTCTGTATGTGTGTACATATGTAGATCTCTATCTACATCTATATATCTATCTATATGGATAGCTATATCTATAGATAGATATCGAATCTAAAGTCAATCAGCCAGTCAGCGGACAAACATTTATTAAGTATATAATATGTTTCAGGCACTGGGAATACAAAGGAAAGCAAAAACAAAGTCCCTTCCTTCAAGGAACTCGAGTTGCCTCCCATATGTGAGGTTTGAGTTGAGACTTGAAGAAAGTAAGGGAAATTACAAGGCAGAGGTGCAGATAGAGAGCATTCCAAGCATGATGGACTGACTCTTAGTACAAAGTTACAAAGATGGGAAATGAAATGGTGTGTGTTTGACTATGTACAAGAAACAGCAAGTAAGCCAGTGTGACTAGATCACAGGGTCCATGGACAGCAGTAAAGTCAGAGAAGGAGCCAGTTTATGAAGAGTTTTAAACGCCAAAGCCAGTACTAAACATTTGATCCAGAGATGCTGTAGAGAACAACCAGGGTTTATTGATAGTGGGTTGACATATTCAGACTGAGCCTTTAAAGAAATCACTTTAAGTCGCTGAATGAAGAATGGGTTGGAATGGGAGAGAGTTAAGGTAGGGAGCCCAATAAGAAGATCATTGTAATAGTCCAGGAGATATGTAGTGAAGGCTTAAACTAGGATGGCCACTGTTAATGGAGAGAAGAGGATCTATTTAAGACATGTTGTGAAAGTAGAAAAGACCAGATTTGGCTATGGATTGGGTATTGCAGTGAATGAGAAGCAGAAGTTGAAGACAACCTGAAAGTTGTGGTCCTGGGTGCCTGGGATGATGGTAGTTCTTCTCTCTCCCATGACTAAGGAAATTCAGAAGAGGACAGGGTTTGTGGAAAAAGATAATAAGTTCTGTTTTAAGTATGTTTGGTACAAGATACCCACAAGGCCTCCAATTTGAGATGTCTATCTACTGAGGGATCTAATCAAACTGGGCTACTAGTTGTTCCCCAACGTTGCCACTCCATTTCCCCACTCTGTACAATTGTAGAAGCCATCCCCCCCCATGTTTGGAATGTACTTCATCTCAGATTTTCAGCAATCTTATCTTCTTTCAAGGCTCAGTTCAGGTGCCACCCCTACATGAAGCCTTCCCTCATCCCCACCATCCCTGAAGTACTCATGCTTCCCCCTCCTCAATTTTAGACTATACTTATTTGTTTACATTATAATCCTCCCTTTGCCCCCTATAGAACATAAATAAAATACAGGCAGTGTCTATTTTCAGTCTTTCCATCCTCAGTGCCTTGCACATAGTAAGAACTTCTTAAATGCTTATTAAATGGAATTGAATGTGGCCTGACTAGAATCAATCAGTCAGCTGGCATTCATTAAGCCCCCACTTATGGGCTAGATGTGCTTCTGGACACTGGGGATAGAAATAGAAAGAATGAAACAATCTCTTCCATCAAGGAGATTAGGTTCTGCTGTGGGAGACAATATGTCCATAAAAAGTATATAAAAAACAAAACTAAATACAAGGTAGTTAAACATAAAGTGTTCAGAGAGGGAAGGGAGGGATTGGGAGGAATGGATCAGAAGAGTATTTGGGGAGAAGGGTATTAAATACTTAAACTAGCTCTTGAACTAAGCAAAGTAGCAAATGAGGTAGACATGAAAAACTTTGAAGATCAGAGGGAAGGGGCCAATCTGCTGGAGAAGACAGGAGCGAATAAGATCCAGAGCATATGTCAGAGGCCTTTACCTCTAATAAGGAGGCCACCTCATTTCAGAGAGTGGAATAAAGGGGGAAAGACTGGAGGATGGGGCCAAGACCTAGTTCTGAGATGAAGAGAAGCTGAGAAGAGGGAGCCAGCTCATTGCATATTGCCTCAGCTTTCTAGCAGAGAAGTAGCAAGTGGATCTTAAGACAGCTAGACAGTGCAATGAAAACAGCACAGGCCATGGAGTCAGGAAGACCTGCGTTTGAATTCTGCCTTGGATACTTACTAGCAGCATGATCCTGGGCAAGTCACTTAACCTATCTGTGCCTTAATTTCCAAATCTGTAAAGTGGGTTTAATAATAATAAATAGTGCCTCCCTCACCCAACTTTTCTGAGGATCAAAGGATTTAATACTTGTAATATGTCTTTCAAACCTTAAAACACAATATTAATGTTAGCTATTATTATCTAGGAAATTGGTTCTTCAGAGTTTTGCTGTTTTCTGATCACTCTTTTGCTCCTTCCTGTTTGGCAGAAAATCAAAAGGTTCATTCATTCTGTCTCTCTCTTCTAAGTGGGCAACAGAGCAAAAGGCAATGTTCTTGGCATGTCTCTTTTTCCTTCATGCTAGATGGCAGGTGAGATCAACTTTTCATAGGTTCTTTGGGGAAGTTTTGCTTTTCTCTGTTTCTCTCTCTGTCTCTCTGTGTCTCTGTCTCTGCATCTCTCTCTCTCTCTCTCTCTCTCTCTCTCTCTCTCTCTCTCTCTCTCTCTCTCTCTCTTATTTCTCTCTTTGCCTTACCTCTCTTTCTCTCTTTGTGGAGCTGGAAAACCTACATGACCTCAAGTTAAGCTGGGCATAAAAGAGGTCATCCATCACCATCCTCCTTTTAGGAATATGTGTTTGTGCATGCATGTGTGAGCTTGTGTTTATGTATGTCTTATATAACTTTAAGAGTTTTATAAATGTAATGAGTGAAACCCTGAAAATTCTGAGTACTCTTGTCAGATTTTTCCTTCATTTCTCTGTCTCTTTTTTCCCTTCCTTCTTTCTTTCCTTCCTTCCTTTTTCCCTTTCTTTTTTTTCTTCCTCCATCTTTCTCCTTCTTCCTCTTTCTACTATTCTTCTTTTTCTTTTTCTGTTTTGTTGTTGTTTTTTTAAACTGAATTTCTCTGGCTTATCTGGCCTGGAAATCTATTAGACATTCAGAATATCAGCTCTGCCATTCATTGGTTTGGAGCTTTGACCTGACTCTGCTCCTTGGGGGCTCACCATATTGATACCAGACTTTGTGTGGACACCTTATAGGCCCACTGTAGTTCAGAACATCCAAGAACAAGTACTCCACCAGCCTCAGCCTCCATAGCAGCAGAGACTACAGAAGTACATTACCAAACCTGGATCTTGCTAATTTTCCCAAGCTATTTGAGGTAATCAGTCTATTTTATATGTGTGTACCAATTCATAAAGCAAAAATCAATAAATTAAAAGCAGTATAAATAACAAGAGAATTAAGTAGTCAAATCAGTCCCTTCCCCCCCCCCCATGCAAATGGATACAACTTCTTAGCTGTATGATCTAATCATCACAAAAATGGCAGCTAGGTGGCCTTGACAGATATGGCACTGAATATGGCACTGGAAGTCTATTAGACATTCAGAATCTCAGCTCTGCCATTCATTGGTTTGGAGCTTTGAGAAGGGAAGGAGAAAGGAAGACCTAAGTTCAAATCCAGCCTCAGACACTTACTAGCTATGTGACTCTGGGCAACCTCTGTCTTCCTCAGTTTCCTCATTTGAAAAATGGTTATAACAGTAGCACTTACTTCACAAGGTGGTTATAAGGATCAGGGGAGGTAATATTTATAAAGTGTCTAGTACTTAAGAGGCATATATCAGGCACTTAACAAATGCTTGTTCCCTTCCCTCCTTCCCCCACCCCTCCAAAACCTCAAAATACAAGGAAGGCCACATCTGCCCCAAAGAGTTCTGCAAAAGATTCTCAGGCCAGGTTGGCAATCTGTTAAAACCTCTTGACTTGGTTCTGAGGTAATCAAGATTCTGCTGAGATCTCTGGCTTGAGGGTGCTATAGCCATGCCCTCTATTTTCTTCTAGACCCTCCTCTCCAACCGTATGTCTCCTCTGCCTTTATTCATCCTAGAAACTCTTACTTCATTTTTTAAACTTCCTTTTTTTTTTTTGCTTTGTGTACCTGCTTGTCTAGTGTATAGTTCCTGGCACATAATAGGCATTTAAAAATGTATATTAATTGATTTTTTTACTAGAAAATTACAGAATTGAGGAGTTGCATTCTTATTAACAGGTTCTCAGTTAAGAAAGCTAGGTAATCTCTTTAACAATTAAGTTGAATGACAATAATGTATAAATCTATGCTTATGATTACTCTTTCTCCATGGTGCTTATGTCAGACCTGGTCTAGGCCCAACTGCCTACATTCTGCAATGCTGTCCTATTGCTTATCTCTAGTGCATAAAATTTTCCTTTGCCTGAATTAGAGCCCCTGGGGACCCATTCCAGCCTGGAGCTATCCTGTGTGCAGACTATAAAAACCATACAGGAGAGCCTATCCCAGGAGTCAGCAAAAGAAGAATTCAGCAGTGGCCTCTCTCTTTAGTGCCACCAGCACAAAAGCTGGGCTGACACCACCCCCAGGGGTATGATTGTATGTTGGAAGGGAGGAAAGGAAATGTCCCTTCCTATAAGGCCTGAGGAGAGGGACCTTTTCTTGAATGACAATGTCTCCTGGCTATCATTCACTTAAGGCAGTAAGCAACCCTACTCTTCTGAACTTGAAAAAGAATGAATGCATTTCTAAGAAACCAGAATAATTCCCTGAGCTAAAGAGCATTAAGCCTCACTGTAATCTTTCCAACATGACAAATCAAGCCAACTTATTCATGGATGTCAAGCTTGACACATTTGACATCATTAAGCCAACCCAGCACATTTGATTTAAGAGATTATTCACATAGCACTGTCTCAGTTAAGGAAGGTTAGAAGGGACAACCTTATAGAAGCCCAGAGCCTGGAATTAATCACTGGAGAAAGCTTGCTTGAGGCAGTCACATGAGCCCCTTCTACTCACACACAAACACAGACATGCAGACACAATGCACACACTCACACATGCATAAACACAATATACATACATACATGCATGCATGCATATATGGGGTGAGGATAAGGACCAGGCCTATGCTTTCAGTGATGTAGTAATTCCCAGGTGAGGACATTCTTTCTACCACTACAGAGCAGCATACTTTCTGCAACTGAGAGTCTTAGAGAGCTGCCTGGGGCACTGGAGGGTTAAGTGACTTTCCCAATCAGTCAAATAGCATTTATTAAGAGTTTACTACATGTTGAGCACACGTTATAAGTGCTAGGAATAAATATGTTATTTCTCTGCCCTAGAGGAGCTTATATCCTAATGAAGACAGCACATAAAAAGGAAGCTGAAAAGAGGAGGGAGTATACAGGCATGTATAAGGAGGTCCAGAGTGCATCTGGGAGAGAAACAAGGCATGGCTGGCCTGGGTGCCCTCTTTACATGGAAGCACTGGGAAGAATGTTTCAGTCACAGGGAGACACTACAGGGGCACAGGGTGCTTCCAATGCTTGAATTTCAGGGCTACAATGAGGCTTCAGGATGAAGAGTTGGAATGCAGTAAGGTAACTTTCAGGATGGTAGAAATGTATGTGTGTATATATGTATATTTGTACACATACACATAGAGAATAGGAGAGTGCAAGAGATTAAGTGTATGCACACACAAGCATGAGACAGAAACAGTAGAGAGAATTTAAAGTTCCTTGAATCAAATAGCTACTCTTCTGTCTGCCCAAAAAATAAAGTTTGCAACTTAGTGAAATTTTCCTTTGGAATTCAGCCCTAGTCAGCAACAGCTCAGAATCAAGCCATTAGACACTTCTCCCAGTCCTCAGATTCAACTCTGGGCCTGTAAGTGAGAACAAGAACTTTACACACTCTCTAAGATGGCAGTTCTCAAAGTGTGGTCTGTGAACCTCTGCGGTTCCCTAAAACACTTTCAGGAAGTCTGCAGGATCAATATTATTTTCCTAATAATACTATGGGTTATTTGCCTTTTTCAATCTCATTCTTTCTCAAGTTAAGAGTGGAGTTTCCTAGAGGCTAACTGGCCTGTGAATTAAAGATTTAGTTGCAAACATGAAGAATGAGTTAATATCTTTTCTGTAGAATTATACTTTTGCATAACAAATGGACAAATTCACAGACATGCCTGGACTTAATGCTTTGCTTCTATTTGTCCAATATTAGCACCAGATAATCATTGAAGAAGTTCATCTTTTATGTGAATGCTTGGCCACAAACACAAGTGGTGCCACAATATTCAATGCTGAATAACTCTTTTGAATCTCATGATTTATCCTGAAACAATTGTGTTGACATTTGCAATGATGGTACAAAAGCCATGAGGAGGGAGTGGGATGGGGTGTTAAAACTAATGGTGCCTTAGCATGAAACAAGGCAGATACCAGACTTAGTAGAAGCCATTGTACTCTTTGCTGCCACATACTTACAGAGATAGATAGATGATAGATAAATAGATAGATAGATAGATAGATAGATAGATAGATAGGATGGATGGATGGATGGATGGATGAATATTGAGATATACAAGTAGCTGATAGAGATAGATCAATATATATATAAAGATAGATAATAATGATAGATCAATATAGACATGCAGATATAGATCATCATAGACGTACAAATAGATAAATTCCTTCTCAGTTATGAATGTCCTTAATAAAGCAACAAAAATTATTAATTCTATTGAATCTTAATCTTTGAGTACATGTATTTTTAATATTCTGTATGATGAAATGGGAAATATGCATAAATCTTGTTTTGAGAAAAAGCACTTATGTGATCATTTAAATTTTAAGCTGAACCAGCTGCTTTTTTAATGGAACACAATTTTTAATTAAAAGAATGACAAACTGTGGTTATTCATACTTGGATATTTGGCAGAGATTTTCTTGAAAATAAATGAAATGTACCTATCACTTCCAGGAAAACAACTGATAGCATTTGTTGCCAATGATAAAAATTCAAGTTTTTAAGTGAAAATTGTAATATTGGAAAACTTGTATCTGCCACCAGGAATTTGATAGCTTCCCAGTAATTAAAACTTTTTCATGATGAGATTAATGGTAATATTAATGATTGGGTTTTTTTAAATAGTATAATAAATTTGCCAACATTTAGAAGATATGCATAACTCAATGAGCAATATTTTCAAAGTCACCAATGCATGACATTATTAAATCATGCATGTGCAAAAGATTCATTGAAAGTGTAAGGCCTATAGATTTTAATGTCACAGAGTACAAGAAATTCATTGATATGGTTTTGTATGACTCATTGCAACTAACCCTTAAGATACTACCACTTGTTGAGTACTAGTGTAATATAAAAGAATACTATTCACAGTTATATAAAAAGGTAATTAAAATATTCTTCTCTTTTCCAGCTACATATCTGCATGAAGCCAAATTTTCTTTATATACCTCAAGCAAAACAACGTATCACAATGGACTCAATGCAGAAGTAGATAGGAGAATCCACTTGTCTTATATTAAACAAAATATTAAAGAGACTTGCAAAAATGTAAAATAATGAAACTGCTATCACTAATGTTTTTGTAGGGAATATGGTTATTTTTCATAAAATATTTACATTAACATGTAATGAGTGTATTAATATTATTTTAGACAAGTTAATAAACAAATATTTTGAATTATGAGTTACAATTCCTAATAAGATAAAACAACTCACCAAAAACAAGTTCTTTGGAATTCTCAAAAAATTTTAAGAGGAGTTGTGAGACCAAAAGTTTGAAAACTGATACTCTAGAAAAAAAGCCAGAAATCCCTGAGATGTAGAGCCCTTAGCCTAATGGGACTCTGCCTGCATCTCTGATGAGTGGAACCCCATGAGGGGCTGGACTCCCTGGGGCTATGGTAAGATAGAATTGCATAATATGGTACAGAAATGTGTACAATGAATGCAGAAGAAGGAAAGAATCATGGGGGTTGAAGATAGCTGAAGAGGTTTCATGGAGGACATCACTTACATGAAATAAACTTTGCACATGACTATTGTGCACATATATGACTTTTTTTTACAATGGAAACAACTGGAACTATAGCATGAGGTAATGGAATGAAAATTACCTTGGAGGTGATGGAGGGCTTTAGTTCCATTTCTGTCTCAACCTAGCAATATGACATAAAATGTGACTCAGTTTCCTTATCTTTAAAATAATGATGCTGGACTAGATAATCTCCAAATTTACATCCCCCAATCCTACTATTATCAAACTAGTATTAATTTGAAACAGGGTAAAAACAACAATTTTTAAAAAATTATCTCTACTGAAATAATTCCTTCCAGTAAAGGCCCCAAGGTACTAAGATGCTAGCCTATTTTGGCTCTATACCCTTTCTTTCTTTGTTCTCCCTGAGACATTGAAAATTACCAATATGTTTATGGACCAATAACATCAAGACCATTAGTAAAGCTAAAGGTCAGAAAAAGAAATAGCATAGTGTATCCATGAGACATTGAGAATGTCATTCTGGCTGGAATGGAGGATTCATTTTGAGGAATAGTAGAAAGTTTGAAAAGGTAAATTGAGACAAATTCTGACAGGCCTCAAATAAGTAAGGATAGCTAATTGTGGTGGGCTTTGAATAACTAAGAATAACTAGAGAGTTCTGCACTTTAATCTATAGGGAATGACCAGTTTGGAGTGGGTTGTTTTGGGGTTTTTTTTTTCTGTTTCTTCATTTTATTATTCTTACACATTCCCTACTTGCCCTTGCTATGCTAGGCAAAAAAAGAGAAAAATAAACACCATAATATTCTATATGCATTTCTTTATTTGTCTGGCCCTAAACAGACTGAACATTTATGAGCAGTTTTTAAATGTTAACTGCAATAGAGTTTCTTTTACAGGTTGGGCTAAATTAGCACTCAGGGACATTCCAACACTGAAATTCTATAATTCTGTGGTTGTGTCAGTGTGGAATGGAAATCTCTGATGCAAGCTCGGTCTGCAAAAAGACTACAAAATAAGGGTAAAATAAACCCACTTCAGTGCTCTACAGCAGTATTCTCTGTACCTAAAGTGCTTAGCAAAAGGGTCTCAAGGTTGCATGCACCATACACTGAGTTCATATCTCCCTAAATCACTTTCTGCAGATAATCTTTCTCTGAAAGTGGTTGCTTAGATGCTTCTGGAAGATTATCTCTCTGGGAAAGAGAGTGGGAAGAAGGAGAGGCAGGATTCCTGGCCTACTTTAGAATGCCAGTCTCTTCCACAGAACTCCCCTGCCCTACTTCACCAATGGCTTCTTTTCAGCTGGTTTCTAGGGGTAGTTCCCACCCTTTTACATTAAAAAAAATAATTGAATACATAAATAGGTAACCCTGAGTCCCAGGAGGACTTTTCTTGGGTTAGCAAAAGCCTGTTATTCATAACTTCAAAAGATTTTTTAATGCACTGTTTTCTAATAGGCTGATTTATGAAGCCAACTGTGAAAGTACATGGAGGCCTAGATTATTACTCTCCTTACTAAGCATGATTTAACAAGAGTGGAACAGATGTATGAGTCACAAATTCCAGACATCTTCCTTGATGTGATGTCAAGCAAGTGACTTAACCTAATCCTTCAATGCCTACCTTTTTAGATCTATTAAATGAAGAGGACAGTCCCCTCTGTCTACCTGGGTGGTAAGAAAATTAGAAGCATCCATCCATTAACACTTTGGAAATGCTTTGAGACACTTTTTGGAAATGCCCCATGGAAATTATTTTTATTTATGTGTGCCTTCTCAAATATAGATTGAACTACAACCATTATTAATCTACTGAGGCAAACAGGAAATTTCACTTTTAGATTTCAGAATACAAGTAATTCTTTTTTTATAATTTGTATATAAAAATAGCATAGATTTAATGAATATGCCAAAGTCAAATCTTGGTTCCATTTGACCAACATAGAATAAAGAGTCTGTTATTTGAAATCATGGTATTCTATCTTTTCAGCAAACAAAAACAAAGTTCAAGATTCATGTGCTATTCATTCTCCTGTTTTTATATAATACTTAGATGTTGAAGAGGAAATGTGATAGCTGTGTTCAGGTATGTGAAGGACTATCATATGGAGGAAGAATTGGACTTGTTCTGTTTGGCCAGAGGGCAGAATTAGGGATACAGGAAGGAAGATGGAATGAGGCAGATTTAGGCAAGACACCATAACAAACTTCTTAACAATTGGAGATGTCCAAAGTGTAATGGGTTACATCAAGGAGTGGTTTCCCTCTCCTTGAAGGGCTTTAGATAGGGGCTACTTTGGGATGAGCACTTTTCAGGTGAAATAGTAAGAACTGTTGGTTTAGAAAAAGAAGAGGAAAATCCCCTTCTCCCAAAAACTGAGTTCAAATACAACCTCAGACACTTACTAGGTGTGTGACCTTGGGCAAGTCACTTAAGCCTCTGTTTGCCTCAATTTCCCCAATTGTAAAATGGGTGTTTATAAAACACCCAGCAGAATGCTCAGTACATAGTAGGAGATATATAAACATTTATTCCTTTCCTGCTTCACTTTTCATACCCACAAAAGCACCCAGGGTCCATGGAGAGGAGGGGGCACAAAATTAAGGTATAAGACAGTGAGGTACATGGGTAGGATCCACTGAAGGAAAATTGTGATACCTTCAATTTCTGATGTTTTTTTAGGGTCCAGAAGTCCCTTCTTGATTCCATAACTAGCATTCTTCTCTGGTGCAAGAGGGTCATACTCCTTAGAGCTGCCCCCTTTCTTGGTTGACCATCTTTCCACATCCATTTATTTCAGCTTATCATTCTATTATCCCTTCCATTATAGATATTTTATACAATTATAGACAGCCATCTAGGTACTTTCCAATTCTCAGATTCTCTGATTCTGAGATATGAAAAAGGAGTTAGCAGGAGATTCATTTTTAAAAATTTATCACACATATACTTAGGAGTGGCAGAGGGTATCCATAAGCTAACATGAGCTTTAGTTAGAATTAATAAATCACTTCCTGTTTTGGAGTTTTCATAGATCTTAAGAGATGATGCAGCAAAAATGGGTATGGAAGGGGTGGAGGGAAAGGAACACCCCTTCCTTTAAGCCACTGTTATGAAACTCAATAGATAATACTTCTGATGTATCCTGAGAAGCAAGTTGCAAACTAATTTTTAGCTCTTGACATTTAGAATGGATTTCAAGTATCACACAATGGAGAGAAACCTGAATCCCAAATGAAACTAAATTATTTTTCAGCTTTGTCCTGCACATCTACTGCTAACTGACAAGAAAATCCATTTTAGACTGCAATCAATTGACAAAACTCAAAAGTATTTCAACTACAGTAACTAATATTCTTCCTACCTCAGAAGAGACCGAGTTATAAGCTTCTTATCCTATACTATGTCTACAGCCTGATAACCTGCAGAGGTATACCCTAAATTAATATCATTTCTTTCTGTCTCATTGATGTGGACCAGTGGTGTCAAATTCAAACAGAAATGGATCCCTGTGGGCCACATCTTGACTTAGAAAAACACAAATCAACATCATCTATGTTTTATTGTATTTTCATTTATTTTGTTAAAAATTTCTCAATTATGTTTTAATCTGGTTCAGGCCACTCTCAGCAGTTTTGCAAGCCACGAGTCTGACCCCTCTGATTATTATAACAGAATTATTACATTATAACTGAAAGCATTAATGGAAGCTCTTGCAGCTGAGATGAGACTCGTTTTAGTGGCATAGTTAATGTGACCATGAGTAGGACTCCTACTTAGGAGTGTTAATTAGATTCACAAATGAAATAACAACATTGCATCTTTTCTCCGGTCATTATACTAAATGCTTTATAAATATTAACTCATTTGAACCCCACAACATACAGTAAAGTAGGTGCTTTTATTATCCCCATTTTACAGATAAGAAAATCGAGATAGGCAAAGACAGAGTGACTGGCTGCGGGTCACACAGCTAGTGTTTGAATGCTAGGTCCAGTACTCTGTCCACTGTGCCTCCTATCTGCTTCCTATGTCCAAATTCTCTCTTGATAAACTCATCTCCTTCCATGGGTTTAATTATTATTTCTATTCAGGTGAATCATAAATCTATATAGACAATATAAGTCTCTCACTTGAGCCCCATGAACTAACTGCATACTGGACATTTCAAACTGCATGTACCGTAGGCACCACAAATTCAGCATGTCAAAACAGATCTCATTCTTTCCCCTGAAACCCATCCCTCATATTCACTAAATCTTGCTATATCTACTTCCACCCCATCTTTTCCATCCTACTCCTTCTCTTTCTATTCTTCCACAGCCTATACCTTAGTTCAGGGACCCTTCCCTTTCACCTAACCTTTAGGGACAGCCTCCTACTTGATCTCCTGTAAAGCCAAGCTCCTTGTCCAGTTCCCATTCCATATTGAAGCTCACAGTGTCCAGTCCACCTCGAGTCCTTCACAGTTTCTGTTTCTGGGAAGACAAAGCTTAACAGAGCCAAACAACATTCACACACATTGCTGGCACCATCATCAGTTCACTATCTGCCTGTGAAATCAACACAGACCCACAAACAAGGTCTGAGAACTCAACATAAATCATCAGTCTAGTCCCAGGACCTCTGAAACCCTCCTCCAGGATTTCTGTAAACAGACAACAAGAAAGTCCTCTTTCAGGGCTTCCAGTAAGGTCCCAGGGCTTCAGTACAGAGTACCACAAACACAAATCAACACAGAGTGCCAGCCACCACGAATGTTCCCTTCTCAGTTCTGCTCTCTCCCAGCTTGTGCTTCTACATCAGGTCATCAGCTCCTCCCTATTCCGCCCACCTCTTACATCCTTCCTGTTCCTGTCTTTGGCGAATCCCTCCCACTGTGGGATTCCCTGGTTCTGTTTCTTAACAAAGACTCGATGTAATCACTGGCAAGGCTCAGATACACTTGAACTGAAACAAGATGCTAAGTATTCATTTGCTTGCCATTACATATACCCTCTACTAGTCTCTCTCTTTAATTCATTCCTGCTGCCAAAAAAATCATCCTAAGGCACAGATCTGACCCTGTGATCTCCCCTGCTTAAGAATCTTCATGCATGATCTCTTTGGCCCCAGATTTAAGGCTGTCTACAATCTGGTCCCTACCTGTATGTCCCAAACGTAAGTTCAACAACTTTATGTTCCAATAAAACTGAATGGACATTTCCTTGAACCCACTTCTCATCTCTTGCCTCCATGCATTCATGTAAGCTAGTCCCCAAACCTGGCTAGGTGTCACAGTGGATGAGGTCAGAAGACTCATCTTCCTGAGTTCAAATTTGGCCTCAGACACTACTGTGTGGGCCTGGACAAGTCACTTAATCCTGTTTACTTCATCTTCCTCACCTGTAAAATGAGCTAGAGAAGGAAATGGCAAGCCACACCAGTTTCTTTGCCAAGAAAACCCCAAATGGTTGTCATGAAGAGCTAGACACAGCTAAAACAACCAAACAACAACAAATTTCCCAGTCCTGCCATATACTCTCTCATCTCATCTCTGAGCCCTTCCTAAGGCTCAGTTTGTTAAGGTGCAGGGGTGCTAGGAGTCAAAAATAGCCATATAGCTCCTGCCTCAAATGAATACAACTCAAACTGTCTTTCAGACAAAGACATCGTTCATTAGAACAGCAAACTGGGTGGGTGATATTTTAAGCATCCATCCTATTGTGACACTTGTATTGACAAGCAGGCCAGACTGAATCTGAGCCATTGACCAGACTCTTTTTGTTTCTTTTCCATTTTTTAAATTAAAAAAATAACAAAAATCAACTTTATTTTTTAACCAATTGTTTCATTTCCCTAGACCCCTAATTCCCTCTCTGTCCTGTCACTGTGAGCACCCCCCCATGATTAGTCCTCCTGGGATAGGCAAGGGGACCTCAAACCACATTTAAATACAGATATCCATTTCCTTCAGGGCCATGGGGGTGGGGTGGGGTTGTGTACAGAGGAGAGGCTGTGGCAGTCTGAAAAGCCCAGCTCCCCAAATCTGAGGAAGTGAAGTACCATTTCCCACCCCCGCCGCTGCCCCCCACCACCTGCCCAAAGCAGCCAGCCTGATGCTCCCTTTCTTGGGAAGGCTTCAGCACAGCTCAAAAGAGAAGTCAAGCATAGGCCTGCCAGCCACCATCTATCTGACTTCCCCAAAACCATCCACCTGACCCTCCTTCTATTCATTTCATTCTAAGCATCTAGCTCTTTGTCCCCCCTCCCTGTGACTTAGACCAACATTCCAAGGCCTAGACTGGGTTCAAGGAATAGTACTGGGACACACAGGAGAAGGGAAAGAAAATAAGTCCCCTCAGGGAATTAATTAATTAATGCCTCCTAATCCCTTCCTCCTTCGCCTGGCAGGGAATGGGAGAGGAGGAAAGAGCAAGGGAGAGAGAGAGAGATTGGAGGAGATGAGAAAGGAGAAAGGAAAGAAGGAAACTAAGTTAGAGAAGTCTTTCCCCACAAAGCAGCCCCCCACACTCCCACCAAAACACACACACACACACACACACACACACACACACACACACACACACACACACGGTGGGGGAAGGGGGGGAGGGGCATCCAGGCCTGGAAAGCAGAGGGCCAGAGTAGACAACAGAGAACAACTCTTCCTCCTCCTCCTCCTCCTCCTCCTCCTCCCCCTCCTCCCCCTCCCTCCCTTTTTCCTCCTCCCCCCTCCTCCTTTTCCACCCTCCTCCCCTTCCCTCTCTTTCTCCTCCTCACCTTAGGATGGAGATAAAAAGCAGAAGGAGAGAAAGGAGCTCTGAAGGCCAGAGATGGGCGTTGTGTGAGCAAGCTGTTCCCCAGGTTCCCAAATCCATCTATCCATCTTTGCAGGGATTTGCCCAGGCATATGGAGCCAGTCAGTTAGTCACATACCCCCTGAACTCCCTGGCAGTCCTGGCTTGGAGTGGTGTAAAAGACCTGATAAGGTCTTGGCCTGGTCACCCAGATCTCATGCTTCATGTCTCTCCCTTCAATCACAGGTAAAGTGGTGGAGGATGAATCCTGTTCCAAAGCACCATCCGAGACATTGGGTGAGGGGGGTCATCCTTGATGAAACAGTTCCAATCAGGGCGCCGGTGCCCCGAAATGAGGGGGTGAATCGTTAGAGGGCGGCAGGGCAGTCAGGCCCTCTTCCCTTCCTCATGCCCTTCCCTCCAGCCTGCCTGGGCCAGGAATCCATTGGATTCTTAAGGAATCTGAGCAATTTAATGGGGGGCAACATAGACCTTATGTTCAGAAAGACTATAGGAAGGAAGTGGCCAAGTAATCTGAGGTGACTGGGAGGTAACAGAGAAGGACCGGGAAGGGCTGAGTGCCCCAGGCAAACACCAAGGACCTGGGCCACATGGAAAGGGTCTAGATGGAATCAAGTAGTCTAGATGGTGGTCTAGGGTGGGGCCAAATTCAGGCAAGGAGGACTGTGCTGGGTTAGGGATAACAGAATTGGAGACTAGGGTAGGGTCAAAGCCACTAGGCTGAAGACAAGTTGAAAGGATTATATTGCGATAAAGCTCAGGTGAACACTAACTAACTGGGGGTTTCCAGGGCCTGTACCCCATCAAGGTCAGGTGCCAAACTCCTCTTCTGAAAAGTTTGCCCCACTCAGGTGGCAAGTACTATCTTCTCTACTCAGTTTTCCTTGCATGACATTCATTTGTGTGTGCATTATATCCCACAAAATAGAATGTAAAGACTCTTTGAGTCCTAGACCTATTTTTTTTTCATTCTATTTTGGTAGATAAAACATAGAGGCAACAAAGTGGTACAATGGATAGGGTTCTGGGCCTGGACTTAGATCTCAGTTCAAATTCAACCTCAGATGCTTACTAGATCTGTGATCCCAAGCAATTTACTTTCATATAAATAGAATATGTGTAAATATATAATTAAACCTTATCTATGAAATAAATTCTTATTATATTTGTTAATATATATATAGTTAGTAAATAAGAATTTGTGAAGTACTTGCTATGTGCCAAGATTTGGTATAAGCACTAGAAATACAGACACAAAGCACAAACATGGTCTCTGCCCTCAAGGAGCTCTCATTCTAATGGGGATATAACTTGTAAACAACTACATACATATGTACATGCAAGAAATACCAAGTGTAAGTGGGAGATAATCTCAGAGGAAAGGCACTGAGGGCAAGGCAGAGATGCACATCCTCCAGAAGTGGAGATCTAAGTTGTATTTTGAAGGAAAGCAGGAAATCCAGGAGGCAGAGATGAGGATGGAGAGGATTCCAGGCACTGGGAAAGCCAAAGAAAAGGCAGGTTGGGATACCACTGAGTGTCTTGTTTGAGGAATAGCAAGGAGGACAGCATTGCTAGAATCATAGAGAAGGTGGGAGGGAGAAAGAAGTATAAGAAGACTGGAAAGGGAGAAAGGGGTCAAGTTATAAAGGGCTTTACAGGCCAAATGGGAAGAGAATATTTATATCTGAACCTGGAAGTACTAGGAAGCCATGGGAGTATCCTGAGTAGGCTTGTGCTTTGGGGAGACCCTTTGGCAACTGAATAGAGGATGGGCTCTTTCAGCTCTTTTGACACTGTAGAATTCCATGAGTCACAATGATACAATATCATCTGAAAAATATATTATTTTTTTAAAAGGCAGGTCTTTGTTTCAGGGAGAAGTTTGGAGTCACTATTTTAGTGACAAATGCCATCTCCTAAAGGCATATCAGCCCACCCTGCCCGCAATAGCCTCTTCCTGTTCTGCTCTGGACCCTGCTCATTATCCATTTGCAGTGTCTAAGATAGATGTACTGATGGTTGAGATCAATAGGATGTCCATCCAACTGCATATTGCTATCTGGACAAGAGGCAGTTTTTTTTAGTCTACTTGACTTTCCCTGTGGGGATAGTTAGACTGAACTCTTTTAAGTTGTTATGGATCTCATTTAGGAAACTCTACAGTATTCTTTTCTGCCAGTTTTAGATATTTTTCTTTTTCTCCCTCTGTCCTTGATCTTCTTTTTGATAGATGACAAATAATAATATCTCTGGATCAAAGGGTGTGATATATATGATTTAGTGACCTCTTGTGCTTAGCTCCAATTTGTTTTCCAGAATTGCACAAATAATTTGAAGATCTAAGGTAGGGAAGGGGGAGAATAGGAGAATAAGCATTTATATAGTACCTTTTATATGCCAAGCACTTTACAAGTATCATCTTATTTGCTCCTCATAACAACCCTGCAAGGTAGATGCCATTATTATTCTATTTCACAGTTGAAAAATTGAGGCAAATAGAGGTTAAATGACTTGCCCAGAGTCATACAGTTTAAGCATCTGAGGCTAGATTTGAAGTAAGCTTCCTGACATATACTCTCTCCAACATACTACCTGTCTGCTCCATCAACAGCACTTTAGTGTGCCTGCTCTTCCACAGCCCCTCCAACAGTTTTTATTATCCTCTTTTGTCATCTCTGCCAATCTGATGGACATGAAACATCAAAGTAAACCTCCATGTTCGTTTCAGTTCCAGGTTGGGTCCTTGTGCTCTACTTTTTTTTTTGTCTTTTTAACTCAATATTGTCCACTCATCACCTTGTGATGATCTCTACCTAAGTTCCTCTCTGCCAGTTCTCTCAGTAGAAGAGTTAGGTTTAAAATTGTCCCCTCACCCTACAGGCTCTGAAAAAAGCACAGAACAAAGTTTTCTAAAGGTTCCCACCACCACCACCCACTCACCCATTCTCCATTAATAACTACAGAGAAAAAGACTGAAATTTAATGTAACAAGTGAAAGAAGAAAGTTAGAAAGTTAAAAGAAGACTTTAAAAGATGGTTTCCAATGAAAAAATGTAAATGGAACAAATTCAGGTCTTTTGTAGCTCCTTCTTTGGCATTGACCCATTCTTTTAGTTTTTGTTCCCAGAGTTAGTCTTTCTATTTCATCAGTATTGGAGCTGGAGCCACCTAGCCTGGGGCAAATTCAGGTCAGCAAAGCAGCTAGATTTTTCAGCTCAGTTCTAGAAAGTGCTTCCTAGTCTTATTTCCAGGTAAAGGGAAAAAGGCTTAAAAAAGACACTTTCCTATCTGCACCAACATACAACCCCTTCCCCCACTCTCCCAACTGTTTTCCCATCATCTTTCATTTATAATCTCCTCCTTTAGCCATCCCAGAAGTTTCTGGGTCTAAATTTGAAAACCTTGAATTTAAAAAAAGCTTAGGAGGGATATGGTAGTTTTTTTCAAATATCTGAAAGGCTATTACATGGAAGGTATATGATTTGATGGTCTTTGTCTTGGAGGCTCCCTTGACTAGAAAGTCATTTCCCTAGCTGGTCCCAGAGATTCCTCATTGGGACTTCTGACCATCAGGAAACCTGATATTTGCCATTTTCACCCTTTCTTAGAAGTTTCAGTGACTTGAGCACCAGAATGGACTATTTCACTTTTGACTTATTTCTCACTGGCCTCACTGAAGCAAATTCACTGACCAGTAAAAGCTAGTTTTACTTTAAGATATTCAATTCCTTCACCTATTCTTCTCCACTATCATCTGGTCTTAGCATCCTAGAGATGAGGCACCATCAGTCCCTGGGCCTCTCAGCAATAAATAGGTTCTTTAAAATGCCAGAACAGCTGATCATCTCTTTAAGTTTCAAAGTCTATGCACTCCGTTAAATGTCCCTGTTTATTGGCAGATGTATCCTCCTAGTTCTTGGCTCATTTGCATAAAAGATGATTAAATGCCCTGACTTTAAAGGTTCAAACTTATCCCAGCTCAGATTCATAGAATCACTAAAGTTAGAATGGAAAGAACTTTAGTAGCCATCTATTCTAACTCATACTTAAAAGTATTACCTACTGTAACATACCTGGAAAATAGCCATCCAGTCTCTACTTAAAACCCCTTCATGAGGGGGAAATTTATACCTTTCCCACCCATCCACCAGAAACTCTCTAATGCAATGACATTGGCCTCCTTGCTATTCCATCTCCCAGTTCTTTGCATTTTCACTGGCTGTCCCCAGTGTCTAAAATGCTCTCCTTTTCTCCTTACCTACACTGCCTGGCTTCCCTGGCTCCCTCCCAACTAAAACTCCACCTAGTCTCTTTTTCAAGAATTCTTTCCTGATCTCTTTTAATTCTAGTATCTCCCCCTATTCATTATTTCCAATATATCCTATATATATACATTATTTGTATATAGCTATTTGCATGGGGTCCCTTTCATTAGACAGAGCTTGAGAACCAGGACCACCTTTTACCTTTCTTTGGATCTCCATGCTTACACATTGTCCTGGTACATAGCAGGCATTGTACCAGTCTGAATCAATGTGACTGTGACCCAGTCAATGACTTCTTGAAGCAGACCTTGAAAATTTTGAAGTTTTAGCTTATATAAAGCCTAAATTCATCTCTTAGCAACTTCTACTCATTGCCTTTGTGTTTGTCCCTTAAGGTCAAGAGAACAAGCTATATTCTTATCCCCATCACACAGTTTTCCTATCCTTTTGAGCCTTCTCTTTTGCAGGCTAAAGATACCAAGTTCCTTTAACTGACCCTCATGACATATTCAAAGTCCTTCACCACCCCAGAGGCCCTCCAGGGGACACTGTCCAGCTTATCAATTTCCTTCTTAAATCATAGTGTCCAGAACTGAATGCAACATTTCAGTTAAGGCCTGATGAATAAAGGCAGAGTAAATAGAACTGTCACTTCTGTATTCCTGGAAGCCATACCTCTCTTAATGTAGTCTAAGATATCATTAGCTTTTTGGGTTGCCACCTCACACTGCTTTCTTATATTGAGTTTGCAGTCCATTGATGCCTCCAGATCTATCTAACCATACCTCCCCCATTTTTTAGTTGTGAAGTTATATGTGTGTATGTGTGGGGGTAAGGGGCGGGGAGTGTTGTACCCACATGTAGGACTTTATAGTTACATCTTTTTAATTTCATTTGATTTGATTCAGCCAAATGCTCTGAGAGCCTATCAATATCTTTCTGGATCTTGACTAGGTTATCCAGTGCATTATCTATCTTTTCAGCTTTGTGTCACCTGCCAAAGTGATGAGCATACCATCCATGTCACTATCAAAGTCTTTGAAAAAATATTAAGCAACATAGGGCCAAGTCTAGATTCCTGGGCTACTACTGCACCAGAGACTTCCTACCAAATTGACCTTGAATCACTTCCAATTACTCTTACAGTCCAGCTATCCAAAATTTTCTGTATCCATCTAAATGTATTATTATCTAATTCATATCTCTCCAAATTCTTCAAAGAATAGCATGAGATATTTTATTAGAAGTCTGGCTAAAATTTAGTTAAGCTACAACAATAGTATTTCCCATAAATCAAAAAAGGAAATTAAGTTAGTCTGGAAAGATCTTTTCTTGGTGAAACCATACTTGTTCTTTGTTATCATTAATCCACTTTCTAAAGGTTCGCCAACCATTTCTTTAATGGTGTATTCTAGAATTAGCCCAGCAATAAAAATCAAGTTCACTGGCCTTTAATTATGGGCTCAATTTCCCTCCTTTTGTGGGGGAAAATTTGGACCTAATTTGTCCTTCTCCAAACTTGTGTAACCTCTCCTGTTTTCCATAATCTTTCTAATATCTCAGAGAGTCTTAGAAATCACATCTCCCAGTTTTTTAAGCACCTGAGGGTATTCTGCATCTGGATAGGATAACTTGATTTCATCATGGGCAAACAAGTGCTCTCTTACTACCTCCTTACTTATTTTGAGTATACATTTGTTAGTGGTTTTTGTTTTCTCCTTTCTGGCACAGAAATCATTCTCCTTAGCAGAAAAAACAGAAACACAATGGGAATTAAATAAATCAGCCTTCTGTGTTATCAGTCATCATAGTCATATTCAATCCAAGCAAAAGTCCTATACATTCTCTGATCCTCCCTGTTCTTCCAAGAAGGCTAAAAAATTCTCTTTGTTGTTTTTAACTCCCTAGACAGTCTCAGTTCATTACGATTGTGAGCGTTCCTGTCGCTATTTGTGCAAGGTGAGAATACACTTATATTCATCCTCTGTTAGCTGACCTTGCTTCTGTCCTCCAGATATGTGCCTTTTACATCCACTTTGGCCTCCAGACAAGCTCATTTTTTTCCTCCTCATTAGAAATTTCTCTTTGTGCTTTCAACATTTCTTTCTTTTTAAAAAAAAATTATTTTAACAACCTTTTTTTAAATTGAGCTACAAATTCTCTCCCTTCCTCCAGCCCCTACTCTGTTCATTGAGAAGGTAAGCAATATGGTATCAACCATACATGTGATATCATGCAAAACATATTTCTGTATTGGTCATGTTGCAAAAAAAGCAAGTAAAACAAAGTGAAAAAATTATACTTCAATTTGTACTCAGAATTCACCAGTTCTCTCTCTCTTGAGACTGATAGCATTTTTTATCATAGGTCCTTCCAACTTGTCTTGGATGATTTTGTTGATCAAAGTAGCTAAGTCTTTCACAGTTGATCAAATTTACTATTTTTCTCTTACTGTGTACAATTATCTCTTGGTTCTGTTCACTTCACTCTGTATCAATTCATATGTCTTTCCAGTTTTTTTCTGAAACCATCTCCCTCATCATTTTTATAGAACATTACCATTCCATCATAATCATTGTTGCCACCACAAAAAGAACTGTTTTAAATATTTTTGTACATATAGATCCTTGTCCTTTTTATTTAATGTCTTTGGGGTAGTGTAGTGTACCAATACTTAGTAGTGGTATTTCAGGGACAAAGAGCATACACAGTATTATAGCCCTTTGGAAATAGTTCCAAATTGTTCTTCAGAATGGTTGGAGAAGTTCACATATCCACCAAGAGTGTGCTAGCTTCCCTATTTTTCTACCAATCACCTATTCACTCCAACATTTGTTATTTTCCTTTTCTTTCATGTTAGCCAGTCTGATATGTGTAAGGTAGTACCTTGGTTTTCATTTGCATGTCTCTAATCAATAATGATTTTTTCATATGATCATATAGCTTTGATTTCTTCCTCTAAAAAATGACTTTTTGGGTCCCTTGACCATTTATCAATTGGAGAATGGCTTTTATTATAATAAATTTGACTCAGTTCCCTACATATTTGAGAAATGAAGCCATTATCAGAGAAATATGCTATCAATTTTTCCCTTAGTTTCCTCTTTTCCTTATAATTTTGGCTGCATTGGTTTTATTTCTGCAAAAAGCCTTTTTAATTTAATTAATCAAAACTATTCATTTTATTTCCCATGATCCTCTCTATCTCTTATTTGGTAATAAACTCTTCTCTTATCCATAGATCTGACAGGTAAAATTTTTCCATGCTCCCCTAATTTGTTTATCATATTACCTTTAATGTCAAAATCAAGGGTGGGGAAACTTTGGCCTTGAGGCCACATGTGTCTTTCTAAATGCTCACCTGTGGCCCTTTGAATCCAAACTTCACAGAACAAATCCTTAATAAAAGAGTTTGTTCTGTAAAACTTGAACTCAGTCAAAAGGCCAAGGGCCTAGAAGACCACATTTGGCTTTAAGGACCCAGATTCCCCTCCCCTGGTCCAAATCATTACCCATTTTGACCTTATCTTGGTATACAGTGTGAGATGTTAGTCTATCTAGTTTTCTCAGCAATTTTTGTTAAATAGTGAGTTCTTACTCCCAAAGCTTGGATCTTCAAGTTTATCAAACATTATATTACTATGGTCATTTACTACTACGTATTGTAAACCTAATCTATTCCACTGATCCACTACTCTATTTCTTAGCCAATATCAGATTGTTTTGATCATTATCAATTTGTAATATAGTGTGAAATCTGGAATTGTTAGGGGGCCTTCCTTATATTTTTTTCATTGACTCCCTTGATATTATTGATCTTTTGTTCTTCCAGATGAATTTTGTTATTATTTTTCCTTGTTCTATAAAATGATTCTTTGGTAGCTTGATGGGTATGGTATTGAAAGAGTAAATTAATTAAGGTAGAATTGTCATTTCTATTAAATTGGCTCAGCCTACCCATGACCAATTTTTATTTCTCCAGTTGTTTAGATCTGTCTTTATTTGTGTGAAAGTGTTTTGTAATTATGTTCATATATAGTTCCTGAACTTGTCTAGGTTCCAAGTATTTTATATTGTTTGCAGTTATTTTTGATGGAATTCCTCTTTCTACTTCTTCCTGCTGGATTTTGTTGGTAGTATCTAGCAATGCTAATGATTTTGTATGGGTTTTATATCCTGCAACATTGCTAAAGTTATTCATTGTTTCAACTAATTTTTAGTTGATTCACTAGGGTTCTCTAAGTATATCATGATATTGTCTGCTAGTGATATTTTGTTTCCCCATTGTCTTTTGTATTCTTTAGATTTGTTTTATTTTTCTTATTTCTATAGCTAGCATTTCTAGTACAACATTGAATGAAAATCGTGATAATGGACATTCAAAACAATGGATTAAATCCTGGGTCTTTTCTTGGGTTTTGTCTCCTGTAAACTGCTATTCACTCTCTTTGGTATCAAATTGGGGCATAAATATAGGCAGTCTTCTCCCTTTCCTATACACTTTTAGCGTCAAACCCTTTTGATTAGATTTGCAAGACAACCTGGCAAATACATTTTAACTAACCTTTGTTAAATATACTCAGTCTCTGGCCAGGATTCTGACCATAAAGCTATGTCCACAAGTCTTATTCTCATATATCACCTCCTTAACTAGATGTTCACTTCCCAAATTATTTTTTTTCTCTTCTATATGCCTTGCCTTTAATTGGCATAGTGAGAAATACACAACCTGTGCTTCTGTGGTTTTCAGTTTCTAGGTCAAGACTTCATAAGAGTAGAAAATACTTTTTAGACTACTTATATGGTCATTTGTGCCTATGTCAACCATCAGAAGAAAGTAGTTGTCATCTATTTTGTTTAGTATTGGGATACACTCTAAGTATGTGCCCTGGGAAGACAACTAACCTCTCTATTGTTACTATTAGGGCACTAAATACCTCTGAGCAAGGAATCACTAACTACACTTACCCTTTGTCCTTTGACCCTTAGAAGATGATCTTTTTCATAGAAGTGGGAGGAAGACCCATATGTAAAAAAAATATTTATAGCAGCTCTTTTCGTGGTTGCAAAGAATTGGAAATTAAAGGGTAATTAAAGAATTGGAAATCAATTGGGGAATGGCTAAACAAGTTGTGGTATATGCATGTAATGGAATACTACTGTGCTATAAGAAACGAGGAGCAGACGGACTTCATATTTACCTGGAGAGGCTTATACAAACTGATGCTGAGTGAGAAGAGTAGAACCAGGAGAAATTTGTATACAATCACAGACACAACATATGTGTGATGACCAATTATAACAGACTGGACTCTTCTCAGCAATGCAGTGATATAAATCAATCCCAAAAGACTCATGAAGGAAAGAGATGCCTACATTCAGAGAAATAACTAGAAAGAACTGGGTTTGAATCCTGATGGAAGCAAACTACTTGATCTTTTTTTTTTCATTGTTTGGTTTTATTTCCTCTTTACCATTTTTCATTCCATCTAGTACAATACGCCTTTGTAACCTGACTAATGTCTAATGTGAGAGTATTTGCAGATCCTATACTGGACTATATGTCGTTGTGGGGGATGGGGGGCAGGAGGGAAGGGAAACTTGAAACTCAAGGAACGATAGAATTGAATCCTGTAAACTAAAAATAAACAAACACTTTAATAAAAAAAAAGAAGATGATTTTTTGCTTTCTGTGGTTCTACTATGTCATACTTTGGAGAGCAAGCACTTTCTTCCTCCTCAGAGATTCCAACTCCCTTGCCCTTAGGAATAGTGAGTCCCAAATATATGTTTAAGCTCTAGTCATCTAGTTGTCCCTTTTTCTGTGTACCATTCTTCCACTCTTTTGGCAGCAAGGTGGTACAGTAGATAGAACACTGAACCTAGGGTCAGGAAGACTTGAGTTCAAACCTAGCCTCGGACACTTACTAACTGTGTGACCCTGGGCAAGTCACAACCTCAGTATGCCTCAGTTTCCCCAACTGCAAAATGTGGACATAAAAATAGAATCTACTCTCAGTGTTATGAGGGCCACATGAGATAATATTTGTAAAGCACTTAGCATAGTACTTGACTCTTAATAGTAGGCTCTTAATAAATACTTATTCCTTCCTTTCTTCAACATAATAAGGAGGGACATCTTCCCTTTTCTGCTCTTTCTGCCCCCTCTTTTTGCATCCCTTTTCCCCCAATTGAAGCCCTTTGTTTCCCCTGAGAATGCTTCATTCTCTCTAATAATCTGAAGTTTGAGGAAGCATTTTTTGAGTCCCTTCACCTTTTCCTCCAAGGAGATCAGTCTAACCTTGGAAATCAGTTCCCATCACACTTGGTATGAAAGTCACTGAACAATTTCCCCTACTACCCATACTAGATGAGATTTTCAGCTTTTATTAAAACTCCTGAGGGTGTGTTTCCACCTCAACCCTAAGCACAGCCAATTATCATAACTCAGGTTGAAGATGCCATCAGGTAAACTTCTTTTGGAGGCAAAGGGGCAAGAAAAAAGATGGGAAACCATTAGCTGCTTAATGACTGAGGAAATGAAAGGTGAAAAGGTCTATTATTAGACTGTTTCCTTCACTCATTGGGCATTTTCCTCCCTTTCCCTGCAATGTCTATTTAATCCCCAAGTAAGTAAATGCCTGGTAGCAGTTTCTGGGAAAGAATTTAGGTCAGAGTCATGCTGTAGGCTTAATAGTCTGTGTCTCTTAAGGAGTACTTGTCCATTCTGAGAATGTGAAAGAATTGTTTACATTAAATCAAAAATAAAAAGCCCAGAATTCTAAACAAACAAAAATGTATTTGTTGTTTCTTTTTTATAGCCACAGACAATAATATATGTTATGTTATAGGTTTTTCTATCTGCAAAGAATGCAATATATAGAATCTTCTCAATACATAAAACTTACAAGCTAGATCTATCAAGAGGGAATTGTTCACTTCACAAAAGGATTCTTTATTTTACAAAAGGACTAGCTGCAAGGTTCTTCTAGAGAACAGTTTCCCTTATTCTATGTAAATCACACAATATGATTTATAATTTGCCTGGAACATATTTCTTGCTCAAGATGAAGTACATCTGGGTTTTATCATTTAGATTTTTAAAATGTTAATTTCCTTCTCCCCAAAGGCCTGATAGTTTACCTCCAAAACTACGATGGAATAGTAGATGCATTTTGAACCTGGAAGGAGTTGAAGCATTTTGTGCCTGGATGAGATTACCTGGAGTATGTAGAAATTAAACATAGTGCAGAGTGCACTGGGAGAAACCTGAAGAGAGATAGTACCAGAGAAAGAAAAGAAGTGACAATTTCTTAATTGAAAGAGACCTCAGAGCCAAAATATTCCAACCCCTACCTAAAACATGAATACCTTCTATGGCATTGCTGACCAATGGTAATATAGCCTCTACTTAAGGACAGTGAAGGAAAATTCACAATCTCTTACTGTCTCCCCTCACCACCCTGCCCAAAAAGTAGCCCATTCAATTTTGAGTCCGTTTTAAGTATTAGGCAGTTTTTACCTTTCAGTGAACTGAAATCTAAATAAGAATAAGAATAATAACAATAATAATAATAATAGCATCCTCAAAGCACAATTTATTGTCCATGCTGTTTATGGACGGGGACAGGAGGGAGAAGAGAGAGGCAGTTTAGGGATAGCAAAGTGTGGAATACCAGTCAGCCAGGACAATGTGAAGCATACACTGGGATTACTATGGTATCTGTAAATGCCTATAGCAGGAATCCTAAAATGACAGTGAACCAAGCTCTGGTGATACTACTTGTTGTATTAGCACCTCAGTTAAAGTGATACAAATGTTTTTAGAAATCAAAGACATATAATAGAATAGGGTCGTAGGTTGGCCCCACTTGTACCCATCATGGAAACCAACTTGACATAGAAAACAGAGGAACTACTTATATTTCTTCATGTTCTGGTGTGACAAGAAGGCAAGATGCCCTGGGACTAATCAGAAATATCAACATCTCATCTGCTGGAATGCCTCAATGCACATGGCACACTGGTTACTAACAAGGGGAAAAAAAGATGGACTAAAGATATGAGTACTTTCATCATGCACCAGGACTGTGGCATAATGAAATTAGAAATAGATTGTATTAATAATAGGCAAGATATATGTGTTTGTGACGTGTCTGTGAATGTGAATGTATATGTATGTATGGAAAGAGACATATGCACACATAAGTATGTATATATGTATATATATGTGCATACCTAGACATATATACCATTTCTTTGTCAACAAGACCCTCAATTTCAAGTTACACAATATAATTCAGACTAATATTTTTAAAAGATGTCAACATACCAAATCCTCAAAATCTCCAAATAATGTAGAGCTAAAAATCTCTCAAAATATAAAGAGCTCGGTAGAAAAAAAAAAAAAACCAAAGCCAGGCAAGTATAGGATGAGGCATTTATTGTCCCTATCTTCCTGTCTGCAGCTGTAGTTGTCCTGAAGACACTTCCAGTGAGCTTATAGAAGACAAGCTGACATCCCAATACATTTATTCAATTACAAAAAGCAACCATTTTATTCACCTCCATAACAGCCTGCAAAATATGGAATATAGAAGAATAGGAGAGCAATGTGTCCCTACATTGTTTCCATCTGAACTCCTTTGAAAAGATGAAATATGAGATAGCAGGGATAATAACATCTAACATTTATAGAGCTCTCTGAGGTCTGTAGAATACTTTATATATGTGATCTCATTTGACTCTTATTTCTATTCAATGGTCCTAGTTCTCTTCTCAGGGGCCAAGTAGAATAAATTTGATTCATCTTCCCCCTAACAGCCATAGAAGAATAGATTTGAATACTGTTATTTAACCCTTAAAATTTCTCTTCTCTGACCTAAAGATCCTGATGCTTATAGGGCTAAAAAGTAAAAATAAAAAATTCCTTTCTAAATGAGTCAGTTTAGTACAGTTCATTGCTATTTTAAGAACTGGCTTTAAAAATTGAGGCCCAGTTACTTAACCCCAATTGCCCTCCAAAAAGCAAAAAAAAAAAAAAATTGAGGCCCAGACTGAAAAACTTGACTAGAAAATGTTCTAATTATGTCTCTAGTAGATAAAGAGTGAGTGAGTACCCTTTAATTTAATCTAGTTCAGTCCCCTTGTTTTATAGACAAGGAAACTGAGGCCCAAAGAGCGTAAGTGACTTGCCCAAGGCTGCATGCAGAATAAGTGGCAGAGCTAGATTTGACCCAGACCATCGGACTCCTATCCTATCCATTCTTTCCACTGGACCAAGTCCCCAAACTATAGAGGGAGTCCCAAAAGTCTTAGGGAAGTATTAAAGCTTAATCTTTACTAAGACTTTTGGGACATGCTGTATGGATCACTGAGTTATAAATCTGCTATGAGTGTCATCAATGTAAACATACCAGTGGCATCTCTCCATTAGTAGTAAATGTTAAGCATAGGGCTTTGAGTGAGGAAGACCTGAGTTCAAATCCTGCCTCAGACACTTACTAGCTATGTGATCCTGGGCAAGTCACTTAACCTCTGTCTTCCTTAGTTTGCTCAACTATAAGGGTTGTTATAAGGATAAAATGAGATATTTGTAAAGTTCTTTGTATACCTTAAAGTGCAAGTTATTGATCATTGTTGTTACATAATTACTGTTACTATCCCATGTCTTCCTTTATTTCAAAATAATTGTTTTCACCATCACTGTGACTGATCAGTGTTTACAAATCAAGATACTCCATGCTTTCTTCATTTTCTTCTTTTTATATTTAAGCAAAACAATTTTTGTCTTGCCACTATCATGGTGAATAGATCTAAAAAGCACTGAATTTGTGTCCCTTGACTAGAAAAATGGTCTAAATATGCCTCTAGTTATCTTTTCTATCTCTAGCTGTCTTTTCTATCAAAGAATAAAGTAAATGCCTTTAGCCATTATTGCATCAAAGCCTTAATTGCATCATCTTAGTTCATTAAAAGTAAACCTATAGGCAATATATGCGTAAGAATTCAGCAATATCAAAGTTACATTAGAAGAAAGAAAAAATATTTGCCTGGAATTTAATTAACATTTGTTGCTTAGAAGTTATATCCAAATCCTGAGAGTTATCTATTTTCTAAAATGTTCAAAAATAATGAAAGTAACATTAGGAAAGAAAAAAGTTTTTTTTAATTTCTTTGCAGAGCCATAATTATTATAATGCATAGAAAATAGAGGGTAATGAAAGGAGCAAAAATAAATGAGAAATAAATGAGAGAAAATAAAATAATTTCTAAAATGTTTTAAATTGCATGAGAAAATCTAGTGCATAGAAAGGGATAACTTACCTTCTAGTCAGTTCTCATAACTTTCATTTTTTAGGAAAGTACCCAGTCCAGGCATGTCTCCATTTTTCTCCAGGGGTAGGGAACCTGCAGCCTCAAGGTCATATGTGGCCCTCCAGGTCCACAAGTGCAGCTCTTTGACTGAATCCAAACTTCACTGAACAAATCCCCTTAATAAAAGGATTTGTTCTGTAAAATTCCTCCTCTGTTAGACTCTCCACCCTTTCTTCAGATGCCACAGAAGTCTTCTTACCCTTCTCAAGCTGTCTCTAACGTCTTGTTGAGCCAGAAGACCACTCTGTGGATTCCCTACCTACTTCATCTGTCCCCTTCCCATTTTTAGCCTCTTTTCATGTGCTGTGTTCCCCCATTAGTATGCAAGCTCTCTGAAGGCAGAGACTAATCTTTCACAATTTTTATTTGTATTCCCACATGGCACATAGGAAATTATTAATAATAACTTGTTAATACCCATCAGATTTGCTCATAAAAAGAAAAAAGAAAATGATAAATGTTGAAGGGGATATGTGAAAATTAGGGTACTAATATACTGTCAGTGTAGTTGTGAACTTATCCAATCTCTCTGGAGAGCAATTTGGAACTATGCCCAAAGGTCAATCAAACTGTGTATATCCTTTGACCTATAAATACCACTACTAGGTCTGTATCCCAAAGAGATAAAAAGTGGGGGGAAGAACCTACTTTTACAAAAATATTTATTGCAGCTCTTTTTGTGGTGACTAAGAATTGGAAATTGAGGAGATGCCCATTAACTGGGGAATGGCTGAATAAGTTATGAAATATGATAATATGGAATATTATTGTGCCATAAGAAATGACAAACAGGATGATTTTGGGGAAACTTGGAAAGATTTACAAAAATTGATACAAAATAAAGAGAGCATAACTAGAACATTGTACATAGTAACAGCAATATTGCTATTCCCAAGCAATACAATGATCCAAGACAATCCCAAAGGACTCATAATAAAAAACTGTTATCCACTTCCAGAGAAACAACTGCTATTGTCTGAATACAGACCCAAGCATACTATTTTTTGCTTTCTTATTTTTGTTTGAGTTTTCTTGCAAAAAATTACTAATGTGGAAGTGTTTTACATGATTGCACATGTATGACCTATACCAGATTGCTTACTATCTCGGGGAATGGGGAGAAGGGGGGGGGTTGAATTTGGAACTCAAAACTTACAAAAAAGAAAGTCAAAAATTGTTTTTACATGTAATTGGAGGAAAATAAAATATCATTTTAAAAATAGCTTGTTGAGCTATTGAAGGACATTCAGAGTGCTGGACTAAAAATTGAAAGACCTAGGTTCTAATCCTAACCAATGTTTGACTCAATCATTCAAATCATTCAACATCTAAAAGTTTCAGTTTTCTTACCTATAAAAAGAGGCTAATAATAATTATATCACCTATATCATAGGGCTATTGTTAGGAAAGTGCTTTAACACCTTACATAGGGATAGGGGTTTAGGGAACTGGACCTGAGATTTTATTAGTAAAGAGAACACCTGATTGAGAAGCCTCCTGAAGGCCCACCTCTTTATGTAATTTCCAGACTTAGAGCAAGGGTTCTTCACCCCTTTTTATGTCAAGGACCCCTTTGGTAGCCTATGAAACCTTTCTGAAAATTCTGTCTTTAAATGCATAAAATACATAAGATTACACAGGAAACAAAAGACTATTTTCTCCTATCCAAGTGAAAGTACCCCCTCAAATTTATCCATGAACCCCCAGCCAATGAACTTTTATCTTAGAAAATTGCCTACACTCAGTTGGGTATAGAAATCTATCTTACTCTATAGGAAAGCAAGAGGGGAAGTGGATAAAAGAAATGGGGTAAGGTTGATAGGAAGACAGATTGGGGGAGGCAGTAGCCAGAAGCAAAACACTTTTGAGGAGGGACAAGTTAAAGGGAGAGAGAATAAAATAAATGGGGGAGAAATGTGATGGAGGGAAATACAGTTAGCAATCCTAACTGAGAAAAAAAGACTTCATTTATCAAATACATAGAGAACTGAGTAAAATTTATAAAAATGAGACCCATTCCCCAATTGATAGATGGTCAAAAATTATGAGTAGTCACTTTTCAGATGAAGTAATTAAATCTATCTATAGCCATATAGAAATTATCTAAATCACTATTGAGTGGAGAAATGAAAATTAAAACAATTCCAAGGTACTACCTCCCACCTGTTAGACCAGCTAATAGGTGAGAAAAAGAAAATTAAAAATGTTGGAGGGGATATGGGAAAAGTGAGACACTAATGCATTATTAGTGACATTGTGAATGATTCAATCATTATGTAGAGCAATTTGAAACTGCCCAAAGGACTATAAAACCATGCATACCCTTTGACATTGTATCAATAACACTTTATCCCAAAAGAGATTTTTAAAAAGGGAAAAGGACTTAGAATATGAAAATATCTATAGCAGTTCTTTTCTGGTGGCAAAGAATTAGAAATTCATGGGATGCTAATCAATTAGGGAATGGTTGAACAAGTTGTGGTATATTATTGTGTTGGAATACTATTGTGCTATAAGGAAAGATGAGTGGGATGTTCTCAGAGAAACCTGGAAAGACTCACATGAACTTGGGGTGGCTAGGTGGCTCAGTGAATAGAGCACAGGCCCTAGAGTCAGGAGGACCTGAGTTCAAATATGGCCTCAGACACTTGACACACTTACTAGCTATGTGATCTTGGGCAAGTCACTTAACCCCAATTGTCCTGCCTTTCCCCCTCCCCCCCCAAAAAAAAAAGACTTACATGAACTGATGCTAAGTTAGATGAGGAGAACATAATATTTTAAGATGATCAACTGTGAATAATTTAGCTATTCTCAGCAATACAATGATCCAAGACAGCTCTGAAGGACTTATGATGAAAAATGTTAATCCATTCAAAAAACTGATGGAGTCTGAATACAGATCGAAGCATACTCTTTAAAACTTTCTTTATTTTTCCTGGGGAGTTTTGGGTCTATGTTTTCTTTTACAATGAGACTAATATGGAAATATGTTTTGCATAACTATATATATATATATATATATATATATATATATATATATATATAACCTATATTGAATTGCTTGCTTTCTCAATGAGGGAGGTAAGGAAGAAAGGAGAGAATTTGGAACTAAAAATTTTTTAAATGAATGTTAAAAATTATTTTATATATAATTGAGGAAAAATAAAATACTAAATAAACAATAAGAAAGAAAGTTGCCTAGATCACAAATAACTTACCCAGGGTCTTAGAGACAAATATTCCAGATGGAATATTTAAGTGGTTAAATAAGCTACGTGGCACAATGAATAGAGCTCTAGACTTGAAATCGGTTAGACTTGAATTCAAATCCAGTCTCAGGCACTTACTAGCTATGTGACCCTAAGCCAGTCACTCAACCTCTGCTTGCTTTAGTTTTCCCATCTGCAAAATGGGGGAAATAATAACAGCACCTCCTGCCCAGTGTTATTTTAAGGCAAAATGAGATAACATTTATAAATGCTTTGTAAACCTTAAAGCACTATATAAATACTGGTTATTGTTATTAATAAGGTGCAGGATATAAATAATGAGCTTATAAAAGAGAGGGAGAAGGACTAGGCAGACAATGAGGAAGAAAACCACAGCAGAAAAGTTTCATGTAAAACAAAGATGTCAAACACATACCCTGTGGGCCTTAAGCAACCCACAATATTCCCAAATGCAACTTGAACTAGATTAAAATGTTTTTCTCTAATTTTAGTGAATTGATGTATTAATAAAAAAGAAATATATAAACAAGTGTGGTTTTCTAAGACAACATGTGGCCCATAGGGATTCTTCAGTACAGTTTAGTGGTGACTGTTTCTATTTTGAGTTTGACATCACTGATGTAACATCAGGGAAGAGAATATCCGAGAGAGAAGTCAATAGAGTTGGGCTTGGAAGAGAAGTCAATAGAGGTTAGAACTGGGTGGGGGGAAAGGCATTGGATTTAGCAATGAAGAAATCACCTTGGTGAGAGCAGTTTCAGTCACGTGATGAGAACAGAACCCAGATTGCAAGAAACTGAGAAGTGAGTGAAAGTGTAGAAAGCAGAAGCAATGTGTACGGACAATTTTTTTTTCCTAAGTGTCTGGATATAAAAGATGAGGGAGATTTATGGGAATAATTGAGGAGATGATGGGATCAAATGAAGAGCTTTGTTTATGTTTTGGGGCATGTTTTTAGGTCGAAAGGGATAATATGGAAGAGATGGGAGGGGATAGGATCAAGGGCACAAGCAGAGGGATGGGCATGAGCAAAGATAAGGGCCACTGAATCCTCTGAGATTAGAACAAAAGAGTGAAGGATGGGGAATGATGCTACACTTATTTGACAGTAGAATTGCTACCAATGAATGGTCTCAATGGCTAGTCAAAACAGAAGTGATTTGTGAAGGTAGCACTATATGTGAAAACAGGGGACAGGGTTTGTGTAGATCATCATGAGAATATGAATTATTGCTTGAAAATGCCAGTAAAATGAAATTGGAGCATTCCCTGCTCTCCTCCTCTTCCATATCATTATTTTCTAAATATACTGAAGCATCTTTGCTGAAATTGAAGCTAGCACAGCACTTATTAGAGGAGCCTCCAGACAGCTGTAGCATCTCTGTTCAAGTTTCTGCATAATGAACACTTGTTTTACCAGAAATCCCAGTCTTGAAAGGCAGAGTCTTGCCAGATCAAATATTTTAAAAATGGTTTGTGGCCTTGGAGTGGTGGGTAGCACTGAGCTTTTCAGAAAATCAAGCTGGAGATACTGCAGCATCTCTACCTGAACTTATCACAAAATAAACATTTTTTTAAAATAAGGAAATATTGGTTAGATTACAAAAGAGATGACAGATGTTACGAATGATTTGGAGTAATCAATGAACAAAGGAATAAAGCAAATAGAAGTCACGTGTATAATAATCAGTTAATGTGCATAAACTAATCCCTACATTTAATCAATTTGAACTTTTCAGTTCTCAACTACAAAGTCTGTTTAGTTAAGTGATGGCTATTATAATCACTAGAAGCTACAATTTTCTTTGTACTCAGAATATTGTTAATGTTTATTTACTGTGCTTCACTGGGACTTTAAAAAAATGTTGGCTTCCTGAGAGGCTCTAATAAGGTCAGTTAAACAACCAAACCATGAGATTTGAGAATTGAGATGTCAACAGCTCAGCCTATTAATTTTGGAGTCTTTATTACTTTTAGCAATAATAATGGTAACAGCCAAGCTTTATAGAACATGGTCACTAATCAATGCTACCATCTTCATCACTCTTTTCTACCTTTCCTTAAACGTGGAGCCCAGAACTGAGCACAATACTCCAAATGAGGTATGAGGAGGGCAGAGTATGGGATACTTATCTCTTCCTTTATTCTAAATGTTATATCTCTATTAAAGGAAGCTTCTCTCCTTGGATAATGCCACAACACTTGCTGCCCCTGATTACTTTATGCCTAGATTATTGTAATAGTTTGTCTCTCCCCACTTCAGTCTAGCTGCCGAAACAATCTTTCTAAAACATTCTTAGATTTGACTATGTCATCCCTCATAATAAACTCCAAGGGTTCTCTATCACCTCTGAGATGAAATATAAAATTCTCTGCCCTTCATAACCTGCCCCTCTCACCTTTCCAATCTTCTTTCACCTTAGACCCTCCAACCATATAATCTCCAATCCAGTAACAGTGGCCTCCTTACGGTTCTTCACATAAGGCACTCCATCTTTCAACTTTGGCTATTATCACTAGTTGTCTCTCATGGATGGTGAGATCTTCCTCCTCTTCTCCTCTACCTAGTTTCTTTGGCTTCCCTCAAGTCCCAGGTAAAATTTCACCATCTATAGGAAGCTGTTTGAATCCCTTTTAAATCTAATGCCTTTCTTCTGTTGATTATCTCCAATTTATCCTGGTTATACAGAGTTTGTACAGCACCCTGAACTTAAGAATCTACAGACAGAAATTACAAGAAAACAGAAACATTTCTTCCCATGAGAGAGCCCCAAAAGCAAAACCTCACATTAAGGTATATATAGCCTTCTCCTGGCTCAGAGAATGTCACAACCCTCTTGACCCACTGCCCAATCAAAAAGCATTCCCCAAAATCAAGCCTCCTGCCTCAGGCTCCAGGTGCACTTAAGCCTATCAAAGGGCCTAGGGGCAGGGAAGATCTTAAATTTCCATTCTCATAACACCCCAGTACTTACCACCATTCCTGGCATATTAATAAATGTTTATTGTGGCATATAGTTAGTGATTTTAAGTGTTCATTGACTGTCTGACTGATACTGCATCAACTTTTGTGACTAACAAATGTTGAACAGCACAAGGCCAAGAAAAAAATCCCTTTGGCTCTTCACTAGGGATATTTCCATTCAATAACCCATTAATAACTACCATTCAATTCTGATCATTCAACCAGTTCCAAGTTAACCTTGTTGCCATCATCTAATTACATAGCCATCTTGTCCATAAGAAGAGCAGGACATGATTGATAGTTGGCAACAGGATAAGAAATTCAAGGGTGGAGAATGGCACATAGTTGAACTAGTGAATTCTAGGGTGAAATTCAAATTTCTTAAAAGGTAGGGATTGTTTTGTTTCTGTGTACTCATAACCTAGTACAGTGCCTTGTATTCAGTAGGTACTTAATAACTACTTAGTTAAAGGGAGAAAACATGAATGGAGGAAATTTAGATTGGAACAGGAAGTGGTTGAAGAACTAGAAATCACAGTGAGAACAAACAATAAAGTTTAAGAAGAGTCAGAGAGAAAGAGAGATAGGATAGGATAGGATAGGATAGGATAGGATAGGATAGGATAGGATAGGATAGGATAGGATAGGATAGGATAGGAATTGATAATCATGGAGGACCATTTCAGAATTCAAGCTCATGGAGGTGATAGAGTTTTAGATGATAGTGTGGTCTAAGAGGTGACCACCCGTTGGAGAGGCTTAGAGTGGAGTCATGGGAACTGGGGAGGTTGATGAACTAGAAAACAGAGAAAGGGTCATAGAGATCACAAAGTATGCTGATGTCTCTTAGCCCAGTGTAGGGGTTGAAAGGAGAGAGAGAGAGAGAGAGAGAGAGAGAGAGAGAGAGAGAGAGAGAGAGAGAAGAGGAAAAGTTCTATGAAAGCAAGAAGACTGGAGGAGTGTGAGAAGAAACTATTTGGAATGAAGGAGAATTTGCTAAGGATAGAACTGGAATCCTCACCATCTGGTAGCTTCCTATTTTATCTCACTCTTGCTAACTCAGTGCTAGGTTCAGTTGTCTCTATTTCAAGGCACCCTAAGAGAGAGACAGAAGGTAGCATGAACCAGACAAATCAAACTACCACTACCATCTTGACCAGCATCTCCCCTCATACCTTAATGGAAACAGCCAAGATCACTGAGCCCAACAGCCAAGGGAATAGCAATGCACTCCAAACCACTTGATTTGCTTCCAACCCAGATTTGCTGAGCATGTTGTTGAGGGGATTTGTGTTCAGGTAAGGGTTAGACAAAACGGCTTCTCACACTCTATGATTCTCGAAAATTAATTTTGCTCTGAGAATTTCATATGTTGAGATAAGCATCAAGTAAGATATATTACTCAAAGTAAGCAACCAATTAAAGTTTGTGAAACATGATAATGGACATGATAATTAGAGATATAATAAGGTTACAAAAGGGGTCAACTGACCAGTTGGAGAATGAATGATTTGAAGAGTGTCTCATCAGGTTCATATCTTCAGATAAAGTATCTGAAGCATTTAAAGACTGAAAAAAATATTACTTATTGAGTACTTATTATATTCAGGACATCCTTCTAAGGTCTTTGACTGCCAGTGCTTGAGTTAGAATTGTGAAGTGGTGGAAATGGCTTCTGTAATGGAAATGCATATTTGAAGATCTTCCCTGCCCCTAGGCCCTTTGATTGGTTTAAGTGACTCTGAGATCCTTCTTTAATTTGAAAATATACTCTGCCCCCTAATAGGCTGAATGTGGTCACATGGAGCCTGTAGTAGGAGGCTTGGTTTTCAGGAATGACCACATCTTGATGCTGTGTGATTGGGCAGTGGGTCAAGAGGATGGTTACATTGTCTGATCCAGGAGAAGACTATATAATCCCTGATGTGAGACTTTGCTTTGGGGCTCACTTTGAGAAGTGTTGTGTGATTTGACCAGATGAGACTCTGGGTAGCCGGTGAGAGCCCCCCGGCTTTGAAAACCTAGATGTTGATGCTTCCCTCTCTGCAGATCTAAGAACCTGTGTTGGCAGCCACTCTGGGGATGCTGGGGTGCTTGCTGCTACAGCTTCCAAGATGAACTAACAGGCCTAGAGATGTATATTAAAAAATATATAGGATCAGGGGGCGGAGCCAAGATGGCGGAGTAGAAACAGCTCTTCCAAGCCTCTCTGCCCCCAGATTCTCCACAAACTATGTAAAAAAGGACTCTGAAAATCTTCTGGAGCCCCAGCACCCACAGAACGACACAGAGAAGCTAACCTCCCGCTGAGGATAGCCCAGCACCCTGCAGGAAGGACCAGCGCAGTGGTCTGGGAGCCGGCAGCGCGCAGAGCGCAGAGCACAGGAGCCGAGCTGAGCCCAGGTCCACGTGAGCCGAGGTTTTAGCCCCAGGGCGGCAGGGCCAGCAGCCAGCTGCAGGAACCCCAGAACACCAGGAACTGTGGAGACGCCAGAATTATCAACATAGACTTGCCTAGGACAAAGTAAGAGGTTAGTGACCTATGGACTTTGGGACCTGTATTTGGGGAATGCGTCAGCTCCCTCCCCTGGGGGCTAGAAGCCGCTGAGGAGACACGCCATTTTGTAGTTTTCAGAGGCATTTCCGGCTCCCAGCCTACAAATCGTGGGGAGATCCAGAGATCAGTCTTGGGGGGTAATCGCTCTTGCTTTAACCTCCCTGGATCTGGATTGTGATCTAGGGTGGAAGTTGTGGGTGGGTTTACAGCTTGCCAGAAACGGAAGTTGACCCCACACGTTCGGGACGAAAATTCCTCTAGCTGGGCTTAAAGCCATAGTGTGGCAACAAGCCCAAAAGTCAAGCAATTAAGTGGCAACATGCCAAGGCAAAGGAAACAGAAAAATGCAACCCTAGACTCCTATTTTGGGGCATAGAGCGGGAAAAGGACTGTGAGGTCAGAAGTCCTGCTCCAAAAGCCCCAGGGGAAAACATGAGTGGGTTGCAGGCCATAGAGGACCTTAAGGAGTAATTTAAAAATCAAATAAGAGAAGTGGAGGAAAAATTAGAAAGAGAAATGAGAAGGATGCAGGAAAAGTATGAAATGAGGGTCAACAGCCTGACTGAGGAAAACAACACCTAAAAAATAGACTAGCTCAAATGGCAAAGGAGGCCCAAAAGGGCAATGAGGAGAAGAATGCCTTAAAAAGTCGAATTTGCCAGATGGAAAAAGAATCTCAAAAGCTCACTGAGGAGATTCATTCCTTCAGAATTAGATTGGAGCAAATGGAAGCCAGTGACTTTATGAGAAATCAAGATGCTATTAAGCAGATCCAAAACAAATGAAAGAATAGAAGGCAATGTGAAATATCTCATGGGAAAAACCACTGACCTGGAAAATAGATCCAGGAGAGACAATTTAAAAATTATTGGACTACCTGAAAGCCATGATCAAGAAAAGAACCTAGAAATCACCCTTCAAGAAATTCTCAAGGAAAACTGCCCTGATGTTTTAGATCCAGAGGCAAAATAGAGGTTGAAAGAATCCACCGATCAACTCCTGAAAAAGATCCCAAAAAGAAAACTCCCAGGAATATTATAGCCAGGTTCCAGAATCCCCAGATCAAGGAGAAAATACTACAAGCAGCCAGGAAGAAACAATTTCAATATTGTGGAAACACAATCAGAATAGCCCAGGACCTGGCAGCTTCTACACTGAGGATCGAAGGGCATGGAATATGATATTCCAGAGGGCAAAAGAACTGGGAATGAACCCAAGGGTCACCTACCCAGCAAAACTGAGTATTTTGTTTCAGGGGAAAAATATGGTCATTCAGTGGAATAGAGGACTTTCAAGCATTCTTGAGGAAAAAACCAGAGTTGAATAGAAAATTTGACATCCAGATGCAAGAAGTAAGAGATGCCTGAGAAGGTAATCAGGGAAAAGAAATCAAAAGGAACTTATCAAAGTTGAACTATTTACATTCCTATATGGAAAAGCAATACCTGTGACTGATGATATCTTTCTCACTATGAAAATAATGGAAGAAGGGGGTGTGGTCATACGAATACATATGTGAATGTGTGTGTATATGGCTACAGTTATATATGGATAGAGGGCATAGGTTGATTTTGTTGGGAAGGGAGAGTACTCAAGGGATGAAATTATGAGGTGATAGAGGAAAGTGGCAGGAGGAGATGGGGAGAGACATGGTAGGGTAAACTATCTCATGTAGGGGAAGTGGGTGCAAAGGAGTGGGAGAATAAGGAAGGCTAAAAAGGCAAAACCACATTCACATTGAATTTGGTTCAGGGAGAAAATGACATACATACTAAATGGGATATCTCAACCTGCAGCAGGATAGGGGAAGGGGGATGAGAGGAGGGATGATGGATGGGAGGGCATCCTTGGGGTGAGGGGAGGTTGGAAGTACTCACTATAGAAGAGGGACAGGATCATGTAGGGAATGGACCAGGTGGGGGTGGGATGAGTGGGAGGGAATTATAAGCAGCCTTGTACAATATATCTACTATGATAATGTTTTGCACAGCTAGACATGTACAACATATACTGAATTACTTATATACCAAGAAGGAATGGGTGACAAGGGAGGAAGGAAATGGATCTGAAATTCAAGGTTGTAACATTAAATGTTTCAAATATATATATAAATACTATTATTAATACTCTTGCCTATAATTGGGAGATAAGATGTGCAGGCATTGGGACACAAAGATTCATCTTCCTCTAATGGAAAAGTCGATGGGGGTAAGGGAGAAGGTATGGGAGAGAGCAGATTGGAGGAAGCGATATCTTGTGGGACTGCTATTCTGGGAGGCTGGGTAGGGGAATAATGGGGGGAAAATGATTGTAACTCAAAATCTGGCGGAAATGAATGATGTAAAACAGAAGTTAATAAAGTATTTGTTTAAAAAATATATATATATAGGATCAAATGAAAAGCAATAGAACCCTAAGTGGCAGTTCTACTTAACACTAAGTACCACAATAAACATTTATTAAGCGCCTATCATCACCAGGCATGGTGCTAAGTGCTAGGGATACAAAGAAAGGCTGTCTTTTTTTTTTTTTTTTTTTTGCTTTTTGGAGGGCAATTGGGGTTAAGTGACTTGCCCAAGGTCACATGGCTAGTTTTGTGTTAAGTGTCTGAGGCCGGATTTGAACTCAGGTCCTCCTGACTCCAGGGCCGTGCTCTATTCACTGCGCCACCTAGGCTCCCCAGGAAGGCTGTCTTTTGACAAACTCTGATCTTCATGAACTGAGAGTCTAATAGGGAAGGCCACATTTAGAGCACTAAGCCTCAGTTTCTTGTACTTTGAGGTATTCCACAGGCTCTGGTAATTAGAACAAGCTGGACATTGCTCCAATGCAGAGCAGGTCACAGACCCCGTCAGGAGACTGAATTTTGTACCTCTAAAGGAGGGCTGGATGGAAAAATTCTGACAATGGCCTCACAATTTATCTCCTGCATTAGTCTTATACAAGGCACTTTAATGTGAGCTGAGAAAACCCAAACAAGCAGGAAAGCAAAATACCAGACATGAAGGCTCTGATCATGTACATTATCCCTTTGGGGTATTTGCCTACCACTGAAATATCAGGTCAAAGGAGAAGAATATTTTAGTCAATATCATTGGCGTAATTCTGAATTGCTTTCCAGAATGGTCGTACCAAATTAAGAGCTCCATCAGACATTCAAATAACAATTAATTCCAATATTATAAAACAGTTTTCAAAATTATGAAAAAAGAGATCCTACCAAACTCCTTCTATGATACAAATGTGGTCTTAATACCTAAACCACAGAGGAACAAAGCAGGGAAAGAAACTAATGGACACATTTGTTTAACAAATATGGATGAAATTTTTTTAAAGAAAATATTAGCGGGGGCGGAGCCAAGATGGTGGGGTAGAAACAGCGACTCCAAGCCACTCTCCCCCCAGATCACCTCCAAACTATATAAAAGGGGACTCTGAACAACTTCTGAAGCCCCAGCACCCACAGAACGACACAGAGAAGCTAATCTCCTGCTGAGGACAGCCCAGCAGCCCTGCAGGAAGGACCAGCTCAGTAGTCTGGGAGCCGTTGCATGGGGAGCCAAGCACAGGTCCACCTGAGTCGTGATTTTAGCCCCAGGGCAGCCAGGCCAGCAGCTGGCTGGAGGGACCCCAGTAAACCAGCAGCTGTGGTGATTCCAGAATTATCAACATAGACATGCCTAGGACAAAGTGAGAGGTTAGTGCCCTATGGACTTTGGGACCAGTATTTGGGGAATGCATCGGCTTCCTCCCCTGGGGGCTAGAAGCCACTGAGGAGACACACCATTCTGTAGTTTTCAGAGGCAGCTCCAGCCCCTGGCCTGTGAACTGTAGGGAGATCCAGCAATCAGTCTTGGGGGGTAATTGCTCTTGCTTTAACCTCCCTGGATCTGGATTGTGATCTGGGGTGGAAGTTGTGGGTGGGTTTCCAGCTTGACAGAAACGGAAGTTGTCCCCCCACACATTTGGGTTGAAAGTTCCCCTGTCTGGCTGCAGAGCCATACTGTGGCAACAAGCCCAAAAGTCAAGTAATTAAGTGGCAACATGCCAAGGCAAAGGAAACAAATTAAACAGAAAAATGAAACCTTAGACTCCTACTTTGGGGGCAAAGAGGATCGAAGCACAGAGCAGGAGGAGGGCTGTGAGGTCAGAAGTCCTGCTCCAAAAGCCCCAGGGGAAAACATGGGCAGGTTGCAGGCCATAGAGGACCTTAAGAAGGACTTTAAAAATCAAATAAGAGAAGTGGAGGAAAAATTGGAAAGAGAAATGAGAAGGATGCAGGAAAGTATGAAATGAGGGTCAACAGCCTGACTGAGGAAAACAACACCTTAAAAAATAGACTAACTCAAATGGCAAAGGAGGCCCAAAAGGGCAATGAGGAGAAGAATGCCTTAAAAAGTCGAATTTGCCAGATGGAAAAGAATCTCAAAAGTTCACTGAGGAGATTCATTCCTTCAGAGTTAGACTGGAGCGAATGGAAGCTAATGACTTTATGAGAAATCAAGATGCTGTTAAGCAGATCCAAACAAATGAAAGATTAGAAGGCAATGTGAAATATCTCATGGGAAAAACCACTGACCTGGAAAATAGATCCAGGAGAGACAATTTAAAAAATTATTGGACTACCTGAAAGCCATGATCAAAGAAAGAACCTAGAAATCACCCTTCAAGAAATTCTCAAGGAAACTGCCCTGATGTTTTAGATCCAGAGGGCAAAATAGAGGTTGAAAGAATCCACAGATCACCTCCTGAAAAAGATCCCAAAAAGAAAACTCCCAGGAATATTATAGCCAGGTTCCAGAATCCTCAGATCAAGGAGAAAATACTCCAAGCAGCCAGGAAGAAACAATTTCAATATTGTGGAAACACAATCAGAATAGCCCAGGACCTGGCAGCTTCTACACTGAGAGATCGAAGGGCATGGAATATGATATTCCAGAGGGCAAAAGAACTGGGAATGAACCTAAGGGTCACCTACCCAGCAAAACTGAGTATTTTGTTTCAGGGGAAAATATGATCATTCAGTGGAATAGAGGACTTTCAAGCATTCTTGAGGAAAAAACCAGAATTGAATAGAAAATTTGACATCCAGACACAAGAAGCAAAAGATGCCTGAGAAGGTAATCAGGGAAAAGAAATCACAAGGAACTTATCAAAGTTGAACTATTTACATTCCTATATGGAAAAGCAATAACTGTGACTGATGATATCTTTCTCACTATGAAAATAATGGAAGAAGGGGGTGTGGTCATATGAATGCATATGTGAATGTGTGTGTATATGATTACAGTTATATATGGATAGAGGGCATAGGTTGAATTTGTTAGGAAGGGAGAATACTCAAGGGATGAAATTATGAGGTGAGAGAGGAAAGTGGCAAGAGGAGATGGGGAAAGACAGGGTAGGGTAAACTATCTCATGTAGAAGAAGCAAGGGGAAGTGGTTGCAAGGGAGGGGGAGAATAGGAAGGGAAAAAGGCAAAACCACATTCTCATTGAATTTGGTTCAGGGAGAGAATGACATACATACTAAATGGGATATCTCAACCTGCAGCAGAATAGGGGGAAGGGGGATGAGAGGAGGGATGACGGATGGGAGGGCATCCTTGGGGGGAGGGGTGGTTGGAAGTACCCACTATAGAAGAGGGACAGGATCAAGTAGGCAATGGACCAGTGGGGGGTGGGATGAGTGGGAGGGAATTATAAGCAGCCTTGTACAATATATCTTCTATGGTAATGTTTTGCATAGCTAGACATGTACAACATATACTGAATTACTTATCTTCCCAGAGGGAATGGGTGATAAGGGAGGAAGGGAATGGATCTGAAATTTGAGGTCTTAAGATTAAATGTTTCAAATGTATATAAATATTATTATTAATACTCTTTTGCTTGTAATTGGGAGATAAGATGTGCAGGCAGTGAGACACAGAGATTCACCTTCCTGTAATGGAAAAGTCGAGTGGGTATGGGAGAAGATATGGGAGAGAGCAGATTGGAGGAAGCGATATCTTGTGGGACTGCTATTCTTCGAGGGTGGGTAGGGGAAAAACAGGGAGGAAAAATAATTGTAACTCATAATCTGGTGGAAATGAATGATGTAAAACTGAAGTTAATAAAGCATTTATTTAAAAAAATTAAAAAAAAAAGAAGGAAAGAAAATATTAGCAAAGAGGCCACAAAAACACATTTAAAATATCATACACTATGGCCAGGTTGTATTTATACCAAGAAATCAGATTCCTTTAATATGAGGAAAACTATTAACATAAAAATTAAATTCATACAATTATATCAATAGATGCAGATTTTTTTTTACAAAATACAACACTCAAGAGACTAATAAAAATTCAAAACCAAGGATAAATGGACCTTTCTTTAATATAAAAAGTAATATCTATCTAACATAAAAAGCCAACACCAAGGATGTGGTTTGTCACCATTATTATTTAGTATAATGCTAGAAATGGTAACTGAGAAATAAACAAGAAAAAAAGAAATTGAGAAAATAAGCATAGGCAACATGGAAAAAATTATTACTTTTTAAAGATGATACGATTTATATTTAGAGAAACCTACAAAATCAACTAAAATATAATTGAAATAATAAATTCAGCAAAGCTATGGGATATAAGATAAATTTTCATAAATCATCAGCATTGCTATTTATAAGCAACAAAACTCAGCAGAAAGACCTAGAAATAGAAAGTTCATTCAAAATAGCTTCAGAAGCTATACAGTATTTGAAAGTACATCTACCAAGATTCACCCAGGGACTATATAAATTTAACTATCAATACTCTCTGGAAAAAAAAAAAGACAGAAGTAAATAATTGTAGAAACATTCATTGTTGATAAGTAAATTGAACCAATATAATAATTACAATACTATCTAAATCAATTTACTTGTCCAGTTTTTTTTTTACCAATTTCCCAAAAGAATATTTCATAAACCTAGAAAAAATAATGACAAAATTCATATGGAAGAGCAAAAGGTCAAGAGTCATAAGAATAATAATAAGAAGAAGTAGAAAGGAAGGTGATCCATGCCAGATCTAAAACCATACTAACAAAGTAATAATCATGAGAACAATTTTTTTGCTTGTTAAAGAAAAAAAAAAGGTAGACCAATCAATAGAACAGATTAGGTCTGTAGCATAGGCTAGAAAAGAAACACATAGTTTGATAAAAAAAAAAAATCACATAAGTAGGGGCGGCTAGGTGGCACAGTGAATAAAGCACCGGACCTGGAGTCAGGAGCACATGAGTTCAAATCCAACCTCAGAAACTTTACATTTAACTAGCTGTGTGATCTTAGGCAAATCACTTACACCCAATTGCCTTGCCTTCACCCCTCTAAAAAAAAATCACAGAAACAAATTAGAAGAAGGAAAAATTAACTTTCAAATTTATGAATAAGGAAAGAAGACACAACTTAAATCATAGAAATCACACAAAATGAAATAGAAAAACCCAAGCTACTAAGGGAAGGACTCATTATTTGACAAAAGTTTCTGGGAATACTAGAAAGCAATCTGGCAGAAATTAAGTTGGGGGGGCGGCTAGGTTGCACAGTGAGTAGAGCGTTGGCCCTGGAGTCAGAAGGACCTGAGTTCATATCCCGCCTCAGACACTTAACGCACACACAAACAAAAACCTAGTCGTGTGACCTTGGGCAAGTCACTTCACCCCAATTGCTCTCCAAAAAAAAAAAAAAAGAAAGAAATTAAGTTGGGACCAACACCCCCACACCCTATATCAATATAAATTTCAAATGGATACATGAGCTAGATTATAAAAGGTCACATAAGCAAATTAGAATACCAAAAAAACCCTTTCAAATCTATGAGGAGTCCATGACTTAAACAAATAATAGAGATCATACAAAATAAAATAGAAATTTTTGATTATATAAAAATTTAAAAGTTTTTGTATAAATAAGTCCAATGTAATCAAAATTAGAGGGAAAATGGGTGTCTGAAAAAAAATCTTTGCAACAAATTTCTCTGAAAAAAGTCTCAAGGAACTAATCCAAATTTATAAGACTGAGTCAAAAATTTTCAAAAGAAGAAATTCAAGACATCAACAACCATAGGAAAAATGTTCTAAATCACTAATTATTAGAGAAACTTAAGTTAAAACAACTTAGAGGTTCTACTTCATACTTTTGACAAAGTTGACAAATGTCAAATCACAAATGTTGGAAGACCTGTAGGAAAACAAGTACATCTGTACACTGTTGAAGAGCTGGTAATGACTAAACAAATTGTGATACATGAATGTAACAGAATGTTATTATTCCATAAGAAATGATGAAATAGACAAGTTCAGAGGAAACTTGAAGACCTTTATGAATAGATATAGAGTAAATTGAAGAGACCTAGGAGAACAATTTATACAATGATAATAACATTATGGAGACAAAAACAAACTTAGATTTAAGAACTCTGCTAGGCACAATGAAAATCTATGACTCCAAAAGAATGAGGACAAAACACAGCACTCATCTCCTGATAAAGAGATGGTGAACCTAAAATGAAGAAAGAGACATGCATTTTTGGACATGACTAATGTAGGAATTTGTTTTAATAGATAATGCCACTATACTTTGAAGGATATTTTTTGTTTTTATTTTTTAATTTTCTAAATAAATGGAGTGAAGTGGGAAAGGCAGATTAAAAAATACTTGTTACTTGAAAAATAAAAATAAACTATTCAAAAAATAAATTAGAGCAAATAAACATAGACAAAGGAAAAAATACTGCATTTTGTAAATATTATAATGGTTTACTTACAGTACCCTACAGGGTCAATTAAAAGATTAATTGAAATAAGTTCAGTAAAGAAAGAAAATGTAAAAGAAATCTACAAAATAACTGTAGATTATAGTGATTTTCTATAGATTACAATAAAAACCTACAGGAGGATAAAGAAAAAGAGATGCTCCTCAAAATAACTAGAGTATGTGTAAAATATTTGGGAGTCCACCTAGCAAGACACAAACAGTAATTATATAGACACAAGCACAAAATGCTTTTCAGAAATAAAAACAGACATAAATAATTAAAGGAATATTACTCATTGATGTTTGGATCATTTTAATATAATAAAAACAACAATACTACCTAACTTATAATTTATTTATTCAGTACAATGCTAATCATACTATCAAAAGGTTACTTTATATTTCTAGAAAAGATAATAGCAAAATTATTCTAAAGGAGCAAAATTCAAGAGTATCAAGGAGTATAATGAAAAATATAGAAAGGAAGAGGATCTATTAGTTTCACATCTCAAACTATTCTACTTAGTAGTGATAATCAAAATTATTTCATATTGCATAAAAAGTAGATCAGTAAAAAAAAAAATATTTCCATGACCCAAAGGCAGTCTAACACAACTAATACAATGTTTGATAAACCTAATTCCTGAGGCAAAGATTCAGCATTCAACAAAAAGCTAAAGAAAACTAGAATGCAGTCTGGCAGAAATTAGTTTTAATCTGGTAGATTATATCATATGTCACAAACTCCAAATAAATATCTGACCTACATTTTATAAAGGTTATATTACAACAAATTAGAGAAACAAAAAAGATAACTTTCATAATTATGAAAAATAGATGAGTTCTTGACCAAAACAAATCTATAGGAGATAAAATGGACATTTTAATTATACGAAATTGAAAAGTTTTTGTGCAGATAGAATTAGAAAGGAAACAGCTAACTGAAAAAAATCTTTGGAGAAAATTACCCTAATAAATGTATACTATCCAATATAGGTAAGGAATTGAAACAAATGTGTAAGAATAAGAGCTATTCCCAGTAGATAAATTGTTGGGGGAAAAATAAGAACAAATGATATTGAAGGAACACAGATCCAGGCCTTTGTGAAGAGAAGAGAGGAGAGGAAGAGGGACTTCAGGTAATTCTTGAAACAAGAAATGCAAGCTATCAACAACCATATGGGAAAAAAATTCAAGTCACCAGTAAAAAGAGGAAAACAAATTAAAATAATTCTGAAGTTCCCCTTCATACCCATCAGCTTGACAAATATGACAAAATATGACAAAAAAGGAAAACGTTGATTGCTGTAGGAGTTAGACAATAAGTACACTAATGCATTATCACTGGATCTGTGGTCTGACCATTCTAGAAAAATCAAAAAGTCATTTAACTGAGCATATCCTTTGATCTAGTGATACCACTACTAGGCATACACACAAACAAGATCAAAGAAATAGAGAATGACATATACTTACAAAAATATTTATAGCAGCATTTTTTGTTATAGATAAAGAAAGGAAAACTCAAGAGGTGCCTATCAGTTAAGGAATGGCTGACCAAATTATATTATATAAATGTAATGGAATATAATTGTATTATAAGAAATGATAGAATTGGGGTGGCTAGGTGGTGCAGTGAATAGAGCACTGGCCCTGGAATCAGGAGGACCTGAGTTCAAATCCAGTCTCAGACACTTGACATACTTACTAGCCATATGACCTTGGGCAAGTCACTTAACCCCAATTGCCCTCCAAAAAGCAAAAAAAAAAAAAATGATGGAAGAGGGTTTAGATTCAGAGAAGCCTGGAAAGATTTGTGTGAACTGATGCAGTGAGTTGAAAAGAACCAGAATAATTTATAACCTGAATACAATATTGTGATGGAAAATAACTGTGAAATACTTAAGAATTATAATAAAGACAACAATTTATCCAACTCCAGAAGACTAATAGTGAATTGAGCTTTCTGCCTCTTAACAGAGGAGCAGTAAACCACAGGTTCTGATTGAGTGGAATATACATATTCACACATAGTCAATGTGTACATTTGTTTTGGTTGAGTATACTTATCTGTTACAAAAAAGGTTTCATTTATTTATATATTTATTTGTTTTGTTTGGTGGTGGGGAAGTTGGGGCAGTGGGGAAAAACTAGTGATACTTTCTTAAAAGGAAGAAAAAAAACAGTATCTAGCATCTTTCACTTAAAAACAAATAAACAAAAAATCCTTTCACATCCATTATTTCATGTCACAACAATAGCATGTATTAGGAAAAGCAAATATAATTATTCCATTTACACATGAATAACGAATTTAAATGACTAGCCCAAGGTCAAATGGATAATGAAATCATTTCTGCTCTTTTAGATCAAGGAAGGCATGTTTGCTTAATCCAGGCCACCTGAAGTGAAAGCTTGGTAGACTTCTATTCTTTAAAAAAAGAATAGATTAAAATTGACAGGCGGTACCAATAACTTGGCTTTATATGCCATACAGAGGCAGCAGGGATATTCCCCGCCATAGTGGGGAAAACTCATAGGATCAAGATTTAGAGCTGGAATGGACTTCAAAGGCCATCTAGTCCAACACCCTCATTTGACAGATGAGAAAACAGTAATCCAAAGAGGTTAAGTGACTTGTCCAAGGTCACACAGGTAGATTCAGAAATGAGATGTGAACCCTGAGCCGTCTGACTCCAGAGCCAGTGCTGTTTATGTAATACCAGAGTGTCACATTTTAAGCCAGAAAACATTTGGATTTGAATCCCACCTCTGATCATCACTAGCTATATGATCATGGATAAATAACTTAGCCTCATGGAGTTTCCATTTCTTTACCTGTACATAGGTAATTGACAAATATATTTTTTATCTCATAAGAGCAGTGAAAAATCAAATTAAGATCCTGTATATAAAGATTTTTCAAACGTCAGGAGGCAGCTGGTAACATAATGGATAGAACATAGGGCCTGGGGGTCAGGAAGATCTGGGTTGAAATCTGGCCTCAGATACTTTCTAGATGTATGACCTTCAACAAGTCACTTAAATTCTATTTGTCTCAATTTCCTTATCTATAAAATGGGGATAATAATAGCACCTACCTCCCCGGGTGGTTGTGAGTATCAAATAAGATCATATTTGTAAAGTATTTACTGCACATACATACCTGGAACATTGCAGGCATTGTATAAATGCTTATATTCTTCCTTCCTTTCCTATTCCTAAAGTGCTATATAAAATCAGCTATTTATACTACTACATGGGCCTAGGAAATAAAATATGGATAACCTAGAACTATAGGTTTTATTTTGTATTTTTATCTTATATTTTATCTTATTTATAATTTATATTATAAATATTTTATATTTATTTTTATTCTGTACCAGTAGTTCCAGGGCTTGATCCAACAAACTAGCCAACCAAAACCTTCCTGTAGTCTTTTAGGTAGTTGGCTATGCTTCATTCCAGCAACTGATTTATTTAGTTGTCAAATTGAAATATAGATCAATTTTATACTCAAATTTCTCATTTCTATTTAAATAAATGCTAAACTTTTCATCCTAGAGAACAGGCATCATTATTCAATGAGAATGATTTGGGAATGGGATATTTAAGGAGTGGGGCATAGAATCCATGGTTTTAAAAAGCTATGTGAAGGAATTATGGGATTAAATCAAATTTTATAAAGCCCCAAAATAGTTTAGAGAAGCTAGGGCAAGGCATTGCTCATTGCCAAAATTCATAAAATTCGCCATCTGTGACTGAGTGCCAGACTAATACAAAATGAATATGAACTTCATGTATTTTATTATCTAGAGCACCTCAGATCATCAGCACTTTATTAATCCAATGACCTTTGTCCTGCCCTAAAAGCATGAATCATAATCCTCCATAATAGTAATAAAATGGTCATCCTTTATACTCCTCCCACCATCCTTTCCAACAGTTTGTTCTATAAGACCTTGAATATTGAATTATGAGGGTGTCAGGGGGTAGGAGGAGAATGTTGGCTTAGCCCTTGATTTCACTAGTGTTCCAAATTATCATTGTGAAAACTCCCTCATCTTTAATCTTGGGGAGTTGCTGGGGGCATGGAGAGGTTAGGTTATTTGCTGATGGTTACTCAATCAGTATATGTCAGAGATAGTACCTGAACCCAGGTCTTCCTGATCCTAAGACTAGCCCTTTGTACCTTGTGCCTCTCTACCTTTCTTGAATATTGATTCTTTTTCACTTTTTCCATGAAACTTTAAAGGTATCTATTAAATGTTCATTCAAAACACCTTATGACAATAAAAATCTAGGTGCTTTTATTCTTCCTAGATTCTAAGTCTTAAAAATGTGGGGAAGAGAATACTTGAGTCAATTTCAAATAGAAACTTTGTAAAATTAGATTTGGTGGAAAATAGTTGGCATAGACAATCCTAACTTCCAATGACATATTATTCCTTTATGTTTTCAAAGTGATTGTGACCACTCCATTTAGAACCATGCAAAGTTCCAAAAAACACTTCTAATGGAATTCAGGGTAGAGATGAGTGGCTCCTCTCATTTTCACTTCTGTGATGTTGCTCCTGAAAGAAATAACCGGGGGCAGAGAGATAGAAATAGAGTGATTGGCTATTTCCTATTAGAAACTAGAAGAATGGGTCTACTTTGGACCTAGATATTATCAGGTCTTAATGGGTCCAGTTGTGGGTTTTTTTAAGGTGATGAAATCTCTGCTCCTCCCAGCTCATGGCAAAAAAAACCAAAAAACCAAAAACAAAACAATACATTTTGATTGTTCTCTCCTGCTTATAGCTACCACATTAAAAAGCAGCAGAATGACTTATATCTGAAATGTGTTGAATGTGAGATACTAAGAAATCTCTATTATTTATAACCAAATTTGCCCAAAAGCCTACTAGATCAGTAGTACAGGATAGGCAGTATTGCCATGCAATGCAATACATTCCAAATGTTTGCCTGCCATTCATTAGGCTCTGACCACACTGGGACCACAGGGGTCATCTGAGCCATCTGTACCATTTAAAATGCCAATACCATAATACCTCATTTACATGGACCTCACTCATTTGCTATAATTTAGACACTATGTGATAATTTTTTTTTGGCGTGTGCTTTTTTAAAATTTTATTAATTTATTAGTTTAGTTTCAGTTAACAAGATTCAATTCCATAGTTCCTTGGTTTTCAAATTTCCTTTACTTCCCTCCCCCTTTATGTGATAATTTCTTTCTATGAATGGTCAGTTTCTTAAACAACATGGCAATGTAGTCTAGTTTAAAATATGGGGTTTATTTAAATTGAGAGGTCAATCATTTAAGGATAAAGGAATGCCCTAATTTTTAGTGCAACAATAAACTGTGATTCTTCATTCAACAAACCTAGGACAATAGGCATCATGTTGAAGTGAAAATAACACAGTATTTGAAGTTAAAAGACCTGTGTTCAAATCTCACCTCTGGTACTTACTACTTTGGTGACCTTAAACACTCTAGACCTCAGTTTCCTCAACTCTGAAATAAAAGGATTGGACTAGTATAGAAGGGCATAAGCAGTAGGTGATGGTCAGTCATTGAAATTCTTTGGGTAAGGAGGAAAGAAGGGTCATTTGATTAGACCAATATTTGGGGAAAATTAATCTGACATCAGTTTATAGAGTTAATTGAAGGAGGAAGACACATTAGAAGTAATCAGTCTAGCCAGGAGAGTATTTCAATAATATGTGGAGGTGGAGGAATGGAGGCGACAGGGGCAGGGAACACAGTTTAAGAGATGGATTAGGCAGAAAGACTTATGGTTATAAGACTTCTCGTCTTTGTGTCCCTAGCAATTGGCACAGTGTTTGAAACATAGCAAATTCTTTTACAAATGATTGTCAATTGATTTTATTACCTTACTTTATTTTAATATTAATTATTATAAATCTTGCATTTCTTCAGTGTAGAATATTTTAACCAAGTACTTTACGTATGTTTATTATTTAGCCCTTCCAGTAGTAGTGAAGTAAGTCAAGTATCATTAACCTCATTTAATAAGAGAAAAACTGAGTACTGGAGAGGTTAAATGATGTGCCTAAAATGACATAGCAAGTTAATGACAAAGCCAGTACAGGAATTCAGGTTTTCGGACCTCCAGCTTTGTGATTTCCCCTGTAGCACAAGATTCCTCGAGTAGTACCCATGTATTGTATGTTTTAGGATATGATAGGAAAGGTCTCATGCCTCTTCTTACATATAGCTCATCACTGGAAATATGGAAACACTGCAACTGACTCGGGCTTTATATATGTCTTTCCATTTCTCTTCAGATCACTCACAACTTTGATTCTTTAGAGATTTTGGTTTTCTAAGTCTTGCCCCATATAACATCACTGGGAGACTATCTGTATTAAAAAAAATAGGTTTTTGGATTAGGGAATACCCTGAAACCATTTAAAGTACTTAATACACCATTCCCTAAATACAATACAGACTGCTTTCTTTCTCTTGTTTGGTTTTGGGCTTAATTCTTTAACTCTTTTTCTTCACTCCTATAGGCCACTCCCTGGTATGGGCCTTCATCATCCCCTACCCACGCTCCTGCAAAAACTTTCTAATGAATCTCTTTGCCTCAAGTCTTTACTGCTCTGATTCTTCCACCACACAGCTGCAAAACTGATATACCTAAAACAAAGGTTTGACCTTGTCACTTCTCTACTCAAGAAGCTCCAGTAGCCCTCTATTGCCCCTGCTCTGTTTGGCAGCGAAAGGCTTTCACCCTCTTATTCTAACTTATCTTTTTGACTGATCACTGCATTTCAGCCAACTTGGCCTACTTGCTTCTTCTCATACACAATGTTCAATTTTCTCCTTCCATGCATTTGCACAAATTTTCCCCTAAGCCTACAGAGGTCCATCTGCTTACCTCTACACCTCTTAGGATTCCTAATTCCCTTCCAAGTTCACCTCAATGCTACCTTCTGAATGAGATCTATCCTGATCTCTCCAATTATTATTTCTCTCCCTCAGTTCCCTAAAATTCTCTCACAATTATCTTACATATTTTAAAAGTATTTGAATAAGTTATGTTTCTTCCAAATAAAGTTCCTTGAGGGCAGGGACTGTTCAGATTTTAACTTTATGTCCTCAGCATTTTAGACAGAACCAGGAATCTTGTAACTTCATAAATGCTTGTTGGAATGACTGAACTAAATTTGAATATTGTCTCTGTTATTCAGTGCATTCTGGCAGTTTTGCATCAGCTGCAAATTGAATGAGCATTATGTCTATGACTTTATCCAAGTATTTGATAAATATGTTTAATTTCCTAGAGCCAAGCACATATCCCTGGAGCACTCCAGCGGAGACCTCTTACAACTTGACATAATAAAACAATTCATGACTTCTCCAGACATTCAATCAATTCCAAATCCACCCAACTGCAGGACGATTTAGAGCATCTCTCCATCTTTTCTACAAAATGAACATGGGAGACTTTAGTTGGTTAATCAATTAACACTTATTAAATACTTAGTATGTGTCAGGCACTTTTCTAAGTGATAAGAACAAAAAAAGAAACGTAAAATACAGTACCATCTTTCAAGAAGCATACAATCTAATGGGAGGCAACAACAAACAATTATGTATAAACAAGCAATATACTGGATAAATTGGAAATAATGTAAATTTGATCTACATCATTCTCTTAAACCAATGGCTTGGTAACTGTCAAAAAAAAAAAAAGCCATACAAGATTAGCTTGGTATGCTGTGTCTTTGATTAAGCCATACTAGTTTTTTGTGATCACTATATTCTCTCCTTGATGTTTGCTAATACTTAATACTTTAATACTTCCTTTTAATGCTACATTGTAGAATTTTTAGAGGATTTCAAGGCAAGATCATTGGCCAATAGTTTGTAAATGCCATTCTCTACCTCTTTTTTGAATAACCAGAGCGTTTGCCCTTCTCTAATCCTACAGTAATTCTGCTATTCTCCTCCATCTTCCACAATAACTGACTGATTATTTAACTGATTCAGGAATCATATATACTATTTTTTTCTGTATCTGAGTACAGAGTTGAATCTATATGACTTGAGCTTACAAAAGTTAAAATAGGTGTTCTCTTCACATTCTTTTTACTTACCTTGAATATTAATTGCCTATTAGCCATATTTATTCTGTCCCTCCCAATCCTAATATAATTTTCTTGGCAAAGGAAATGGAAGCAAAATAGAAATTTAGCAGCTCTTTCTTCTCTCTACCTCCATTTCAGCCAGCATCTTTTCTCTGAGCAGTGGTAAAATATCTTCTTTGATCTTCCTTTAAGTAAGTCGAATTCTTTTCATTACCCTTAGCTTTCCTCACCAATTTCAATTCATTATGATCTTTAAAGTTTCTGGTAAAATCCTTACAAGATCATGACATTTGGGGGGAGGGAGAGGTATTCATCCTCTGTTACCTGCGGTTGAAGGTACTTTGCCTTTTATGTACCTGTCTTTTCAAAACTTACGTCAGTTAGTGAGTTCTTTGTATGTCCATATCTACATTTCTGAATAACTCTCCTTTTTTCCTCCTTATTAGAATAATTTCTCTTTGTGTCTTTATTTAATTCTTCCTATCTTTCCTGGGTTGATTTCTCCTATAGAGTTTTACTCTGTAGGATCCTACCTACCCTGTCTCTGAACTCACTGAAAGTTGTTCTCCAAAATGTGGAGTATGTTCAGACTTGCTTGGTTTCCTCTCCTTTTTTAATGAACTCTAAGAAATAGTGGTCACTCTGTCTTCAACTTTCTCAACATTTTGACTTTAGCAACCAGTTCCTTCCAGTTGGTAAGAATCAGACTCAGGTCCAAATTTCCCTGTATTCCTCTACCTTTTGAAGGATAAAGTGACAATTAAGGCATTTAAATTATTACTAGCTCAGCTTCTGGTAGTGAGAGAGCTCCTGTAGATGTCTGGATAATTGAAGTTACCCCTAGTATTTCATACTTCTGTGAAGAGCCCATGATTTTTTCCCCCTGAATTACTCTTCTATTTCTCTTTTCTGTCCAGGTGCTCTGTAGTACACTTTAATGATAAAATCACTTCAACCAAATGACATCTGACATCTTTTCATAGTTTAACCCCTAGGTATATGACTTAGGAAATAGAGGGGGTCAGTTATATGGTTAGATTAAGGAACAACATATTAACCATATAAATTGCTGCACTGGTAACCATAATTTAATAAGATCTATAATAAAGATCCAAACAATTGTGTGTATCCTTTGTAGAAGTTTTTAGGAGAAATTGTACATTAATTATACTGGATGAGAAGACATGAATTGGTTGAATATGCACTGATGAAGGAACACTGATGAAATCACAGATCAGTTTAATTATTGAGTACTTAGTAGATGTTGAGTTGAAAGAAACAAAACTATAACTCTTTTAAATACTACTATTTAGACTGTTCTCTAAGTTAGAATATATTCAGTAATAATAACTGGCATCTTTAGTATTTTAGTTTACAAATCATTTTATATACATTATCTTAACTGAATCCTGCAATAATCCTCTAAGAAAGGTATTATAGAGAGTATCTCCATATTACAGATGAGGAAACTGAGGCCAAGAGAAGTTAAGTGGCTTGCCAATGGTCATTCCATTGGGCAGTGTATGAGGTGGGATCTGAACCCAGATCTTTCTGACTCTAAGATCAACATTCTGTTTGTTAAACCATGTGTCTTCTTCCACTATCATATATATTAGGTCTGAAATTCCAGAAGATCGGGCACCAGTGCCTATTGCTTCAGTTACACCTTTTGTGTTTTATAGGAACCCAAATAAACACTGTCAACTTCTCATGCCTTTTTGAAATACAGTTTGTAGCCCTAGTGGCTTTTCTTCCTAAATGTGTACCTGTGTGCCTTAATGTGTCTTACAGGAAGGGGAATAGAGCCCTTTACTGTCTTGAGTCTGGGAAGTGGCCTTGATCTTACAATTGGTAAGAATTTTGCATAAGCAAATCATTATATTATTTGGCTACTGCCCTACCCATTTGGCAATTATATTGCCTTATACCTTCAATGATCATTTAATGTGTACATGTTTATTTTTCTATTTAAAATACAAGCCCATTCTTCTCTCCTTTCTCCTTCTCCTCATCCTCCGCCCAAGGGCAGGGTTCGCCCTGGCCTTCTGCTATGTCCCTCCCTTTGCCCCACAATGGTGAATGTGGCCAATAGGAGGCTCATCCTCAGATACATCCTCAGGGTTCCTCCAGGCACCAGGGAGAACAAACTGAAGAAGGCTTATAGAAAGCTGGCCAAGGAATACCACCCTAATAAGAATCCAAACACAGGGGACAAGTTGAAAGAAGTAAGTTTTACACGTGAAGTTTTATCAAACCCTGAGAAATGGGAGTTATATGATTGATATGGAGAGCAAGGCCTTCAAGAAGATAGTGGTGGAGGCAGTGGCATGGATGATATTTTTTCTCACATATTTGGTGGAGGATTGTTTAGTTTTATGGGTAATCAAAAAAGAAGTTGAAATGGTAGAAGAGGCCAGGATATGATGTGTGTCTTTAGAAAATCTTTATAATGGCAAGACCACCAAACTACAACTTAGCAAAAATGTTCTTTGTAGGGATGGAGTCAAGATAGTGGAGTAGAAACAGGACTTCTGCACAGCTCTAGCTCCTACCTTCCCAAATATATGTAAAAGGGGACTCTGAACAAACTTTGGAGCTACAGAACCCACAAAATGACACAAAGAAGCTAACCTCCCACTGAAGACAGTCCAGCAGGAAATGGCCAGTGCAGTGCTCTGGGAACCAACCCCAGCCCCATGTGAGCCAGAGGTTTTAGCCACAGGGTGGGCCTGACCAGCAGCTGGCTGGAGGGACCTCAGAACACCAGCAACTGTAGCCGTTTCCAGAATTATCAACACATAGATGCCAAGGACAAAGTGAGAGGTCAGTGCAGTATGGACTTTGGGACCCAGTAGTGGGGAGTGCGTTGGCCTCTTCCCCCCCTGGGGCAAGAAGCTGCTGAGGAGTCATGGAGCATGAGTGGCAGCTTCAGCTCTTGGCCTGTGGACTGTAGGGGGAACAGCAACCAGTTTGGAGGTGTAATCTCTCTTGCTTTAACCTGCTTGGATCTGGATTGCAGTCTAGGGTAGAGGTCTTGGGGTGTGTGACCAGCTTCCCAGAGCATGTGGAGGCTTCAGAGAGGGCACCCAACTAATACCTCTGGCAACTGAGAAAATCCTAGCATTTGGGAGGGAAGGTCCCCTGTTTGGTGGCAGCATCCTGTTGTGGCAAAAAGCCCCAAAGTCAAGTAATTGAGTGGCAAAGGAAACAAAACAAATAGAAGAACCCAACATTAGACTCCTATTTTGGGGACAAAAAGGATCAAAGCATGGAACAGGAGGAAGACAATGAAGTCAGAACTCCTGCACCAAAAGCTTCAAAAGAAAATACAAGCTGGTTACAGGCCATAGAGGACCTTAAGAAGCAGATAAGAGAAGTGGAGGAAAATTTGGAAGAGAAATGAGAAAGATGCAAGAAAAGTATGAAATGAGTCAACAGACTGACAGAGGAAAATAACAACTTAAAAAATAGACTAAATCAAATGGCAAAAGAGGCTCAAAAAGGCAGTGAGGAAAAGAATGCCTCAAAAAGCTGAATTTGTCAGATGGAAAAAGAATCTCAAAAGCTCACTGAGGAGAATCTTTCCTTTGGATTTAGAATGGAGCAAAGGGAAGCTAGTGACTTTATGAGAAATCAAGATGCTGTTAAATAGATCCAAAGAAATGAAAGAATAGAATGCAATGTGAAATATCTCATAGGAAAAACCACTGACCTGGAAAATAGATCCAGGAGAGATAATTAAAAAATTATTGGACTACCTGAAAGCCATGATCAAAGAAAGAACCTAGAAATCATCCTCCAAGCAATTCTCAAGGAAAACTGCCCTGATGTTTTAGAACCAAAGGGCAAAATAGAGGTTGAAAGAATCCACCAATCACCTCCTGAAAAAGATCCCAAAAAGAAAACTCCTAGGAATATTATAGCCAGGTTCCAAAATTCCCAGATCAAGGAGAAAATATTACAAGCAGCCAAGAAGAAACAGATTGAATATTGTGGAAATATAATCAGGATAACACAGGATCTGGCAGCTTCAATACAGAGGGATTGAAGGGCCTGGAATATGATATTCTGGAGGTTGAAGGAGCTGGGATTAAAACCAAGAAGCACCTACCCAGCAAAACTGAGTATCATGTTTCAGGGGAAAATATGGTAATTCAGTGGAATAGAGGACTTTCAAGTATTCTTGAAGAAAAAAAACAGAGTTGAATAGAAAATTTGACATTTAGATACAAGAAGCAAGAGAAGCATGAGAAGGTAAACAGGAGAAGAAAGGTAAGGTAAACAGGAAAAGAAATCATAAGGAATTTATCAGAGCTGAGCTATTTACATTCCTACATGGAAAGATGTTAATTGTAACTTATGAAACTTTTCTCAGTACAAAAATAGTTGAAGGGAATAGAAAGTGTATGAATACATATGTGAATGTATGTACATATGTTGACAGGTATACATAGATAGAGGGCAAAGGACCAATTTAATAGGAGGGGATGATACTTAAAAGGTGGAATTAAGAGGCGAGACAGGAATATTATGAGAGGAGATGGGGAGAGACAAAATGGGGTAAACTATCTCATAAAAGAGGCAAGGGAAAATGGATACAATGGAGGGGAAGAACAGGAAGGAAAAAGGGAATGGGTCAACCTTATTCACATTGAATTTGGCTCAGGGAGGGAATGACATACACACTAAATAGGGTATCTCACCCTACAGGAGAGTAGAGGGTAAGGGGATGAGTGGGGGGATGATGGAAGGGAGGACAGGCTGGCAGGGAGGAAAGTTGGAAGCACTCACTTTTGAAAAGGGACAGGACCAAAGTATATAATAGGACAAGTGGGAGGTGGGATAGGAGGGAGGGAAATATAGTCAGCTTTTTATAATATAGCTACTATGGTAACGTTTGTCATTAGCTACACATGTACAACCTATATTGAATTGTTTATCTTCCCAGTGAGGGTGGGTGACAAGGGAGGTGGGGTATGAATCTGGAATTCAAAGTTTAAAACCAAATGTTTAAATATATATACATATATACGTATATATGTGTGCATATATATGTATATATACTATTATTAACATTATTTTACATGTAATTTTTTTATGTGTTCTTTGTAGTGCATGTGGCGGCCAAGGTGACAAGACAGGAGCTGTTCAGAAATGTAGTACTTGTCAAGGTCACAGTGTAAGAATAATGATAACATAACTAACTCATGGGATGGTACAGCAGATGCAGTCTGTGTGTCCCAATTGTAATGAAAAAGGAGAAGTAATTAATGAGAAAGATCACTGTAAAAAATGTGAAGGAAAGGTGATAAAAGAAGTGAAGATTCTTGAAGTCCATCTAGATAAAGGCAAGAAACATGGACAGAGAATTACATTTACTGGAGAAGCAGACCAGGCCCCAGAAGTGGAACCAGGAGACATTGTTCTTTTGCTATAAGAGAAGGCCCAAGAGGTGCTCCAAAGAGATGGACATGATTTATATATGACACACAAGATAGGACTTGTTGAAGCACTATGTAGATTTTAGTTCACATTTAAGCACCTAGATGCTTATCAAATTGTGGTGAAATATCCACCTGGCAAAGTAATCAAACTGGGTTGTGTCTATGTAGTTCTAGGAGAAGGAATGCCACAGTATAGTAATCCCTTTGAAAAGATGATCTTTACATAAAGTTTGATGTACAGTTTCCTGAAAACAACTGGATTAGCCCAGAGAAACTTTCTGAACTTGAAGACCCTCTTCCAGCTACACCTGAAGTTCCTAGTGTGATTGGTGATACAGAAGAGGTAGATCTTCAGGAGTTTTGATAGCACGGGAGGCTCTGCAGGTGGTCAGAGGAGGAGAGGCTTAAAATGACACCTCCAGTGAGGAAAGTAACCATCAGGAACCTGGAGTACAGTGTGCCCACCAATAAACAATGTTTTTTTAAAAAAAGAAAAGTTGCATAAAAGAAAATACTTTCCAGTTTTGTCTGATTTGTTTTCAGTAATCTAGCTGGATTTTCTAAGCAATCCAGATGAACTGATGGACATCTATTGCTGTATGTGTAACTTTTCAATTGTTTATAGTATATACAAAGAGTGTACAATATAAACTAACCAAAAAGCTTTACATCTTCATTTCGACTGTTCTGCAGCAAAACAAAGCAAAATGGAGGGAAAATATTCCCCTTTCACATGGGTTCTAAGTTTCAGTACTGGTATCCCTGCTTGATTTTTACGGGTGTGGAGATTTTGTTTCCTATTTTAAATTAAACCCCTACATTATAAAGTTTGTGTACAATTAGGCCTGAGGTATTTGGCTGCACTTGCATAAGCTGCTACAAACAGAATAAAGAATTTCATAGCCTGTATCTATCATTTAGATATGTGGTCAATGGGCTTTGAACACAATGAGTTTGGAGCTCAGTGGGAACAATGGAAAAGCTACATTGGAAATGGTTGTAAAGTTTTGGGACGTTTTCATTTTGTTTTGTTTTGTTTAACCATCATGTGAAAGTTTCTGAACTGAGTAAATTTTTTTAAATGCCCTCCTTGAGGGCAGGCACTATGTCCTATATTTATTTGTGTGTTCCACAGTACTCTCAACATATGCCCTATATATTTAATTGGTTGATTTTCTGTCATTCTTTTCCCATCAATGGAAAGCTCATTACCTAATCCTTTCTCCACAAATTCATCAGGAAGGAAAAAATAATGCCTTACAATTTAACAAGGCTTACTTCAAAATTCAAAATATTTAGAGATTTGAATTTAGGCTTAAGGGGAGATAGAGATAGAGACACAGAAACGGAGACAGATTATCTAATAATTATAAACTGGGTATGTATATGGACTTAGTGATCAACACAAAATGTCCCATCTCCCATGTCTGTACCTTTTTGCTCTTTCCCCTCATGCCTGAAATGTTCTCCTTCACCTATGACTACTGGCTTCTTCAAGACAGCCCAAATCTCATCTTAGGTAAGATTTTGTTTTCTGTCTTTCCGTAGGGGCAAGGTAAGCCTGGCCTCCATCCCAGGCCTCACACCAGATACGATGCTTGCTAAAAACACCTGGCAGTATGCCCTCTTTGTTCTCACCACTAGACCCCAAATTGGAATTTCACCCATGGAGGAGACGTATTGCCTGAGACTCTGAGTGGATATATATATACACATATATATATATATATCCACTATTAATCATAGTTACTCTTATTCTGCTATCTTTAAGCCTCTTACTCTGTTATCTCTGGTTTCTTTCTCACTTGCCTATATATACATACATATACATATATATATATATTCTGAATAAATATTCTAAAGAAATTACCTTGGGTCCTTAATCGGACACTTTCCCACTCTCATTCCTTTCTTCTCAGATTACCTCTTATCTACTCTGTTTCTTGTCTATGTACAGTTATTTACATGTTGTCTTCCCCATTAGACTGTGAACTCTTTGAAGGTGGAGACTGTTTTTATCTTTCTTTTTATCCCCAACATATAGCACAGTGCCTGAAACAGAGTAAGATCTTAATAAATGCTTATTGACTGACTGACTGACTGATTGGATGTGGAGAGTGAGCACAGAGATAAAGTCAAGGATGATTCTGAACTCACAAACCTGGGGGAGCTATAGGGATTTTAACAGGTTATACCAGTGATGCCCCAAAGTAGATGTGGTAAGAAAATATTAGAACTTCTATTTCTATTTACTTTTATCTTTAAAAAGAAAAAAATTAAGCTTACTAATATTTAACATGTGGATTAATATTAGTGGCACTGAGGAAGTGCCTTTACTTGGTTCAAGGCAGAATGGTGGTATCAAGTATACATCAAAAGGTAGCCTATTATAAGGCAGAGGAGGAGTTGCATAGAGGTGAGGGGTTGACAGTTAGGTCCTCATTCATTTGTTCAGTTTTAGTATGTTGTGAGTAATTGCAGTTTTCATATGCCTGGCTAAGTGGATTTTTGTATTGTATTATCTAATTTTAACTAAACTGACCCTTACAAAATGGACAATTGGCTCAAAATTGGAGATAATGCCGATAATATGAACACAAATGAGCAACAAGAAAATGGCAGGGCTGATACTTTTCATGCTATCATGAGCCCTTTGCCAGCAATATAATCAGATAAAAACAACAACAATCTAATCTGAACTGACAAGAGGACAAAAATGTTTTTTTAATCAAGATTACTTGAAACATCATTTATATCTATGAATGTTAATTACAGATCTTATCCTAAGTGTATATGGTGCTTTGAGATATTACCTAATGATAGTAGTATAAAGTTAATCATGAGTAGCAAGATATTAAAAACTAAGCTTTTGTTGTAACTGATATAAATATGTCATCTATAAAATGTCTGATATCCACATACCTTAAAACCTGGGAAAACTGACTAGACAACAGTTAGTCTGTCTAAGGGCTTTAGTAGACTACAAGGTCAATATGAATCAATAGTTTGATATGGTAGTCAAGAAATTTGGGAAGTATTAAGAAAGGCATACAGTATTGGACTACCCCATCAATAATTCTGCTATCCTCAGTCCTAGTCATACAATTATGTATTGGAGTATTATGTTAAGTTGTTTAGAAAGTTTACTGAGGAAGGCAAACATGGTGGTATAGGATCTCAAGTTCATACATATGATATTGGTTGAAGAAGCTGATTATCTCTGACCTGGAGAAAATAAAACAAATGGACAAGGTGGCAAATGGGACCTTTCTTTAAGTATTTTAACTACAGTCATGATAAAGACAGATTAGATTTATTCTTAAACCCCTGAGGAGAGAAGTAAGAGTAATGGGGACAAAAGGAGGAGAGTTACAAAGAAGTATATTTAGGTTTGATGTCAGCAAAACCTTTCTAACAATCAGAGTTACCCAAAAGCTGAATGTATTGCCTTGGGAGTTACTGGGTTCCTTTACTTTGAAGGTCTTCAAGCAAAAATCTAGGTGAATATTTCTCAGGTATATTATAGTGGAAATTATAAGAGGGGAGAGGTAGTGGATTGAACTAGATGGTTACAGAAGTCCATTCCAAATCTCAAATTCTGAGATTCTGTGATTTTCTTGATAACACTCCTTACATAAATATCAAATGTATTGATGAAAATATATAAAAAGGAATAAACAGATTACATCCTTAGTCCTACAATTTATTAAAATGTGCAAAGATTATACAATCCCTCTAAATTTATGGTTAGTTAATTACCAAAAAGAAAATAATGTTGAATTAGTGAGCTTTTAAAAAGCTTTTCTCTGACAAAAATTCCTTTATCCAGATGCTAAAATCATATAAGAATCTCTGATTAAAAACAACCACAGGGAGTGCTGTTCAATAACCCTCTGATGATGAACATCAATCGGGTCATAAAATAGGGAGACATATGCTCGCATGAACCCACTGAGACTGCTTGACTACTCACATGGCTTGGATGAGATGAGAGTCACTGTCAATTCCTTCCCACCCATGGCACTGCCATCTGACCTACTAATGTAACCTAAGAAGCCCTGGGGTCTAGCCATCAACTCCAAAGCTTCACCCTTAGGTTTTTCTCTAATTTTGTTTATCTGAACTCTCTTTTTTCTTGTTTGTCCAGATTAGAATATGAACTCCTTGAGAGCAGGGCACCAAGATAACAGGGGCCGTCTTAATTTTCTATTTGAGTCCCCATTACTTGTCACAGTGTCTGGCACAAAGAAAGTTTAAAATAAATGTTTGTTGAATAACTGACAAAGGGTCCTAATAGTTTGGGTTCCAACAAATTGGCCCCAGTTGGGAAGCTAACTGAAAAATATATAGGAACTTTATAAATTTACACAAGGTAAAGATTTTGTTTTAAAACAACAGCAAGCTAATTTTACAGATAGGAAGATTTGCGATAGGATGATCCAAACAATATGACCATGCCACAAAAATAACCCCGTTGCCATAGGCCCTGAAGTCAATCATTTCTTTGCTGAAGTGCAGAAGGGTCTGTAATTTGCTTGATGTTATTTCCTGCCACCTCTGAAATTTGTTTCTACCTTGTAATTATCTTCTATGTTACCAGTTCTACCAAAGACATCACCAGAGGCAGATTAAACAAACAGAGATATGCAAATAAATCTTGAAACCTCATTGGAAATAGGCTGATGATAGAGGACAAACGAAGTGACCTTTCTACAAGGTATGCCTGCAGAAGAGAGAAATGCTTGGCTTCAGAGGGAAATTTATACACTGATACCTTCTGTTATTATATGAAATTGAGCTCTGCTTAGAGAGTTTGGCAGTAGCAGTGGCTAAACAAATCTTCCCAGTGTGCCTGTCTCTGCTGGTATATTAACATCCATTTTAGAGGACCCCAGAGAGAAATTTCCAATTTGAAAATTGTTTGCATTCATTAGACACCTTTATTTAGAATGAAAACATCACCAATAACCCAGGAATAATATATCTGGTTGCTAGAATTTAAACTCAATGTCAGAAGAAACTGTAAAATTTCATAGCTTTTTCATTTGGCCATGGTCTAAATTACATGATCATTTAAGTTTGACCCCCCCAAAAAGAAACTGAAACCATGGAAGACAGACATTGGTTGATTATATAAAGGTGATGGGTTAGGATGGAAGTTCCTTTAGAATAGAAATGATCTTCTTTGCATTTGTATCCATAGCATGTAGCACAGAGCATAATATATGTTGTTTGTTCAGTCCTTTCCGTCATGTCTGACTTTTTGTGACCCCATTTGGGGTTTCTCTGCAAAGATACTGGAGTGGTTTGTCATTTCCTCCTCCAGCTCATTTAACAGATGAGGAAACTGAGGCAAATAGGATTGAGTGAGTGACTTGCCCAGGGTCATATAGCTAGTAAGTGTCTGAGTCTGGATTTGAACTGAATTTGAACCATTCAACATGACAGTAATACAAGTCTATGGTCTAATCACTGATGCCAAAGTTGATCAACTCTATGAAGACCTACAACATCTAGAAATAACAACCAAAAAAAGATGTCACATTCATCACAGGGCATTGGAATGCTAAAAATAGGAGAGCAACAGGTGAATGGAATAATAGGCAAGTTTGGCCTTGTCAAGATAACTCTCTGGTTATCACAAATACTCTTTTTCAACAACCCAAAAGGCAACTCTACAAGAATGTCACCAGATGGTTAAAATCAGACTGATTATCTACTTTGCAACCAAAGGTGGAGAAGCTCTATAGAGTCAGTTAAAAACCTGGAGCTGACTGTGGTTCCCATCATCTTGCAGAATTCAGACTTAAATTGAAGGAAGTAGGGAAAACATCAGATCATATAATTTGTTGGATTATTAGAGAAAACAAGGGAGTTCCAGAAAGGCATCTACTTCTGTGCTGCTGACTACACTAAAGCCTGTAACTGTATGAATCACAACAAAATGTAGCAAGTCCTCAAAGAGATGGGAATACCAGATCATCTTACTTATCTCCTGAGGAGACCTTTTGCAGGCCAAGAAGCAACAATTACAACTGAACATCGAACAATTGATTAGAAAAGGAGTGTGACAAGGCTATATATTGTCACCTTATTTATTTAACTTATATGCAGAGCATATCATGCAAAATGCCTAGCTGAATGAATCAAAAAATTGGAATTAAGGTAGCCAGGAGAAATATCAACAATCTCAGATATGCAGAGGATACCACCCTGATGGGAGACAGTGAAGAAAAATTAAGCAGCCTTTTAATAAGGGTGAAAAAGGAGAGAGGATAAAAGCTGACTTGAAACTTAACGTTAAAAAAAACAAACAAACAAAAACCTAAGATCTTGATATCTTGTCCAATTACTTCTTGGCAAATAGAAGAAGTGAAAGTACTGACAGACTTTATAATTCTTGGGCCCAAAGATCACTGCAGATGGTGACTGTAGCCATGAAATTAAAAGACACTTGCTTCTTGGAAGGAAAGCTATGGCAAATCTGAACAGTATGTTAAGAGGCAGAGACATCAGCTTGCCAACAAATGTCCATATAGTTAAACCTATGGTTTTTCCAGTAACAAAATGTATGGCTGTGAGAGTTGGACTATGAGGAAAACTGAGTGCCACAGTATCAACACTTTTAGGATTGTGATGCTGGAGAAGACTTTTGAGAGTCCCTTGGACAGCAATGAGACCAAATCAATCAAATCAATATTTAAAGAAATTAATTCAGACTATTCATTGGAAGGTCAAATACTAAAGCTGAATCCACATAATGAGAAGACAGGATGCAATGGAAAAGACCCCATTGGGAGAGATTGAAGGCAAAAAGGTGATAGCAGAGAATGAGATGAATAGTGTAACTGAAGCAACAAACGTGAACCAGGACAGATTTCAGGAGGTAGCAGAGGATAGATAGGCCTTATATACTATGGTCTGTGGAGTCACAAAGAGTTGGATGTGACTGAACAACTAAACAACAGCAATATATACATACATACTTATATATTATATGCACATATATAATGGGAAATTTTATATTTTATGTATATGTGGCAATATATATTATATATGCATATATACTATATATTATATATGGCAATATATGTACATATTTATTTACTTGTCTACTTATTAGATTGTGAGCTCCTTGAAGGCAGTCTTTTGCCTCTTTTTGTATCCCTAATACTTAGCACTTTACCTGGTACTAATAGGCACTTAATAAATCTTTTTTGACTAGTTCACAAATGTAGGCTTCTTGAGGGCAGAGATCATGGTTTTTTCCCCCTTTCTTTGTATCCCCAGTTCTTAGCATAGTTTTTGGTATATAGGTGCTTAATAAATGACTGTTGACTGACTGAAAGGTCTCATAGTCTTTAGGGTCCAGCTGAAAAGCAAGAATACATCTTCTTTGGTGTCATTTCCACTGATAAAACTATATCCATTTAACAAAGTCAGGGACTCTGGTAGAGAGAACATTCTTTTCTGGGACTTCAGTAGCTGGGTTTGGAGGAGAAGGGTGACAGGGCAACAACAGCAGATGCCATTGCAACATTCCATCTCCACAGAGTTTGCTTCCTAGGGTAATAGCTGCAAGAACTGAGTTGGAAACAGGGCTTGTGGATCCATATATATTCCATTAGATTGAAGTCTCTTAGAGGGCAAGGACTATTTTTCTTTTTTCCTATTTTTATCCCCAGTTAAGTGCTGGCAAATTCTGTTGTTTCATTTTACAGATGAGGAAACTGAGGCAAACAGGGGTATGTGATTTGCCCAGGGTCACATACCTGGTAAGTATCGGAGACCAGAGTTGAAAGATAAGTCTTCCTTCCTCCAGGCCCAGAACTCTATCCACTTCAACACCTAGCTGCCCAATTATTTGTCCACTAACTGACAATTCCTGCTGGTCTGGAGCTTACCTGCCAATTTGTGGCAGTTGGTCAACTGGTGGTAGTGGTGGCAAGGAAAGTGGACCCTTTCTCCACAGTGGTTGCTCCCATTCATGAAAATCTTCAAGGAAGGATTAGAAGTAGGTTGATAGTCTGGAGGGCACTGCAATCTCCAGGGCTCTTAGGTTCACAGTCCTAGGCTAGGCTATTTCCACTGGGGTCTGAATGGAGATTGTAGTCAAGCTGGTAGAGGTAATTTGACTCACCTTTCACATCACATGCTACTCTCTTACTCTCTCTCTCTCTCTCTCTCTCTCTCTCTCTCTCTCTCTCTCTCTCTCTCTCTCTCTTCCCCCCAGTCTCTCTCTTTTTCTCTTTTCTCTTCTTCTCTCTGTCTCTCTCTAACCTACCTGCCTCATGAATGGCAGGTGGTAGAAATGACAAATAAACAAAATTTTTCCCTCCCATTATTAGCACTGAATTTGGAGAAGACTTGAATTTTAATAAGTTGTAGAAAAGCAATTGCTTTTTTACTCTCTGGCAAATGAAATTGAATTTTGGAATGCTATAAATACAGCATTTTTCATGATACCTTTTACATGCACAGGTTAAGAAGTCCTTTGAGGGATATGAAAACAGTGTGATTAAATGAAAAATATTGAAAGAGATTCTTTACTGTATGTGGTTTGTTTAAACTCATGCATGGGTTGTCAGAGTAATACTGAAATCTCATGCCTATTGAGAAGACTTTCATGCTTCATTTTCACACTTATCAAACATTTTTTAGCCACCAAGAAGCAAACAATGTGAATTCTGAACCTGCTGGGTGAAGATGTGCTGAATATGGGCAAATGCCGGAGTCCTAACCAAGCCCTGTGCCCCAGAGATGCTTTGGGAGAGGACTAGGTAGCATTGTTATTAGGAGTACTCAGTCCTGAGGGGAGAAGAAGATTATTGGTAGAAGACATTCCTCCCTTTACCAAAGACAAAGTCATTTCTCATTCTTGACATCATTAAACTCAGACATATTAATGTGGGTTTTTATCTTTGCCATGTTAACTACCATCGCTTTGTCACCAAAGACATAAAAACCATTAGAGGATTCATTCACTCCCACCCACTGTAAATTGCAAGTTGCCTTTTCGTGAGAACTAAAATACCAAACTGTCACGCTTCACACCTTATTTTAACCATTTACCAGAAAAGCACTTGGCTTCCCAAACCTTTTATACACTATTTTCAGACTCAAATGCTAGGCAGCAGAATGAGAGTATGCCCGATTTTAGGAAATACCATGCTCCTGAATTGTTTTATGCAAATTAAGATTTGGTCAATTAAATACATGTGCAAAATCTTCTAGATGCTAAATGCACTTTTAAATTTTGTTTTTATTAATATTTTAATTGTGTCTTGTGAATGTATTTTCCATCACATTTGTTTCTGACTATATCCTTCTCCTTTGTAATAAAGTTGTTGTTTTTTTTAAAGCAGTTTGACAAAACGAATAAAACCATCAACCTTGTGTAACAGTATATATTTCATGTCTCAGAATTCTGCATCTGTTGTTAAGTGCATCAAATCTGTGACATTGCAGGAAGAACACTGAATTTGGAGTTGGGAGGGGGTCCAAGTACAGAATTTCTACTTATCACCTGTGTGATCTTGAGTAAATCACTTCAACTCTCTGGGCCTAAATTTCCCTATCTATAAAATGAGGGGGTTGGCTTAGATGATCTCAAAGACCTCTTCTAGTTCTAGGTCTATGATCCTATAATCTGTTTTGTGGGTTGATATTTTACAACCTGTAATTGTAAACAATTGAGACTAATTTTGCCTCATCATGAAAATCTGTCTCCTTTAAGAGAAAGAATATATAATTACACCTTGAATATTAGATGTTCTTAAAGAAAGGCATAGTACAGGCAAGTAATCTAAGTAATGCAATCTCCCTAATAGCACATGGATTATATTTTAATAGGTTAATCATGTTCAGTATTTGCAGTGATTTCTTTAATATCAGATGTTCCAATTTTAGCAATGATATTGAACATGAACCTGATGTTTCCTCAGAAGCTGGTGGCTGGGGAGAGGCTCTGAAGAGACTTTTTTTTTTGTCTAGAAGCTCCTAGAAGGTGCTTAGAGATAAGCATTTTTCCTTTGTGACCATTAGAGCTACTAAAAATGTACTAGGCCACTTTAAATGACTAAATGCTAATTATCAACCAGCTGTGGGTCTCCCTATAGGAATGAACCCAAGGGAGAAACTAAAGAATTAGAGTAAACAATTATTGGACCATACAAGCTGACTTCAAAAGGTCTTTGCCTTCCTCTTGGAGTGGTTTTGCTCATCAGGAAGCATCCTTTTCTATGAAGGAAAGTGTTAGAGATGGGACATTTATTTTCTTAAGAATTTTTAACTTGTTTTTTTGAATTGATGGATCCAAAACTAAGGGAATAGCTTCCATATGGGGCCCAGAGAATGATCTTTAGGACTAGATTGAGAAAAACAGCACAAACGTCTTCATTTGGTTTCTGAGGCCTCCCAATTGACCATTTCTTTTCAATGACAGGTTATAATACTTGAGCTCCCTTCAATTAGAGAGTAACAAGAAGATATCCAAGGGAATTAATCTACTTCCCCCAGGTTTTCTTCTCTCATCCCAAGAAAAACATGGAGAAAGAATGGGGGGGGGGGGGAAGGAACGCTTAAGAGGCAAAACCATAAGATTTGAAGACAGGCCTTTGGAGAGTCACATAAGGCAGCAAGAACACTGGGTATTAGGATGTGCCAAGATATCCAGAACCACCCACCACTAACTACATTAATACATGAGAATTAAAAGGAAGGAAAAATAAAAGTGAGCCAGCTGTAAACTGCTTTGGAGAATGAATCAGCTTTGGGAATAATTAACCCACCTCCCAGATGCTGCTTCTAGGCCCTCCCACTCCTACCATTGCTTTTTGCCCTTCCACCCCCTCCTGCTTTTCTTCTCCTTCTCCACAATAAAATTGACTTGCCTGCCCAGTTCAGATCGTTTATTCCCTATGGCTATTTAATTTTGCTCAGCCTCTCTCTCTCTGTTGATTTACCCCAGAAGGCTCTGAGTCTCCCGCTAGTAGTGACAGTCTCCATTCCAAACACAGCTTGCCAGAAGAGCTAGGTTAATTTGGCCCCTGCATACACGGTTTTGTTTGTTTTCTTTTCCTTAAGCTTTATTATTCAGCTCCTTCCTTTCATTTCCAAAGTTTTCTACATTTTAGTAATGACCCTGGAACTAGATGGTAACCCATAACTCTTCTCCAAAAGAGGAAAGACACATGATCAGCCGCCAGAGGGATGTAGGTTAGACTTAAGGGAGCACCTCTTGGGAGTTGTTGTTCAGTTGTTTTATTTGTGTCCAACTCTTTGTGACCCTATTTGGAATTTTCTTACAAAGATACTCTTCTTCAACTCATCTTGCAGATGAGGAAACTGAACAAACAGTGTTAAGTGACTTGCCCAGGGTCACACAGCTAGTAAGTGTCTGAGGCTGCATTTGAACTCAGCAAGAGAAGTCTTCCTGACTCCAGGCCCAGCACTCTACTGTCCCCTAACTGCCCCCCTCTTTGGAGTAAAAGTTGTTAAAAAATAAAATAAGTTGCCAAAAGAAACTGGGAAATCTGTTATTCAGGGGATACTTCAGAGTATGAGCAAAATGCATCTTTTCTTCCAGTAGCTTGGATGATGTTGTTTGAACAGAGGCAGCATAGCTTCATAGAGACAGTACTTAGGGTTCACATCCCACCTGACACTCACTGGCCTGACTGTCTGTCCATGGACAAATCACTTAACTTCAGCGAGGATGAGGCTCAGGTCTTTCATTGTAAAATGAGAATAATAATCACTGTTCCTTCCCCAAAGGATTGTTGCCAGGTTCAGTGGAAATCTTCTAAGTACAGTTCTTTGAACCATTTAAAGTGCTGTTATTATTAACAATAATAATAAAGAGCATCATTAGCACTTGCCTGGCTACATCTGATGCTAGCAACAGCAGCTAACTTATATAGCATTTAAAGGTTTGCAGAGTACCTTACTTATGTTATCCCATTTGAGGTTTGATACTGCCCTGAAAGATAATTTCTACAGGTAGTGTTGTTAGCCTTCCCTTTGCAGGGAAGGAAACTGTGTTTCAGCAAAGCTAAATGTCACAATAGTAGTGAATGTCAGAGAAGGAAATTTAGCTGAAGTCTTTCCTAAATCCAAAGCTAGTACTCTTTCTACCATAGCACATACTTAATTGAATTATAAAGTAATAATAATAATAAACTAATTAGCAGGATATGGTAATATCCAGCTGTTGGCATATTTCAGTGAAAGGGAAAGAGAGTAAGTATTTGTATTAATATTAATATTACATGCCAAAAAAAAAAAGAATATGGTCTCATCACAATAACTTCACAACAACCAGGCAAGGTAAGTGCTGTTATTATCTCCATTTTATAGCTGAGGAGACTGAGGCAGATAGCAGTTTAGTGATTTGTGCAGGGTCCTGAAACTAGGTAGGTATCTGAAGTGGGATTTGCACTCGGGTCTTCCTGAGTCCAGGTCCAACGCTGTACCCCCATTAGAGGCAAAGTAACACAGAATTAAATTGGACCCATAAGGGTCAATGGACATCAAAGCTACTCGAGGCTAAGAATTTAACATTTTAAAAAATGGTTGAGGAAGAATCTGTGGGGTAGTAGAAAGATTCCTAGATTCAGAATCTGGAACATGACAACTGGCTTTGAATTTCTACTTTGTCACTTAATAATTGTGTGACTTTGTGTGTGACTTTGAGCAAGTCACTTAACTACTTCAGTTTCCTCATTGGTAAAGTAACCGAGTGGGCTTAGAGAACCTCCAATAAGCATAATGCAATCAAAAGAGTGCAGGATTTGGTGCCAGAGAACTTGGGTTTTCAAATATCAACTATGTCACTCATTACCTATTGACCGTGGGCAAGTCTTTTCACCAGTCCATAAAATGAGGGGTTGAGACTAGATAACCCCTTCTGATTTAAATCTCTGATCCTATGAACCAGTGAAGGATGACATTTTGCTGAGTGCCAAGCAAATTACCCCAAGACTGAAAGTATTCAACTGTTTCATATTCAGAAGGGTGTGAATTCCATGGCAGGGATGTGAGGCAGAAAACTTCCAATGTTATACAGTTCCAAAGTGTTGAGAAAAACATACTTCAGTCAGTAGCTGCTTGGGAGATCCACAGAAACTAAGATCTTGAGTTCTCTCAAAGCTTCTTAAAGTAGCAAGGGAGGAAGATGGCAGAGGCAGCCCAGTCTGTCATACTAGAAAGAAAGACTCCAAAGACAGTGGAGATGTAAACACTGACGGTAGTGTCAGGCAACTCAGCCTTTCATAACTTGCTGTCAAAACTTGTTTGCCTTGTGCTTTTATGTTTTCATTTGATGGAGAGCAGTCAGAGTTGACTTGAAGGAATCAATCCAGCCTTTTACCTTGCTTCTCACTGTCTGCTGCAAAGAGCACTACAAGCATTGTTATTTCTCTACGTTAGGGAAGACAGATCCCTTTGCCACATATGGATCACCTTTACTTCCCCACAGCTATTCAAAAAAATAAAATAAATCTCACAAATGCTTTGGAATTCAAGACTTCAAGGGAACATGCTGACCCACCTCTTCACAAGACCTCTAGATGAACTCGAAGTCAAGGGGTGAGTTTCCCCTTTTAATCGCACAATTTCCTGCCTCTCCCCTTGCATTTGAACAAAATCCATGGGAAAGAGCTACTCCATTGTTTTGGGGTTGCCCCAGCACCATTCTGGGCTTGCCTGTCTTACTTTTTTAACTGGGGGAAGGGTGAGAAGGAGAAGAGAAAAATCCTCAAGGGCCAGGAGTTCATACATGTGAGCTAGGGGGAAGGAGATGGGAATAACATTTGTCTAATTTCTCTGTCTCACAAAAACTATATTTGACCCCTTTCTTCTCTTTCTTCTCCTGGAGGGTTCTTATAAAAATCTCTTGAGTCATATTATTCATTTGGTTTAATGTCTTGTAGCTGGAATTTAAGCCATTTGGGACCTCTCATCCCTTACCTGCTCTCAATTCTGGATTGCCTGGAGTCTTGGAAATCAGTGCCCCATAGGGATGGTTTCTGTTGCTTGTGAGGCTCCCTACAGCCTTTCTTCATAGATGTTTAACTTTAAGAGACAAACAAAGTATTATTTGACCTTCCAAGAAATCTCAGCATTGGTACATTTTTAATTCAAAGCTCAGGACATAAGACTGAGAAATACAGTAGTATTGACTCTTTTGGTGGGGGATGGGAAAGTGTCTGGTACCCTTTCTATTTACTGGATTCTCACCAAATCTGGAATTCCAGAAGCAAAGACGTTATGCCCTAGGTGTTAATAACAAAAATCAAATGGTAAAACATGTGACATTCCTATGTGAACCTTGGACCAAGAACCTTAAGACAGCTTACAATGGTGACTGAACTGAGAGTGAAAATATCTTCTAGAGAGTGAAAGTATCTTCTAGACTCCTGGTCTAGACCCATTCCAAAGAAGTGAAGAAATTACAACAAAATAATTATCTTGGCTATGGGCAAGACTCAGAGATAAAGTAGTGATCTTTCAGTGTTAGGTTTCAGTCAATCTGGGAAACTCACTATCTAGGAGAATTATTTTCTTTTTTTTTAAATAGTATAAATATTTTTTATAGTATAAGATGACTTCCATCTACATGTTGGCATGTGGGTATGTTCAAAGTGAAGTGGAGAACTAAAGGATCAGCATATATCAGGGCAAATTATAGAGTCAATAGTCTAGTTCACTTATCACAATTTGGAGGAGGGCATCTTTACAAATAATTTATAAAACCCATTCTTTTTTTATTTTATTTTTTATTTCTATTTTTTGGAGGGCAATTGAGATTAAGTAACTTGCCCAAGGTTACATGGCTAGGTTTTTGTTTGCGTGTGTTAAGTGTCTGAGGCCTGATAGGAGTTCAGGTTCTGACTCCAGGGCTGGCGCTCTACTCACTGTACCACCTAGCCACCCCCCATTCTTTTTTTAAATTCAATTTTATTTTATTTTTCAGTTCTTAATTCTCTCCCTCCTAACTTCCCCTCTCTCTACCCATTGAAAAAGCAAGGAAAACAAACCAAGAAAACAAAAACAAAACAACCCACCTGTTATAAACAGTGGCAGGTGGTAAAACAATGGCTAGAACACTATGCTGAAAGTCAGGACAAGTTATTTAAGCTTCCTATGTCTTGGTTTCCTTATCCCTCAAATGAAAAGAGATAGAGTAGATGGTCTCTGAGACCCTTTCCAAATGATCCAATGGCTGTGGAGAAGCTTTTTGTTGGTTGGCTATTGAGTTATTTCAGTCATGTCTGACTCTTTGTGACTCCTTTTGGGATTTTCTTGGCAAAGATACTGAAGTAGTTTGCTATTTTCTTCTCCAGCTTGTTTTATAGGTGAGGAAACTGAGGGAAACAGGATTAAGTGACTTGCCCTGGGTCACACAGCTAGTAAGTTTCTGAGGCTGGATAAGAATTCAGGAAGAGAAGTCTTCCTGACTTCAAGTCCTATCAGCACTTCAGCACTCTATCCATGTCAACACCTAGCTGTCCCATGTAGTTGAGAATTAGGGAGTGACATCCCTCTCCTTAAATGTTTATATTTATGAATAAATTTTGATATATACTAAAACTCCTTGGTGTTGTATCATTTCAGTCATGTCTGACTCTCTGTGATCCCATTTGGGGTTTTCTTGGCAGAGATACTGGTGTGGCTTGCCATTTTCTTCTCCAGCTCATTTTACAGATGAGGAAACTGAAACAAACAGGGTTAAGTGATTTGCTCAGGTTCACACAGCTAATAAGTATCTGAGGACAAACTTGAACTTCCTGATTCCAGGCCCTGTTCTCTATCCACTTCCCCATCTAGTGCTCCTGTAGGAAAGTAACTTCTCTCAACCTCAATTTCCTTATTGTAAGCCAAGACTATATTAGGGAGTACTAAACCCTTTCAGCTCTGAAATTCTTCCTCTTGGACTCTTCTGTCCTGATTATTGAGCTCCTCATATGTGGCTCACTATATATAGGCCTCATCAGCTGCCCTACCCTCTCCAATTCAGAAATGATAATCAAATCAATACTGCCACTGTTACTGGAAAAGATAAGTCAAGTTGCTCCCCTCTGGTTCCACTTATATCCCTGCTATTTTTTTTAAGACAAAATGTCCCTCCTTGGTGTCTCCTCCCCTATATAAATTGTCTTTCTTTACTAGAACGTAATATTCTTGAAGACAGTGACTATCTCTGATTTTGTAGAGATTATTATCTTTTTTGTAGAGATTATTATCTTTACAAGATTTTGTAGAGATTATTATCTTTACAAGAACCCTCTGAGGTTGGTGTTATGGGAATGAAAATTTAAGATCTTCCCTGCCCCTAGGCCCTTTGATAGGCTTAACAGGAGGCTTGTTTTTCAGGAGAAACTTTGTGATTGGGCAGTGAGTCAAGAGGGTTGTTACATTCTCTGAGCCAGGAGAAGGCTATATAAACCCTTATGTGAGGCTTTGCTTTGGGGCTCACTTTGAGAAGTGTTGTGTGATTTGACCAGACAAGACTCTGAGCAGCCATTGAGAGCCCCCTGGCTTTGAAAACCCAGATGTTGATGCTTCCCTCTCTGGTAACTGTGACTAGGTATGGATGTATGTAATGGTCAGATAGTTAGAGGCCTGTCTGCTTGAAATGTTTCTCTTTCTTCTTGTAACTTCTGCCTATCTGTGTAGTCTGAAGTTCGGGGTGCTGACTTTTTCCCCCTGAACTAGGTAAATGATATGTTTGATTGATTAAAGAGAGATTGTTAACCCATTTTGAGTTGCTTTCCTTTAGAAAAGCAGATCTAAGAGCCTGTGTTAGCAGCTACCCTGGGAATGTTGGGGTGCTTGCTGCTACAGTTGGTTATAATTTATTATCCTATCACAAATGAAGAAAAATGAAGCTCAGAGAAGTTAGATCATTTTTTTGGTAAGGATTCTTGGACTCAACAATTACCAGTGGACCAAGAAAAGTAGCACTGTATAGTGGAAAGCAAACAGGAATAGATGTCAAAAGATCTGAATTCAAATTTTGAGTCTGCCACTTAACAACCCGCATGGCATTGGACTAGTCACATAAACTTGATAAGCCTAAAAATCCTCTTCTATGAAAAGGAGATATGATCTGCTTGGCCATCCTCCCTGGAATGTTGTGAGGACCTAATAAGATAATATATCTGACAGTGTTCTGTAAACTCAGAGATAAGACATACTTCCACTGTAATTGAATAAATTACTTAATTCTTAGTAAATCTGAATGAAGATTGAGAAAGCAAGATATAGAAAATTTAAAGCAAACAAATCTAATTTGGCCATAAAGGAGGGGAAAGGGAAGAGAATAAGCATTTATTAAGTACCTATTATTGCCAGACACTGTACACTATACACTTTACAAATATCGTCTCATTAGCAAATATTGTCTCTTCACAGTAACCTCGTAAGGTAGTGCTATTATCTTTTCTTTCAAAAATGAAGCAACTGAGGCAGACAGAGGTCAAGTGACTAGTCCAGGGTCACCCAGATAGTAAGTGTCTGAGGCCATATTTGAACTTAGGTCTTCTTGACTCCAGGCCCAGTGTTCTATACACCGCACCCGCCTTCCTTCAGAAAAGCACGTCAGAAGCAAAAAGAAAAAAAAAATTGAGCAAACTTGTCATTGAGAAATACTAGTTAGTAATGGAAAATTAAGGACTTTCTTTTCATTTCCATTTGAGCATTTATCAGTGCTTGCAGTTCTATTTTCAGTGTTGGGTTATACAGTAATATGCTTCTACCTCCAACTATTTAATATAATTTCTAAGAAGCTATAAAAATGCTGAAAATGTTTTATTTTTTCTATCAATGTTTATCATCCTCTAGCATAAGACATCCCTACTATAGTGAACATTTATTAAGTACCTATTGTGAATAGAACACTGTGCTAAATATAAACAAATATAAATCCATTTAAGGGTCTTTTCATAAGGAGGAGTTTAATGGTGAAAAAGAAAAAGAATGCTTTTATGTAGCCTAAGAGATTTATATTAGTTGTTAGAGGATGTAAGATATTGCTGCTGTTATAGATAAACACTTTGTTACTTAATCAGAATGACATTTTGATACTTAATCTAAGGGAGGAAATTTTTTTGTTTCAATATATGCTAATATATGTATATAAACCCTGATATGAGGGTATATATGTATATAAAGAAACATAGCTTCCAGACAGGATTTAGACAGCTTTTGGAGAAGGAAAAAAAATATGTGGTTTAAAACATAAAGACTCAAGTCTCTTCATAAACTATACAGAATATTGCTTCATTTGTGTGGAGAACAGTTTAATGTTATAATAAGGCAGAGAAGATCTTTTATTTATTAAAAACTAGAGAAATATGAGTGTGAAGAATCAGTTTTAAGGGAACCAAAAAGACAGATAACTATATTGAAGACTTGAGAGCTACAAAGCATTATGGTATATTTGCTAATTTGCATGGGCATATTTTATGACTAAAGAGGGTAAAACTAAAAACATGAGATGTGTAAACATCTGGAGTCTGAGGTATGATTTTTAAAAGAACTATCCATTTAATACTGCAAAGTTGTAGAGCTGTGACTTTTGAAGTAAATTATAAATGAGTTCTAAGCCCATGAATTTTCCTCTCATGGGCTTCTCTGCCAGGTTTCTCTAAGTGTGGCCATGCCCACTTTTTACCATAGATACTACGTTCATTGGTGGGAAAGTGTGATCCAAGATTATTTATTTGTTTTTTGTGTAATTTTATTACTTAATACATTTTAAATATTTTATTATCTTTTTTTTGCCTTATTGTTAAGTAAATGGTTGTTTAAAAATCTAAAAATGTCATTATTGTGAATGGCTTGTGTAAATATCACATGCTGAAAAAGCTGTTTCTTCAGAATTCTGATAGTCAGAAGTTAGATGATAGAAAGCTTCAGTTGACTGTTTCCTAACTGATCAGTGACAATGGATTTCATTGGCCAAGAGCTCCAGAGACAGCCAATGCTCTTCCATGTCAAAGAGGGCTGGAGAAAGGTCTATTGCCCTCTGCTGCCATCTCTGGTCTGAGAAGGAAAAGCAGAGAGGTCTTTGCGCTGTATTGGTTATTTTGATGAAAAGGCTTGAAAGGTCTGTTTGATCTATGTTGCTGTGAACTATGCTCTAATTGGACAGGGCAGCACCTGGATGAATGAATAACTTGCTGAGCTGGTCTGTATAGTCTAGAGATAGGCAGTTTCATAAGCTTTGCAGTTCTCTGGCTTAAAAAGAGCTGCTATTCACAGTAAGGGCTAACACTTTCACTTTAAGGGTGATGATTAAACTGAAAGAGATTATAAATGCTTAGTAATAATAATAATAATGAATAGTAAAGCACTTAGCATAGTACAGTGCCTGGCACATAGGAGGAGCTCTATAAATGTCAGCTATTATCATTGTTGCTGTTTCATTATACAGCCCTTACTATGTATCAGACATGGTGTTAAGAGCTTTCTTAGTGGCTGGTTGTGCAAATAGAATATGCTTGGATGTGAGCTCAGGATCTAGATGAGTGAATAGAGGACATGTTTTTTTTTTCTCTCCACAGGGTAAACTTTAGGAACTAAGAGGGTTTGAATGTAATCGTGTGATGATGAGCCATCTCTAGGAACAGATCTGCCAGTGTGAAAATGAGTTGGAGTGAGTAAGCCAAACCTAGAGAGAAGTGGGGTATTGACATTCTGTACATGAGGGGCAATGTATCTGCATTGATATAAATATCAATTAGTGATATTGATATATATATATATATATTTATATTTTGCAACATTGTAGACAGTGTTCACATATCACTTGGTAGCCCCATTATGATGGTAGCTTTGTCATATTACCTAAGCAAGAATGGAGACAGAAGGTGACAACAAAGTTCCCACCTCAAGGAACTCAGAATCAGCAGGAGGGATAAGACACCACTGTTGGTAGACATAATATACCATGTTATACGGTAAGCATATTAGAAAAGCACAAATCAAGGAGCCTTGTGAGGTCTGAGGTTCAAATGCTTATTGCAATAACAAAAGTCAAATGATGATATCACCAAATCACTAATCAAAGGTGTGAAGTGTTCTTTTACACATGTGCCTTGGCCATACCTGTTCTTCTATGTATATCCTCTTAAGTATAATCTGTCTATCTGCAAGTATATGTTTATAGTTAACATGGATAGAGGGTAAAAGTCTCAGTTTTCTCTGGAACCTGTGATTGATTGGCTATATCATCCATGAATAGGTAAATATAGCATTTTTTCTAATCACTGACAGAAGGCTTCTTTTGCTTTTTAAGCTGGGGCATTTACTTTAGGCTCACCTGTTCAGTTCTGTACCTCTTGAGCAGTCCATCTGGATTCAAGGGGCTCTCGTTGGTCTCAGATCAGAAATCCTCACTAGGGATCCAAACCCCTGGTCCTTTCTTTTTATTATCGTCACTCTCCAAGGACTTGTTAGAGACCTTTGTGGCTGGAACCCTGGCTTCTGGCATTTTCTCTTAAACCCAATGTTTTCCTTCTACCACCAAATGAAGGACATCCAGGAAAGAAGGCTGTTTCTTTATTATATGCACACTGAGTTGAATTATAGTGTACACTAAATTAATGAGGCAAAAAAACCCAAGATCATTGTGAGAAGGGGTTTTGTTTGTTTGTTTGTTTTTACATCTAAGAAACACTGCCACCTAATGGTTTGAACATTGGTTTGAAGCTCAGAAGAGTTAATTCTCAAGCCATAGACTTGATGTCACTTAAACTTCTTTGGGTATTAGCTGCTTTCTGTGTATAATAAGAAAATGTGTTTCCATACCATGTGTGAATATCCACACAAATTATCTCTAAAAGATAAATCCTCAGCCTAACACTCTTATTCCAGTTTTTCTGGTGCATAAGTTCACCTTATCCAGTTGCTTCCAGGAGAAGAATCACTGTTATTTTCTTCTACTGCAAAGTATGTATATGAGATTGTTCTTGTACTTAAAAAACAAACAAATTAATGACTTTCAGAAACCTTTTACACTGTATCTTTAACCACTGGTTAAAGAGTTAGCTCAATCTTTGTAAAGTGTTTTTAGTCACTGAGAGAAATACCAAATAAAACATAAGATACAATTTAAACTTTATTTATTTTTTGCTTTCTCATTAGGGTGGGGGAAGAGGAAGGGAGAGGAGATGGATTTTCCTCAAATAAAATATAATTTTAAAAACTATATTTATACTCTAATTGTTGAGATCAGACTTTCATAAAGTCAATCACTTTGAAAACAGAAAAAAAAGGAGTCAAGATAGTGGAGTAGAAACAGGACTTCCATAAGGCTCCAGCTTCCACCTCCCCCAATTCATGTAAAAGGGGACTCTGAACAAACTTTGGAGCTACAGAACCCACCAAATGACAAAGAGAAGCTAACCTCCCACTGAGGACAACCTGGCAGGCCAGCAGGAAGTGGACAACGCAGATATCTGGGAGCTGATGCAAGTCCTTCTGAGAGCCACAGGTCTTAGCCCCAGGGCGGCCTGACCAGCTGCAGACTGGAGGGACTTCAGTTCACCAGCAACTGTGGCAATTTCCAGAATTATCAACCCATAGATGTTAAGGACAAAGTGAGAGGTCAGTGCAATGTGGATTTTGGGATCCAATTGTTTGGGAGTGACATTGGCTTTTGACCCCGGGCGAGAAGTGGCTGAGGCACAGAGGCCCTGCAGCCATGTGGCTGCTTCAGCTACTGGCCTGTAGATTGTAAGGGGACCAAACAACCAGTGTGAGGGGTGCTTTAACCTGCTTAGATATGGATTGCAGTCTGGGGTGGAGGTCCTGGGGTGTGTGACCAGCTTACCAGAGCGTGTGGAGGCTTCAGAGAGGGCACCCAACTTATACCTTCAGCAGCTGAGAAAACCCCAGCATTTGGGACAAAGCTCCCCTGTCTGGTAGCAGAGTCCTACTGTGGCAAAAAGCCCAAAAGTCAAGTAATTGAGTGGCAACATGAGCAAACAAGGGAAGCAAAGCAAGCAGAGCAACCCAACTTTATACTCCTATTTTGGGGACAAAAAGGATCAAAGCATGGAACAGGAGGAAGACAACAAAGTCAGAACTCTTATACCAAAAGCTTCCAAGAAAAATACAAGCTGGTTACAGGCCATAGAGGACCTTAAGAAGGATTTTGAAAAGCAAATAAGAGAAGTGGAGGAAAAATTGGGAACAGAAATGAGAACCATGCAAGAAAATTATGAAATGAGAGTCAACAACCTGACTGAAGAAAATAACACCTTAAAAATAGACTAAATAAAATGGCAAAAGAGGCTCAAAAAGGCAATGAGGTGAGGTGGCTAGGTGGCACAGTGAGTAAAAGTGCTGGCCCCAGAGTCGGGAGGACCTGGGATCGGTTCCAGCCTCAGAAAATTAGCACCCACACATAAATAAATAACTAGCCATGTAAGCTTGAGCAAGTTACTTAAACCCAATTGCTTAAAAAAAAAAAAAAAAGGCAATGAGAAGAATGCCTTATAAAGCCGAATTTGCCAGATGGAAAAAGAATCTCAAAAGCTCACTGAAGAGAATCATTCCTTCAGAATTAGACTGGAGCAAATGGAAGCTAGTGACTTTATGAGAAATCAAGATGCTGTTAAACAGATCCAAACAAATGAAAGAATAGAAGGCAATGTGAAATATCTCGTGGGAAAAACCACTGACCTGGAAAATAGATCCAGGAGAGATAATTTTAAAATTATTGGACTACCTGAAAGCCATGATCAAAAAAAGAATCTAGAAGTCATCCTTCAAGAAATCTTCAAGGAAAATTGCCCTGATGTTTTAGAACCAGAGGGCAAAATAGAGGTTGAAAGAATCTACCAATCACCTCCTGTAAAAGATCCCAAAAAGAAAATTCCTAGGAATATTATAGCCAGGCTCTGGAATTCCCAGATCAAGGAGAAAATATTACAAGGAGCCAGGAAGAAACAATTTGAATGTTGTGGAAGCACAATCAGGATAACACAGGATCTGGCAGCTTCTACACTGAGGGATCAAAGGGCTTGGAATGTGATATTCTGGAGGTCAAAGGACCTTGGATTAAAACTAAGAATCACCTACCTAGCAAAACTGAGTATCATGTTCCAGGGGAAAATATGGTCATTCAGTGGAATAGAGGACTTTCAAGCATTCTTGAGGAAAAAACCAGAGTTGAATAGAAAATTTGACATTCAGATACAAGAAGCAAGAGAAGCATAAGAAAGTAAACAGGGAAAAGAAATCATAAGGAACTCATCAAAGTTGAACTATTTATATCCCTACATGGAAAAACGATAATTGTAACTTATGAAACTTTTCTCAGTACGAGAATAGTTGAAGGGAATAGAAATGTGTGTGTATATATTTATATTGTATATATACATACATACATATATATGTCTATATAGGAGGATATGTGGGCATATGAATATATATGTCAATGTGTATATATGTGTGTACAGGTACACATAGATAGAGGGCACAGGACCAGTTTAATGGGAAGGGATGATACTTAAAAGGTGAAATTAAGAGGTGAGAGAGGAACATAATGAGAGGAGATGGGGAGAGACAGGGTGGGGTAAACTATCTCATATAGAAGAGGTAAGGGAAAATGGTTACAATGAAGGGGAAGAACAGGAAGTCAAAAGGGAATGGGTCAACCTTATTCTCATTGAATTTGGCTTAGGGAGGGAATGACATACACACTAAATATGGTATCTCACCCTACAGGATAGTAGGGGGGAAGGAGAGAGGGGATGATAGAAGGGAGGGCAGGCTGGGGGAGAGCAAAGTTGGAAGCACCCACTTTTGAAAAGGGACAGGATCAAAGTAGAGAATAGAACAAGTGGGAGGTGGGATAAGAGGGAGGGAAATATAGTCAGTCTTCTACAATATATCCCCTATGGAAATGTTTTACATAGCTACACATGTACAACCTATATTGAATTGCCTATCTTCCCAGAAAAGGTGGGTGACAAGGGAAGAAGGGAATGAATCTGGAACTCAAAGTTTTTAAATCAAATGTTTAAATATGTGTATGTATATATATATATATATATATATATATATATATATATATATATATAATTATTAATATTATTTTACATGTAACTGGGAAATAAGATATACAGGCACTGAGGCATAAAGATCCACTGTGCCCTACTCAAAAGTCAGAGGGGGTATGGGAGAAGATATGGGAGAGAGCAGATTGGAGGAGGGGATATCCAGTGGGATCGCTATATTGGGGTGGTAGGTAGGGAAAAAATGGGGAGAAAATTTGTAACTCAAAATCTTGCGGAAATGAATGATGTAAACCAGAAGCTAATAAAGCCCTTGATTAAAAAAAAGAAATTATAGCAAAAAATTAAAATAAAAAATAAATGAAGACAAAAAAATAGAAAAAAAAGAGGGACCCCCAAGGAAAATAGTCCCCAACTTAATGTACTTCATTCCATAAGTAAAGTTTTCCTCAGTACCTCATTCACATAATTGTATATAAAATAGGGCAGCAAATTAGAAGCTGTGATGACACACTAACAATTATGAAAAGTCCCAGGTAACAGGCAGGAGACAAAAGAACTGTGAAAGGTGGAATAGTAGGAATGAGTCCCACACCTCAACCCCAATTAATTCAATTATTGATATACTATAATACTCTGATACCTTTATCAAGTAGGACTATATCTTTCAGTTATAGCATTAACCAACCGAAGAAGTTAAGTAAATGTGAAGAATTCCCAGGCATCCCTATTTAATCAGTCAACTGAAAGGCATAAAATAGATGTGAACAACCTAGTTATGCAAGCTGAGAAGCACTGAGGTGCTTTAAGTCACTGCAGGAAATTAAGTGATGAAATGTACTGGGATGGAAATGTACTGGTTGAAAGAATTAGACCCTCCACTGGACTTATGTATATCAGAGAAGGAGATTCCATCAGAAACATCCTATCACATGCATCGGGAGTCAAGCTTTGGAAGTGCTTTGAGAAGTCTTGGACTTGTGCCAGTACCAGAGAATACCATGGTGGGGTAGGGGAAGGGGAGAGAGCCCAAGAAGCAATATGTCACTTCTCCCCACTCCATGTTATAATAGAAACTGGACTAACAACAAACAATGCATTCAACCAGGAACTTAGAGAAAACCAACTAGATACACTGAGGAAAGGCAGCTTTAATACTTGACAAGAGCCCTGACCTTCAAGACCCATCAAGGAACTACAAATATTTTGGGGAAAATTCATGAGGACTCCACAAAAGGATAAAAGGACTTCTATCCAACTTGGAGCTGTGATTCATCCCTTTACTATTATATGTGCTCTCTAAACTTGAATCCCCTTTCCTCTGGACCCTTTATTTGTGTCCCATACTTTGGAAGAAATGTTTTTGTATCACCTATTCTTGCTGTACTACCTTAGTAAATACTCATTTCTAAAAGCTAATTAATTCTGACTAACTGATATCAACCTAATAATTAGTGGAAGAATGTGTTAGTGGAGACTTATTGGTGATAGTACTAGAAAACCACCACAAACTCCTCAAAGATGCCACCAGAACTCCGAGGAAAGAGTCAGTCAACCTCTGAAGACCCAAATAACTAGTGAGTGTTGGATTTGAGAAGTGCCCCTGGAGGGGATGCTATACTGCAAAAGGGAAATCTAAAACCACAACACTATGGAACCATTGGGAGGAACAAATAGTCCTATATATTGCTATAGGCTAGGAGGGTATCAAAGAACTATATAGCACAATACAATCATTGATGTTTATAATGATGAACCTGAGTTATGAAGAAAAGGCTAAATTTTGGTCTATATAATCTAAGAAGGTACATAATCTATTTTTAAAACAAAGTATGCCCTATAAAATGTTCAGCTTAAATTAACTAGAAAATTCACTAATATGGAACAATTTCATTGCTTGTAGATGAGTTGTTACTGTTATGACAGGTAATGTGAATGGTAGATAGTAAATGCATATATGATAGTGTTGCCAGAGTCATATATTCACCTATACCCAGTTCCTTTCTGAGATTTCTGCAATCCACAGAATTTACCAGCATGTCATGTCATTAATTGATTAATTAACCATTTGGGGTGGGATGTAATGTAGTATATAATTTGACCACCAGATGGTGCTTGTACTACATATATGTAATGTGCCCCCTTCTTTGGGCCCACTTTTCTTTTCCAAGCCTCAAAACAATAGGGAATGAATGAATGAACCAACGAATGAACGAACGAAAGAATGAATGAAGCATTTATTAAGCACTTACTTTGTGCAAATACAAAAGTAAGTCAGTCCCTGTTTTCAAGGAGCTCACACTCTAAAAGGGGTAGAACATGGAAGGTTTTTAGCAATAATTCAAACTGAAAGATCCCATTGTCCTTAGGGTGTAGCCAGCAAAGCAGATGTTTCTTTAATGTCATTTCCACTGAAGAGATCATATCAGTTTCTTTTCTTTCTTTTTTTTTTTTTAAAGCAATTGGGGTTAAGTAACTTGCTCAAGGTTACACGGCTAGTCATTATTTATGCGTGGGTGCTCATTTTCTGAGGCCGGATCTGATCTCGGGTCATCCCAACTCCGAGGCCGGCGCTCTTACTCACTGCGCCACCTAGTCGCCCCTTTAGGGCAATTGGGGTTAAGTAACTTGCCCAAGGTTACAGGACTAGGTTTTTGTTTGTGTGGATTAAGTGTAGGAGGCAGGCTCCGAACTCAGGTCCTTCTGACTCTCCAGGGCCGGCGCTCTATTCACTGCGCCACCTAGCCGCCCCGATCATATCAGTTTCTAATGGTGAACCATTTGATGTTGCCAAGGACTTTAGTGTCAAGAACTTTCTTTTCCTGTGTCTTCAATAGCTGTGACTATAGTTAGTACCTATGGGAACAATTGTCAGGCTGCCCCTCTGCAATGGTTGCTTCCCAGGATGAAGACTGATGGCACTGGGCTGGAATCATTGCTATTCCTTTCATTCAGACCTTGGGCTCTCTCTATCAGGGTCTGAGGGGAGATATTAGCCAAGGTGGCAGTGGTAGCTTAACTTGCTTGGCACTTGGTGCCTCCTGTCTCTTCCTGAAGCCTTGATGCTTTAGGTAGCCTGGCTTGCTTGCCTTATGTGCAACAGTTGGTAGGGGTTGCTTCTGTGGTTGATAACTGAGGGCTGGACTGAAAATAGAACCAGTGGTCTGGGGATGCTGCCACTCCCAGGGTCCTTGTGCCTATCTGACTGTTGGTAGCAATTGGTCAGCAGCCGTTACTAGTGTTGACAAGGAAGAAGGGCCCACTCTCCACAATGATTTCTCCTTTCAATGATGGTTGTGGGGTTAAAGCAAGAAGCAAATCTGGCAGTTTTTTGAGGGATGGGGGACATTCTTGGGCTCAGGTTGTCTCCATCAGGGTTTGAGAAGAGATGGTGATCAAGGAAGTGACAGTGGTTTGACTCGCTCCTTAGATGCTGTCTCCTATCTCACCCTCAGGGTGCCTTGTTTCAGCTAGCTAGATTGTCTTGCCCTGTGTGAATGTATCCTCCTAAGAATTTAGGAGTATGATCAGAAATATGTTCAAAGTTACCAAAATGGTTAATCTTTTTTATCACTAATGTAAGCCCACTCTTTTACTTTGGGAAATTATTCTTCTCATTGCTCCTCATTCATATGATTTGGCAATGTCCTTAATAAGTCATGTGATTTCTCGAACCACTCTAAGGTAACCAAATAAGGTAGCACAGGAAAAAAAAAACAACCCAGCAAAAAACTGTAACCAGTCTTCAAATAGAAAAGTCAGGGTTCTTTGTACTTTGGACCCTTCACTTCCCCCCATTACCTCCACACCTCTTCTAAGCCTATAGAAGGATGAAAGAATCCAGAAAAGATTTGGCAGTTTTGAGAAAACACTGACATCCCTTTGGTAACTCCTCTAATGGTCTGGGGAGTGGGGTCACTTGGTTTTAATATCACTGTGACTGTGGATCAGGCTGAGTTTGCCTCCGCTTCATCAGGAGTGAATCTGATCCACAGTATTCTGTTTCCCATCTGTTTTAGGTTCCCAGAACTCTAAGTCTCTATTTGGATCCCCAAAGTCCTCCAGGAGGAGTCTCGATTCTCCATTCACTCCACCCCCATTGGACTATAACAAGAGCAATATGTCGCTCTCTTTCCCTGATCCACAGGAAAATCTAAACAGAATCTGGGCAGGAATCATTTTTCCACCTGAAGACCTCAACTTGTGACAAGAAGTCTCTTCCAAGGGAAAAGGAAATTGAAAAATCTGAGGACTCTATGAAGTATGGACATGCATGCCTTTTCTAACTTTCTTGAACCCTGATGACTTTTTTATCTCTGTCACTCTCAGAAGACCTTTAAAACACATTTTACACTATAAACAGGTCTAAAATCTTTATTGAATTCTTTCACTCAGTAAAAACTTATTAAAGTATAACTAAAATAATGCTAAGAATTGAGGATACAAATTAAAAAAAACAACCAAAATAATTCTTGCCCTCAAGCAGCTTATATTCGTATTACATTAAAATGTAATATTCATATTACATAAATATATCAGATATATACATATATATTGCAGGTATTATAGAGAATGTGGACTTCTTGAACACTTCTCTTTCCTCTTCCTCTACTCTTCTATGCAATCTGTTACCAAATCCTGTTGGTTTTCTTACCATAATACCTATCACATCTGGATTTTTCCTTTCTATTCTTAGTGCCACTACTCTAGAATAGGCACTAATTATCATCTGCTTGAACTACTCTGGTTCCAGCCTCCTCCCTGCTCTTATCTCTAGTCTCTTCCTCTTCCAATCCATCTTCTACAATGATGTCAGTTTAAACATTATTATTAACAGATATGACCAGTTTTATTCACTCAACTGAATAAAACCTTTGAGTGGCTCCCTATTGCCTTCATGGTGAAGTTCAAGCTCCTAGCTTAGGCAGTTCAAGGTCTTTCCCAATGATCTCTCCTTACCTGCCCAGACTTTCCTCACACCACCCTCTTTCACATAGGTGTCATTTTCATCAAACATTTGTAATCCCTTATGCATGACTAGTACTTTCTCACCTCTCTGGTTTAGCTCAGATCACTTTCTATGTTTGGAATATTCCCCTCACTCTCATCTCTGCCTGTTGAAATCTTGCTAGGATATCCATTCCTTTGGAATGGCTTTCAAAAAGCCAAGGTCATTTCCTCTGTAGGAGGACACATTATAACCTTAACAGGCCCTTGATTCACTTATTTTAAAATCCTAGACTTTAGTGTTGAAAATTCTATTGTTCATTCTTTTTGCTCCATTCTTCCCTATGATTAAAGAAAAGGAAATGTTTAATCCCTCATTATTATACATATTATACATTTTGTTGAAGGAAGAATGAAATTATTAGCAACTTAACTCCTATCTCAGGGAGGGCAGATTGGTTTAAAAGATTCTAAACTGATCAGGAAGCACTTTGCACTCATAAAATGTCTCCAAATCTTGGTTGGTGTTTAACTTTTAGATTATTATCTGTCATTGACTAGGTGGGGAAGGTGGAAGGAGGGCACTCTCTTCTCCGAATTAAGGATGATTCAGATCAGTCCTTATGATTTATGTTCTTAGTTTTTAAAAGGTTTTTTAAAAAAGGTAAAATGGGCTTCAGGTATCTTGTTTCTCAAAGGCTCACTGAATTAATATTTTAATCAAGATCTATACTAACATGCCAATCTCAGAGCTTACTCCTCTACTGGAAAGATGTCAATGCAAAGGAGGAAAAAACTGAGAAAAACCCGGCAAATAATGGAGACAAAGGAGACAGATACTTCCGAAGATCTTCTACTTTAACCTAGGATTGCCAGAAGGCAAAAATATGACAATACTGTAGGTTGACATGTATTTATATTTAAGGATATGTGCTTTATTAGTGTGATGTCCCACCATGGCCTGTTAGATGGTTTCTGAAAGGCATGGTGGCTGATGAGTTTGTCACCCTGAGGCCAAGATAGTGGTAAACCCCTGCAAAGTTAACTAAGCTGGCCTTCAGACAATTGATATGTAGATACAAAAAGCGGCAAAAGCCAGTTGCTGCCCTCAAGGAGTTTACAATCAAATGGGGGAGACAAATGCAAACAAATATATACCTAAAAAGCTACATATAGGATAAACAGAAAATAAGAGAGAGGCTTCTTGAAGAAGGCAAGACTTTAGGTGGGGCTTAAAGAAAGTCAGGGAGTCAATAGTCGAAGTGGGAGAGGGAGAAGAGAGCATTCTGGGCATCAGGAATCAGAGGGAATGCCCACAGTCAAGAGATGGAGTGTCTTGTTCATGGAACAGGCAGGAGATTCTGAGAAGAACATGTTGGGGAATAAGGTGTGAAAAGACTGAAAAGGTAGGAAGGGGCTGGGTTATTAAGGGCTTTGAATGCCAAACAGAGCATTTTATATTTGGTCCTGGAGGTGATAAAGAGTCACTGGAATTTATTTAGAAGGGGCCAGTGACATGATTGGACATGTGTTTCAGGAAAAGACCTCTAGCTCTATTAATTTGGACTTCTTGAGAGCCAAGGATCATTTCCATTATACAAAAAAAGCACCAGAGTAGGACTTCCAATGGATAATGGCAGCTAGGTCATATGGGTGATAGAGTGCTGGGTGTGGAATTTGGAAGAACAGAGCTTAAATCCAACCTCTGACACTAGCTGTGGGACCCCTGACAAATCACTTACCTTCTGCTTGCCTCAACTTCCTCAACTGTAAAATGGGGATGATCATAGCACCCACCTCCAGGGTTTTTGTCAGGATCAAATGAAGTAACACATGTAAAGCACTTTGTAAACCTTAAAACACCATTTAAAGGCTAGTTATTATTATTATTATTATTGTTATTAATCACAGGATATCACATAGTATCAGTTGGGGATTTAGTAGCCATCTACTCCAACTCAAACCTGGAAAGGAATTCCCTTTACCTGATATATTTTTAGTATTCCACTCCAGCTCATTTTGCAGATGAGGAAACTGAGGCAAAAAGTGTTAAGTGACTTGCCCTCTAAGTGTCTAAGACCAGATCTGAAGTCAGGAAAATGAGGTCTGGCACTGTATCCACTGCACTACCTTGCTGCCACCCACTGTATTCTTAAATCTTATCTAGAGTATTGTGTTCAGTAGTGGCCACCACAGATTAAGAAGGACATAGACAAATTGGAGAGTTTAGAGGAGGGTGACCAGGAGGGTGGAGGGCCCAGAGTGTTATCAGATTGGATAAACAAAGGAGACTTTTAAGTCTGGCCATCCAAGCAGGTCTGAACCCAAAGATTACATTATTGTCTAATCCAAATTCTTCCAGCTTCTCCATAAGAATACTATGAGATAATCTTACCAAAAGCTTTGCTAATAGCTACATTATTTTTTTTCATCTACTATTTAGGAATACTATCAATAAAGAAATTAGGTTAGGCTATGATCTATTTTCAGAGAATCTATGCTGTCTCTAAGGCATCACTGCTCTTTCTAGATATTCACAAACCAGAAAGTACAACCAAAAAGTGTATTATATTTGTGTTTTGGTCCAGATTTATGATTATAAAGGAAACTTCTAATATGAAATTCCTTCTGCTATCCACCCATGCAGATGGAAACTTCTTTGTAATTTATATTCTTAGGGAGTCATTTTAAGGAGAGGGAAAGTAGCTAATATTAATATAGTACTTTTCAATTTATGAAGATTTTTATCACCTCACTTGATCCTCCGCATGATCCTTGGAAGTAACTGCTATTATTATCTGCTTTTTAGAGGTAGGGAAACTGAGACTGACCTGTTAGGGGTCACCAAGCTAGTATGTGTCAGAGGCAAAACCTGAAACCAGGTCTTTCTTGGATTCTCAGGATGGCCCTTCATCCTGTACGAAATGTTGTCTCTTCTCATAAAAGCAACATTTCTGAACATTTGGATTTTGAACAAATCATTATATAACATTTTAAATGCCTATCTCCATTCATCTATTTAAAGGAATGTTGTAATAATGACTCTTTAGTCAACATAAAGAATGTTTTTGTAGTCTTGAATAACTTCCTGATTAATCACCTTTATTTTGTTAATTTTTTATTTCAGATATTCTTAAACATACGTAGCTATAGTCTGCCTCCTAAAGTACCAAATTCAAACCAAGATTTCAATATTAAATGAAGAAAAATCAGACACTTGGGATTATTGGAGCTTTTAAAAACCTTTTAAGGATATGAACAACAGCTTCATTTTCCAGTCTCCTTTTTCTTGCCTTTTTTTTTTTTGCTCTTTTTTTTTTTTTGAGGGGAGAGGGCAGGGCAATTGGGGTTAAATGATTTGCCCAAAGTCACATGGCTAGTAAGTGTTAAGTGTCCCAGGTCGCATTTGAACTCAGGTCCTCCTGAATCCAGGGCCAGTGCTCTATATTCACTATGCCGCCTAGCTGCCCCCAGTCTCCTTTTTCAAGATTTACTGAAGGTAGTAGAAATGTTGTTTCTGATCTTTGAAAATCATAATACTTACCTGCAGATAATAGAAAGGACATTCTTTGAATAATTTTCCAGATGTTAACCAAAAAAATGACATTGAAACAATGACCATGACATTTAGCAATGCAGTTCTTTTATCTTAGTATGTACTCTCCCAAGTGTTTTATACATACTGTAGCTTCTTTAAATGGAATTTCTTTCTATCTCTTCCAGCTACATCTTGTTTGTAATATAATATTGGTGATTTATGTGAATTAATTTTATATCCTGAAACTTTGCTAAAGTTATTGTTTCAATTAATTTTTTGTTGATTCCCTTGGGTTCTTTAAGTACACCATTACATGATCTCCAAAAGTAATAATTTTGTTTCTTCTTTGTCTATGCTTATCCCTCCAATTTCTTCTTGACTTCTAGAATCTGGCTCTATATCAAATATAAGTGGTGACAATGGACATATACTACATATGTATACAAACGATATCTATCTATCTATCTACCTATCTATCTGAGAGATACTACTTACCATGTTATAGGAGAGTTCATTTATTCCTGTTTTTTAAACATAAGTGGGTGTTGTATTTTGTCAAAAGCCATTTCTGCTTCATTTACATAATTGCATTATTTTTGTTGCTCACTTTTAATCTAGCCAATTATATTGATAGTTTTCCTAATATCAAACTGACCCTGAATTTCTGGTATAAATCCAACTGGCCATAGTGTATCTTCTAATATGTTGTTGTAGTCTCTGTCCTAATATTTAAATTTTTTGCACCGACGTTCATTAGGGATATTGTGCAATAGTTTTCTATTTTCACTTTGTCCTTGTACTAATGTATGGGCAGTTTTCTCTCATGATTTCTTGCAGTATGATGTCCAGGTTCTTCTTTTTGGTCACAGTTTTCAGGTATTCTAGTGATTCTTAGATTATCTCTGGTTCCCAAGTCGGTCATTTTTAATATGAGATACACTGTATGTTCTTTCATTTTTTGAGTCTTTGGACTTTTGTTTTAATATTCTTCTTTTCTCATGGAAGCATTAACTTTTATTTGGAATATTCAAATTTTGAGGAAGTCTGTTATTTGGGTAAATTTTAATATGTCTTTTCCTAAATTGTTCATTCTCTTAAGTATCTCTTCCCTATTTCTCATTTCTTTTCCAAATCTTTCTCTATTGCTTTAACTTCATTTATATATATTTTAAATCTTTTATCATCTCTTCTAACATCTTGCTGTTCAGCTCCTACTGCATCTCTCACAGACATCTCACTGTGGCTAAAATGGAATCCAGTATCTTTCCCCTCCTCCTCTTCTACCCAAACCTGCCTGTCCTTAAAACTTGCCTATTTCTGTTAAGAAGACATCATCCTTGCAGTCTTCCAGGATTATAATGTTGGATCTTCTGTAACGCCTCACCTCTGCCCCACATTTAGTCAGTTGCTATCTTCCTGATTCTAAGTTCATAATAACCTTTGCATCAGGATCCTTCTTTCTCTGTAGCCACCACCCTTATTCTTAGACAATTATAACACCTTCCTAACTGATTTCTCCTCTTACACACAGCTGACAAAATAGTCTTCCCAAACTACATGTCCAAATACGATATTCCAATGCTCGTAATTCTTGAGCAACTGCTCATTGCTTCTATGATATAATGCAAATTCCCTATTCCTGGCCTTTAAGTTTAGACACAATGTGGTTCCCACCTACTTTCCCAACCTCATTATATATTACTCCCCTTCAGAACTTTATGTTCCAGTCAGTTCGGCTACTCCTGCACAAGATTCTTCATTTCTGGCACCTCTTCATCTTTGCTTTTCATTTATTCAAGGCTCAGCAGAGATACCACTTCCTTTGTGGAGCTTTCCCTGACCACTTCAGTTGCCAGCTCTCACTCTCCCCTTGGTTTCTCTTGTCTCCACACTTATTTGTGTATACATTTTATTGCCACTTCCCCCTAGCAGAATGTAAGCTACTTGAGGGAAGGAACTGTTTTTATCATATTGGATCCCTTGTATTTAGCACAATGCTTTATATATAGCAGATACTTAATTTTTTAATTGTCCTGAACAAGAATTCCATCCATAATATACTCAATGAGTGGTCACTGAGCCTTTACTTCAAGACCTCCAGTAAAGAGCAACCTACTACCTCCCAAAGCAATCTGTTCCACTTTTGGATAGATCTATTAGGAAGATTTCCTTATATAAAACTTAAATGTGCTTCCACCCCCCAATTTCCACCCACAGGACACAGAGAACATTGCAGCAAGAGAGGATGGGACAAATTTAGTGAACAGCAAGTAACACATTTGTTTACTGAATTTTATTTCACAAATAGTTTACATTATTTTAAGCCATGTGCTTGATGCCAATGCTTTAATTCACATCAGCTGTGTACAAAAAATAAGCTGTGACTTATTTAGAACTATTCAGAGTTTCTTATACAAAAAAAAATTTTTTTAAAGTCTCCTGCCCTGTGGTCAGAGGGACATAAGATCATAAATTTAAGACTGGAAGGGGCTTTAGAGACCTTCTAGTACAACTCCCTTATTTTTCAGATGATGACATTGAGTCCCAGAGAGATTGACTTGCCCAAGATCACACAGGTGATTTGAAACCAGGTCTTTTGACTTCAATGCCAGTATTCTTTCCCCTGTATCACACTGAATATTCTGATCATATAATCATGACTTAAATTCCAACATTTATCCTGAATATATTAAATTACTTTTAAAAAGGATCTTTGCTAACACTAGGAATAAAGAAATTATGATATTTCAAAATATGAAGTTTTTTCTAATAATAAAGCTTTCAGAGTAAAAATAACAAATCAATCTCAATTTTGCCCAATACTATATTAACCTTATGGAAACAATTTCATCTACTGAATTAGTCTATAGTGGTAGGTAAACTGCATATCCAGTTTCATTAATCTTTATAAAAGGGGCCTTACTGGCAATTTTTTTCTTTTCAAATAAGTTCAGACTGGCAAACTGTTGACTGAATCCAGGGGAAAGCAATGGCTTTCTAAAGTACCTTTGAACAGATTTATTTTTGTAGCAAGTGGAAAAACAAAAGAAAGCCAAATGTAATGTTTTTTACTTCATTGAAAATAAAAGCAATACTTATTTTAAGAGCAATACTCATGAAACGTCACATTATTGTATTTAAATGGCAAGCTGTTATTAACAAGAAAAATACTATTCACAGTGGATGTTACAGGGTCATCATTAACTGAAGCAATACTAGTATTCTTTGTGTCTTTTCAAATATACACCCTGATTTGGCCTGGCTATTTCTGATCTCTTCTCAGCTTGCTTGATATATCCTAGGATGAAGAACTTAAACAGGAGAAACAAACAATTCCATGTATTTGTAAACTCCAAATCACTGCTTCAAACCTATTCCAAAAATACAGCCTCTAAACACAATAAAGTCAGTGTTTTGAAATTAAACAGCAATGAAGACAAGACCTTTAAAATAAATAAATACTTTCACATTTCTAATTTACCTTAAGTGCTAACTTGAAAATCAGAAGATGCTACAGATTGAGATACTTTAGCTTATGAATTGAAAATATGTTGATTTACTTGGTTGTCTGAAATAAAAGTTCTGTGTCAGAGAACAATCTGCAAAATGTTTCAGATTCAATCACAAGTTTTGAAATAAGTTACACAGGAAAGCCTCAATACGTAGCTCAACAATGCATTACTTCATAATGTATGCAAATATAAAGAAAACATGGGGAGATAAATTAATCCACATGAATAACTCAGTTTTATTTTGTGGTAAAGAATGTTTTAAAAAACCAAATAAACAAAACACCTTCTCTTAGATGCTAACCAAGACAAAAGTAAAAGGAGAATCAGAAAGTATTAGAAGTTCTATTTTAAAAATATTTTGCCCATGTGCTAGAAATGTTCAAAGATTAAGATTCCTATTATTCAGACTACAGTTTTCTGCAAAGATTATATCACATAAGCATGATATATATAATAAAGTCATAGGTAGAATATAAAGATTATTTTACTGATAATTCTGCAAGGAGATAGAAATTTCAGTTTTATTATATTCAATACAAAAAGATCCTTGAATTTGAAAACTGACCTTTATCAAGGTTTTAATACTATTATAAAATGAAGACAGAACCATATTGGAGTTACTCATTCATGAGTTACATACATAAAATACATAGACTACAGCACAAAAATTAAAAACAGTGGCTTTGTACAAGATTTTGAAATGCCACTAAGGACAAGTTGTAATCAATTTGCTTAGAAAAATGCACCTCCCTCCCTTTTTCTTTTAACTAAACAAAAGGTACACACTTGAAACCATCCATTTGAAAATATAGTGTTCATAAATTTCTTCTAATGGATAGATGTAAAGTGTAGTGCAGCATACTAATCTTTTTTTTTAGTTGGATGAATTATTCAAAGAGAATTCATAAACAGCCCAATTACATTTAGTGCTCAGGAGAATAGCAAGATTATGCCTACTTTAACCTAAATTCCTAATCACATAAGAGGACTTCAAAGTTAAACTAATGGCTCAACGTATTTGTCTCTTTCAGGCAGAATTCCACAACTCTGAGGCTTTGTGTTACTCATATTTTTTTTTTTCAAAATTAGCTTTTCTTCATTATTTTCACTATCATTTTTTGGGACTTGGAAAAAAACAAGAAAATCATTTTTTTACTTTAAGAATTAAGATTCAGTTTATACATTTCAATAAGTAAAAAAAATATATAATAAAAATGTGAGTGCCTGCATTTTTGCTCAATCTGCCTAACAGATAAAACAGGTGAGAAGTATTAGGTAATAAAGGGCAAAATAAAGTAAAAGTATCAGCACTGCTAAAAAATATAAGAATTATATGCTTTGTATATTTGTGATATTCCCTCTGTCATCATTATGAAAGATTAGCAATCTTCAGTAGCAACATTATGACATCCAGGAGATAGAAATACAGGTTTGAAATGACTTGATAGTAAAATCTGATATTGGGAAATTCTGTAAAACCTGAGAATATTTCTCTTCTCATGAGGATCTACATATAGGAAAGAGAATCCAGATGTGTATCTACAGGGCCAGATATAAGCTTTAAAAAACTGTCAAATCCATTAGATAACAATATTTGTAACTGTCTTAGATTGGGAAATCAATAGCAATGCAAAACCTTCATTTTACAAAGAAAATATCATGTTTTGAAAGGATGCTAATCTAAGCACTTTCCAGTACATTTTAGATCATTATTCCTGCCAATTACAAAAATACTAAATGCAAAAAATAAGCCTTAGGTAGTTACCTGAAGGAAATACACCACACATTTAAGTGTGAATTTAACAATTTTGAAAATTAGTGTTTTAACACTTCTTTTTCTCCCCCTCCTTTTGAAGGTCACACACCTAGTAAGTATTAAGTGTCTGAGGCTGGATTTGAACACAGGTCCTCCTGAATCCAGGGCCGGTGCTCTATTCACTGTGCCATCTAGCTACCCGTTAACACTTCTTTAATTCTCAATTATGTTAAAAGTAATGTTACGACTCTTTAAAAATATATCTGTTCCTCTAACTTACCAAGAGGAAATAAGTGAGTCTACTCAAGATGCATTCTTAATTTAATGGTTACACCATAAATATGTTTTCTCTTTCCTTCAAAATCTTACATGAAAAGTTTGTTATATCTAACTAATATGAAAATAGAGGCTAACTATTTTTTCTTCTTAAACACTGAATCTGAGACCATCTCCAGTTGTCCTGATCTATATCTTGCCACTGGACCCACATAGTTCTGGAGGAAGGAGTGAAGCTGGTGACTTTGCACAGCCCTGCCTCACATAAATCCAATTCACTTTCAAGATATAACATCACCTTCCTGATATCAAGGTACTCTTTGAAAAACAAAGGACAAACAACAATATTTAGACACTACTGAGTTTGCAAGATGTGGCTTAGAGGAAAGAACCTAAATGAATTATGGAATAACATAGGCAGTAAATGGAAATATTTAACTACTTGAAAAAATTACCCAGGATATCAGATGTTTAAAATAATTCTTTCCACCAGGGCTAGAGATAAGCATATTTTGACAGCTGAAATACTGTTCTGTATGAGATGTTTAGTCTTCTTGACCATCTCTCCACAGATTATATTATCTGAAATGATTAGCTTAACTAATTGGACTCCCCCAAGGAACTACAATGATTATATAACCATATTTTATATGTAATAATCTCTAACAATAATATCAATATGTCACCAAACAATGTGATTTTGTTTAAACTTTAAGAATTCCTCAAAGAACAGCTCTTTCCCCCCCTAAAAATACTCAAGATGATAGCATTTGTGAAGTTTTATGTAGTGCACATCTTATTATTTATTAAGCTTTGTATTTCTTTTCTACCTTGTAGAGCACTATTATATTTATTATATAAATTAAATGAACCTAAGGGTAATCTGATAACAAATGACTTTAGTAATGGGTGATTTAAGCATGGGGGGGGGGGGGCAGGGAAATGGCTTCCCCAAATGGCTTAACAATTTATCAAGTTTAACATGCAAAAGATTCTTTATTTCAAATCACAAGTGGAAATATTAGATGAATATAATATAAATATACTCTGCACAAGACTACATTGACTAATTTTTATTTATTGTGACTAATCACAATAAAAGTATGACTAAATTCAACCATAAAATCATGAACTATCTTTGTAGCAACAATTTGTGGCAGTCTTTGTGGCAATAATTTATAAGATTTTTCCCCTGGAATTAATTGCCCCCTGTAATCTTGTTTTAGCCAATACTGTTTTCTAAGAGCCAGTTTAAGATATTAGATTGGGCATATGCCTATAAAAAATGTGATTTTAATTTATTTCAGAGTCTCCAAAGGCTGTTTGTTGCTGTATCCTACCAGATTTTGATGAATCAGATTTCAGCTTCAGTAGGCCTTCCTTTGGCTCAATGATTGGAATGCTGTCTCTAAGGCTACCATATATCCTCCTTAGTGTATTGTTCAACAGTATGTTGTAACTTTCTGGTTTTCTCTTGTTTTTGTTTTCTTATTCCTTGCTTGAAGAAATTTAGTTTTCTTGTTTTCATATCTGATATTTCTTCTCATTCAATATCCAGCCCTTAATTTCACTACCATTCACAAACCTGGTTATAAGGAAGGCAATCATTATTTGCTCTAGGAATTCCCTCTAGCTTGCTAATGACAACAGAATATTGGGCAAAGTGGGGTTACAGTATGGTAATTCCTATTTTTTAAGATGACACTAATACTTTTTCTAAAAGTGATCCCAACATGCCTTCCCTCTACACCGGTTTTATGAGAAACAAGAAATTTGTGAGGGAAGTTCATCTTCATTGGAAGGACAGAGAAGATGCAAAGATAAGCTGCCAAGCACTAAACTGATCTTTTTGTGGGAATTTTTTCACTTGTGACAAAGAACCTCAGAGAACTACCTTTTAGAAAACTATCTTCCCTCCTTTCTCTTTTAACTTTTGATAGTAAAAGGGGCAAAACGTTAGAGAAGCATTTTGTGAAACCTCTAAATTTAGCTAGTTTTTCGATAAACAAAATGGCAATTTGTGGAGATCAAAAACATTTCTGTGAGTACTTTTATTCTCTCTTTACTCTGCTTATGGCCCAAAGTCAATTTTATTTTTTTGAGTTATGGGAATCTGGGAAGGAAGCATTTTAAAATTCAATCCCATTTATTCACAGCTAGGAATTTAAATCTTTGTGAACACAAACACTTGACCAAGATTATAAAATATTTCCCTATACTTTAACATACCACAGATGAAAACAGACTATTTCTTCTAACTATTCGGTGACTTCAGTACTCTTCTTCCACCTGGCACTCAGCCATTGACAACTCCCTTTCCTTACATTCTTTATGAAATATCAGCACTTCTGTCTGGACTAGAGGTCATGTAATCAAAGTTTCCTTACATTAAAATATCAAAACCATTCACAAATTTTTTCATATGCTCTTTTCAGTATAATTTTTAACTTCTTTATAGTCCTTTCTCAAGACCCTCAGGAATGTCAATCCTCTATTTCCTTCCTGTGTTTCTGTCACTGTTTCAGTCACTCCTCCCACTCTAAATCATAAAGCATTAAAAAAAAAAAACCAAAGTGTTTCACCTGAAGCTAATCTTTGAGTGACTGTACATAAGTATTCTAACATCTGCTCATCATTGCAGATTTTCCAATAAGTGAGAATTGCATTAAAATTACCACCTCCATGTACTTATTCTCAGCTAACTGATATCTGAACAACAGACTACTCAGTGTGGATAGATTTCATGTTCTTTAGACTGGACAAAAAAATTATTGCTTGGGGTAAATTTAATATTTAAATGTACGGAATTAGTACTACATGATAAATATCTATAATATTCAAGTCAAAACTGGAATGAGAACAAGGCAATGCTTTTCTTTATTTCATATTTACTGAAAGATATATCTAAATGAGGAAATGTCAGAATAAAGTAAAATGTTGTACAGTATACACTACTGTTATATAGTTACTAAAGTTCCTTTAACAATACTCTATAGGCTTACTGTTAGGTTAATACTTCCACTTAAGTTATGATTTTGTTCACTTGAAATGTCCAAATGATATGAGTTCATGAAACATACATAAAGGGGTAAAACAAAAAAGTCAAGTTTTTGAGAGCAACTATCTATGGTCAATAATTTTTCTACCTTGAGCCTTTTCTTCCACATAAACATACTTTTCAAAATGCACTTGAAATTCAGATCAGTTTTTATCTTCAATGATGTATGACAGATCCAAAATCAAACTGGCTGTCTCCACAGCAACTTGTAGGCCATGAAGTTTTGCAGTAAAACAGTCCAAAGTCAGAGGGCCAGTGGAGTTTGTGACTTGCTGAATAGAAGAGTTTTGTGGAGCAAAAGAAGGAATGCCTTGTAAGAGGCACCAGCTTAGTTCTTCCTGGTTACCATACAGTCCACAACCACATTTTGAAACCAAATCTTGCCATTTCACATTTGAGGGAAAATCTGGTTGAATTGACCAAAAGTGTCCATACTTCCTATCGGTAAGAATTTTACCCTTATCATGCTCTAGAGAGCAAGCAACAGACTGTAGTGCATTGCAAAATGCATTAACAACTATTTTATATTCTGTTTGGGTACAGTCATTGACTTTGAGAGTACATTCTGGAACACTGACACTCTGAAACGAAATAAAGGCATTGCAAAGAGATACATGCAGTTAAATAACTTTTAAAAGATTGACTAATCTTATAACTTTTTCAAAAACTGTTGAGTATTTCTGTTGAAAATTTCACTAAGGTAATTTTTGCTATCAATTAATCCATGTGTTTGGAGCATATTACTAAGAGAGCTACGTGGGCCAGGCCATAACAGTTTTGTTTTATGGTAATGGAACCCATGTAGCACATAATCATGGTTAGCCATCTCAAAGCCATACATTAATCATTAGCAAGGGTTCTGAATGAAAGAGTGGAGATGGATTAGTAAAGATTCATCACTATCACTGGACAAAAATCAAATCCACTTATCCTTGCCAAAAGTGGTATTTTCACAGAAAAAGGATTTCATGTCATAATATGTTTTTGAGACCTATGATAAAATTCCAGAAGAATAATGTCCTTATTATAATTCATAATGTGAATATTTTTGCACTGATTAATACTTTTAAATAAGTGCAATAAATTTACCCAAAACTGAACTCCCAAGATTGATAGTTTAAAACTAAAAATCAAGGGGCCTATTTATAAAAAGCAGTTCTGGGAGACAAGAATGCCTGGGTTCAAGTCATGTCTCTGACACATACTTGCTGGGTGGCCCTGGGCAAATCACTTACTCTCCTATTGCTCTAGGCAACTCTTTAAGACTACAAGTTGTAGAAAAAGTGCTGACATGCATTGGTATGAAGTGTTTCCTCACCTGGAAGCTCCTTATATCAATGAAATCACAGGTCCAGTCTCTGGACTGTTAGTCCAACCCTATTTAATTTTCACTTTAATTCTTAAATTATTTTTTGCCATATGCATAAAGAAGAAATTTGAGTTGGAACAGGTAGCAAAAACCTGAAAATATTCAGGGATCACTTTTCAAGGAAAGATTCCTATAAGAATGGAAAATATCGGGGCGGCTAGGTGGCGCAGTGAATAGAGCGCTGGCCCTGGAATCAGAAGGCCCTGGAATCAGAAGGACCTGAGTTCGGAGCTGGCCTCAGACACTTAATCCACACAAACAAAAACCTAGTCCTGTAACCTTGGGCAAGTTACTTAACCCCAATTGCCCTAAAGGGGCGACTAGGTGGCACAGTGAGTAAGAGCGCCGGCCCTGGAGAGTCAGAAGGACCTGAGTTCGGAGCCTGCCTCCTACACTTAATCCACACAAACAAAAACCTAGTCCTGTAACCTTGGGCAAGTTACTTAACCCCAATTGCCCTAAAGGGGCGACTAGGTGGCGCAGTGAGTAAGAGCGCCGGCCTCGGAGTTGGGATGACCCGAGATCAGATCCGGCCTCAGAAAATGAGCACCCACGCATAAATAATGACTAGCCGTGTAACCTTGAGCAAGTTACTTAACCCCAATTGCTTTAAAAAAAAAAAAAAGAATGGAAAATATCTTGAAAGGTTATTACAATCAAAAATAGTAACAACCAAGATTTTGTAATCCTTATGAGCATGATCTGTATAGATTTCAAAGGTACACCTGAAAATATGAAAAGGGATGGGCAAGTGTTTGTAGGTTACTACTATAGTAGACTATATCATTACAATAATACAATCAATTTAATAATACAGAGAATGTCAGATACCTCTGTTTTTACTGTTCTAGTGCCCTAAACACTTTCATACACAGTCTTTTAATTGATATTTAGTCATACATTTTCAGACAAAGCCAATGTGTGGTTTGTTTTTTTTAATGACCATTTGTTGCAAAGGGCGGTATGTGTTCATTTTTCAGTTTTTTTTTTTTTGGTGGGAGAATAGTGACAGTGATATCACAAAAGGAAGAAAACAAGAAGTGTGTCAATGAATCATTAAGAAAGGAAATTGAAGAGGGTAGAAGGATGTTCAGAAAGAGAAAAAGAAAAACAGGGCCATGTTGGAACTACCACATTATATCTGAATTATACAAAAACAAAACAAAACAAAAAGCAAGTTATAAATATGGCAAAAGGGCGGAGTAGAAACAGCTCATCCAAGCCACTCTGCCCCCAGATTCCCTCTAAATATGGCAAAAAAAAGATGAACTGTAAATAACAGAGGTTCAGAGTTTTGCAATTCCCTTTTTTGTTTTTCTTTGCATATTAAAATGTTTACTGATATTTTAAAAATTCATAAAAATATTATTTTCAAAAATTTTTACAAAAAGATTTAGTCTCTCATAAGACATAAGCCTAGCCACCCAGAGAGGGTAAAACCAAATGGATGAAAAATGCATATTGGCCAGATTATGACATGAAGGTGGTTGTGTCAGGCCATCCCTCTGTGGAGCTAGGATAAATATGCAGATGGAAAATGACCAGGTTCCAGAATTAAAATAAGAATAAGATGGATCAAATTTGGGAAGTTGAACAGAGTTTTTAATTACCTCAAACTGTTCAATGACATTAACATATATATATATGTGTGTGTGAGTGTGTGTGAGTGTGTGTATGTGTGTGTGTGTGTGTATAAAATACTAATATTCTTCTGGCAATGTTATATGGCTACAGTTACTAGACTGCAATGATCTTAAATGAATCAAATGGCAGGATATTCAAAAGGCAATGAAAAGGGGCAGAGAGGACATATGGAGGCTGCAACAGCATATTATGCCACTTTTTACAAGCAAGTTGTTGAAACATATCAAGGATACACACTACTAGGAAAGTGAGGTGAGTCGGTCATATACTGAGAAGAATGTGTAACAGTATCCATCTAGCCCAAGTATTGCCACAGTATCCATAAAATATAAAAAGATCTAGAGAAAGACATCAAGTAGATGCTCTTTGGAAAATTTATGGATGAAAATGAACAATAATTACACAGGATAAAAAGGTATGGATGTATCTACACTGGTGGAAGAAAGTGTCCACAGTGACAATATGGTCCTGAATTTTAAAAAATGCATGCTAAGCCATACAGGAAACAAAGACAGATAGGAATGAATTAATGTAGGAATGAAGGATTTGCTCAGTGCCAAGATATGCATAGCACTATACTAAGTGCTAGAGATAGAAATAGATAAATCAAACACTCCTTGGTTTCAAGAAGCCTGCATTCTGATGGGAGAGGCTGGAGCTGGATCATAAAATAAAAGAGCTTACAAATACTAGAAAGGAAGAAAAAAATCACATATACCAGTAACTATGATTTAGGGGAAAATATAATAAAAGCAGAGGAGAGATGTAGGGAAAATGCTAGGAAAATTATGAGGGAAAGATCACTTTCAGATGGAGAAATGTGATCCCCAATCATAGAAACACAGAATTTTGGAGTTGGAAGGGATCTTAGAGGCCACCTAGTCTATATGGTCCTGAACAAGGGAAAAGATGCCAACACATGGTCATCTAACCTTTACCTGAAGATCTTTTTTCTAATTTCAACATGTGGCACAATATAATGTCTCCAAAAATCTACCATTGACTAACTCTAACCTCATTTGAATATAGTTATTTCAAATACATCAGAATCCATTCAGTATATTAATTTATATTCATTTTATACTTTGTGGGTAAAATTCTTATAGTTTTTTAAAATATTTTTCCATCAGATTGGGAATTTAAAGATTCATGACTTTAATATTTTCCCCTTCATCTGAGACACCTCATAGATAATCTCTACACATAATAGTCTCTCAAGAAATATTATAGCTGACCTAAGATTGAATAGCAAGACATAGAGTAAACATCTGAACTCTCCCTGGATCCATCTCCAAATGAATAACATAGATATAGATAATCATATACCTTAACATTGTCAAGGATTTTGTTTCTTGGTTAATTGAATATTTTGATCGACAGTTATGTATATCATTTATATTACCAATGTTTAAGAAATCATAATAAAATCACATATATGTAATACTAGTACTGAGACTCAAAAGGTGTTTCATTTTCTTGTGATGTCTCACTAAAGTATGTGTTTTTGAACCCAGTAGAAACTCTATAAATAAATGTTTGTTAAATTGAACTGTACTGTACATGTGCAGAATTACTAAAGAATTTCAGTTCATAGTATTTAGAACTCACATCTAATAAAATCAACATTATCTGGAAATGTGGGAGATGAGATATCCTAAAAGGGCTAAATTGCTGGGTATGATACTTTGCTATACTGATGCTAGGTGTGATGTGGGCACTTGAACACCCCAAACTTCACCTGTTGGGCACCTACCCTTTGACAGCATACTACTTCAAATCTTTCACACACTCTAGTCCATCCTACACTGCTGCCAAAATGACTTTCAATTAAGTTTACATCTGACCACACTTTTCTCCTCAATCAACTCCAGTGGCTTCTTAGGACATCTAGGATAAAATAAAACTATTCTGTTTAGCCTTTAAAGCCCATCACAACTTGATTCCAACCTCTCTTTCCCTCCTTGTTGTATATTACTCCTCACTCCATTTCTACAATCCTACTTTTGAGCAGTTCTTTCTCATGTCTAAGAGGCACTCCTTTTGTACCATCTTTTACCTCATAGCATCCCTTTCTTCAAGATGCAGCTCAAGTACCAACTTCTACAGGAAACTTTTCAAGTTCCCTTCCACTGCTAATGCCCTCCTTCCCAAACAACCTTACAGTTTAACTATTTCGTGCTTTCTTACATTTATTTCCTTTATAGTTATTCTCTATGTATTTATATGCATGCTTGTCATCTTTCCCATTAGAATGTAAGCTCACTAAGAGAAAGGATTGTTTCTTTGTACAGATATCCCAAGGACCTGGCACATAGTAGGTGTGTAATAAATACTTGTTGAATAATTTTTTTGGAATCAGCATAAATTTATACAATTTGAGTGACAAAAATTATATATCATAAAAAAGGTTCTAAATGTCTCATAATGAATGGCTGTAATTCTAGGTAAGTGGCAAAGTGCTAAAAAAAAATCTAATGAGCAGTTCTTGGTCATGCTGATCTTAAGGACACCTACAATACCCCTGCACAGTCATATAGCTGAAAGGTCAAAGGTCAAAGGTTTGCAGATGCCGGTTTGGGTTCACTATAGGAACTGCCCCAGTGTAATCAGCAGCTCCTGGATCTCTTTCTAGTAGTTATACCTACCCTTCCAAGAATAAGCCTAGGGGGTTCAGGGAATGGTGTCCTATTTTCCCTACTCTTAGCCACTTAAGCCCCCATCAGCTGTCCTCCCCATTTGTGTAAGTCAGTTATTAATTCCATAATTATCATATATCATGCTAATCACTTAATACTCATAAGCTTTTACAAAAGGAAATTTCCTTCAAAAATTTATACATTTGCAAGTGTATAAGCATTTCCTCCAGTACTGGGGGGCCACACTCTCCTTTACACCACTTTAGTCTCTGAGAGAAGATTAATTGATTCTTGTTCACTGAAAATTGCAATTGGAATCACCTCAGTTGAGTGTTAACTTGGGGAATAGGGGCCACAGAACCAGATGAATAGCTTCAATGTGGCACACAGCCATCTTAGAAAGGCTACATGGTATGACGAAAAAAAAACCCTGGAATTGAAGTCAGAACCCAAATTTGTCATTTACTAACATGTGACCTTGGTCAAATAACATTGCCTCTCCAAGCCTTACTTCCTTCATCTGTAACTTAAGAGGGTTAGACCACATGATCTCTGAGGTTTCTTCAAGCTTCAAATTTATGAATTAGATGTCAGCATTAAATGTGTAGGGACTTACCAATCACTTTTTTTAAAAAAATGGATTTGTGAAATATCCATTGTGAAATATTCCACAGTATCTCTTCTTTGCTTCCCTGGTGTTATCAATTGAGGAAGCATGATATGAGTCATGGAATACTGGGAAAGAGTTAGGAAAACTTGGGTTCAAATTCTGATGTGGATCTAGAAAAGTCTCAAAGCAGAACGTTTTTCACCTGTAAAATGAAGGACTTGACTTAATGTCCTCCAAGATCCCTTTGCACTCTAAATCTATGATCCCATGATCCAATCTCACCACCTCAATGAAAAAAATGGGATTCAGAAAAACTCAGCGATCTGTTCAAAGTCACAAGAGGAAGAAGCAGAAGGTGGTATTCAAATCTAGGTGTTAAAACTCCCGATACAATGTTCTTCCTACAAAAGCATGTGGTTTAAAGGGGCTTGCTGTATGGAGAACCTACTCAAGTGATTTGATCATTCACTAAAAAGGAGAACTGTGTAGTATAATCCAGCTGATTTAGAAACTTACTCTTGAAGGGGCCGAAATTGAACCCACAATATAAAGAAATGTAAAGCTAGTATAAATGTGGTTAATTTCACAAGCTAAGTTAAGGCTTACTTACCTCATGTTTTATAAAGGAGGCCAAGTGAGTTTCAGTACAGCCACCTCCCAGCAAAGCCAAAGGTTCCCTGATTGTTAACTGTAAGACATGCTGTGCTGTTTGACATGCAAGCTGAAAAACAGAAATGCATCCACCAAGGTCAGAAGTTGCTATCACTCTCAAAAAGAAAAAAAAAACCCAAACCAAAAAACTTTCAAAGGAACACATGACAGACTCAATAATGCAACTGTAATTTTCAAGGGACAAGAGTAAGTGATGGCATGGTTCAAATGCCAACTGAAATGGTTTTGGCTAACAAATAACAGAAGCTGCTAACATATGCATACTTGCTTTAGGGCACTAGAATACTTGTCATTTCTACAATAGGTAACATGGTACAGTAGAAAAGGACCTGTTTTTGGAGTCGAGAAGTCTGGGTCTGAATCCTGTCTCTCATGCTGAATACCTGTGTTAATACAGACAAGTCACTCATAGACTGAGTCTCAGTCTCCTCATCTGTAAAGATAACACTTGTGCTACCTACTTCACAAGGTTATTGTGGGAAAAGTACTCTGTAATTTGTAAATAGTAGTTTTAAATATCAGTTATTATTAGATCCACATAGGCTTCAAACAGGATGGTTTTTAAAAGTTTAGAAACCAAAGTATGAGTGATACTTCTGTAACTAGACTAGACTCTTTTGGATAGCAGTACTCTACAGAAAATATGGATCAGATTCCTTTTGAGAAAATACAGCCCTAACCTTGAAGTAGGAATAGGAATAGAGACTGTTTCTGGGTTTTCATTGGCAAAGGGAACTCCTGGGTGAGGAACCTCTTGCTATCAGTGCAGAGCAGCATCTTCTCTGTAAATTATCATCTTTAAAGAATAGGTGACACAACAGTCTTTCTATCAGAGGCAGGATTTGAATTGAGGACCTCCTGGCTCTAAGGCTAGTTCTCTATCCACTTCACTTGATTATCAGTGACCTTGTGGTAACAACGAAAATTAAAGCCTTATGCAAAACAATGATACAATTGAATGGACTTATTTTAAGCAATTTTGTCTCTCTTACCCCCACTATTTCTGTTCTTCAGTGACAACTGATAACATTATGACAAAGAATGGATCGTGGAAGGATAAAAATACCACAGTGCTCATCTTATTTCCCTATTTAAATTCTGGCCTTAGATGGAGAATTCAAGACTCACCTTCAGTTCATTCCAGGCAGTCTCATTTCTGTTGCAGAGAAGCAAGCTGCAGACAGTTGAATCATTAGGAACTAAGTGAAAGTAGTGTTTTGAACCAAAGTTTGTGGAGCACAAATCCTTCACATAGCCATAACTGGTAGGTGAGAAAAAACTCAGGGAACCAATAGGTTGTGCACCTATTCAAGAAAACAATTTAAATTGAAAACATTTTTCTCACAAATGAGTTAAACATGAAGCTGGTTTTATAAAAGACACAATTCTACTAATACTCTATACATTTGTTTAAAGGCAAAGTGGGGAAGGAAATATCACTGTGAATTAAGTCTGAATTATATATTATTATAAAAGAATGCAATTTTGTTAAATTTATTAGGAATGCTATAAAAAGGATTCAAGATTTTGGTAGACATTGGACTATATTTGTTTCATATACTGTAAAAATGAGCTAATAAATTGTTGATAAGATGAGTTCCTTTGGGGATCTGAGTTTGACGACTGATCTTATACTGGGAGAGATTTTTAATAGAGACAAGGCAGAGAGGCATAGGGAGAAAGAGATGGATTTAGAATCAGAAGTCTTGTTCAAATATCAGCTTTGTAATTTGCTTTCTCTGTGACCTTGAACAAATAATTTCCACTCTTTGGGCCTCAAATTCCTCATCTATGAAATGATTAGTTGTATTATGTGGCCTCTGGACTTTCCAGGTATAAATCTATAATTTTGTGTTCCCCTCATATTCTTGTCTGAGTTATGACTTTTACTTTTAGTTAGCTCAGTTGGTTGGAGCATGGTGTTCATGGAGAGCTTTTTGGAGGCCCTTAGTTTTGTCCCATTATAATTTTTCTTATTAAACTTTTTTTTAAAAAATTATTCACTTGGGGTGGCTAGGTGGCGCAGTGAGTAGAGCGTCGGCCCTGGAGTCAGAAGGACCTGAGTTCGGATCCGACTTCAGACACTTAACGCATACACAAATAAAAACCTAGCCGTGTGGCCTTGGGCAAGTTACTTAACCCCAATTGCCCACCAAAAAAAACCCAAAAAAACCAAAAAATTATTCACCGGACAGTAGTAAGCTTTAGTTCAACTCCATCCAAAGAAGACAAAAAGACAAAAATGAAAACAGTTCCTAACTCAAGAAGCATACATTTTCCTAGAAAGATATAACACACAGATAAGTAAATTACAAAGTAAAATGAATAAGAGAATGCTAATAAATGGAGAAACATAGAAGACTGCACAGAGAAGAAGGTACCTGAGCTGAACTCTTTAGGATGAACCCTTCAGACAGAAAGAGGAGGGAATACATTTCAGGGATAGGGGAACAGTAACATCAGTCATCAAACTCAAATCCCCAAAGGATCTCATAATCAATTTATTGGCCGACTTTTAAAGTATGTGAAGTCTTGTAGTCCTATGTCTGCCAAAAAGGCAAGAGTCAGAAGATCAGGTTCAAGGAACAGCTAAGAGTCCAACTACACTGGAACACAACTCATGTGGGGAAATAGGAAATAATCTTAGCTAGGCATGAAGAAAAAGCCTCCTAAAATGCTCTTCCTGCCTTAAGTTTCTCCTTTCTCCAAGACAACATACACACATCTTAAAAATTATTTTCCTTAAGCACTAGTATGACAATGTTGCTATCTCTATTCAATAAACTCCAATGGCATTGATTTTGACCTTTGAGCCAATGGTATGACTGGATACAGAAAGCTAATATAGAAATAACACCAATATTGGCAAATAATCCCTTATTGTCTCTTAAAATAACATCCAATTTAATTTTTTGTTGTTATTCAATGCTTTCTGTATCTGACACGCTCAACCATGTTACTTTCCTGCTCAAAATGCTTTAGTAGATCCCTACGATCTGTAAAGTGTCCCTGTATTGTCTACAAACTACTTAGTTTGTCATTAAGAGGTAGGTTAAAAGGGAGGATAATACATGGGAAGGAACTGTCATAAGCAAACTTCCTGATCCTGAGGGAGGATTAAAAGGGAAAATTAAAAAACTGGAAATAAAAGAGATAGTTATCAGTTGGTGAATGGCTGAATAAATCATGTCATAAATATAATGAAACATTATTATGCTGTAAGAAATGACAAAAGATATGATTATACAAAATCCTGAGAAACATGAACTTATACAAAATGCAGAGTGAAGGAACCAGAATAATTTATAAAATGTCAAAATTGGAAAGAAAAACAACTTTAAAAGACCCAAGAACATTGATCAAAGCAAAAACTAATCACATCTCTAAAGGGCGTAGGGAGAAGCACGTTATTCACCTCCTGATAGAGAAGTGATAGACTCAAGGTACAGGAAAAGGACATGATCACTGTGTGGATTCATAGATTGACTATGCTTATTTACTATAAGGATTTTGATTTGTTTCCTTTCTGTTTTTAATTGGGGGTTGGTGAGCAGATAGTTAGCAACAGTGATGGCAAAGGAAAAAAAGAAATAAAGAAAAAGAGAAAGAGAAAGAGAAAGAAAAAAAAGGAGGACCACTAAAACATTTAAAGTAGGGCACATAAGAAAATAGAAGAAGTTCAGTATAGACAGGTAGGTGGCAAAAATGCAAACACAGATAAGTGATAGGCCTGGAATCAAGAAGACCTGAGTTCAAATGCAACCTCCAACACCTACTAGCTGTCTGACTTTGGGCATGTCACTTAATTACTATCTACCTCAGTTTCCTCATCTGTAAAAGGGGGATAATAATATCATTTCCCAGGGTTTTTGTGAAGATAAAATATTTTTAAAGCACTTCATAAACTTTAAAGCATTATATAAATCGTATGTGTTGTTATTATTATTCAGAAGCACAGTCAAGTAGGACAAGATAATTTTACTTATTTTTAAGGTAAGATAGTTTAACCATAAAATTACTACAGTAAATAATTAACTGACCAAAGAAAATCCACAGAAATTACCTTAAACAATGGAACATATCTCCACACATATTCCCATAAGAATTAGGAGGACCATCCAAATATTTTCAACTAATATTCTTAATGAAAATTATTTTTTATTGGAATGGAGTTGTAATGGAAGTGCCTTGAAGAGAGACTTAAGCATATGCAGACATCCTGTAACTGTTTTGGTCTGCTAATGCAGACCATACATAGAAGTCCTTTCTGATTTGTCCCCAAAACATGAACTAGAGGTGCTGTCCAAAGTCCTTGGTTAGTTTTGGCCATTCTTTTGGGCTACATTATTATTGGCTACTCTCTCTTGGTTTGATGCCTTTGCTGTTGGTGTTCCAGTAAGAGACAATTCTTTAAGGGGAAAGGCCTTAGGCCTTTTCCTCTCTGAGGCTGAAAGGTGGCCCCAGGAAATAGGCCAAGACTCATTATCTCTGAGTTTGTATTTTTCTACTTTAGGTGATGGGATTGGAGACTCTGACGTACAGAGTTTTTAAATTTAATCTTATTTATTTTTGTATCACATTTTAAGTTCTGAACTGTTTCTCTACTTCTGTCCCCACCACACACTAGAGAAAGCCATCATTTGACAAAGACCTATAACATATATATCTATAATACACTTTTATGAGTATCTATAATATACTTTTTTAAAAAAAGCAAGCAGCATGGAATATTCAGTTTCTATATAATCTTGATATGCTTTCATTTATTGTATATGTGTATTTTTTTATGTTTAAGTTAGAATAAAATAATTTAATTAATTTTTTAAAAAGAACCATGTAGACACTGATCTCCATTTCTTCAATATTGCTTTTCTTCCTTTCCCTCAAATCCCCCTCCTTAACCATTGGAGCTTTCTTTCCTATCCTTAATCAAACCCTCAACCCTACCCTCAGGAAGGGGCAGCTACATGGCACAGTAGATAGAGTGCTTGACCTGGAGTCAGAAAGACTCATTTTTGTGACCTGGGTAAATTGCTTAACCCTGCTTGCCTCAGTTTACTCATCTGCAAAATGAGCTATAGAAGGACACAACAAACCACTCCAGTAACTTTGCCAAGAAAACCCCCAAAGGGGTCATGAAGACTAAAAACTCTCAGGAAGCTGAAACCCATTTCCTGAACCTTCTTTTATACCAAATCCCAGGGTGGAACCCCACTTTAGACAATATTGCTATTGTTCACACCTTTTTGTAGAGTTATATAAATTTAATTTGACAAAATATTTCCAAAGACTAGAGAGGACCCAGCAAAATTTTGGGAAGAGTTAAAAACTGCTATAAATTGTTACAACCCAACTTGGACTAATAATGATCAATTTAGTGAAATCTATTCCTATTCATGTGCTATTATACAAAGCTGGAGAAAATCACAAATCTTAGGGTGGCTAGGTGGTGCAGTGAATAGAGCACTGGCCCTGGAATCAGGAGGACCTGAGTTCAAATCTAGCCTCAGACACTTAAAACAAAAACTAGCCATGTGACCTTGGACAAGTCACTTGATTCCAAAAAGCAAAAAGGGAAAGAAAAGAAAATTACAAATCTGTGTTGATTTGTGAGTCCACTACAAATTTTTGTTTTGTAACTTCAATTGGGCCCTCTGCAGCAAGGCAAATTTTCCTAATTGATTCGCAATTCCCAGTAGCTCTTCCCAATCTTTTGGAACAGTAGCTCTTCCCAACCTTTTCATCCCTTCTCAAACCTTCTTCCATCCTTTCTAGCTGAGAACTTTGTCTTATATTTCACTGAAAAAAAATATAACTATTTGCTTGAGAGCTTCTCTTCTCCCTTCCTCATCTTACTTTACTCAGTTGCTTTCTGGCACTATCTCTTTTATGCATCTCACATGAACATAAATGAACCCATTCCATTTTGGTTTATCCATCAGACTGTCTCCTTTATCATCCCCACTTTTTCAATAAACTTCAATCTCTCCCTGACCACTGACCACTTCTCTAGAACCTACACACATGGCCACATTTCCCCTTCCTAAAAAACACCCTTTCATCTGATCCATCCTTTCCTGCTAGCTAACACACTAGCTCTCCCTTCCTTTTGTGGCTGTATTCCTTGAGAAGATTGTATACAACCAGTCTCTCCTTCCTTTCATTTCACTCTCTTCTTAACTTTGTCATCTGGCTTCTACCATTCAACTGAAACTGCTGTTTTACAACTGACCTCTTGTTAGATAAATGTTCCTTTCTCAATGCTAATCCTTCTTGACCTCCTCTTCTCTTCGACATTCTCTTCTTGCTAATTTTTTTTTCTTGTTTTTTTTTTTTCTTGTCTTGCTAATTTTTCATAGCTCTGCTCTCAGCTAGTGCTACTCCCTCCTACCTGACTTCTTCTCAATGTCCTTGGCTAGATCTTCATCTAGGGTTGTACTTACTAAACTTGAGCATCCCCCAAGGCTCTATCTATCCAGGGCCCTCCTCTCTTCTTCCTTTATATTATTTTGCTTGGTAATTTCATCAACTCCCATGGATTTATCATCTCTATGCAGATGATTCTTAAATTTTTAAAAATCTAGTGCTGACTTCTCTTTTGAACTCCAACTTCCTATTTGACATTTTAAACTGAATGTCCCATGAATAATTTAAACTCAAGATATCCAAAAGTGAACTCACTCTCTTACCATCTTTAATCCATTAAAGAGTATTGAGTTTGGCATTCAACTGGTTTTGAATCCATCTAGTTGTCATACTGTGTAACTTCTATTTTTCTATCTTTTCAATAATATTAGTATGGGATACCTTAATACTTTGTTACAATCTAGATAAATCAATTAAACAGGTATTTATTAATTTACCACTATGTGTCATATGTCATCACCATGCTAGGTGATGTCTATAGTTAACTATACCTATAGCATTTTCTGATCTACCAGTTTAGCAGACATGTCACAAAAGAAACTGTTAAGTCTGGACTAACCTGTTTTTGACAAAGCCATGCTAAATCTTTGGATTCAGTGCTTTCTTTTCAGAGGATCATTAACTATCTTCTTTGTTGACCTATTAAGAATTTCCTCAGAAAGACAAGCAAGCACACTGCCCCATCAACTACAGACTGTGAACTCTTTTTTGAAACTCAGGATATATTCTCTTTTCCAGTCTTTGTACTCTCTCTCCCATTTTTCATGTTCTTTCAGCTATCATTAATAGTGGCTTATCTACTAGTTCTTTCTGTATTCAAATTAGCCTGGGTCAAGTGACTGGAATAAATGCTCTCTTATTATATCTTCACTCATCTTGGGTACCCACTTTCAGTTAGTTATTTGTGTTCTCCCTTTCAGAACAATGGTAATTCTCCTTGGCATAGTAACAGAAATCAAGTAAGAAATGAACAGCTTGCCTTTTCTGGAGTCATCATTCTAACCATTCTTTGACTTTCTTTTCCCCAACAAAATTTCAAACAAAACAAAATTTGTCTTTGGTTTGTCTTGCTAGCTTCAGCTCATTCTGAGCCTTAGTATTCCTTATATGTTTCTCTTAGAATCATGAATACAGTTTTGTATTCCTCCTGTTATCTTTCCTGAAAATCTGACTTGTTTGGTGAGTTTATGATACATACGCATCAGTCTCTTCAGACAACTCGTTTTTCCTCCTCATAACTGTTTTATAAGACCATACAGATTTTGAGATAGAAGAGTGCTTCCACCAACCCATTTTTTTGGATGAGAAAATAGATGAAGAAGTCAAGTGACTTATGCAGCAACACACAACTGTTAAGTGTCTGTGGAAGGATCTGGATCCAGGTCCTCCTAACTCCAAGTCCAATGGCCTTTCTGGACCAATATACCATGCTGCCTCAGTTTCCCTTTATATCTAAATTTCTACCTTGAGAGTGTACCCATCCCTCTTGGACTGGCTACTCCTTCACAATATTGGTCCTTGGTATCCTACCTAGGTTTCCTCGACAACCTCAGATCCTCTAGATCATGCCCTCTATCAATGGATGTCCTCAGGGGATCTGTCCCGGGCCCTCTTCCCTTCTTCCTTTATATTATTTCACTAGGTGATTTTATCACCTCTCATGTATTTAACTGCCACCTCTATGCTAATGACTCTCAAATTTACCTTTCCTATCCCAATCTCTCTGCTGACCTTCAATCTCACATCTCCACCTGCCTTTCAGACATCTCAAACTGGATGTCCAGTAGACACCTTAAACTCAGTATGTCCAAAATGGAACTCATTATCTTTCCCCCTAAACTCTCCCCTCTGCCTACCTTCCCTATTATTGCAGACAGCAATACCATCCTTCAGGCTCATAACCAAAGAGTCATACTGGATTCTCACATCCTCTCACCTCCTATATATAAGATGTTATAAGACCTGTCAATTTCACCTTCACAACATCTCTTAAATAGGCATGTTCTCTCCTCTGATCCTCTAGTGAAGGCTCTCATCACCTCACATCTTGATCACTGCAATAGCTGATATGTCTGTCTTTCTCAAGTCTCTCCCCACTCCAATGCATCTTCCATGCTGCCACTAGTAATTTTCCTAAAACACAGATTTGATCATGTCACTCCTTGCCCCCAACTCACTAAACTTCAATGGGTTCCTATTGTCTCCAGGAACAAATATAAAAGGCCCTGTTTGGCATTCAAAGTCCCTTCATACTCTAGCCCCCTACTACCTTTCTGGTTTTCTTACACCCTATTTCTTGAAATGTACTCTTTGATCCATTGACTCTGGATGTCCCATGGACAAGATATTCCATCTCTAGGGTCTGGGCATTTTACTGGCTATCTCCCATGACTGGAATGCTTTCCCTTCCTTGCTCTATTTTTTTTTAAGTCCCAATTAAAATCCTACTTTCTACAGGAAGACTTCTCCAACGCCTTTTAATTCTAGTGCCTTCCCTCATTTAACTACTCCTATTAATCATATACATAGCTCATTTTGAATATATTTGTTGACAAGTTGTCTTCCCCATTAAATTGTAAGCTCCTTGAGGACTATCTTTCGTCTCGCTCTCTTTTTTTTTACCCCCAGTACTTAGTGCAGTGCCTGGCAGATACCGAACATTTAATATTCACTAATTGACCCATTGTAATCTGCTCTTGAAAAAATCTAGTTTGCACGTAAGACTATGTCTAACTTTCCTCTCTTCTATGTCAAATTCTAGAAGGGACTGTTCCCTTCCCAGTAAGGTTTTCATATTTCCACTTCCACAATTAGAATCAGATTCAGAATGGAATTTCCTCTTGTTGCTTCCACCACCTTTTGAAAGAGAAGATTATCATTAAGGCAAATAAAAAGTTATTAGCTGTTCTGCATTAGGCATAGAAAAAGTCTTAGCAGTGCTGGATAAATGAAATCCCACATAACTATTTTATCATGACTTATTTCTTGAATACTGTTATTCCCTTTCTGTTCAGGAAATGTGTAATAAACTGGTGACAAAAATTGCTTGTTTCTCCCTCCGATCTATAGCCATATGTTCTCCACCATCCCCTACTGCCCCCCATCTATGGATTTTCTCAAGATTATATCTTCTTAGTATACAATGAGATTAATTCCCTTGCCCTTTTACACTTCCTGCTTCTTTAGACTAAGGAACATAAAACCAGAGCCATATTGTAGTCTTAGGTTCTTATCCACTAAATCTCAGCAGTACCTCTTAGGTAAACTTTGCTTCCTAGCATTAGGACATCCAACTGATCTTTCTTATTGTAGGAACTGACAAATGACCAAAGTCTGGAAGGAAGTGAGGAATCTGAAGAGGTGAAGCTAGGGAAAGGTGCATTCCAGGCAAGGAAAAAGTCTCTGAAAAGGCTGAGGCAGGAGATGAGATGCTGAATTTGCATACAGACTAGCCAGTAGGCTAGTAACCCTAGTTTGACTAGGGCTAGAACTTAAGACCACATGAAGGGAATACTAAAGCCTATAAAGGCAGATTGTAGCCAGATTGTGAAAAGTTTTAAATACCATGCTAATTAATTTTATCTAATCCCATAGGCAATAGGGAGCCACTACAAGTTCTTGAGTAGGGGGAATGATATGATTAGACTTGTGCTTTAGAATTATTTTGGCAATAGGTTGATGAATAGGAAGAACAAAGAATGTGGCAACATACTTGGAAAACTTGTGTAACTGTCCAGGCAAGAAGTAATGGACAAGGGCATACAGTGATGGTAACATGACTGGGGAGATACAAGGGATGTTGTGTATTTGGAAGTAATAAGACTTGGCAACTGACTAGATAGGGGTGGTGAAGGAGAAAGAAGAATTAATGATGACACTTACATATATGAACCTGGGTTAAAGTTGTGATTTTCTTATCAGAAATAGGTAAGTCTGGACAAGGAAAGGGCTTTAGGAAGATAATGAATCCCTCCATGGACATTCCAGCCCACCTTTTAGGCATCTAAAAGTTCAAGTTACTACCACCACCTACGTATTTAATGAAGTATGTGCTGAAATGAAAAGGGAACTTTGAGAAATTATGGGGGGGGGGGGGAAGGAGTCCTACTTCATAGTTTAATTTCAACAAAGCTTATAAGACCATGCAATAAATTATGAATTTTTATGGGAATGTTAGCCTTTTCAGTGATCTATACAACCAAAGGGTCAACTGTGCCAGGAACTATGTTAAGTCCTAGGGATGCAAAGTGTGTGTATGCTATATATGTATGTATGTGTGTATATATGTGTGTGTGTGTGTGTGTGTGTGTGTGTGTGTGTGTGTGTGTGTGTGTGTGTGTGAAATGAGGGAGGGAGAGGCTGCATTCTGATTTTTATCTCTTCTTTTGTTGCTACTGACTTACTATTCACTTAATGCCTGAGAGAAGTTGATGTGAAAAAACCTATGCTGTAGAATAGACTATGTACCTATCTATCACAAGGACAATTACAAGATATGCCAACAGTGAATATGCTCAATATTACCTGTCATTTCACATATGGGTTCCATCATAGATATTCCAACTCTGTCTATGGTAATAATGTGATGCTGATGGAGGTACTGCTTCAACACTGGATGTATAACTTTTTGGCACACAACAATATCTACATGATCACTAATGAGCTGATTTCCCAAATTAAGCAACTGGTCCAAGATTGCACTTTCAAGAGAAACTCCATAATTGATTACTAGTGTTCCTTCTCCAGGGTCAGAAATATCTCCAGACATAGATATACAAAAGAGTGCCATCTTGAGGGCATCTGAGGGTAATTTTTTGATAGGAAACTTCCTCATCAATTGAACTTCTGGCATTTCAATGACTATTCCAGGCAATACAGTAGAATTCATAACTCTTTCATCTTTTAAAGGTATAATTATACATTTCCCCAAAATAGCATGGTCTTTAGCCTTTTCTGGAATTGTAAGCAAAAATGCCTTCAGAATCAAAGTACTGATATGATCAGTTTCTTTTTTGTTGAGCAGACAAGCAGGCTTGCTTGTTAATATGCTTTGTACCAAATACAGGAGAGTCTTCATATTGCTAAAATCTACAGATATTCGGCAGCCACAGGTCTCAGAATTGAGATAGTCAGTGCAGAGACTCAAAAGATGCTTACTTATTTTAATGACAGTAGCAGTTGACAAGTTTAATCTCTGAAAATTTTCAATCAAGTTAAAGCAGAGAATGGCTGTGAATAAGCCACAGTCACTAAAACGTGATACATGATTTTGCACAGAGGTTGTCAAAATCTTTAATATAGGATGGGTGACTGAAAGGTTACTGAACAAGAATGATGACGATGATGTTGTACAAACGGAACCTCCAACACCATTGTGCAGTTGCTTCAGTCTACCAGAAGGGCCATAGCAAGAGGTTACAATTTCTCTTAATACAGAGAGATATTTACTAATAATCTCTTTTGTTAGTAGTTCGCAGGTACATAACGAAGGCTTTTTAGCTTTAACACGAGACATCTTACTTCAGGCTAAATATAGCTAGTAAAGATGAGTTTTATTTTCTTAATCATACTTTTCAGACAATGTATTTTCACAGCTATTTTAGTTATACAATTAACTCATCAAGGATCTGTCAGAACGTATGGCACATTGGCTATGCAATTTTTAAACAGTTTACACTTTTGAAGTCCATCGGATCATGCTGATTGAACACCATTAACACCATAAATCAATAATTCCAGAGATGCTTTTACTTAATTTCTTTGATATTCTTTTCTTTGTTTTCAAATTGAGATTTGGCAGAGTGTTTTGCAGCTACCTGTATAAAATATGTGCCAAGATGGACACCTATGAAAGTTAATCCAGCTACAAGGAGCCAGTTCTTTCTAATCCAGCTGGTTTGTTTCATCTCTTGATCTGATGCCAAAGTGAAATCCAAGTTCCAAAGACAATTCTTTTGGTGAGATACTTCTTTCTGTAAGAAACACAAACATAAGACATTAAGGAGTTACACTAGGTGACCTCTAAAGTTTCTTCCCCAACTTAAACATTCACATATGCTTGCAGACTACAATTTTTAAATGTTATTTCTAACATTCTATGTCCTCAGAATAAGTTACAAAGAACTTCAAATTCGCACAAGTATCAGCTTAGCCTCTAGAAGTTCAGATATGTAAATTAATCTGGATTTCAAGTCCTTGTATTTTTAAAGTTTTGAGAATAAACATTTACATTTTAATGATTTTGGAAAGCAAAACAACATGAATTAGAAGTCCACAAGGGAAACACAAATATGGTAGGTAACCTACAAATGCATTTCACCTCAAAATTAAACATGCTTTTTGGTGTAAGTTTCCTCAGATGAGAATATCAACTTTATTAAATGGGGTATACACTTAATACCATATTTCTGCCTGTAACCAAATTCAATTTCCTAGGAAACTTGAGGTATGAATGGTGTATTTACGGCAATTATATCTTATATACAGCCATCAATATAGAACAACTTTTGACATCCTTAATTCTACAGTCATTACTAATCTATACTTCTGCTATGTAACCCTTGCATCCTAATATACTGCAACAATAAATATAAATAAAAAAATCACACTGAATTTAAAGCAAAATTTTCCTAACAATTTTTAATTGTGATTTTCAGTTTTGAAGTATGGTCCAAGGCAGCATATCTTTAAAATCTTCAGTTACTAGTAACACATACAAGGATGCCAATGACGTGCTGGGTAGCAGAGAGTGAACACAGGATCTGGTTTGATCTTTCATCTCAGATTCTCTGATCTTAAAAACGAAACTTTATGAAATTCCAAATAAATGAACAAGCTGGAACAAAGTACAAATTTTATTAACTACAGTAGTAAATTATATATTAAAAGGAATGAAATCCCTTTTAATATAGTACTATGTGAAAAGAATAAGACCATCTAATAGTTTGAAATGGTAATGCTTGGTCCTACGATGTACTTGTCATTTTATAGTTTCTAGTTATTTTGGGAAATGGATTAACCTTGTGACTCTATAAAGGAAATAGTGAACTGTGTCTAAGTGCAATGAAGCCAGTGGCAGGAATTTTGAGGATAAGCAGAAATTAAGAGTGAAGAGAAGATCTGAAGATAATTGCTATAGAAGTCAATGGGGCAAAGTAAGTTAAAGGAAGCATATAGTTTTTTTCTTTCAAGGACAGTTTGTAAATAGAAGAAAAATCCTGTTTACCTGATAGTAGAATTTAGCTCTTCTGAGTACAAATTATGTATCTCTATGGTATGTTTAGGAATAGTTATTAACTGTTTTGGTTTTAGTAAAATCAAAAGAAAACATTTACTTGAAATTTTGGTTTTACTTCTATGTGATAATCTTTACTTTTAAAATTAATAAATTGATGTCATATGGACATCATGATAATAATGTTTTTTTTCCTATTTCTGTCATCAGCACAGACCAAAACAACAATTATTAAGTCACTACTATATGTAACATGCTGCGGTCAGCACTATAGGAAGATGTAAAGATGAATACAAAACAATCCTTGCCCTCAAAAAGCTTATAATCCAATGCATTTAGATGGGGGTGACAGGAGAAGATTAGTAAGAGAAAAAAAAGACAAGTGAAAAATAACTACAATGCAAAGTGATAAAGGCACAAGCAAAGTTTTACAGGAGTTCAGAAAAAGAAATCATATTCTGAGGAGGAAGCTTTACCAACAGAGTTAACATTTGAGATGTCAGAAGTTGTACAGAAATGTGGGAAAAGCACCAGCTATAAAATGGTAGAAAAAACTCACTGAATGAAAGGCTAAAAGTTTTATTCACTAGCCTATGGTCTCTGAGCTAAGGGTTAGTGGTGAAAGCTGTGATATGACCAGACATGCACATGAGGAAGACTGATAGTAGTGTCTGTAGGATGGATTAGGGAAGGAGAATGCAGGCAGCAGAAAGACTTGTTAGAATATCATGGTACTAGCCACATGACCTTGGGCAAGTCACTCAACTCCAGTTGCCTTCCAAAAAGCAAAAAAAAAAAAAAAAAAAAGAACAAGAAAAAGAAAAAGAATATCATGGCAGTACTAGAGAAAAGAGAATGAAGGCCAGGCAGCTCCATGCAAAAGTGACTGATTCATTAATGTTAACTTCAGATTACAATTCTGAATCTATTCAAAATTAAGGATAATAAAAAAATATCCTGAAGCTTTGTTTTAAAATTGAAACAAAATATTATCACCTACCATTCAATCTCTTGTTCAACTGTCCTAGAAACAGGAGGGGGAGGCAGGAGGGGTTACTTATATTTTCCCAATATCCAACCCTATCCACTTAAATGCTGCTGAAGAAATCCATACTAGCTTACTAAGCATATTTACTAAAAATGTGTTTATCAAGGCACTCATTGAAGGCTTTTTCTATTACACAGACAACAGAAGATAGTCCATGCCTCAAATTTCCTACAATATTTCCAAAAAAAATAAAGGCTATCACTACTTCCTTCTAGTCCCCTACACTTAAAAAAAAATCACTACTTCCCTCTAGTCCCCTACACTTAAAAAAAAAAATCACCCTTCATTCTTTGGTCCTTTGTTCTAATCTCTGATAAGGAGGTAGCTATTCTTGCTAGGGCAAATTCTCACTTTTCCTCTTGACTGTTTCTAGAATTAAGATTTAAAATCCTTAGCCTGGTATCTATAGCCTTTTATAATCTGGCTTTCACCTACCTTTCTAGTTCTATCATTATACACACACTTTCCATTCTTGTCAAACTGAATTATTAGCTGCTCCTTGAATGACATTCCATCACTCACCTCTGTGCCTTTGCACGTGTTCCCCCGAGGACAAAATACACTTATTTGACTTAACATCCCTGAGCTTCTTTTAAAATACAGCTCAAGTGTCAATTCCTATATGAAGCTTTTTCCTGATATACATAATTGTTAATGATTTGCTGAACTGAATAATGAGGAAAACTAACTTTTATATGGCAACTTATGGTATTACAGAACATTCTCCTCACAACAACCCTGTGAAATGAATAGTGGGCAAGTAATACCAGCACCATTATATAAAGAAGTCTGAATCTTTATCTTCTGGGCAGCTAGATGGCACAGTGGATAAATATGTCTGTCCTGGAGTCAGGAAGACTCCTCTTCCTGAGTTCAAATCCAGCCTCAGATACCTACTAGCTATCTGAACCTGGTAATGTCACCTAAAGCCATTTGCCTCCATTCCTTCATCTATAACACAAATTGGAAAAGGAAATGGCAAACCATTCTAGTATCTTTGCCAAGAAAACCCTAAATGGGATCATGACTGAAAAACAACTTCTGATTACAAAACATGTAACCTTTCTACTATACTTTGCTACTCCGCAATGTAAATACAAAGCCTCTTGGTATCACCTTCAACTCAGAAATCTGGCTAATTGGAAAGTTAGGGACTGGCTTTGAAATTTTAATTGTCCATATAAAACTTTAAAATCCAGTAGTAATTCTTATTTTTCAAAATGGAATTTTGAGTTTTTTAAAGAATTTCTCTCGAGATCTATCTCAAACTGCTTATCCAACATTTCAAATGGCTGTCTCAGAGACATCTTAAATTCAACATGTCCAAAACTGGACTCATTACCTTTTCCCCAAATGCTTGCCTCTTCTGAATATTCCTATTACTGTGGAGGGTATCACCATCTTCCCAGTCAGCTGGGCTCAAAATAACAACAGACCACTACTCATTTTCTCTCACCTTCCATGTCTAATCTGTTGCCAACTACTGTCCATTCTACCTTTGAAGTATCTCTTGCATACAACCCCTTCATCACCCTGATGCAGGCCCTCCTCACCTCATGTGCTGATTACTCCAACAGCCTGCTACTGGCCTATCTGCTACTAGTTTCTTCCACTCCAGTCCAACCTTCACTCAGCTATCAAAGTGATCCTAAAGCATCTGTCTATCCATACCACACCTCTATTCAATAAACTTCAGTGGCTCCTATTACCTGCAGGATCAAAAATAAAATCCTTTCTTTGGCTTTTAAAACCCTTATAACCTGGCATCTTCCCACATTTTCTTATGTTCTTACACTTTACTCCCTTCCAGTGATCCAGTGACACTGGTCTCTGTTGTTCTTCAGACAAGGCAAAGCATTTTCACTGGTTGTTCCTCATGCGTGGAACTCTCTCTTCTTACCCCTGCCTCTTCAATTCCTTCAAGTCTCAGCTAAAAACTCACCTTCTAGAAAAAATCCTTTCCTAGTTCTTCTTAATGCCATCTTCTGAGATTATCTTCAATTTATCCTGTGTATATCTTGTTTGTACACAGCCATTTGCATGTTGTCTCCACCTTTAGACTGTGAGCATCCCAAGAGCAGGGACTATTTATGCGTGTGTGGGGAGAGAGAAGGGTAGGAAGGGAGGGAGGCAGGGTTTTATCCCCAGTGCTTAGCATAGTGCCTACCACGTTGTCGTTCAGTCATTTTTCAGTGTTATCCAATTCTTTGTGACCTCATTTTGGGGTTTTCTTGACAGAGATACTACAGTGGCTTGTCATTCCTTTTTTACAGATAAGGAAGCCTTAGCAAACAGGGTGAAGTGACTTGTCCAGGGTCACAAAGCTAGCAAATGTCTAAGGCCAGATTTAAGCTCAGGAAGATGAGTCTTTCTGACTCTAGCTCTGGTACTCTATCCACTGCACCACCTAGCATATAGTAGGTTCCTAATAAATTCTTGGTAATTTGATTTAAATCTCCCTGAAACTGTGCTACATAGTAGTTACTCTCTTGTAGTTCTTATCTCTATGTTCTCCAATCTGCATTTATAGCATTACTTTTTCAAAAGTGAGGAATGTAGTTTGGCTGACTTTGTAAAAGCAGACCCAAGATCTTAAAAAGTTAAACCGCAGCTATGCTTAATCCATTATACTATTCAAACCTAACTCTCCATTTTCACTTATATAGTTAAGAGACAACCTTCCGTATAGCACACAAAAATGATTATATAAAAAATTTGCCAATGCTTCAATTAAACAGATGATTTGTCCAAGTTGTTTTTTACACATTCTCTCTTTTCTTTAAAAAAAAATGAAAGTTTTTCATTAGTATATATTCTTTTAGTTGCTATGGCTAAATGACTTACCTAAGCACTGCATGATTGCTATTTGACTTGGTTTTGGTTCTTCTGTGAAATCACATGTGTCACAATTCCAGGTTCTGGAATACTGTCCTCGTTAGCATTAGCAGTTTGGAAAATTGGATTGCTCTTAATGCTCTTCCACCCTATGTGAATCAGTCCGATAGAAGGTATCATAACAAGAAGAACTTTGTAGTCTCTCCAAAAGGTCTTAAGACTCATAGTAACTTTGGCAACAATATACCTACATAAAAAGTTAATTATTTTAAATAATATCCTCCCCAAATTGCTTTTGTAAACTACAAAAAGAAATAACACTGCTCAAAACAATAAAATCTGAATGTCAAACATCTTTAATTACTGTGTGCCACACCATTAATTAACAAAAAGGGATATGTACAGGCAGAAAGCAGAAGCAGGAAGCTTGGCAAACTCATAAAAGTAATACATGAAAATAACTTCTGTTCAGTTTTCATTAAAGAACATTAATTATCATGCCTGCTAGGAAAATTATAATACCAATCTTAGGAAACAGATTTACAAAGAGAACTCATTTTATTTAGATGACTATAACAATGTTTTTGAGTAATATTGAAGTTGATATTGATAACTTAGATAAATCTTTAATAAAAGTAATCTTCTGACTAGTAACTGATTAGGTGTTTATTATTTGGGCTCTTCAGTAAAGTATAAAACTTAAGAGACAATCCAGAAGTAAGCAATGACAAAGCCTAAAGGTTTAGAAAAAAAAAAAGACCCTATAAAGAAAGGCCAAAGGAATTAGGGTTAACTGGCCCAAAGAAAACAAGTTTGCATAAATATTTACGGTATTAAAGAATATGAAAGATTTTATTTATATGAATTACTGTGTTTCCACTGAGATCAGGTCAACAAGGAATAGGTTTGAACTTATAGCAGAATTACTTAGATGTTTAAATAATTTTTGTATTATAAAGACTGAGACAAACCATTAAAGGATGTTGTAGAATATTGTGCATATCATTTTTTTTCATCCATTAATTCACTCAATCAGACAAGATTCTTAAAGTAATTAAAGATGATATGCTAGGTGGATTTAAGGGCCATCCTGCCCTTAGCTGGAGGAATAGTTTAGATTAGCAGCTCTCAAATGTTTTGGTCTTAGAGCTAGACCTAGGGCCTCTTTATACTCTTAAAAATTACTGAAGAACCCCTAAAGAACTTTTGCTTATGTGGGCTGTTTTCTATCAATATTTATTATACTGGAAATGAAAAATGTCTTAGCATTATTATAAAAATAGTTATGACTTTGCAGACCCCCCTGAAAGGATCTCAGTGACCCCCAGACTACAGTCAGAACCACTGGTCTGGATGATCTTTAAAGATTTTGCTTTGTAATTCTGTAAACAAAAGTTTTGTTTAGGTTCTGTAAATTCCAAAGGCTGAATGGCTCACTGGCTAGGTAACAGGATGAGGAGCAAGCCACCTCAAGATTTTTTTTTAACTAAGTAAAAGAAATATGCACTATTAACCATAGTGATCTATGTAAAAGATGCTGAAGTTTTGGTTAAGATCATAACTAGCTTCTGCACCCAAAAAATCTTGTATTTTGTTGGCACTGTCATTAGAAAAACTTAGAGGGTACCAAATTATCTCTTTTCTTCTAAACTAAAGTTTAACTGTATTAGCAGTGTCCCTATTAGTTGTTAATCATCCCCTATTCTGCAACACTCATACTTGAGATATGATGAAAATTTTAATAAATGCTTTAACATATTATTTGTGAGGACTCAAAGCCCTCTTCTACAAGCTCCAAATTCCATTTCTGCAATTACAGTTGTTAAATTTCACTAAGCTATTAGTCAAGTTTTCCTGTCCTAAAATTCCCATGGTATCTAATACGCTTTGGGTATTAGCTTATGACAATTCCTTGTTTGAAACTAACTGGCTGCTTCTATCTTTCACCTCTGAGGTAAACTAGAGTCTGCAATGCTTTTACTAACATATGAGCTATGTGAGATTAACAATGTCACAGGGAAAGTAAAGAGAAACATTCTGAATTATCTATGTAAATGGAGAATGAAGCCATGGATTAATTAACAAAAGCAAATTTTCCCTAAATATAGTCAGGTTCTTATGTTTTCCACAAAACTGTAGCATTTTGTCTACAAAAGACCTGATTTTGCTGGCAACAATTACCCTTCATTATGTCCAACTTTAATTTCCTCAATACTTCAGGCAATACTGTTAACTAACATCCTACGTTTCTTCAACTCATCTAAATCTATTTTGAAGTAATGTCAAATTACTTTTTAAATTCAGTCTTTCCTCTATTCACCCTTTCCAACTTGCAGTACCTGTCATCTTTTGCTTAGAAAACAGCACACTTCTTGAAAGAAAACTTGGAGGAAAGAAAAAATTATAATTATTTCTGAAATTAGTATTTTGTAGCTGATGGAAGAAGTAATTTAAAAGAGACTAAAAGTATTTTGGAAAAAGTTAAATTTATACTGAAATAGTAATGTTTAAAATGTAATAGTAACATGCAATAGATCTACAAGACAATTTCTTAATTGAGAAGCACTTCATAATAAAAAAAATTGAAGCAAAAAACCTCTTGGAGAACAAATGAAGAGGCTAAGAATTCTTAATACTGATGTTAACATAATTTTCTACTACTTTATTTTAGAGTACTACAATTCAGGGAAGTGTTTCTATGGGGAGGTGCTTCTGTTTAAAGTTCAAGCTAAGAATCCAGTACAATTCCTTATTTGCCAAATATCACTGAACCATACAATTTCCTATTTAGTAAGGTATGTTTTATTCTGATGATTATTTTAAGGTTTACTTAACAACTTCTATGATCCAGTCACGTTTGCCTCACTACTTCTTATGAAATTATTGATTAATGGGGGAGGGAGAGGGCTGAGGGAGCAGGTAATTATTTTCTGTTTGCTATCTCTAATGTCCTCTGGATCACAGCTGGAGTATTTTATACTTTTAAAGGCAAATTATACATATTATCTCATTTAATCTTCCAAATAACCTTGTGAGGTTTACTCGTGGTAAAGAGAAATATAATAACCTTTATTCTAACCAATAAGATAGAAGCAAATTGCCATTTTTGAAAGAATAATTTTAAAAAACCTATTCTACTGCATTACTTAGTGAATTCTGAGTATTTTTCAGTGTCTTTCACATTCCTACAGGAAAGACTAGAAGAAAAGGAATGATTTCTACCTATTTCCTCATTGATACAAAGCAATTTATGAAAGGTTCCAAAAAGTGCTATACAGCAACAACTTAATGAATTACAGTCACAGTTTGCTGGAGGCATTGGGGAGTTAAGTATTCCAGGTCTGCCTGAATTAAAGCTGGCTAAACTGCCTCTGCTTTACATTCAAAATATTAATTTTATTAAACTCATTTTATCTTCAAAATAACTGGGTATCTCCTATTCTATTACATTAATCTTCCTCCACTCATCCCAATTATTATTTCATTTTTGCAGGGTTTGCGTTTGGTCTATATTCAAGACAACATTGCAGGCTGAACTGTGACTGGAACCCTAGTTCTCCAGATTTCAAGTCAAGGCTTTTCCCACTAAACTTATCCAGAGTCAAAAGTCTGAATACTGATTCTTACAGTTGTATCCCAATTTGTATAAGTGATCAAAGAAAAAGGAAAAGTATCTATTTGTATAAAAATATCTATAGCAACTCTTTTTGTGGTGGCAAAGAATCAAAAATTAAGGGGATGCCCATCAATTCAGGAATGGCTGAGCAAGTCGTGGTATATAATTTTGATGGAATACTATTGTATAAGAAAGGATGAGTGGGGTGGTTTCAGAAAAACCAAGAAGACTTATATGAACTGAAATAAAGTAAAGTGGCAGAACCATATTATACACAGTAAGACATGACCCAAGACAATTCAAAAGGACCATGACAAAAAATGTTATTTTCCTCCAGACAGAACTAATTAATTCTTAGTGCAGATTGAAGCATTTTTTTTAAAACTGTTTTTCTTGTTTGTTTTTTTTTAATGTGTATTTTCTTTTGCAATGTGGCAAATATGAAATGTTTTGCATGACTTTAAACATGCTTGCCTTTTCAAAGGGTAAAAGAGGGATGGGAAGGAGGGAAATTAGAACCCCAAATTTTAAAAACTGTTACTTTTATATATATATTTTGGAAATATTTAATGAAATAAGTAACAATATATTTTTTAAAGAATATATTTTTCAAAGTTACTAAAATACTTAAAGCAGATCATTAAGGAACACTCAGATCATAGCCTTGACAGGCAAGAAACTATGGACAAAAGCTTAACAAATCTAGGAACTGACATCTGACAGGAGCTCCCCTTTTCAACTGATCCTCTTTTATCTCTGATGTATAAGGGATTAGCTAATGGTGATCCACAAATGAGTCCCACAATTTTTAAGCCAAGGTCAGTGGGCCTATTTAATTTATGGTCTGCTAGTGGATATGACCTTGGAAACTGTGTCTTCTGTCCAGCTGATATTTAAATAATATAGCTGAACTAATTTTAATTTTCTCTAGCCTGTTATTTGGTTCACTCACTCAGTGAACTTAGCTTAAGTCAGGGGCTCATTGTTATTTCTCTCTCATTTCAATCACCTGACTCTAGCTTTTAATTCATATTTTTTCAAATGTGATGTCCATTAGAGGACAATTACTCTTTTAAAAACAACCATGACTATAAGAATACCTTTTTCCATCTCTATTTATTACCTAGATTCCCCCTTCTTCCAATAATCATCTGTGACTGTGACCTCTAAACTGAAATACCTCAATCTGCTATATTTGGAATAATGTGAAGACTACTTGGGGATTCAAGGGATAGCAAATGCAAGCAGAAAAGTTCATAATTGGCTATGAAATTACTTCAAGTACAATTTTACACAATATTCATGGTCCATGAAGGCCAAAACTGTCTCTTAACTTAGTAAAGTATATCATGGCATTTAAAATCAACTTAGAAGACTTCTGGGTTAACCAGATAAGATGAAGACTAAACATTTTCTCTAATCCATAGGGCCTCTCAAACCTCTAGAAATTATGCACATATATGGTCACATATACTTTATATACAGGATAGATGTGGGTTTGTATGTGCCATATGTGTGTATATATATTGACATATATTTGATCTATCTGGCTGCTTTTCCTATTTTGGTTCTCTTTAATGACATTTTCATTTGATCTCCTAGTTAAATTTAGTAATTTCAATGACAACAAATTTTTCAAGTGACTAGAGGTAATATCTTCAAATGTAAAGGAAAGAAAATTTGAATAACACAAGACTATTCTGCACTAGGGGCAGTGGAAGTGATACAGTGGATAGAGTGCTGGGTCTGGAGACAGAAAGATTCTTCTTGCTGAGTTCAAATCTGGCCTTAGACACTTATTAGCTGTGTGATCCTAGGCAAGTCACTTAACCCTGTTTGCCTCAGTTTTCCTCATATGTAAAACTAAAGAAGGAAAGGGCAAACTGCTCCAATATTTTAGCCAAGAAAACCCCAAATGGGGTCATGATGAGTCAGATACAACTTAACAAAAATAAATTCTGGACCCATCAGAAAAGGCAGAAAAGGAACAGAATGAATTCCAAAGAGCAAATGAGCTAAAAATGCAGCTCAATGTGCGTATCTTGCAATAAAATCAAATAAGATGTTCCAGTTGGCCCCTAGGTTCAGAGTTTATGGGATTTCCTCCCTGCTCTAGTTATGCTGATGTCCAACTGCTCCCCCTTAGGATACAATACAAAACAAACTTTAATACTTCTCTTTATTCTTGCTATTACTTTAATTCAGTAGCTATTTTGGTCAAGATATTCTCTTGCTCTTCTACTTGAGATGATTTAACTGTGAATGGACCAATTTTTAAAGTGTTAACAAACTGATCCTTAATTTTTTTAATGTGATACCAGGTTTCAGTTATTTATGATCTTAGTTTTTTTGAATTTTATTTGTTGACATTCTTTTTGGTCAGATTTTTTTAAATGGCAATTGAGATGGGGCATTTTTTTGTTTGTAAACCAAAAAAGGACAGATTTATCTTTGTTTCTGTAACTTAACGATGTATTAAAACTAATAAACTAGCTTCAGCTTTGCTAATTAGTATACCAGCTTGCAAACACCGGAGTGTGAATGGAGATTTCCAGTACTCAGTCAAATCCTAGCGATCATTTCTAAGAACATATTCTTTTCCCTAACAACTTCCCTCATTGTTACACAGCCACTCTTTGGGCTTTCAATAGCAGGGCTAAGCCAAGAATTCGTTCACACTAGACACAGAGAGGTGGAATTATAATCATATTTTTAAAATTTATTTTTAAAAGTTACTTTTGCAAAGGTAGCATGGCAAATAGAAGGAATGCTGGATTTGGAGTCTGGGAGCTGTTCGTGTCCCTCTTTACCAATTACCACCCATAATTAAACAACTCAGTCTCCCTGAGTTTTAGTTTCCTCATTTGTAAAATATGGGGGCCAGACTGGATGACCTCTAAGATCCCCCTAACTCTAAACTGGGATCCTCTAATCCTATTACCCATTGCAGTACTGTAGATAATCAAAGATAAGATGTACTTACAAATTTAAAGAATAATACCAAATAATGAAAACAGCTCATTTCTGCAAACATACTAATTGGTTACTGACTTTTTAAACAAATTTCCCTATCTGATTATTACAGCTCCATTACAAAAAGTCATCTATTTTTCCCCTTTCTGAGAATCATTTAAGAATGACTGATGTGTCTTGGAATAAATGGGGTCTGGGGGAGGGTGTATGTTTATGGAACAACCCAAATTATGCATACATAAGAAATTTGCTGGCTCTTAAGCTGAAAGTGACTAAAGAGGCAACAGTGATTTAGGGAATAGATTACATGCCAAACACCTTGATCACTAATGATAAGCACTTAATAAATGTTTGTTGATTGATTGGGCTAGTGCAGGAGCTCTTAACCAGAAGTCTGTGACTTTAGATGGGAAAAAAATGAATTTTTATTTCAAAATGATTGGTTTCTTTGCAATGTTATGTATTTTGTTTTATGTATTTTAAAACATTCTTCTTAGAAGGGGTACACAAACTTCACTAAAATGCCAAAGGTGGCCAGGACATACATATAAAAAATTAAGAACTCCTAGTCTAGGAACTGATCTTGTGGAGTGAATTCAAGCTACAGAAGTTAACTGAGGGACCTACTCTAATTCAATGTGGCCTAAATTAATCTGTAGTCTAGAAGTCCTCTGGGCTTTGGGGACAGTTCAGGGTCTACATTCCAGCAGGACCTGGGATTTTTATCACAGTCACAGAATATTTTCGTGAATGTAGTCCTCAACCTCAGAATTAGCAACCTGTATCATAACCCTAAGGTTAAATGGATTGTTCTTTTTTAGAGAAGAGATTTGAGTGTTACCTGTCACTACAGAATATTAGCTTTAGTAAAAGTGTCAATGATCAACAGAAAATAAATTGAACCAAATGAGGCAATTCCTAATTAATTATAATTAGCTAACTTTTAGATAATACCTTAAGATTTGCAAAGCACTTTACCTGTTCGCTCTCACTTGGTCTTCCTAACTCTCATAAAGTAGTTTCTATTACCTCTATTTTACAGATAGGAAACTGAAGCTGAGAAGTTAAGTGACTTACTCAGATTGACATAGCTTCTTGTCTGAAGTAGGATTTGACTTCACTTCTTCCTGTCTCCAAATTCATCACTCAATTATAGCTTACAATTTATTTAAAATTGGGCTTAATTTAGACACTATTATCAACTATGAGGACAAAATTAAAAAACTCTGCTTGCAGCGTTTTGGAAAGAAAGCATTACATATAGGACTGTGGTATAGTACTTTTGTTTTGAGAATTCCACAACAACCTAAGAGAAAATTTATAATTTTAAGAGTGACAAAAAAAGGAGTGGTAGGAATTGCTGCTGATACTAAGAGAATTCCATATAAATGAAGTGAGTACCCTACCCTAGGCAGAAAATTTGAACATTTAAAAAATAAAAGACTGCTAGGTACAATATTTTCTGAGTTCTTTAGCCACATACCTGGCTTACAGTAGGTGACCCAGTCACTGAACTTCAAGATGGATAAGTCAAGGTGAGAGAATAAGAGATCTAATCCTCAGGCAAGAAAGACTGCTAAAGGAAGGCAAAAAAGAAGGAAGTAACATTTCATGTTACTTGTAACGTTTCTTTCATGTTTTTGCTTGAGATTTATTTGGGTTTCTGAACAATTTAATGTTAGAATCCTACTATGAAAAAATAAAGGCAGCTCTGAAGATTTTAAAATTATGTCTACTCATCACAAATATAACACTGAATATACTTAAAGAGGTTTACATTTTCACAGCATTTTACATTGTCTATCAAAGCTCCCCTGAGTGGTCAGCATTCAATATTCCCACTATTTGGTTACACCTTACCCAGAAGAAAAGTATCTATCACTTCTCTGGGCCTGTTTCTAGGGGATTAAACTCAGTGAACTTTTAAGGGGTCTTCAAGCTCTAACATTGTATGACTATGAAAACATTTGTTTGCCTTTGTAAAATGGTTCAAAGAGAGACCCACAGTCACTTCTTGATATTTTGGTTAAATGCTGAGTGCATGAAATGAAAGAAAAAGAATTAAACAGATCTGATTTTATAGCTTGCTTTTAGTGATGGGTCAACCAATTTCCATTTTAAAATTCGGCAAATTCCATTTGAAAATGCAAAAAACAAAAACAAAAAAAAAAACAAAAAAAAAAACCCAAAACCCTTTACTCAAATGTTCTGATTTGAAACTAAAATGATCAATTTTCAAATTAACAGTTCTCTTGTTTCCTTCTCCATTCTTCCTACCTCCAGTCATACCACATAGATTTAGAGTCTACAACAGAATTATTAACTGCAATTTCCTATAATAAAATGTGGTATCTTTTCCTGGGATCCTTAAAAAGACAAGACACATCTTAAATATAAATTCTTTTGTAGTTGGTAGGTATTATGGGTCTTAACTTTGTGGCTTCTGAATACATTTCTCATTGTTATAAAACTATATTAATTCAAGATGCTTAATGATCAGATTAATCTGTCCTCTCGTTTCGATTCTCCTGGTCTGGAAGTAATCTAGTTAAATGGCTTCAAAAAGTGCAAAATGGTTCAGCAAAATTTGCCACACGAACTGTAAAAATAGTCCTACAAGAATGATCAATTTTAAAGCAAGCAATTTCTTTCTAAGACGTTCCTCCTTGGTCATGCAAAAAAGACTACAGGGTAAATTCCTGGAGAAAAAGGGTTGGTACCAATATATAGGGTTCACTCTCCAAAATGTGAAGTCTTTAAAGAATAAAGTGTATGTATACAAAATGACAACATACAATTACGAGTCAGACTTTTTTCGGGGGGGGGGGTGTCTCTCTTTGAATTTCCCACAGGACCCCTTTCAAGGCAGCTTAATAAATTTGTTGAATAAATGAAGGAACTCTGGTTACTTTCCCCTTAGTCCTTAATTACACTGATATATCACAATTCTTGGGACCTAAAGAAAGGAGTTCCTTGGCAAAACTGATCCGGAGAATCAGTAGCAGACACAGGAACGTGGAGTCCAGTTCGTGTTTTGACACACAACTCAAATTTACTTGCTTATCACGTACCAAAACCACTTTGATGTACAGCTTCAAGTCTGAGCATGACTCCAAATCTCAAGCTACAGAAGGCACCTCCAGAATCTGGCAGTACAAGAAAACCAAAAGGATCCTATGTCTAACACTTTCCATAAGACCTAGGCAAATCACTTAACCTTCTTGGAACTAGGTTTCCTCATCCGTAAAATGATAGGATTAGACTAAAGAGCTGTTATGAAAAGCTAGGAGGGCCTTCTTAAAAGTTTATTAATTAACTCCCAACCTTAAGAGTTAGTACAGCATCAGCGGCAGTCAGTGTCCCAGCTCCTACGCACCTGAGCACCTAGGAATCACTGGAGGATAATCTGTGAGGGAGACTACGCAGGTACTTCCGGGGAGGCCAACTGCCCCGCCCCCTCCTCCCGGCATCCTTTAGTGCCGGCCGGGATCCCAGCGACCTTCACTCAGAAGCCTCAAGGAGGCTAGACCCTGGGCAGGGAACGAAACTCTGGACTCTACCCACCTCACGACCCCCAGTTCCCTAATCTTCTCTCACCCTCTCCTTCTCTCACCTGTCCAACCGCCGCTCCTTCTCTGGAGGCCGCTACTCCGACACCAGGCCGAAGAGAAGGAAGCCCGCCTTCCAACGACCGCAGCTGGTGATAGGCGCCGGCGACTGAGCCTGCGCCCCTTCCCGCGTGCTGACTCCGCCCCCTCGTCATCCGGTCCTGAATGGGAGTATTACAGTTTCCGGGTTTTACCCAGGAGCTCCTGGGAGGTTGCCTAGCTGTTCTGAGAGAACCCTGTAACCTGACCTCGAGGAAAGCTTAAAGAGAATGGGAATCCGTGGACTGGAATATATCACACGGATTCTTTCAAAAAAGATTCTTTTTAAATGGAAGAAAAGGTGGTGAAACCACTCCCAGGATAAGTCCCTGATAAAATGATTAAGATGTCAAAAAATGCCACAAGACCTATGCCCAGCTGACCTCAAACTTCACACCAGGCAAAGCAGTCATTGAACTAGCATTTATTAAATGCCTACTATTTGCTAGTCACTGTGCTAATCATTAGGGATATAGAGAAAGGTGAAAGCAACCCCTTAATGCTAGGATCTCCCATTCTAATAGGGTAGACACTAAATACATAAATACCACACATTTACATATGTCACTGCATGTGTGTGCCTTTGTCAGCATGCATTTTTACACACTCTTAATAGGTGGCACAATGCATAGGCCTGGAGTGAATTCAAGACCTGAATTCAAATTTTGCTTAAGGCAGTTTTTAGTTATGTGCCCTGTTGTTATATAGAGAGTGAAAGGAAGGCAGGCCCAGAAGGAAAGACAGAAGCAGGTGAGGAAATAGGACAAAGCATTTTTCAGAAGAAGGTGGGACTTGAGATATAGATAGCTATAGTATATCTATATCCATATCCATATATAAAGATATATGTATATGTGTGTGGGCAGCTAGGTGTCACAGTGAAGACTCATCATCCTGAGTTCAAATTTGGCCTCGGACACTTACTAGCTGTGTGACCCTGGGTGAGTCACAATCCTGTTTGCCTCAATTTTCTGATCTGTAGAATGAGCTGGAGTACAGGTCAAACTGCTCTAGTATCTCTGCCAAGTAAACCCCATATGGGTTCACAAAGAGTAGGAAATGACTGAACAATGTGTGTGGAGTGACAGAGTGTTCGCTTTTCATGAGGCCAAGTGGAAACTTCTTAGGAGGAAATTGCTTGCTTTGAAATTGATCATACTTGTAGGACTGTTTTTTTTACAGCTCATGTGGCTAATTTTTCTGAACCATTTTGCATTTTTTGGAAGCCATATATATGTGTCTGTGTGTATATGCCTACTGCAGATACACATGTATATCTCCATATATATGTTTGTATATTTGTATGCACACCCTCCCCCCTGAAAATTGTGGTTTTTGTCCTTTGTTTTAGAAGAGGACCATAACATCAGGGAAATGATGATGTGACTTGCAGTTGACTTTGAGGAAGGAAGGGCCATGCAAGGTCCCCAACCTCACTTTCTCTTCCAGAGACATCTGGATCTGGGGACCTGATATTCATCAGGGTGACTGGAGATAACCCAGCATACAATGAGAGACCTGGACCCTTTTCAGGTTCTCTTTTTGAGTGAGGTAAGGCCCATTCAGTGAATAGGTCTCTTTAAGAAGTGAGTGAAGGGATGACCCCTTTAATTAGAAAAAAGAAAGAAATCAACCTGGGAGGGGAAGACCTTCAGGGTTGCTGTTCCAAAGAGAAACAGTTTTCTCCTGAAAAATATAATACACAGACATATATGTATATTTGATCACGGTTGAAAAATTCTGGAGCTGCTCCAATCTCTCGACTTCTTTGAAAATCCCAAGGAATGGAACCTGAGGTAGAAACCCCCTGAAAATGTGGGCAAAAAGGGGTTTTCTGCATTCAGTTAACTGGGCTGGTTTCAAGCAGAGGCAATCAACTTTTTCTGCTCACATTTTAGGGGGCTTCGTGGAAGGACTAAATATCTTCTAAAATGGTGGCTTTAACTTTATGCCGCATAATATTTACTGACTATTTCCTTTTCCCTACCACTTGGGCAATAGTGTATAATTTTTTCTTCCAGCTATTAAAGCTTCTCTTTTTTAAAAGTCCATACTTCATATGTATATATCTATATCTTTATATATGGATATGGATATAGATATAATATAGCTATCTATATCTTAAGTCAAACCTTCTTCTGAAAAGTGCTTTGTCCTATCTCACCTGCTTCTGTCTTTCCTTCCGGGCTTGCCTTCCTTTCACTCTCTAAATAACAACAAGGCACATAACTAAAAACTGCTTTAAGCAAAATTTGAATTCAGGTCTTTTAAAAGTCCATACTCCAACCAACACTTTTATTTCCTAGCAGTCTGTGATTTAGGATATTTACAATTCCTGCACTCCTAGTTTTCTCACATTCAAGGAGATTTCATTACACAAAGGGACAAAGTTACAGCACTTAATTCTACCTAGGCCAAGGTGATAATTACCAATTGAAAACTCGAGGATGGGCCTCAACAAACCATGTGACCAAGTTGGGGCGGTCCCTCCCGGGGGCCTGGAGAGCACACGCGCTTTTGCGGCCATTTTTGTTTTGGTTTATCCTTGGACCCGTTGCTTCGGCTTCCATGTTTAGTATGGGCGAAGGTGATAAAATAAAGTCTGCCCTTTACGAGAGGGTTTGGCGCCCATTTTCTTTTTGGGCAGAGTTCCTGGTAGAGCTATGAGAGGTTTCATTTTCCGTCTCCATGTTAAGTTCAGGCAACGGCTTCAGAGGTCAGTGATCTATTCCTGGGGTCACCTGAGATCGAGGCCAAAGTTGGCTCACTGAACCCGAGAGCCGGGCCAGGAAGGCTGAAACACAGATCATCCGAACCCCTAAGAGGCTCGGCTGGGAGTCAGGTGTTCCTCTAATTTGGGTTTCCACAGCCAAGTGCTAAGTGAATGAAAGCGGGGCGGGGGGGGGGGAGAGGAAGTAAAAACTATTCCCCCTTTTTCTTACCCCCTCCCCCAAACATCTCTACCGGCTTCTTAGGTAAGAAGGTTCCGCTTTGTACGTCACGCCCTTTGGCTCCCCCTGGTGAATGGGTGTGGCCAGACCTGCTAAGGATTCCGTTTCCCTAATCCTACCTTAGCTTCTGGTGATGAGATAGTTTATCCACTCAATTCAGGAGTAAGAGCTGGCCTCCATAACCACCTACTATATACTTGTGATAAGCACTTTAGAAGTATTATCTTATTTGATCCTAATAGCATTCCTGGGAGGTAAGTACTATTATTATTATCCTCATTTCAAGGTTGAGGAAACAGTTAGACAGGTTAAGTGACTTCTCCAGGGTCGTACAGCTAGTGAGTTCTTCTGACTCTAGGCCCCTGCCTTTATCTCCTGTGCCTGGTTGTGGATAAAATTAGGAGAAGGGTTGGTCCCAATTGTTGGTAGTTCCTTGTTTTTTAAACAAAAGCTGCTGGGTCCCCTGCCCCACAAGGACCTCTAGGTGAAGGCCTGGGAGGATCATACATTTTGGATGTCTAAGAAGGTCTCCTTGCTTTATTTACAAATGTGTTCTGATTGGGAAGCCTCTGGAAGTAGGCTCTCTTATGCTTTTCTTGGTAGCTAGGCTTTTTTATAAGGATTGTCAAAAACTTTTCCAGGAGCTGCCTTTTGCCTTGCCTGGTGGTGCCTGGTAGGTGCTTAATAAATGTTTATTGATTGATTGATTGAATATACCAGGATGTATGCTTATTAACCTTAAAATGGAATTATCCACTCATATGTCAGATTTTAATTTGGTTTATTGCACCCCTGCCTAGCAGCTACTCTGGCTCCCTGCTTCATCCACATCCCATTGTTTGTCTTCAGATAATTAGAATATTACAGATAAGATTGAGTGGGAACCTGAGCCATTAACTATTTGTCAAGCATTGTCTATAAAACTCCTCTAAAGGGTGTACGTACAAGAATAAATTCTATTAAGATACAGCTACCTGTAGCCATAAAGTACAAGTGTATTTCCTGCCTAAATATTTCCTGCTTATGGGGTGCTATAAACATAAGTTGTGTTTTTTATAGGTAGTCCACCAATTTTGGCAGTAAAGGGGGCTAAATAATTTCATTGATTTTCTTGAAAATCCTAATGTAGACAAAAAGGCATTTAATCTCTACATTGTATGGTGTGTCTTAACCTTTTTTTATATGGACCCTTTTGGAAGTCTGATCAAGGTTTGGACCCCTTTTCAGAATAATTTTTTTAAATGATTAAAATAAAATATATAGGATTATAATGGAATCCATTTATACTGAAATAAAATTTTCTCTCTTTCTCTTTTTCTCAAACTCCTTCCTCCATTCTCCCTCCCCCAGTTAAGACCACTGCTCTGGAGCTCATTTTTCTCATGCATAAAATTAGGAGGCTGGACTAAATAACCTCTAAGAGCTCTTACAGTTCTGTTATTCCATGGAGCAGATTCTCTTTGCATAAATATACTGCTGTGTACAGTTCTTGGCCTATGGATTTATTGCTAATATGACTAGAGAGGCAGCATGGAGTAGTAGTAGGTAGGTGTTGAATAGTTTTAAAGGGACATAATTGTATGAATGAATGAATGAATAAACTCACTTAGCACAGACTATGAATGAATAATGAATAAACTTACTTAGCACAGACTATGAATGAATAAACTTACTTAGCACAGACTATGGTCTAAATGCTGGAGATACAGATGCAAAAGGAAAGAGTGTCTGTACCCTTAAGAATTTTAATGTTGTTCAGTTGTGACCCCACTTGAGGTTTTCTTGGCAATATAGATACTGTAATGTTTGCCATTTCCTTCTCCAGCCTGTTTTACAGATGAGGAAACTGAAGCAAACAGGGTAAGTGCCTTGCCCAGGGTCACACACACACTAGTGTCTGAAGCCATATTTTAATTCAGAGAGATGAGTCTTCCTGACTCCAGGACTAGTACTCCATCCACTGTACCACCTAGCTGCCCTTGAACAACAACAACAAATTAGGGGTGATCTCAGAGGGAAGGCACAAAGATTAGAGAGGACCAGATAAGACTTCTTGCAGATGGTGGAATTTTGACTGAGACTTGAAGGAAGCCAGAGAAGCAGGGAAACAAAGATGAGGAGAGAGACCATTCCAGGCATGGGAGCAAAATTCAGCCAATTGAAAATCCACAGAGTTGGAAGATGGAGATGGTGCCCTGTTTGAGAAACAGCAAGAAAATTAGTAATGACAAAGTAATGTAAAAGGGAGTGAGATGTAAGAAAACTGGAAAGATAGGGAGGGGCCAAGTTATGAAATACTTTGAAAACCAAACAGATTTTTATTTGGTCCTGGAGGTAATAGGGAGCCACTGGTGTTTTATTGAAAGAGAGGGTTAATGAAGTCAGACCTGTGTTTTAGGAGTATCCATTTAAAGTGGAGAGAAACTTGAAGCAGGCAGATCCGTGGTTGCAGTATCAGAGGAGAGAAGGGGGCATATTCAAGAGAGATTATGAATGTGGAAATGACAGGATTTGGTCACTGATAAGATAATGTGAGGTGAGGGAAAGTGAGGAGTTGAGAATGATGCATACTAGGACTGGGAAGATGGTGTTAACTTTGATGGTAATAGGGAAGTTCGGAAGAAGGCATCTTTTCATCATAGTTTGACATACCCTTTCAGGAATAATGACAGAGTTGTTTTGATCATGGTGCCAGAACTGGAAGGGGAGGGAAGAGGATACCTGTGGGATTGTAAGACCACTGGTTAGCACGGAAAAGATGGATTGAAAGTAGTCCTGCTGAAATAGTGGGTCAGGAAAGACAGTTACCAATCAAGAACAGTGAGTACTCTAGGGCAGAAGTTTGAGAGATAAAAGGCTCAAAACCACCTGGACAAAGCTATTGATAAGATGACCACAGAATAGAGAGTACACTTATGTTACTAGCACTTAGATTGTAGTCCAGCCTGTGGTCTGCCCAGACCCCTCCTACCCAGCAGGATGAAATCTCAGAGTGGGAAATGAAAAACATGTTCCAAGTATTTTATCAAATGAAATTAGCTTGTTAGTATGTCATTGCTTTAATCATAACACTCAACTGTTTTCAGCATGCCAAATTTTTGCCAAATTATAAATATATTATAATCTTGATAAATAATATTGACACATTTTCATTCTTCTTTTGACAATTCTTCTTTTGTTGAAGTCTGTAGACTTGAAGTCCTGATTCTTTTCTGATTTCAGTACTCATAGTTACTAGAGGGAAAATATATTGTATTTGATTTCTATGTCACATCATGTTAGCACAAGAGTCCATGTGCAAATCTTTCCTTTTAATAATGTGGAAAGGTTAACAGCATTCTTAAGACAGAGCTTCAAACTAGATTCACAAGAAAAGACTGATTCACCAAATTTCTTTCCACTAAGCACCTTGCTTTACTTTGGGTGGGGTTTTCCTTCTGTGGCAAACAATGATTGATCTTCTTTGGAAAGAAAATTAGCAGTAAGAAACATTAGAAACTTGCTAAATGACTGAGTTTTCTATTCGGATGCCTTTTCTCTCCCTAGGACTTTTCTTAAGCATGTGTTTAAAATGGATTCATGAGATTGTACAGTTTAGAAAGCTTAATTGGGAATTGGGTGGGTGGTCCAGGTCAGTATTTGACTGTTTGCAAGCCAGGAAAAATCACTAACTTCTGTTCCCCCACCCTATTCATTTTTTAATTAGGAAAATAAATATTGAGTATTATCATTATGTATTTCATAAGAGTATTAAGAAGCTCAGTTAGGAAACTTGTACTTGAAGAAGAAAGGGAGGCAAATTGAATAGAGCATTGGACCTGGAATCAGGAAGTCCTAAGTTCAAAAGCAGCTGCATCATTACCTTGGACAAGTCACCTCTGTTTGCCTGTTTTTAATCTCATCTGTGAAATTGACATAATGACACTTAACCTACCAGGGTTATTAAGAGGATAAAATGAGATAATATTTGTAAAGTGTTTTTCAGACCTCAAAGAGCTATATAAACATTGGCCATTATAATAATTGTTTTTCAAGTTGTTCTATATGATATATGTATTACTTATGGATTTTAACATATTTAATTATAGTTTTGATTGTAGTGGTATCTTTTAGTTACTAAGTTTGGGGGTAGTTGTAGAGACTGTCATGGGAAAAGGTATTAAATGGTTATTGCTTTTATGAAAAGATTCTCACTTAGAAAAAATAATTTAAGTCTTTTATCACAGGGGAAGAAGAAGCAGGATTTATCTTAACTTTACCACATTTAGTTTCATGTTGCTTTTTAGAATATATACTTCATGTGCACCCAAAATTTCTTATTATAAAACAAAATTGTTTAGTGGCCAGAGCTACCCCAGGAGGTAGATATTCATGTTAAGACCTGTTTGTGCTTAGATTTTACATTTGGCATTTTCAGTTTTATGATTTAATCTTTTACAAGTCAAGCACATCGTGGTTTTTTTAATGCAAATTTCATGTGACCTCTTTTTAGTGGAATATATCTCTTTGCCTTCATGTACTTAGTAATTTTAAAGTATGCTAAATATTGAAAACCTCCTTTATGTCCTGTTTTTTACAGCTGGAGTGATGTCATTTATATACATTAAGAAGACCGCTCATTCATTAGTCAGTAAAATATAGGCTTGTAAAGACAAGAGTATATTAAATGAAACCTTATTCCTTTAAAATAGGAAGAGGGGATAACTCATTTTTCATGCTATATTATATACATGTTCTGAAAGTAGAAAATTAGTACCTCGTTACTATAGTGTTTATATCATGATTGCATAAATTAGATTTTAGATAAATTTAGATAAATTTAATAATAATAAATAATTTAGATAATTTAAATAATAAATTTAGATAAATTTTAGATTAATTAGTAATTATAAATGAAATATGAAGCAACTTATCAGTTTAATTGTGGGATAGTATTTTAGAATTTTAGTTGTTTTGGGAATATGTATATATATATATATACATATATATATGTGTGTATATATATATATATATATATATATATAATACAAATATATTCCCAGCACAATGCTTGACATGTAGTAGACAGTTAATAAATAATTTAATAAATGAATGGAAAATGATTTATCAGACACTACATGCCAGGTATTGTGCTAAGTGTTAGAAATACAGATAAAAGCAAGTGAAACACCCCCTGTTCTGATGGAGTTTACATTCTGATGGGGAAGTATGATACTCTTAAAGGGTTCTGAAAATGGGGGCAGGCCCAGCTCAGCTCAGCATCATGATTTGGAAGTAGATGGTGTTTTGGTGCCAGGCAAGAAAAGTGTGAAAGCTCAAGTCTGAGGGTCAGGGTCATAGAGGCAGATTTTGAGTTCCAGAGAGAGGGAGGGGTATGGGAAGACAAAATGGAAGAGAGAGGGAGGTGTTGATCTAAAGCTCTTCTGTGTGGGGAATTCCTAGGTCTCAGTGTCTCATTCACCATGGCCTTTGTTAATCACATATATACTAGGCATTGTTAAGTACTGAGGATGCAAGTTCAAGCAAATAGGACAATCCTTGTCCTTAAGTAGTTTCCATTCTAATGAAGAGAAGAAAACCATACATAAGGGAGAGCTGGACCCCATGGCCCCTTGGTGGCCTGGCCCTAAGCAAAAATAGTGAAAGACTCCCTCTCAGATCCCAGGGTCCCAGGGAGAGAGTCTGAGTTCCTTGGGGAGTAGGGCCAGGTAAATAGCCAAAGTGCCTGCAGATGGTTTGGAATTGGCCAAGAAATAGTGTGGTGTCGTGATTCTGGACAGACCAAGACTTTGAAAGCTCATATATCAGAACTAAGGGTCCTAGAAAGTGGGTTTGAATGGGGAGGTGAGGAAGAATAAATAGAGGATGACTCAGGGTAACTTCCTAGTTACCCTGGGTAACTAGAAAGATACTGTAGTCTACAACCAGAAATAGAGGACTTAAGAGAGAGGGAGGTGTTTCAGAGGAAAGATACTAAGCCCTGTTTTAGATCCTGGGGTAACTGTATTTAGCTGAGCCCTTCCTTGCACAAGTTGGAACCTCCAAATTGTGCTTTTTGGCTCCAAGTACTTTATATCTGTAAGACATACAAGGATGGAAATAGACCCTGAGGGATTACTCCAGGCTGTGATGAGTCTTCAAGGTTGGTCACTTTGGCTGCTACTATACTGGGCATGCCCTGGAGTTTCCAGGTTGAAAAGATACTGATGTGGGAAGTGAAATGTTAAATCCATATATCGGGAAGAGTGAGTAGGCTAATTTGACTAGAAAGTAGAGTGCCCTAGGAGGTGTGATATGTGATCATTCTGGAAAGACAAGTGATATTTTAGTTGTGAAGGACTTTAAAAGCTAAGCTATTTGTATTTTGTCCATGGAACATTAGGAAGAAATTGAAGCTTCTTGAACTGGCAAGTGATATGGTCAGACTTCTGCTGGGCAGCTGTGCAGCGAGAGGAGAGCTTGAATGCATAGAGAAGAATGGGAGACCATCATAATAATTTGGGGTTGCGGAGATAAAGGCCTTAAATTATGTGGTAGCTTTGTGACTGGAGAAAATGAGAAAATATGAGAGATGTAGAGACAGAGTCAATGAAACTTGGATATGGAGGAGGAAAGTGAGAGAGGATGGAAAGTTGAGGATGACTCTGCTTATCACTTTTGTGGTACCTTTGTGACTGGAGAAAATGAGAAAATATGAGAGGTAGAGAGACAGACTCAGTGAAACCTGGATATGGAGGATGAAAAGTTGGGGATGACTCTGCTTATCACTTTGTATGATTGCGGAAAAAAAAATGGTTGGGTCCTAAACAGAGGTACTGAAGTTGGGAGGCCTGGAGTTAGGGAAAAGTAATGAGATAACAATGGATATTTTAAGTCTGAGATGACTATGAACTATCTAGGTAAAGCTATCCAACAGCTTCTTAGGTAAGATTAGAACTCAGGAGAAAGATGAGTACTGATATGGAAATGTAGGAGTTTTCTACATAGAAAATGGTCACCAGATAGAGGGAAGTAAGGTAGGTTTAGGGTAGGACATTCTCTCAAAGGGCAGATCACCATGTCCAACAAAGGAAACTAAACAGGATAGACAGGAAAAGAACCAAGAGAGAGCAATGTCATCAAAACCTGGAGAGGGGAGGATCTGGTAGGAAGGGGTGGTCAGCAGTGTCAAATGAGGTAGGGAAAGGAATTTAATCCCAAGCACTGAACTATCATTGTTTTGCAAAAACATTATCGGAACCCATTTAGTAATTTCTGTGACATTAACTTTAGCCAGATTCAAACATCTAGCATTTTTTTTTAAGTCTCAGGAAGATAAATTAACTTCAGTGGGGTTCAGACCTAGTAGCACAAAAACAAAGATAAAATTATGTTTTTACTGTGCATTGTATTTTCCCACAGAATAATCTGGTAGGTCATTGACTTTTATTTTTTAAAGTTTATCTCCAATTTGTATTAAAATGGCATGGCAAGAACATGATACCATTTAACCCTGTTCTTTTCTCTTTCAGTCTCTCAGTTTTATTTCTTAAGAGTTTCAGAGTCACTTAATGCTTTTCTCATATTGTCATAAAGCTGATCTTTTAACATTGGTAAACCAGATTTCAAATCACAAAAAGTGAGATCAAAAAGATAGTTTAAAGAAAACATGCGAAGTTAGTTTCAGGATTTCAAATGTTGGTCTATCTTATAAGACTACTCCTGTATGTTATAAAGACTTGACTCTTTGGTGAAGATTACAGTCTTTGTTGGTGATGCTTGTAGAATTTTTTAAAATTGCCCATTTGAAATGGATGCTTTACTGAACAAACAGTTATGGTAATAGGACTTGTTAACTTTTGATGCCCCAAAGGCAACTCTATGTGATACACCAGAATAGTAAGCTTTTTTCTCTTTTATGAAAGAAATTTTGAAGACTTATAAAAGTGATGTTTAAAATTAAATTTTCCTCTTCTGAAATCTGTGAAACAAGTTAGAAAAGCGTCATTAAAGTTCTCAGTCTCAAAATTTAATTAGTTCAGAGGATAATATCTATATGCTGAAAATTCTCCTTTAAAGACAAAAATTCAATTATATCACTCATTTATGTTCCATTAATTCCAATGTGATAGATATTTAAGTTCTACATGAAATATCCTTATATGGTCTGTGTTTATATTTATTTAAATCAAAATACTCCGAACTGTGGTTACTGCAGTACTCAAATATTCAAATGGATCTGTGATCTTATGGGTTCTGGAGTTCCCTTTCAGGGTACAAACCACACCCTTCCATGTTTCACATCCTATTAAACTCTTATCTCTGTCCTTCTATAAGCTTGCCACAAAGAGGTGTACCCAAGGATCTGGAGACCCTTCTTACTTTCTCCTGACACTGTGAGGCTACCAGTGGATTGGTCTGGTCTGGCTGTCCACTTGTTATCCCTTATACTGTGTATGGAACTAGCTCATCCTCTCTTTCCTTTGATGACATCTTTTACTTTTTTTTTTTTTTTTGGAGTTCATCATTGTTTATATGTTGTATCCTCCTCACTTATCACAGGGACAGGACTACTTTTGGGAAATTGCAAAACTTTTGTACTGAAACCCAGCTTCCCATAAAAGCAATAGCCCATCCTTTTCTAAAATAAATTTTTATTGTTATATTTTGTTTTTTGAAATAAATTTTAAAAATTTTTTTACATCACCAGAATTTCTCCCCATATCCATGGTCTCTTTACTCCCAGAGAGTCACCCTATTTAGAGAAATTAATGTTATATTACTAATTATTAATTTGTGATCTATCATTTTTCTCCTGTTTTTTGTTAAGACCCCTCTCCTGTAAAGGACAGTCAGTCTCTGATGGGTGTAACTGAGTAAGGTAATCTTCTCCCAGACTCAAAGCATCTACCTAGTCAGGTACCCTTAACTTTTTTTTTTTTTACTCAAAATTCAGCCTCCAGCTGGGAACGTTTCTCTTTGTCCTTGATCCCCTCCATTAGAGTTTAGGATGGCCTGGCTCATGAAGGAGAAAATTAGCTGGAGAGGGCCAGATGGAAATGGCTTTCCCTGTCCAGATACCTTGAGGCTGCTGAGTCTCATAATCAAACCAGGTTTTCAGCAGGAGGAGTTGAAGACTTTTAGCCCAATCTCTTCCTTAAATGTCCACCAATCAAGTTTGAGTTTCACTTGTCTGGGGAGTTCTCTGTCAGAAAGTACAGCTCTTATTTAAAATGATCCAGAGCCTTCCTTGGTGTCTTTGGTTACCTAGAGAAACCACTGATCATCACTTTATTGCTAATTAGCTAGTCTAATTAATAAACTGGTTATTAATTACCTAGAAATTGTATGTGTAGGGGGGTTATTTAAAAAATTTAAATTTTCAAAAGAAAAAGAGGAAAAAATCAAACATGAATATACTAAAAAAATCTGAAAATATACATAATTTTTCATACCTATGGATATACCATCTCTTCAGAGCGGTGGAATCTCTTCAGAATATCTCTTCTTTGGGGGTCATGTAATCTTTGTGATTTTGCAACATTCATTTTTCTTTGTTTTATTCTTTTCATTTACATTATTACTCTCATTGTATATTTTGTTTTCTAGCCTCTGTCTGCTTCACTCTTCATCAGTGCAAATAAGTCTTTCCATGCTTCTGTTTTCATGCTATTTGTCATTTCTTATATCACAGTCATATTATATTATGTTGGTGTACCCAAAATTTATTTAGTTATTTCTGAGTCAGTGAATATCTACTTTCTTTCCAATTTTTTGTCACCACAAAACACGTTGCAGTAAATATTTTGGTGTCTATGGGGGCCTTTTTATCAATGACCTTCTTGGTTATATCGTGAGTAGTGGAGTCTCTGTCCCAAAAAGTGTGAGTATTTTATTTTATTTGCATAACTGCAAAATGCTTTCAAAATTGTACTGAATGACAATTCTGGCAAAAATGCACTTCTGGCCTGTTATCTTCCCATAGCTAGTCTAGTGTAGACTATTACTCTCTTTTGTCATCTTTGCCAATTTTCTCAATGTGAGTTGAAACCTTAGGATTATTTTGTCTTGCATTTCTGTTTCTAGAGAGTTGGAACATTTCTTTTATATGGCTGTTAATAGTTTGCAATTCTTCTGAGAACTATTTGTTCATATACTTTGATGACTTATTAGGAAATTACTTTTGCATGCGTGCGTGTGTGTGTGTGTGTGTGTGTGTGTGTGTGTGTGTGTGCTCGCGTGTGTGTGTGTGTGAGAGAGAGAAAGAGAGAGTAAGAGAGAGAGAGAGAATTATCCATATATTTTCAGTACCAAATCCTTATCTAAGATATTCGATATAAATATTTTTCCCATTTAAATTTCTCTTATTATAAATTATTAGTTTCCTTTCTGTAGATGTTTTTTAGTTTCATAGAATCGGTATTCTCCGTTTTATTCTTTGTAATAGCCTTTAACCTTTGTTTGGTTAAGAATACTTCTACAAATAGGTGTGAAAGCTATGTAATTTATTTCTCTTAGAATTTTTTGTCTTTAGTATTTAGATATCATCTTTAATATTTAGGTTCTGAATCCATTTTGAATCTGTTGTGGAATAGGATATAATGTGTTATTCTAAGCTTAATTTCTGCCAGACTACTTTTTAGTTTTCTCAGTAGTTACTTATCAAATAGGAAGTGGGGTTTTTTTTTGTTTTTTTTTGTTTGTTTTTTTTTTGCTTTTTAGAGGGCAATTGGGGTTAAGTAACTTGCCCAAGGTTACACGGCTAGGTTTTTTTTGTTTGTGTGTGTTAAGTGGCTGAGGCCGGAACCGAACTCAGGTCCTTCTGGCTCCGGGGCCGACACTCTACTCACTGCGCCACCTAGCCGCCCCAATAGGAAGTTTTTTTAAAGTAATTTTTATATTTGGTTTATTGATCACTGCGTTATTGATTTCCATTATTTCTGCTTCTCCCTTCACTAATCTGTTCTACTTCTCTAATTTGATCTACTTCTATCCATTTTAAACAATGCCAGATAGTTTTTTGTGGCTGTTGCTTTATACTATAGATTATTCTTAAAGTATTCTCCCTTAATTCTTGCCTTTTTCCAATATTTTCCTTGATTTTCTAGAGCTTTAGTTTCTCTAAACAAATTTTATTACTTTACCAAGTTTTGTGAAGTACCCCTTTAAAGGCTTGATATAGCATTAAAATTATAAAATTATAAGTTATAAATTAACTTTGATAGTATTGTCATTTTTATCATATTGATATTGCCCAACCATGAAGGAAGAAAAGAAATAAATATTTATTAAGTGCTTACTCTGTGCCTGGCACTGTGCTAAGTATTGGAAATACAAATACAAGCCCCCCCCACAAAAAAAGCCAATCCATGCCCTCAAGAAATCTACATACTATTGGGAGAAGACAACACCCAGAAAGACCAAAAAGGTGTGGAAAAGGGGAAGGTGCCTGGCATAGTTTTTCAGTTCAGAATCCAGGAACAGGATTATTTGGGCAGGCCAGCCTGCTTACCTATACAAAATGGAGGCTCCATGAGGAATTCACCAATGGAAAAAGGGGATGGGTCTTACAGAGGGATATTCCTGGTTGAAAAGGCCACAGGGATAGCTGGGTACACTAGAATAAGGAGGCTGTAGGCACTGAGGGAAGTTACAGCTTGAGACAGCATAAGCATTACGTATTCAGCTATTCTTTATTAAAGTTATTCTTTATTTCTTTAAGTAACACTTTATAATTAAATCTATACAAATAATTTGTATGCTTTGGTAGACTGATCCCCAAATATTTTATGCTTTTTATAACTATTTTCAATGGCATTTCCCTTTCTATTGTTGTTGCTTAGATTTTATTAATCTATAGAAATACTTTTAATTTTGTGGACTTATTTTATAGCCTGCAACTTTACTGAAGTTATTGCTTTGATTAGTATCTTTGCTAATTCCCTCAGATTTTCAAGGTAAACTATAATGTCATCAGCAAATCTTTATCTTTATGCCCTTAATTTCTTTCTCTTGTCTAATTGCTATTACTAACATTTCCAGAATGATATCAAATAGTTGTGAAGATGGTGGGCATCCTTGCTTTACTCCAGTATTTATTGGTAAAACTTCTGGTATATTTCCATTGCATATGATGTTTGCTTTTGGCTTAAGATAGATAATCTCTATGATATCAAAAAGGTTCTTTATTGTAGGTTTTTATTTTTAAGCAAAAATGAGTGCTGTACTTTGTCAATTGACATATTCTGTGTCTTGAGATAATCATATGGTTTTGGATGTTTTTGTTTTTTTAATACGATTAATTATACTGATAGTTTTCCTTATGTTGAATCATCCTTGGCTTCCCTGTGTAAATCTACTTTGGTTATTCTTAGATGAATTGCTATAGTCTGATAGGACTTTTTAAAAAATGGTTGAATTAATGATGTGGTTGTTGTTCAGTCTTGTGATTTCATGATCCCATTTAGGGTTTTCTTTGCAAAGAGACCAGAGTGGTTTGCCATTTCCTTTTCCAGGTCATTTTACAGATGAGTAAACTAAGGCAAGCAGATAAATGACTTACCTGGGGCCACAAAGCTAGTGTCTGAGGCCAGATTTGAATTTAAGAAGATGAGTCTTCCTAACTCCAGATCCAGTATTGGTATATAATTTTTCTTTATTCTCCTCAATGTCTGAAATTATCTTCCTGATTACCTCAGTATCATAGAATCTCCAACTTCCTTCAAAGAATAGCTCAGGTGCCATCTGCTACAAGGAGCATTTTCTGATGGCCCAAATTGTTACTCGCTTCCACCACCAGCACCACCACCACCTCAGCAACAAAAAGGAATAATTTTTACTTTATATATATTTTATATATGCTTGATGGCATGCAGTTTCTTTTCTGCCAGTAGAATGAGTACATGGATTACTTCATATCTATCTTAGTATCCCCACCATATTAGTGTAGCACCTGGACCAGTAGGAGTTTAATAAACATTTGTGGATCAATTGATTGAATCTAATGGAGGAAAAGACAAATACCAAAATTACTGATACGAGGGAGAATGGGAAGTAAAAGGAGAAAATTTGGGCAAAGTATGTGAGAGATATGAATAGCAAGAGAGTACTTTCACCAGAGGATGGTAAAAGAGGGTTTTGTGGAAGAAGTGGTACCTTAGTTGAGTCTTGAAGGCAAAAGGGGGAGTTAAATGATTATATGAGAAGATTATATGAACAAAGTCTGGAGACTATATATATGGCATGATGAGGAAAGAAGAGTGGGTACATAGAATGGTCCAGTTCACCTTGAAGAAACTAAATGAAGAAATTATGAGAAAAAGCTCAAGAAAACTTAAATTTTTGTTTGGAGGAGCTTGAATGTCAGGATCAAGAATTTAAAATTCATTTCATATGCAATGGAGAACCAGTAAAGGTTTTGAATATAGGAGTTATGTGATCAGGGTAGTGAAACAGGAAGATGACAGGCACGGATATGAAGAATGGATTGGTATTCGAAGGTTGAATGGGAGAGAATATACATTAGAAGCAGGAAGATCAACTAGGAAGTTACTTAAAATGATCTTGGGTAGAAGATATGAGATCTTGAGCAATTTATTTTTGTATTTCTCTTACCCAATAGGATAATATCTTGTACACAATAGGAGTGAGGTTTATTTTAGGTACATTTTTGTTAATACTATTAAACCATTTTAATATTCTCTTAGATCTGTGATCTTATTGGTGTGAATATTCACTTCAGTGGTTCAGTTCAGAATCCATTCACACATTCCTGTGAGATTCTTACTTGCCCACAACTTCTCCACAGGGCCTTTCTCTAAGTTTCTTGACTCTACTTGGGTAACAGTTGAACACATAGACTATCCATCTGTTATCTTTTAACAATTGTTCTACCTCCATTCTTGTTCTGGGCATGATTTGGCTAGATGTCCTCTCAAGTTCCTTCCAACTCTGTGATTCTATGTTTTTATGATGCAGTTTTCTATGCAAGAGAATTGGAGGATCACAAAAACTGTCAGGGGCAATGTATTTTTATACAGGGTAGTTTTGAGTGTTTTTTTTTAAAGATCCATAGGTTCACAGAATCACAAAATTTCAGAGTTGGAAGGAAGCTTAATGGCCACTTAGTCCTATCCATATCCCCAAAATAATGCTCACTTTAGCAGTCTTTCTAAATGGGTCATATATCCTCTGCTTAAAGATCACTGAGGGGTTACCCACTGCCTTCTAGACCACTTCACTTTGGGTAGCTCTAATTGAAAGATCTTTCTTGACATTAAGCATAACTGTAACTGTTGGCAATTTAACTTCTAACCCCTCCCCCTAGGATTCCCCTTCCAGGAAAAAAAAAAAACAGGATTGATTTCTTTTCTATATTATGCTCTTTAAACCACTTGGAGGCAACTGTCATGTATACCTGCATCTTTCCTAGGCTAAACATTCCCTCTTCCTTCAATTAGTCTTCATATGGTATAGATTTGAGGCTCTTCACCATTATGTTTATCCTCTTTTTGACACATTTTAGTTTATCAAAGTTAAACTCTGGTGCCCAAAATTAAGCACAGTATTCCAGATATCATCTGATTGGGGCAGAGTATAACAGAACTGCCACCAAGGTTATGTTGGTAAATGTTTAACAGCTGGCTCTCTGAAAAAATGAATATATGCCTGACTGTTGCAGCAAGCACTCCAGCATCCCCAGAGTGGCTGCCAACACAGGTTCTTAGATCTGCTTTTCTAAAGGAAAGCAACTCAAAATGGGTTAACAATCTTTCTTTAATCAATCAAACATATCATTTACCTAGTTCAGGGGGGAAAAGTCAGCATCCTGAACTTCAGAGTATACAGATAGAAGCATTTCAAGCAGACAGGCCTCCAACTGTCCGACCTTTACATCCACACCAAATCACAGTTAGCAGAGAGGGAACCATCAACATGTGGGTTTTTCAAAGCTGGGGGGGCGGGCACAGAGAAGGGCTCTCAATGGCTGCCCAGAGTCTTATCTGGTCAAGTCACAAACACTTCTCAAAGTGAGCCCCGAAACAAAGCGTCACATCAGGGTTAATATAGCCTTCTCCTATGTAACAACCCTCTTGACCCACTGCCCAATCACAAAGTATCTCTTGAAAAACAAGGCTCCCACCACAGACTCCAGGTGTACTTAAGCCAAGGGACAGGGAAGATCTTAAAAATTTACATTCCTATAACAATGTTTCTTTTTTCTTATCTTATTGCTATAGCTAGCATTTTTTTTTTTTTGCCTTTGGAGGGCAATTTGGGGTTAAGTGACTTGCCCAGGGTCACAGGCTAGTTTTTGTATTAAGTATCTGAGGTCGGATTTGAACTCAGGTCCTCCTGACTCCAGGGCCAGTGTTCTATTCACTGTGCCACCTAGCTGCCTGACAAGGAGACTCTATTCTTTTTTGACATCATTGATTAAAAAGGCATGGATCTCTGAGGCATTCTGCTGGAAAATTTTTATCAAGTTGACTATTAAACCAGTAATGACCATTCTTTGACAGGCAGCCTTGTACAATGGAAAGAATGTAGGATGTGGAATTGGAGGCCTTCAGGACTGACGTGGGTGATTGATATCATTTAACATAACCTGTCTGGGCAGGAGTTTTCTCATATTAAAAATTGACTTGTAAGGTAAGCTTCCAGCTCTAAATTTGTGATCCTGAATCTTTTAGAAGGCATTTAAGAGATACAAAAGACAAAATGAAAATGTGAAAGATGGAGAAGATATATATCTTCTCTAAGTACCACTAGCCTAAGTAGTAGTCCTTTCCCAGCTGACTTCAGGAGAGGCTTCATCCTCATCAGTGACCTCTGCTGTTGGTTCCCCTCTGATTGGAGGGTAGAATGTACCTCCCAGAACTTCCATTCAAGGAGGCCACTGAGGCCAGCCACCTCTTTATTTCCCATCTGGCTGCACTCCTTTGGATTTCTACATCATATTTCCATGGAAGCAACCTTCCCTTTGCTTCTCCACCTTTTTAGCTTACTTTTGTGTTATCTTTAAGCCTCTTGAGGGCAATGGCTTTTTTTTGGTATTTGTTTTCTCCAGGTCTTAGCTGAGTGCTGGGCACATAGGTGCTTAATAAATGTTTATTGACTGACTATTTTTTGAGCCTGTTTTTTTCTCTAGTTAAAAACCTTTTTTGTTTTTTCTGGTTCTCCTTAGCTTTTATTTTTGTCAGCCTCTATCCATTCTTCACGTTGTGGTACCAGACCACATTTTTGTATGCATGCTTTGCTGCTTGCCCTTGCTTCTATATTTTGTATATATCTTTTAAAAATCCAAGTTGATTGGCATGTTCTTTATGCAGCCACATTAGTGTCTTCAAGACAGTGTCTTCTTTTTCTTCCCACTGGAATTGTTTCCTTTTGTGTGGTCAGATTTTAATTCTTGAGAGTATCCCTTTCCTTCTGGGCTGACTCAGTTAGATGATTACTATCTATCCTCCCTTTGAAATCTTTGAAATCTGTTCCCCCAGAATCCAGGGTGCCAGATTATGCCTGACTTGACTTTGCTGTTAAGATTTTAAGATAGAGTTATCACTGTTCCAGAAGGTTCCTGTCATTCTGATCCAAGCAGCTAATTCCTCTGTTGAGAATCAGATCCACTGATTTTTCCTCTTGTTTCTCCTACCATTTGAAGGATGAAATTACCATTAGGTCAAGTCCAGAAGTTATTAGCTGCTCTTCTTTTTGCAAGAAAGCTCCAGCATGTATCTAGATAGTTGAAGCCAACCACCTCTATTTATTATATCTCTGTTCCAGATTTGAGATTGTTTTCTTGAGCTCCTTATCTGTTCTGTTTTCCATCCATGTAACTTGATAACAAAATCAATTATTCCTCTGCTGATTCTCACCCAGATGTTTTGCACTCTGCTTCTACCCTCTGATTCCTGGATTTCCTTACACAAAAGATACCTTTTACATATGATACTATGTTTTCCCCTACCACTACCACCACCACTTCCTGCCTTTTATCTGTGTTTTTGAATAAGGTATACTCATCCAGAGCCATATTCAGGTCATAGTTCTCATCCTACCAAGTAGCAATCATAATTGAATCATAATTATGAGATCAAATTTGTGTTCCAACATCTTGTTCATCTTGTCTATTGCCTAAACTTTACTACAGGCTATTTTCTTGGATTTTGCCTCCTATGAATTTATGGGTTATCTCAATTGCTAGTCATTTTTCCTCACAGTCACTCTCCATGGTATCTAAGTGGGTGAATATATGTAGGTAATGTTCTCCTTCCACCTTCTTTTTCAGTTTAAAGTAATTTCTTTTTTGGGGGACAAGGGCGTTACCCATTTAATTGACATCATTTTAATAACATCAGCCAGATTTACACAACAGCCAGTCTCCTTCCTCATAGCAGAATTCACCCTTGGGTTTGACCTCATTTGCATTACTTAGATGTTATAAACTCACCTGGATCACAAAGCACAGCACAGAGCCAATGGGAGGGGAGGCAGTTGAACTGCTGGATTTTAGCCTGTTTTCTTTCAGGGCTTGGGGTTTGGGGGGGAAGTAAAGAGGTTGAATGGGGAGAGGGTTCCAAGGCATTGTTCTGGGGATAGGGAATATGATTAAAATGAATGCAATAAAATAAGACCTACAAAGTGAGAAGGAGGGATCAGAAGTGTGTACCATTCACTAACTTTCTGTTTTAAACCTGAAGAGAAACTGAAGATTAGGGATAGATTTGGGCAAGAAAAGAACGCATCATCCTTTAAGGTAGATTGAAGTACTGATTTTTAAAACAAAGAAATCAGAACTAGAACATCTTAAATTTTTAATCCTTTCTTTACAGGTTTACCTAGACCACTTTTCATTAAGAAAACTAGAAAGTTAGTAACTGCCACAAGTTAATGCCAGGAGGTGGTCCCTGTCAATTTCCCAAAGAATCCTGGTTGTGGGGTGTTGGAAATACACTGTTCCAGGTCTCCACTCACCCTGGTTGGAATCTATCATGGAAGATTAGTCCATGGGTCGCTTTTCCCCATATTCCTTTGCAAACTCTTCAGTGTTATTACAGAGTTTTTTGTGGTTCTTAGAGTACTCTTCAGCTGGGTCAGCCCAAAGAGGATGCTCAAGCTGGGGGTCATTCACCAGTGCAGTGAGGTACTGTATGACTTGATCTATTTTGGTTGCTGGCTTCCAGTTTTCCACACTAATTACTGGCTAACAGACTGGCCCTTTTTCATTGATGTTTGGGTGGTAAATCCTGATTTTAATAGTGATCTTATGTGGTTTGAATGGATACTCTGCCAGGAAGTTGACTTCTATTCTGAAGGTTTCCTTGTCATATGGAGGGTTGTCAGGAATTTGGGTCCTGCCAAGTCAATAAATTAGCTTCATCAGCCTGGATGTTATGGAAAGTTTTCATCTCACATTTGGAGATTTCTTCCAGCTCTTTCATCAGTCTCCTGCTGGCTGCTATCTTGGGCCTGATACTAATTTTAAAGTAATTTCAATTAGATTTTTAATGTAGTCTTACTACATTTTGTTACTGTTCAGTCATTCAGTTGTATCTGACTCTTCTTGATTCTGTGGACCATACTGTCACTGAGGTTTTCTTGGCAAAGGTACTGTAGTGGTTTACCATTTTTTTCTCCAGTAGATTAAAGTAAACAGAGGTTAAGTGACTTGCCCAGGGTCACTCAGCTAGTAAGTGTCTGAGGCCATAGTTAAACTCAGGTCTGTTCCTGACTTCAGGCCCAGTGCTCTATCCACTGAGCTACCTAGCTGCCTCCTGGCAGATTTTTTTTAGTCCCCCTCTCTCAATACTTGATCAGAGGCTTTTCATTCCTTTATTTTAAACATGCCCTGAAACCCAAATCTTCTGATCAAGCACAGTCTTAATTAACTATTGATGTTCAAATGGATTTATCAGTAAGTAATGGCTCTAGTTATGATGATTTATTTACAACCCTTGATTCCAAAGGAAAAAAAAAAGCCTTAATTGAAATCTAATTCAGTCGCTCCCTTCATAGAATCATATATGATCATATGGTGGTGTGCAACTAATTGGGGCAAAATAAAAGGATTAAATTACTTATATGATGAATTAAAATGATTGACATAATTTTTGCGTACTTTAAAAATAAAATATTTTGCTGGACATGGTGGCTTACATCTGTGGGATCCTTGTGGAATATGTGTATTGGAGATGGATGAGACTGATGGGTTACTTTGTGTTAAGGAGCTCTAAGCTACACTAGGGCCAAAGCCAATTTCGTGTCAGCTGGTGTCAAAGAATAATATGGTGAGCTCTTAGAAGAAAGGGACTACCAGGCTGACCAAAGAGGGGTAAACAATTCTAGGTCTGAAAAAATTGTGTAGGTTAAAGTTTCCATGATGATCTATGTTGATTGGCCTCTTCATGCCCCATTCTACCACAGGATAGGGAGATCCAGTCTCAAAAAACAAAACAAAACAAAACAAACCAACAAGAAAACCTTTCAATATACATTATGTTTTCCTTTTGTTGTGGTCACTTCTTGTACAAATTTGCCATTTAGTTCACAAGATTTTGATATATTCTTTCAATTCTTTCTCATGAAACCACATTTTTATCACTTTGGGTGTTAACTGTACCCTTGGTGCATAACAGTTCATTTTTCCAAGTCTAACTTTTGTTATAGTTGATTGATTATTTTTAGAGAGGGGAAAACAGGGTAATTGGGGTTAAGTGACTTGCCCAAGGTCATACAGCTAGTGAGTATTAAGTGTCTGATGCCAGATTTGAACTTAGGTCCTCCTGACTCCAGGGCTGGTGCTCTATTCACTGCATCACCTAGCTACCCCATGCTCTCGCGCACACACACACACACACACACACACACACACACACACACACATACACACACACACATAAAAAACAAAAGAGCAGTGAAACATGTATGATAGTCAACTGACAAGAACTAACAAAAAAGTAGGAAAATCTGCTTACTCACGCTTTATCTCACCATTTTCAGACATTCTAAGTTAGCCACAAATAGACAGCTCAATGGTTTCACAAAATATGAAACCATGCCATAATTGCTATTTGTCCCAAGTAATTAGTATGGCACCATAGATTTAGATCTGGAAGGAGTCTTAGGTCATATAGCTAATATAAATTGAAGATAGAATTCTGATTCCAAGTCTAGCACTCTATCCTTTGTGTTAGTACTATCAAACTCAAAGAGAAACAAATCCCTGCAGATTGGGTATTGTCTTAGGAAGTCACAAATTTACGTTATCTGTTTTATTGTATTTTTATTTGTAGTTAAACATTTCCAAATTACATTTTAATTGGTTCATGATACACTAGAGGCTGAGAAATTGATACTTCTGCACTATATCATGCCTTTGTAGATAAAGAAGGAACTAAAATCCAGAGAGATTAAGTGATTTGATCAGAGTTCCAGAATCCAGGTATTTTAAGTTGTAGTCCTATGTATTTTCCATTCCATTATGCTGTTTTACTTTTTAGTAGTTGTTGTTTTTAACTCAGTTGTGAATGAATCAAAGATTGTTGCTTTTTCCCCCCAAAGAGACCCTCAATCAATGTGTACTAGAATTCAGATATTTGTTGTTGTTCAGTCATTTTAGTCATCTCCAACTCTCTGTGACCCCTTTTAGGGTTTTGGAGTGATTTGCTATTTCCTTCTCCAGAATTCAGATATACGTTTTTCTAAGATACTTAAACAAAAATGCCTACCTATTCTTTGAATTGATATTTCATTCCATTCAAGCAAGTGGCTAAAAATCTCCATTAGTCTCATTGCATAGAAAGGGCTAACCAGGACTATAAATGTTAGGTCATATATCTTGTCTTCTAATATTTCACTTTCTTGTGCTAGATATTTTCCTGTGCATATAGTCACTTTTGCTACCGTGACTCTTATGTCCAAAATAATTCTCTTAGCACAAGTCCCCACCCTGAAATCTCACAGAATCTCCTTATAGAACATGGAATAGATTGGTACCAACATCCACAGCTTCTAAGTGTTTTGACTACAGCTTATAAAAAAGTTAATTTTGTTTTGTTTTGTCTTTTAGTGAGGAAATCTAGCTGGGATCATCATTCTGCAATAGACAAACCACAATAATCTAAAATCTCATTATATATATCAACCAGGTTTCAGGTTTCCCAGAAGTCTGCTTCACTTCCCTCTGTTGACAGGGACTTTGGTTTCACTGATAAATATCCCTTTATTCTTCCTTATTTATCCAATAGAATGTAAGCTGCTTGAGGACAAAAACTTTCATTTTTTTCTTTATATTCTTAGGGCGAAGCACACAGTTTTGTTGTTCAGTCATTCAATTCTGTCCAACTCTTTGTGACCCCTTGGACCATAGCGTGAAGCCCTTCTATCCTCTGTCTCTCAAAATTTGTCCCAAGTTTATGGTTCATTGTTTCCATGACACTTATTAGTCTACCTCTTCCTCTGCTGTCTCCTTTTCCTCTTGCCTTCAGTCTTTCCCAACATCAGATACTTAATAAATTATTTTTGATTGATGGATTTATAGATATCCCTTTGTTAATCTAGGGAACCCAATATCTCTCCCCTGGCAACTGTAGATATCAAGAGAGGAAACCTGAGAACCTCTTCTTGATCTAGCCAATGATTGCCACTCATCCCATAGTGAGATCTTCACACTGCTAACTACTAATCAGATATCCTTTCATGAAGCATGTATTTTAGCTCAACTTTCTTTGCATATTGAGACCTACCCAGCAGCTGTCTGTGTTTATTTCCCACAGAGTAACACAAACCTCTTTTCTCCAGAACCAGGCCTTTATCCTAGAATACAGAAGAGCCATATATACTCACTGTATGCAGATGGGATGATAAAAATTCATCCCAGTCTGGAATGGATTTAAAATATATCTCTAAGATATGTACTTAGTGAATCACTGTTATTCCCTGAGTATATGTCTTAGAGATATATTTTAAATTTTCTTAAATCATCATAGGGAAGAGAGAGGTTAGCACTGGATTTTAAAAAAATAACTAAATAGAGCTAGATTATAAAATAAGTAATACAAGAGAAGCTTTGATCTAAAATTTTAGATCTATTTTTTGCCAACAGGATCTAAGTTCTGGTAGGAAATCATAGGGCAGGTCAATCTGGAGATTAAAATCTTTCCCACTACCATACGCCAATATTTTGTGGTCTGCTACAGATAAAGCATTTGGGTTTAAAACCTTTCCTCTGGAAGAAGGCAGTGCTAGGAACCAATGTAGCAAGCTCCCCTTTACAAACTACTGCACCAGACTGAATCCTGATAGAGAAATCTAGAAAAAATCACAAGTCACTTATCTAGCCGAACCTATCACAGGGAAATGACAGGGAGATCTGTGTATCCTGTGTCAGGCCAGAAGCACGTTGCATGCAGAGTTTTCCAGGGCCTGGGGAGAGGGTATACATGAGGTCAAGAAGACTCGCCAGATCCGAGATGGGGACAGGTACAAACTTCCTCCTCGGTTCCCAACTACTCAGTTTCACATCACAGATCTAGGACAGACTAAAGGGACCTAGGAAAGGGAGGGGTGTAGGAAGAGAGGTCCTGGGCCCTGTGTGTGGGGAAAAAAAGAGGAAGTTCAGAAGTTAGCAGCAGTATTGTGGCTCAGACCTCAGGCTTACTGCAGTCTCATTCCCAGCATCTATCCCAGTCTCTAGAGGAATAACTAGGACAGGAATCCCACAGGAAAGAAGAGTCTGCAATTCTGTCACTTTGAACATAACTGCAACTCACATATAGGGACCATGTCCAGCAGCAATCTACTTTTGAACAGACCCAAACCCAAGTCAGGAATTTGCAGGGCTTAGAACAGGGGGGAAGCACTCAGACTTTGCCCTAGACCAGACCATTTTGGGAGCATTGAAAGCTTGCAGATACCCAGCCTGACCCTGAGATGCAGAAATAACACAATATTTTTGCGTTGATCTTGGCTGGTTAAACAAATACAATATTTTTTAATAGAATAATTAAAAAAAACAGCTTTTTAAAAATTCCAAATGCTTTATTAACTTCTGGTTTACATCATTCATTTCCATCAGATTTTGAGTTATAATTTTTCCCCATTTTTCCCCTACCCACCACCCCAGAATAACAGCCATACAGGATATCCCCTCAACCAATCTGCTCTCTCCCATCTCTTCTCCTATACCCCCTTCGACTTTTCCAGTAAGGGCGAGGTGAATCCCCGAGCCCCATTGCCTGCACATCTTATATCCCAGTTATATGCAAAATAGTATTAATTATAGTATTCCCTCCCCCCCCCACTCCTGTAGGGTGGGACACCCTATTTAGTATGCATGTCATTCTCTCCATGGTCCAAATTCAATGAGAATAAGGTTTTGCCTTTTTGCCTTCCTGTTCCTCCCCTCCCCTGCAACCACCTTCCTCTGCCTCCTCTACATTAGACAGTTGACCCCATTGTCTCTCCCCATTCCCCCTCACCACATTACTCTCTCACCTCTTAACCTCACCTTTTAAGTATCATTCCTTCCTATTAAATTCAACCTGTGCCCTCTATGTACAACTGAATACATATATACACAATTCACATATGTATTCATATGCCCATATACCCTTCTTCAACTATTTTCATGCTGAGAAAAGTTTCATCAGTTACAGTTGTTTTTTCCATGTAGGAATGTAAATAGTTCAACTTGATAAGTTCGTAGTGATTTCTTTTCCCTGTTTACCTTCTCAAGCGTCTCTTGCTTCTTGTGTCTGAATGTCAAATTTTCTATTCAACTCTGTTTTTTTCCTCAAGAATGCTTGAAAGTCCTCTATTCCACTGAAATACCAAATTTTCCCCTGAAACATGATGCTCAGTTTTGCTGGGTAGGTAATTCTTGGTTTTAATCCCAGGTCCTTTGATCTGTGGAATATCATATTTCATGCCCTTCAACCCCTCAGTGTAGAAGCTGCCAGATCCTGTGTTATCCTGAATGTGTTTCCACAATATTGAAATTGTTTCTTCCTGGCTGCTTGTAATAATCTCTCCTTGATCTGGGAATTCTGCAACCAGGCTACAATATTCCGAGGAGTTTTCTTTTTGGGATTTTTTTTAGGAGGTGATCTGTGGATTCTTTCTTTTTTTTGTTTTTTTTTAAACAAATGCTTTATTAACTTCTATTTTACATCATTCATTTCCGCCAGATTTTGAGTTACAATCATTTCCCCCCCATTATTCCCCTACCCAACCTCCCAGAACAGTAATCCCACAAGATATCGCTTCCTCCAATCTGCTCTCTCCCATACCTTCTCCCATACCCCCATCGACTTTTCTATTAGAGGAAGGTGAGTCTTTGCATCCCAATGCCTGCACATCTTATCTCCCTATTACAAGCAAAAGAGTATTAATAATAGTATTTATATATATTTGAAACATTTAATGTTACGACCTCGAATTTCAGATCCATTTCCTTCCTCCCTTGTCACCCATTCCTTCTTGGGAGATAAGTAATTCAGTATATGTTGTACATGTCTAACTATGCAAAACATTATCATAGTAGATATATTGTACAAGGCTGCTTATAATTCCCTCCCACTCATCCCACCCCCGACCTGGTCCATTCCCTACATGATCCTGTCCCTCTTCTATAGTGGGTACTTCCAACCTCCCTCACCCCAAGGATGCCCTCCCATCCATCATCCCTCCTCTCATCCCCCTTCCCCCTATCCTGCTGCAGGTTGAGATATCCCATTTAGTATGTATGTCGTTTTCTCCCTGAACCAAATTCAATGTGAATGTGGTTTTGCCTTTTTAGCCTTCCTTATTCTCCCCCTCTTTTGCAACCACTTCCCCTTACTTCTTCTGCATGGGATAGTTTACACTACCCTGTCTCTCCCCATCTCCTCTTGCCACTTTCCTCTCTCACCTCATAATTTCATCCCTTGAGTATTCTCCCTTCCCAACAAATTCAACTTATGCTCTCTATCCATATATAACTGTAACCATATACACACACATTCACATATGTATTCATATGACCACACCCCCTTCTTCCATTATTTTCATAGTGAGAAAGATATCATCAGTCCCAGTTATTGCTTTTCCATATAGGAATGTAAATAGTTCAACTTTGATAAGTTCCTTTTGATTTCTTTTCCCTGATTACCTTCTCAGGCATCTCTTCCTTCTTGTGTCTGAGTGTCAAATTTTCTATTCAATTCTGTTTTTTTCCTCAAGAATGCTTGAAAGTCCTCTATTCCACTGAATGACCATATTTTCCCCTGAAACAAAATACTCAGTTTTGCTGGGTAGGTAACCCTTGGGTTCATTCCCAGGTCTTTTGCCCTCTGGAATATCATATTCCATGCCCTTCGATCCCTCAGTGTATAAGCTGCCAGGTCCTGGGCTATTCTGATTGTGTTTCCACAATATTGAAATTGTTTCTTCCTGGCTGCTTGTAGTACTTTCTCCTTGATCTGGGGATTCTGGAACCTGGCTATAATATTCCTGGGAGTATTCTTTTTGGGATCTTTTTCAGGAGGTGATTGGTGGATTCTTTCAACCTCTATTTTGCCTCTGGATCTAAAACATCAGGGCAGTTTTCTTTGAGAATTTCTTGAAGGGTGATTTCTAGGTTCTTTCTTTGATCATGGCTTTCAGGTAGTCCAATAATTTTTAAATTGTCTCTCCTGGATCTATTTTCCAGGTCAGTGGTTTTTCCCATGAGATATTTCACATTGCCTTCTAATCTTTCATTTGTTGGATCTGCTTAACAGCATCTTGATTTCTCATAAAGTCATTAGCTTCCATTTGCTCCAGTCTAACTCTGAAGGAATGAATCTCCTCAGGGAACTTTTGAGATTCTTTTTCCATCTGGCAAATTCGACTTTTTAAGGCATTCTTCTCCTCATTGCCCTATTGGGCCTCCTTTGCCATTTGAGTTAGTCTATTTTTTAAGGTGTTGTTATCCTCAGTCAGGCTGTTGACCCTCATTTCATACTTTTCCTGCATCCTTCTCATTTCTCTTCCCAATTTTTCCTCCACTTCTCTTATTTGATTGTTAAAGTCCTTCTTAAGGTCCTCTATGGCCTGCAACCTGCTCATGTTTTCCCCTGGGGCTTTTGGAGCAGGACTTCTGAACTCACAGTCCTTTTCCTGCTCTATGCCCCCAAAATAGGAGTCTAGGGTTGCATTTTTCTGTTTCCTTTGCCTTGGCATGTTGCCACTTAATTACTTGACTTTTGGGCTTGTTGCCACATTATGGCTTTGAGGCCAGATAGAGGAATTTTTGTCCTGAACGTGTGGGGGGCAACTTCCGTTTCTGGCAAGCTGTAAACCCACCCACGACTTCTACCCTAGATCACAATCCAGATCCAGGGAGGTTAAAGCAAGAGCGATTACCCCCCAAGACTGATCGCTGGATCTCCCTACAAATTTGCAGGCTGGGAGCGGGAGCTGCCTCTGAAAACTACAAAATGGCATTTGTCCTCAGCAGCTTCTAGCCCCCAGGGGAGGGAGCCGACGCATTCCCTAATACCAGTCCCAAAGTCCATAGGACACTAACCTCTTACTTTGTCCCAGGCAAGTCTATGTTGATAATTCTGGATTCGCCACAGCTCCTGGTGTTCTGGGGTTCCTCCAGCTGGCTGCTGGCCCTGCCGCCCTGGGGCTAAAACCTCGGCTCATGCGGACCTGGGCTTGGCTCGGCTCGGCTCCTGCACTCTGCGCACTGCACGCTGCCAGGTCCCAGACCACTGCGCTGGTCCTTCCTGCAGGGCTGCTGGGCTGTCCTCAGCGGGAGTTTAGCTTCTCTGTGTTGTTCTGTGGGTGTTGGGGCTCCAGAAGTTGTTCAGAGTCCCCTTTTACATCATTTGGGGGGAATGTGGGGGCAGAGTGGCTTGGATGAGCTGTTTCTACTCCGCCATCTTGGCTCCGCCGATCTGTGGATTCTTTCAACCTCTATTTTGCCCTGTGGTTCTAAAACATCAGGGTAGTTTTCCTTGAGAATTTCTTGAAGGATGGTTTCTACATTCTTTCTTTGATCATGGTTTTCAGGTAGTCCAATAATTTTTAGATTATCTCTCCTGGATCTATTTTCCAGGTCAGTGGTTTTTCCTATGAGATATTTCACATTGCCTTCTATTCTTTCATTTGTTTGGATTTGCTTAATAGCATCTTGATTTCTCATAAAGTCACTAGCTTCCATTTGTTCCAGTCTAATTCTGAAGGAATGATTCTCCTCAGTGAGTTTTTGAGATTCTTTTTCCAACTGGCAAATTCAGCTTTTTAAGGCATTTTTCTCCTCATTGCCTCTTTGAGCCTCTTTTGCCATTTGAGTTAGTCTATTTTTTAAGGTGTTATTTTCCTCAGTCAGGCTGTTGACATTCATTTCATACTTTTCTTGCACCTTTCTCATTTCTCTTCCCAATTTTCCCACCACTTCTGTTATCTGCTTCTTAAGGTCCTCTATGGCCTGTAGCCAGGTCATATTTTCATTTGGGGCTTTTGGTGCAGGAGTTCTGACTTAACAATCCTCCTCCTGTTCCATGCTCTGATCCTCTTTGCCCCCAAAATAGGAGTCTAATGTTGCATTTTTCTGTTTATTTTTTTTTCCTTTTCCTAGGCATGTTGCCACTCAATTCCTTGACTTTTGGGCTTGTTGCCATGGTAGGACTTTGCCACCACCCAGGAGAACTTCCGTCCCAAACATTGGGGTTTTCTCAACTTCCAGAGGTATTAGTTGGGTGGCCTCTGTGAAGCCTCCACACACTCTGGCAAGCTGGTAACACACCCTAAGACCTCCACCCCAGATCGCAGTCCAGATCCAGGGAGGTTAAAACAAGAGTGCTTACCCCCCAGACTGATTGCCAAATCCCCCTACAGTTCACAGGCCAGGAGCTGAAGCTGCAAAGCAGCAACATGGCACAAGCTGCACCGGCTCCTCAGCGACTTCTCGCCCCCAGGGGAAGAACCTGACACATTCTCCCAACCAGTCCCAAAGTCCATAGGGCACTGACCTCTCACTTTGTCCTAGGCATCTATGTGTTGATAATTCTGGAAACTCCACAGCTGCTGGTGTTCTGGGGTCCCTCCAGCCTGCTGCTGGTCTGGCCACCCTGGGGCTAAAACCTCTGACTCACTCAGGCTTGGGCTAGGCTCCCAGAGCTCTGTGCTGACCGCGCCCTGCCAGGCTGTCCTCAGCGGGAGGTTAGCTTCTCTGTGTCATTTTGTGGGTTCTGGAACTCCAGAGGTCGTTCATAGTGGCCCTTTTACATAATTTTGAAGTGGTGTGGGCTGGAGCTCTGTGGAAGTACTGTTTCTACTCCACTATTTTGACTGAGCCCCAGCTTTTTTTTTTTCTAAAATCTTAACCAAAGATGGAGTTTGAACATATACTTCAATTACCTTACTTGACATTGCAGTTTTAATTTAACATGTAGGAAATAGTTTATACATAGTACAAAGCAAGCCCTAAATAACGTGTTGTTTATTATTTCTTTTTTTTTAAACAAATGCTTTATTAACTTGTTTTACATCATTCATTTCCGCCAGATTGATTTTGAGTTACAATCATTTTCCCCCCATTATTCCCCTACCCAACCTCCCAGAATAGTAGTCCCACAAGATATCACTTCCTCCAATATGCTCTCTCCCATACCTTCTCCCATACCCCCATCGACTTTTCCATTAGAGGAAGGTGAATCTTTGTGTCCCAATGCCTGCACATCTTATCTCCCTATTACAAGCAAAAGAGTATTATTAATAGTATTATATATATATTTGAAACATTTAATGTTAAGACCTCGAATTTCAGATCCATTTCCTTCCTCCCTTGTCACCCATTCCCTCTTGGGAGATAAGCAATTCAGTATATGTTGTACATGTCTAGCTATACAAAACATTATCATAGTAGATATATTGTACAAGGCTGCTTATAATTCCCTCCCACTCATCCCACCCCCCACCTGGTCCATTCCCTACATGATCCTGTCCCTCTTCTATAGTGGATACTTCCAACCTCCCCTCACCCCCAAGGAAGCCCTCCCATCCATCATCCCTCCTCTCATCCCCCTTCCCCCTATCCTGCTGCAGGTTGAGATATCCCATTTAGTATGTATGTCATTTTCTCCCTGAACCAGATTCAATGGGAATGTGGTTTTGTCTTTTTAGCCTTCCTTATTCTCCCCCCTCCTTTGCAACCACTTCCCCTTGCTTCTTCTACATGGGATAGTTTACCCTACCCTGTATCTCCCCATCTCCTCTTGCCACTTTCCTCTCTCACCTCATAATTTCATCCCTTGAGTATTCTCCTTCCCAACAAATTCAACCTATGCCCTCTATCCATATATAACTGTAACCATATACACACACATTCACATATGTATTCATATGACCACACCCCCTTCTTCCATTATTTTCATAGTGAGAAAGATATCATCAGTCACAGATATTGCTTTTCCATATAGGAATGTAAATGGTTCAACTTTGATAAGTTCCTTTTGATTTCTTTTCCCTGATTACCTTCTCAGGCATCTCTTGCTTCTTGTGTCTGGATGTCAAATTTTCTATTCAACTCTAGTTTTTTCCTCAAGAATGCTTGAAAGTCCTCTATTCCACTGAATGACCATATTTTCCCCTGAAACAAAATACTCAGTTTTGCTGGGTAGGTGACCCTTGGGTTCATTCCCAGTTCTTTTGCCCTCTGGAATATCGTATTCCATGCCCTTCGATCCCTCAGTGTAGAAGCTGCCAGGTCCTGGGCTATTCTGATTGTGTTTTGTTTATTATTTCTAATTATGGGATGCCGCTAAAATTCTGCTTTGTTAATACTCATATTGCTAGATTAATGCATTTTTAGATTCCAGAGTCTAGAAACAGAGATTATTCAATGCATAGGGAAGTTTCCCAAAGTCGTTACAACTATTACCTGATAAAGAGTAAGAAAGAATATCATATCTAGCTTATTTAGTGATCTTTGTTGCACCTCTTTAACTCTATACCTGTTTGTCCATAAGAAAAGTGCTTAAATGTTAAAATTGAATTGTAAAAGTTTACAAATAGCTTGTTAATGATATTTTTATTAAATTCAGTTAATACTTATTGAGTTCCAGTTATTTTAATTTTTCAGTAAAGTATAGTATTTTCACATAAAGACACCAGTTCAGCAACTAACTTTTAATCACTTGGTAGTTTTTTTCTTTTTTTTAATTAATTTATTAGTTTAGCTTTAGTTAACAAGATTCAATTCCATAGTTCCTTGATTTGCAAATTTCCTTTACTTCCCTCGCCGCTCCCCCCACAACAGCATATAGTCCTGTATAGGATCTGCAAATGCATTCATATTAGACATTATTCCAATTACAAAGGCGTATTGTACTAGGTGGGATGAAAGATGGTAAGGAAGAAATAAAACCAAACAATGGAAAGAAAAAGATCATTTAGTTTGCTTCCATCAAGATTCAGGCTCAGTTCTTTCTAGTTATATCTCTGGATGGCGCATTTCTCACTTTCTTGAGTCTTTTGGGATTGACTTATATCACTGCATTGCTGAAAAGAGTCCAGTCTGTCATAGTTGGTCATCACAGATATGGTATGTCTGATTATATACAAATTTCTTCTGATTCTACTCTTCTTGCTCAGCATCAGTTTGTATAAGTCTCTCCAGGTAATTATGAAGTCCGTCACCTCCTCGTTTCTTATAGCACGGTAATATTCCATTACATTCATATACCACATCTTGTTTAGCCATTCCCCAAATGATGGGCACCCCTTTAGTTTCCAATTCTTTGCAACCACAAAAAGGGCTGCTAAAAATATTTTTGTACATATGGGTCTTCCTCCCACTTCTATGATCTCTTTGGGATATAACCCTAGAAGTGGTATGGCTGGGTCAAAGGGTATGAAATTATTTATAATCCTTTGGGCATAATTCCAGATTGCTCTCCAGAATGGTTGGATAAGTTCACAACTCCACCAGCAGTGTATTAGTGTTCCAATTTGTCCACATCCTCTCCAGCATTTGTCACTTTCTTGTTTTGTCATCTTAGCCAATCTGACTGGAGAAATGTGGTATCTCAGAGTTGTTTTGATTTGCATTTCTCTAATCAATAGTGATTTAGAGCATTTCTTCATATGCTTATAGATATCTTTAATTTCTTTCTCTGAAAACTGCCTATTCATATCCTTTGACCATTTGTCAATTGGGGAATGACTTGTATTCATATAGATTTGGCTCAATTCTCTATAAATTTTAGAAATGAGTCCTTTATCAGAGATATAAGTTGTAAAAATTCTTTCCCAATTTCCCACCTCCCTCTTGATCTTGGTTACATTGGCTTTGTTTGTACAGAAGCTTTTCAATTTAATGTATTCAAAATTATCCACTTTGCATTTTATAATGCTCTCTAATTCTTGTTTGGTCCTAAAATCTTCCCCTCTCCATAAATCTGTCAGGTAAACTATTCCTTGCTTCCCCAAATTGCTTAAGTATCATCCTTTACACCTAGATCATGCACCCATTTAGACTTGATTTTGGTATATGGTGTTAGATAGTGATCTATGCCCACTTTCCGCCATACTGTATTCCAGTTTTCCCAGCAGTTTTTGTCAAATACTGCATTCTTATCCCAAAAACTGGGGTCTTTGGGTTTATCGAACAAAAGATTACTATATTCATTAACTGCTGGGTCTCCTGCGCCTAATCTATTCCTTTGATCCTCTACTCTATATCTCTGCCAGTACCAAGCAGTTTTGATGATTGCTGCTGTGTAATACAGATTAAGATCTGGTATAGATAGTCCACCTTCCCTAGCATTTCTTTTCATTAATTCCCTTGATATTCTAGACTGTTTGTTTCTCCAAATAAATGTTGTTATTATTTTGTCTAACTCTACAAAATAGTTTTTTGGTAAATTGATTGGTGTGGCACTAAATTATAGTTTAGTTTGCGTAAAATTGTCATTTTTATTATATTAGCTCGACCCAGCCACGAGCAATTGATATTTTTCCAACTATTTAGATCTGATTTTATTTGTGTGAGAAGTGTTTTGTAGTTGTGATCATATAGATTCTGTGTTTGTTTTTGGCAAGTAGATTCCCAAATATTTTATAATGTCTACAGTGACTTTAAATCGGATTTCTCTTTCTATCTCTTGCTGTTGAGTTTCATTAGAGATGTACAGGATTGCTGAGGATTTATGTGGGTTTATTTTATATCCTGCAACTTTGCCAAATTTATTTATTGTCTCAAGTAGTTTTTTACTTGATTCTCTCGGATTCTCTAAGTATATCATCATGTCATCTGTGAAGAGTGATAGCTTGGTCACTTCTTTGCCTAATTTGATTCCTTTTATTTCTTTTTCTTCTCTAATTGCTACTGCTAGTGTTTCTAGTACCAGATTGAATAAGAGGGGTGATAGTGGACACCCTTGTTTCACTCCTGATCTTATTGGAAAGGCTTCTAGTTTATCCCCATTGCATATAATACTTGCTGATGGTTTTAAATAGATGCTATCAACTATTTTAAGGACGGCTCCATTTATTCCTATACTTTCTAGTGTTTTTAATAGGAATGGATGTTGTACTTTGTCAAAAGCCTTTTCTGCATCTATTGAGATGATCATGTGGTTTCTGCTAGTTTTATTGTTGATATGCTCAATTATACTGATGGTTTTCCCAATATTAAACCATCCTTGCATTCCTGGAATGAATCCTGGTAGTTTTTAACAGTTTAGCTTTCTTTTCTATTTAATACAAAGATAAACTTGGAAAAGATTCTAGACTACCTGAACCCTTATATTAAGGTAGCATTTATTAAATGTCCATATATTTTGTGTGTTTTAGATTTGAATCATATTGGAATTAATACTGATGGGGTCTAACAAGCTTGTTATTAAGGTAAGTAACCCTTAATCTTCTTATGCACTGGATATTTACTTACTAATGTTACTGAATTCTATGTCAATTAAAAAATTAAAGTGTGCCTTCTTTCTAATCTTTAAATCTGTGAATACTCTGAAAACTTGAAGACTTTTCACTTTTGGTGCCTATTATATGTGACTTCTGAACATGCTAGATAATTGCTTAAGTTAAAAGACCAACTTGTTTCCTTTAACTTAAATATGAGATGTCACCACAAAATTCTCCACTCTTCTCTAATTGGCTCTTGGGTCTCTTCCTTCTACCTTTTGACTTCCTCCTTTCTCTTTACTGGTTGGTGTTGGGGACATCTGAGGCTTAAAAAAAAAGTAGTGGGTGGAGCCAAGATGGCATAATAGAAGCACAAACTTGGCACGAGCTCCCATTCCAATCACTTTCAATACATGTAAAAAATTACTCTAAACAAACTTTAGAGCTATAGAACCCACAAAGACAGAGAGAAACAAATTTCACACTGAAGCCAGCCTTGTAGGCCGACAGGAAAGGGCTATCACGTTGTTCTGGGAGCCGAGCACAGTCCCTCGTGAGTCTCCAGGTTTTGATCCCCGGGCAGCCCTTATCAGCTGAGGCCAGAGCAGACTTCAGGAGAGTTAATCATGAGCAGCTGTGGCAGTTTCCAGACTTCTTAACCCATAAACGCCAAAGACAAAGTAAAAGTTCAGTGTGGAACTCTGTTGAAACGGGAGTCTGGCGGGGGGGATGGAAGAGCTTGGTCCAGCCCCTGCCCCTCGTGTGAGAAGCAACATAGGCGCAGCTGCTATGCAGCCCTGACCAGTGGCTGCCTCAGGAGCTCCTGGCCTGCAGATTGTAGGGGGTCCAAGGGACCATTCAGAGCTTGCTTTAATGTTACTGAATTCTATGTCAATTCTATGTCAATTAATTCTTGCTTTAAACTGCTTGGATCAGAATCACAGTCTTGGGTGGTGATTCTGGGTTATGTGACCTGTGAGCCAGAGCTTGTGGGGGCTGTAGAGAGGGCACCCAACTAATACCTCTGGCAGCTGTAAACACCCCATTGATTTGGAACATAGCTCTCTCCATTCTGGAAGCAGAGTTCTTCCTTGACAAAGAGCTCAAAAGTCAAGTAATTGGCAATATGAGCAAGCAATGGAAGCACAAACAAACCATAGAATCCTTTTGGGGGGACAAAAATGTTGAAGGCATGAAACAGGAGGAAGACAGCAAAGTCAGAACTTCTGCATCAAAAGCATCCTAGCTGTGTGAACTTGGGAAAGTCACAACCCCAATTGCCCTGCATTCCCCCCTCCAAAAAACGTCCAAGAAAAATATGAATTGGTTAAAGGCCATGGAGGAGCTTAAGAAGGATTTTGAAAATCAAGTAAGAGAAATGGAGGAAAAATTGGGAAGAGAAATGAGAATGATGCAAGAAAATCATGAAAAGCTAGTCAACAGCCTGCTAAAGGAGACCCAAAAATAAACTGAAGAAAATAACACCTTAAAAATAGACTAACTTGGGCAGCTAGGAGGTGCAGTGAGTAACGTGCCGGCCCTGGAGTCAGGAGGTCCTGAGTTCAGATACATCCTCAAGACACTTCACACACACACACACACACACACACACACACACACACACACACACACACACACAACTAGCAGAGTAACCTTGGGCAAATTACTTAACCCCAATTGCCTTCCAAAAGGCAAAAAAAAAAAAAAATAGACTAACTCAAATCGCAAAAGAAGCCAATGAGGAGAAGAATGCCTTAAAAAGTCGAATTTGCCAGATGGAAAAGGAATGTCAAAAACTCACTGAAGAGAATAACTCCTTCAAAATTAGATTGGAGCAATTGATAGTGACTTTATGAGAAATCAAGATACTATACAACAGATCCAAACAGATGAAACAAATAGATTGCAATGTGAAATATCTCACTGGAAAAAACCACTGACCTCGAAAATAGATCCAGGAGAGAATTTAAAAATTATTGGACGACCTAAAAGCCATGATCAAAAAAAGAGCTAGACACCATCTTTCAAGAAATTATCAAGCATAATTAGAAATTGAAAGAATTCATTAATCGCCTCTTGAAAAAGATCCCCAAAAGAAAACTTCTAGGGATATTATAGCCAAATTCCAGAGTTCCCAGGTCAAGGAGAAAATACTGCAAACAGTCAGGAAGAAATAATTTGAGTATTGTGGAAACACAATCAGGATAACACAAGACCTAGCAGCTTTTACATTAAAGGACTGAAAGACTTGGAATATGATATTCTGGAGGTCAAAGGAAGTAGGACTAGAAGAAAGAATCACCTACCCAGCAAAACTGAGTATAATACTTCAGGAAAAATATGATCATTCAGTGAAATAGAGGATTTTCAAGCATTCTTGATGTAAAAACCAGAGCTGAACAGAAAATTTGACATTCAGATACAAAAACAAGAGAAGCATGAGAAGGTGAACAGGAAAAAGAAATCAAAAGGAATTTATTAAAGTTGAACTATTTACATTCCTACATTGAAAAATGATAATTGTAACTCATGAGACTTTTCTCAGTATGAGGACAGTTGAAGCTAATATATATGTGCGTATATATATATGTATGTATATATATATACATATATATATTTATACAGACATATATATGTATGTATAGGAGGGAGTATGTGTATATAAATATATATGTGAGTGTGGGCATATGTATGTATGTTCATATATACATAGAGGGCATAGAATGAGTTGAATATGAAGGGATTTTATCTAAAAAATAAAATTAAGAAGTGAGAGAGGAATTTACTAGAAGGATAAAGGGAGAGATAGATTAGGGTAAATGATCCCATTTAAAAGAGGCAAGAGAGGGTGCAATTCAGTATATTCTTTTTGGAGGGCAATTGGGATTAAGTAACTTGCCCAAGGTCACATGGCTAGGTTTTTGTTTGTGTGTGTTAAGTGTCTGAGATCACTCAGGTCCTTCTGACTCCAGGGCCAGCGCTCTACTCACTGTGCCACCTACCTGCCCCGTTTACCTTTATTTCTAATAAAACATTATCTCTATTTCTAAGTCCTTTTGTTAGTTTCTACATCTCATTTCTTGGATTAGTTATTCAAATTCTGGTTGGTTAAAATAACACTATGTCAAAAAGATCCATTCCTAAAATTAATCCTCTTGGCTAGAAGCCTTCCTTTTTTCTTTCTTCTTTCCCATTGTGGGTGCGAAAATTTATTAATTAAGGCTTGATTAATTAAAATATATTCCCTATTGTCCAGGCTGTGTAAGCCCAGGAATATTGTAGATACTGACTTTGTGACAGGCTGACCTCTATTTCTGGCTGACCAAATTTCTCTGGAATGTGAGTCTGGCTATCTGTTCTTCTGCAGGAGAAGAAAACTAATAGTAATAATTCCTTTATTCCATCTTTCCACCCCACTAGTCTACTGTCTTTTATATTCACCCTCAGCAGAGTCTCATATTTATTTAAGTTGTGGAAATTTTTGTTCCCTTTAAAATTTCTCTAGTCTTCTTTTTGCTCCTTTCCACTCATTCCCTCCACACTATTCTTATATCAGTGGGTTGATTTCATGTTCTTCCCTGGATTTCTTCATTTAAAGTTTGTTTTTCTTTTGGCATTTCTTTCTTCTCTTTAAGTGGGATTTCAGGAGATTTCAAGGCCAGAGAATTTGTTAACAAGTGTCCAGTGGTAATGCTAGTTAAGTTTTCTAGTTAAATTGGCCTCAGTATAGGGTGTCCCAAAAGTCATACTGCAGTTTTAAGCTTTTAAAGCTTCTATATTGCCAGCACTGTTCTATAATAAACAAAGTATTGTGAAGGAGACATAACTAAAGGGTATCATCAAAGAAATGTATGAGCAAAAAAAAAAAAAACAACTGGCTGGTCACATGATGAATGTGAAGAACTGCAGCTTTCTGAGGTCATCAGTTATCTCTCTATTGCTAAATTCAGTGGCCCTTCCTCAGTTTTCGTCCTTGTTGACCTCTCTGTGGTATGTAACACTCTTGGACCACCTTTTTGGCTACTGTCTCCTTAAGTGTCCATGACATGGTTTTGCCATGATACTCTTCCAGCTTATCTGAACCTTCTCAGTCTTCTTAATGAGATTTTCAACCACTCATTTGTCAATATACTTAGGGCTTTGTCTTAAGTCCACTATTCTTTCCTTCTTTTACACTCTTTCTGTAATCCCATTAGCTACAGGGTATTCACCTATGATCTTTATGCAGATCACTCTGAAATCTACATACTGTATCTGGCCCATATCTCTCTCCTGAGTTCCAATCCCATATCTCCATTTGCTTGCTGAACATTTCCACCTTAGAAGTCTCCATGGCAATCTCAGAATCCACATGTCCAAAACAAATGAGTATCTTTTCCCCTAAATCCACTCTTTCTTTTAAATTTGCTATTTCTTGTTGAAGGAACCTCCACCCTTCTAGTTAACCTAGGTTTACAACCTAGGGATTGTTCTTAAAGCTTTCCCTCAGCCAGTTTTCTAGTATTACTGATCCTACCATCTCAACATCTCTTGAAATTTGTCCCTTTCTCTCCACCCACACAGCTTTCCCCCTGATTTAGATTGTAAGAAACTTTGGTAACTCTATGGTGGCATAATGATTTAAAATTATAGAGAGCAGAAAAATCATTAATGCTTATTATTTTTTACTTACTTGCACAATGACATTTATCAGATACTTAAATTGACTTTGTTAGATTTTTGTTCATTTGCAAAGTGGAACAGAGTATTTACTTCTTACTCAGCAGAACTAATCTGAGAATTAATGAATTAATATTTATAAAATTTATAGAAAATCTTTGAATATTAAGATTCTCTGTAAAGTGAATATTATCATATTATTGTCATCTAACTAATAATATTAATTTACATTTGATAAATGTATTATTATATTGAACTGAACTATATCAGTAGAATGATTAACAATTTAGAGTGTCATATTTATGCTGTGTGATATACTAGGTTTTGATCATTAATAATACATGTGATCAGTGAGTGGCACTATCCTTTGGTTTCTTGACCTCTTAGTACTTTCTCATTTCTACATTTGTTCCCAATTGTTTCACTTTTTCATTGGTTTCATTTTTTTGTCTGTGTAACCCCAGTTCCTGGCATAAATTAAAAAATGATTGATTGATGAGCAAGAAACATTCCTGGTTTGAAGGAAGGCAGAGGTAGGGCTTGGTATAGGACTAGTACTGTTATCAAACTAGGAATGGAATGTTGCTGTGAGGTTTTTAGCAGCTATCTCTTTATTTTACATGATGTTCAACTTCAAGATGCAGGAAATTCTGTATTGCCCTTGGATTGTAACTTCTGATGCTTAGTAGTAGCCTACCACCATGTTTCCCATGGAAGAACCCATTTTTCAGTTCTCTTTTTTTTCCCCATGCCCTTACATTAGAAACAAACTTACTTGGACACACTATGTGTCATTATGTCCTTTCTTCAGAAAATGCTTTTTTTTGCACTTTGCATGTGTATGATTACTAAAAGCACATCTCCAGCTTTGACCTGTAATTTCCACAGTCTCACTCTTCTCTGTACAGGACATCTTCGCTTTTATGTACTTTTGAAATATCAAACTTGCCACATCAGAAGGGAAATTCATCTTTAAATTTTCCTAAAATGACACTTCTCAGCTTTCCTATTTAGCATTGGTTACATTACTACCCTCTCTGCATATCAAGCTCACACACTTTGATTATTATTTCTTTTTTCTTCCCTGTATCCAACGAAGACTTATTTATTATCCTTTCACATAATTCAAGTATTTATGGCATTCACTGTCCCTCTCAATGGTAAAATCACATTCTCTTCACTTCTGTTCATCATCCCCCATTAGACAATGAGCTCTTTTAAGAGCAGGGACTATTTTTTGCCTTTCTTTGTATCTCTAGTACTTAACATAATAGTTGTTTAATAAATACTGATTGAATAACTATGATACTGCTAGGTAAGTAAATTGGAGCCAGATTTTGAAGGGCTTTAATTCTAATATTTTTTATTTTATGTACTACTGATTTATAAAGTCTCAGAATATTACTTTGCATCCTCACTTAGATCCATGATAAGAGATTGTTCATACAATCCATAATGGAAAAACTAAATGGATGAAAAATGCTTATGATTTAGAAAACTATGGTAATGCAGTTAGAAGTCTAGTACTTTGAATTAGCATGACTACATATACCCAGGGCAGGCACTGAGGCAAACAGTGAGATGGCCTTGGAATTTTATAGGAGAAATGGTGTAAAGATTGTATTTGGGAAATTGCATTGTTGGTTTTAAGTGATCTCAAACTGCTTTACATCTCCAAAGACACTTTTTAGCACTATTCTTTTCTAATGTAATTTGATACATCTATGAATCTATGACCTATTCTTTTCTAATGTTCTATGAAATATTAGAGTTTCTATAGAATTAAAGTGACAGGCTAATTCAGGAAGGTCTCTGGACAGATTGAGTATGGTGAATATGAATAAACTGTAGAATGCTTCCAACAATGACCTACGCATTCAGGAATTCAGGAAATATATAATAGTTATTCAGGAAAATATATAATTCAGGAAATATAAATAGAATAGACAGACTAGTTGTCTAGTAGGAACATGGGATGATTGATATTCAGCCAAAAAGATGTACTGGCAACCATGAAATAGTAAAAGACTTAAAAGGCATTCAGCATATCAAACAGATTCTCTCTGAAAGATTTTTGGAGTAATTGTAAGAATCACATTGGGCAAGGATCTGTATATATAGATAGATATGATCTGTGCTGGTGCAGTGTGTTACCATAATCAGTGAGGTCAATAGATTCATAAATGCATCAAAGTACCAGCAATTTCCACCTGGTAGTCTAGAACAGATGGGTTAGACACCTGACCAAAGGGCCACATGTGGCCTATAATCCTTCAGGAATTGCCCAAACCAGATTGAAATATAATTGGGAAATTTAAAAAATATATATAATAAAACATAGATAATGTTTATGTCGTTTTCTAAGTCAATGTGCCACTCCCAGGGATGCTTGCTCTGGATTTAGTGGTCCCCCTTTCTATTTGAGTTTGATACCATCGGTATAGAAGGTACCTGAACTAAATTCACCATCCTCCCCAAACCTGCTCTGGTCCCTGACTTCCTTATTTCTGTTTTCTGCTTTCAGTTTTAACTTCTGTGTTTGATAGAAGTAAAATTCTGATATATCAGGGGGAAAAACAACTAACAGATTTATCTAGAATAGAATGGGCTACTTTTGTATGTACAGGGTGTATCAAATATTGAATAAGCATTTGTCAAAATGTGAATAAATCCTCCAATAAAGAATCCCCAAAGAAAGATTCTTAGGAGAATATGAATAAGAATCCTACAAATCAATGTAGCATGGTAATAAGATCATAGATCTATTCAACTATACATTTCATTCTTTTTTCTCTTCTCTTTTTCTCAAGTTCTTTGAGGGAAGGAACATGTTTTCTAATTCACTTAGTTTAAGAATAGTTGTTTTTTTTCAAATGCTTTATTAACTTCTAGTTTACATCATTCATTTCCACCAGATTTTGAGTTACAGTTTTTCCCCATTTTTCCCCTATCCACCACCCCAGAACAGCAGTCCCACAGGATATCTCCTCATCCAATCTGCTGTCTCCCATTATCTTCTCCCATACCCCCTTCGACTTTTCCATTAGGGCAAGGTCAATCTCTGTGCCCCAATGCCTATATATCTTATTTCCCAATTATATATAAAATAGTATTAATAATAGTATTTATATATATATTTAAAATATTTTATTTTAAAACTTCGAATTTCAGATTCATTCCCTTCCTCCCTTGTCACCCACTCTTGCTGGGAAGATAAGCAATTCAGTATATGTTTTACATGTATAGCTATGCAAAACATTACCATACTAGATATATTGTAAAAGACTGGCTATATTTCCCTCCCACCTGTCCCACTCCCCACTTGGTCCATTTCCTAATTTGATCCTGTCCCTGCCTGTAGGGTGAGATATCGCATTTAATATGTATGTCATTCTCTCCCTGAGCCAAATTCAGTGAGAATATGGTTTTGCCTTTTTGCCTTCCTGTTCTTCCCCTCCCTTGCAACCATTTCCCCTTGCCTCTTTTATATGAGATAGTTTACCCCTTTCTGTCTCTCCCCATCTCCTCTCATTATATTCCTCTCTCACTTCTTAATTTCACCTTTTAAGTATCATTCTTTCCTATTAAATTCGACCTGTGCCCTCTATCTATGTATACCTGTAAACATATATACACACGCATTCACATATGTATTCATATGCCCATATACCCTTCCTCAGCTATTTTCATACTGAGAAAGGATTCATCAGTTACAATTATCATTTTTCCATGTAGGAATGTAAATAGTTCAACTTTGATAAGTTCATAGTGATTTCTTTTCCCTGTTTACCTTCTCAAGCATCTCTTGCTTCTTGTGTCTGAATGTCAGATTTTCTATTCAACTTTGGTTTTGTCCTCAAGAATGCTTGAAAATCCTCTATTCCACTGAATGACCATATTTTCCCCTGAAACAAGATACTCAGTTTTGCTGGGTAGGTGATCCTTGGTTTTAATCCCAGCTCCTTTGCCCTCTGGAATATCATATTCCATGCCCTTCAGTCCCTCAGTGTAGAAGCTGCCAGATCCTGTACTATCCTGAATGTGTTTCCACAGTATTGAAATTGTTTCTTCCTGGCTGCTTGTAATATTTTCTCCTTGATCTGGGAATTCTGCAACCTGGCTATAATATTCCTGGGAGTTTTCTTTTTGGGATCTTTTTCAGGAGGTAATTGGTAGATTCTTTCAACCTCTATTTTGCCCTCTGGTTCTAAAACATCAGGGCAATTTTCCTTGAGAATTTCTTGACGGATGATTTCTAGGTTCTTTTTTTCATCGTGGCTTTCAGGTAGTTTTTTTTTTTTCAGGTAGTCCATAATTTTTAGATTATCTCTCCTGGGTCTATTTTCTAGGTCACTAGTTTTTCCCATGAGACATTTCACATTGCCTTCTATTCTTTCATTTGTTTGAATCTGTTTAACAGCATCTTGATTTCTCATAAAGTCACTAGCTTCCATTTGCTTCAGTCTAATTCTGAAGGAATGATTCTTCTCAATGAACTTTTGAGATTCTTTTTCCATCTGGCAAATTCAGCTTTTTAAGGCATTCTTCCTAAGAATAGTTCTCAGTGTAAGATAAGTAAGGTACTCAGTAACTCATTTCATTGACTGTGGAAAGAGTTGGATGGGGATAATGTAGAAAAGGAGTTGCTGGGGAAAGGGATGCTAACAATAGAGTTCCCAACAGGAACATAAAAGAATAGCAAATAAAAAGGTCATTGTTGGAGAATTTTTTTAATGCACAGAGGAAAACAGAAGGTCTGTAAGAAACCCAAACAGTAAAGCCTTGAAAAAAACATGCTGAATATATTATATTCTTGGAAGGAGAAACAAGCTCTGTGTGGTACAGATTGTCAGGTGCATGTGCAATACTCCTTCTGTTCTTCTTTGTATATGAAAATGCACATCTTTTTTTGATGTTAAGTTCAGAATTTAAAAGTAGGCAAAAACAAAAGAATAACAGACTAGAAGTTGCTAATAGGTTTTTTTTTTTCCCCTGAAATTCAATAATTTTTTCAGGTTAATAATTTTAGTTAGTAGGATTAAGAAATTCCACTTGAATCCTTACAATATAATGTTTTGGAGTAATTTAGTTTTTCTCTATTTTCTAGCAGAACTTGAAACTTCTGCTTTGATTATTTGCCTGTTGATTTTTTTTGTTTGTTTTTGGTTATTTGGTCCAGACCCATGATTTAATTGGAGTAGGGAATTAACTGTTGAGAAAACTCCCTTTATCAATGCAGATTAATACTCTATGTGCTACTTAAAGTCTTCAAGTTTTGACTGAAGAAGCAGAAGGTTAAATGACTTTCCTTTAATCCCTCAGTGTGTAGCAGCAAGCACCCCAACATCCCCAGGGTGGCTGCCAACACAGGTTCTTAGATCTGCTTTTCAAAAGGAAAGCAACTCAAAATGGGTTAACAAGCTTACTTTAATCAAGCAAACATATAATACTTAGTTCAGGGGTAAAAGGTTCAGCACCCTGAACTTCAGAGTATACAGACAGTAGTTTCAAAACAGAGAAACAAACAGATCAAACAGACAGGCTTCCAAACTGTCTGACCATTATCAATACCAAATCACAGTTACCAGAGAGGGAAGCATCAACATCTGGGTTTTCAAAGCTGGGGGGCTTTCAAAGGCTGCCCAGAGTCTCATCTGGTCAAATCACACAACACTTCTCAAAGTGAGCCCCAAAGCAAAGCCTCAAATCAGGGATCATATAGTCTTCTCCTGGCTCAGAGAATGTAACCACCCTCTTGACCCACTGCCCAATCACACAGCATCAAGGTGTGGTCATTCCTGAAAACCAAGCCTCCTAACACAGGCTGCATGTGACCACATTCTGACTATTAGGAGGCAGAGCATATTTTCAAATCAAGGAAGGTTTTCAAAGTCTCTTAAAGCCAATCAAAGTCTCTTAAGCCAATCAAAGGGCCTAGGGGCAGGGAAGATCTTAAAATCTGCATTTCCATTACATAGTGTTTCAGAGGGAGGTCTAGAACCCTATGCTTCTTGACTCTGAAGCTCTGACTGCTTCTTAGTGTAACCTAGTGATCTCAGTTACTAAGTAACACTATAAAATTCCTAAAAGATATTTCACTACATAAAAGTTAGTTAGCTTCTTTGTGTTTGGCAGTGATTTAACAATCTCAGTAGAGGGCATCATTGTCCTAGTTATACAGAATACTTTTCATTTCTTTGTCCTATAATCTAATCAAAGAAGAATAGTGAAACAAATCTCTTTACAATGTTACATTTACAATATAGCATTATCAAACACTGAGTGTCTTTGCTTAAATTGCCTGCTGGCCACTTTTTCCATTGTATACATAAATATTTCTAATAGCAACTTTTGAAGTACATTTATATTGCTTTTATAGTATAGTATTCTTCGGTATTATGTAGCATTCCCCCAAAAAGGATGAATAAAAATCCTCCAGTCATTATCTAAACACATCAAATAGTGTATTGAACATTTACATAAAATAACACTTCATTTAAATTGTTTTCAAGATTTGCAGATAATTTTGATGGCATATTATAGATATTTGAGAAGTTTGGCGGATGCTTTCTGATTTATTCTTGCCTTCAAAGTACCAGTTGAAGAAGCATTTTAATTCAATAAATATTTGCCAAAGTGGAAAGGAATAAGCACTTGCTATTTGCCAGGCACTGTGTTAAGGCACTTTACAGTTATTATCTCATTTGATCCTCAAAACAACCTTGAGAGGTAGCTGCTATGCCCATTTTATAGTTGAGGAAATTGAGGCAGATAACAGTTAAGTGACTTTCCCCAAAGTTACACAGCTAGTAAGTGTCTGAGACCTAGGTCTTCCTGACTTCAGGCCCTATACTCTACTGTGCTACTTAGCTGGTGTGTGTGTGTGTGTGTGTGTGTGTGTGTGTGTGTGTGTGTGTGTGTGTACATGCACGTCCCTGTGAGTGTGTGTGCGTTTGAGCATGCACGTGCATGTGCTGCAAGAAAAGGACAGAAGGAAGGTCAGAAGAAAATGACAATAAGAAGTATAACTTTGAAAGTTACAGGTCAAATTTATTATATACTTAAAAAGAAAAACAAGTTCAGTATAATAGATTTGCATCTCTATGTACAGTTCTCTTTTTCTGTTCTACTTTGTATATGGATATGCCCTTTTATTTGGTGTTTCTTAAGTTCGGAGTAAAAGATAGAGACAGAGAGAGCATTAACCCCTCTCTCTCTAAATTCAGGTTGCCAAGATCCAGTGAACCACAGTACTGAAAGAATGGACAAATAGAAGCAGTGAACTTCTTTTAGTGATCTCCATATACTTGTAGAAAATAGGGAAGATCCCTTAGGATTAGAGAAGAGCAAATGTCCTACTGTTCAAAAGGCCAGTAAACTTGATTTCCAGTTCCTGACAGAATGACAGGACAATTAGTAAGGAGATGGTTAGTGAATTTCTAGGACAGCAACTGATGCTTAAAGAGAGCCAGCATGCCTTCCTTAAGAATGGGTCTTAAATAACCACATTTATTTTTTTGACAGAATTACTAGACTGATAGACCATTCACTACTAAACCAACTATTAAGAGCAGTTAGTATGCTCCTACAATCAGTCTCCTTACTTGTCTTGGGTATAAATTTTCTCTAGCCATTTTTTTTTCCTTGTTCCATTCTAAATATTCTCCCTTTCAGAGAAAACAGAAAAGTCAGTTAGGGTACTAGTTCTCTAATTAAGAATAATGTATGAGATAAAAACAGTTGTATACTGTAATGTAAGAAATGTCATAATGCATGATTAATTGTCAGATGATTGCTGTAGACAAGTGTTACTGGGGTTCAGAAGAGGAAGAAGACAGTGGTCTAGGAAGTTTTATGGAGGAAAGATATGAACTTATTCTTGAATGATGGGTAGGAGAGGTGGAGTGAATAGGAAGGGGATTGGGAGCCTAGGAAGATAAAATTATGGAACTTGGACTTTATAGAATTTAAGGATTGGGAAGTTACTTATTGAAAGGTACTTACACTTTACCTTACACTTCCATTTTCAATTATTTGTGCGACTTTTGACAAATCACTTAGCATTACTGGCCCTTAGTTTCCTTATCTGTAAAATGAGGGTTTTAAAATAGATGAACTTGAAAATCAGAAGTCCCATGAGAAGACAATCACTACAACTTATTTTGAAGATTGGTTTGGGACGATGGGGAAGAGGAAATAGAGTAGGCTATAAATAAATTTATAGATATCAGTTTATATGTACAGAAAACACAAAGTTTTACACTACTAGGATGAATAATCAAATATGTTATAATACAGACTTGAACATTAAGATACAAAATTATAATTCTTATAATATATATTCTTTATCTGACATGGTCATTTTCTAAACTTGACAATAGATGGGCTGTCAGGTGATCTTTTTAAAAAAATTATATTATTTATTTATTTTGTTAAATATGTCCCAATTACATGTAAAACAATTTTTAACAATCTTTTTTAAATTTTGAGTTCCAAATTCTCTTTCTCCTTGCCCCTTCCCCCTCCTTGAAAAGGCAAGCCCTTTGATTTCAGTTATACATGTGAAGTCATTCAAAACATATTCCCATAGCAGACATACTGCAAAAGAAAATACAAGCAAAATAAAACAAAAAAATAAATAAAGTGAAAAGTATATTTCAGTCATCATTCAGAGTTCATCAGTTTTCTCTTTGGAGATGAGTAACATTTTTTGTCATGGGTACTTTGGAATTATCTTATGTGATTGTATGGATTAACGTAGCTAAGTCTTTTCTAGTTGACCATCCTTATAATATTGCTGTTACTAAAAAGTGAAGCCAAGATGGTGTAGTAGAAACAGGAACTCACCTGGATTCTCTCAAATTCTCCTCCAAATAAGTTAAAAATAATGCCAAAAGTAATGCCTCAAATAGAATTCTGGAGTGGCAGAGCCAACAAAAGATCAGAGGGGAAACATATTTCTAACCCTCAGTGACTTAGGAGGTCCAGGAAAGGGCTGTCTCACTGGAGTCATGAGCTCTCAGCCCACAGTCTATAAGGGGTTGTGGGGGTGGGTCATAGAACTGATTAGAAAGACATTGAAGGGGACTTGTTACTGGCACTTGGTTCAGAACCCTGTTGCGTTGCCCAAATGTAGTTCTAGATTGCAGTTCAAGGGTGAAGAGGAGTGCTGGTCACAGTTCCAATCTACAGGTTCACAGTTCTTTGAGTTCACTCAAAGGGAGTAGGTACCCTGGTCTTGGTTCCAAGGCAGAACAGAGCACTAGCACTTGTGAGTACAGGCAAGCAGGAGACCTGGTCATATTTCCAAGTCCAAGACAAGTGTTCTAGTAGCTACAGGGGAACAAGGTACCTTTCTGAATGAAGACTAGTACACAAGCCAGGAAAGCAGTTACCGTACCTCTCCTCACATCATAGCACCTTGGAAACACTGAAAAATCATAGACCCCTTTCCTCCTAACCCCCTCATGCCCGCCCCATACTAGCCCAGAAAACAGGAAGACAAAAAACCTGAAGCTTGGAACTCTGCCCCCTCCACCACAGGAAAAGAACCCAATGTTAAATTAGCAAACAAACCAATAAAAAGAACCTGACCATTTAAAAGGTACCCTGGGGTGACAGGGAAGATCAAGAAAACATATCATAAAAAGATGATGATATCAAACACTTAGAAACAAAGCCTCAAAGAAAAAACTGGGGAAAGAAATGAGAGTGATGCAAGACAGTTATGAAAAAAGAGTCAACAGTTTAGTAAAAGAAGCAAAATATATATGTATGTATGTATATGTATACTGAAAAAAAGAATACCTTAAAAAAAAAGAATTGGCCAAATGGCAAAAGAGACACAAAATTCCACCGAAGACAAGAACTCCTTAAAAGCACTTGGAGAAGGGGAAAGGAAAAGGTAGAGTGGGGTAAAGTATCTGATGTAAAAAAGGCACAAAAGAGCTTTTACAGTGGAGGGGAAGATGGGGGGTGTGGGGTAGGGAGCATTTAAATCTTACTCTCATCAGAATTGGCTCAAAGAGATAACATACATAGTTGGTATAAAGGTCTATCCTACCCTATGGGAAAATAGGAGGGTAAGAGGATAAGAGAATGGAGGCTGGCTGATAGATGGGAGGGCAGATTGGGGGTAGGGTAAAAATCAGAAGCAAAACAAAAAATGGACAGGGTGAAAGGAGAGAGAGAGTAGGATGAACAGGGGGGAGATAGGATGGAGGGAAATACATAGTAATCATAACTGTGAAAAAATTTACAGCAAGTCTCTCTGATAAAGACTTTATTTATCCAATTTATAGAGAACTGAGTCAAATTTATAGAAACAAGAGCCATTCCTCAATTGTTATACAGCCAAAGAAAATGAACAGGCAGTTTTCAGACAAAGTAATCAAAGCTGTGTATAGTCATATAAAAATGCTCTGAATCACTATTGATTAGAGAAATTGAAATTAAAACAACTCTGAGATACCACCCCATACCTATCAGATTGACTGATAAGACAGAAAAAGAAAATGACAAATGTTGGAGAGGATATGGGAAAATTGAGACACTTAATGGTCTGTTGGTGAAGTGGTATACTAATTCAGTCATTCTGTAGAGCAATTTGGAAGTATGCCCAAATAGCTATTAAACCATGTATGCCCTTTGACCCAGTACTACCACTGCTAGGCCTGCATCACAAAGAATAAAAAACAACAAGAAAAGTATTTGTACGAAAAATATTTATAGCTCTTCTTTAGTTGTGGCAAAAAATTGGACATTGAAGGGATGCCCATCAGTTGAGGAATGACTAAAGTTGTTGTATGTGATTTTGATGTAATATTCTTATGCTATAAGAAATGAACATCTCAGTCCCCTAAAAAACCCACAGAACCTGCCATTACTGTGTACAATATTCTGCTTCTTCCCACTTCACTTTGTTCATAGAAGTTTAACCAGATTTTTTGGAAACCATCCTGCTTGTCATTTCTTGTAACACAATAATGTTCCATTACAATCATATACCACAACTTGTTCAGCCATTCCCCAATTGATAAACATCCCCTTGATTTTCAATTCTTTGCCACCACCATGAAAAGACCTGCTGTAGATATTTTTGTGCAGGTAGGCCTTTTGCCTTTTTTTTTGATCTCTCAGACCTAGTGGTGCTATTTTTGGATCAAAGGGTTTGCACAGTTTTATAGACCTTTGGGCATAGTTCTAAATTGTTCTCCAGAATAGTTGCACTAGTTTACAACTCCCAACAGTTGTGCATTCATGTCCCAATTTTTCCACATCCTCTCCAACATTTTTCATTTTCCTTTTGTGTCATGTTAGCTAATCTAATAGGTGTGAGGTGGTATTTCAGAAGTGGATTAATTTGCATTTCTCTAATTAGTAATGGTTTAGATCATTTTTTCATGTGACTATTAAAAGCTTTGATTTCTTCCTCTGCAAATTCTTTGTATCCTTTGACCATTTATAAACTGAGGAATGGCTTTCACTATTATAAATTTAACTCAGTTTCCTATATATTTGAGCAATGATGTCTTTTTCAGAGGACCTTGTTATAAAATGTTTCCCCAATTTCCTGTTTTCCTTCTAATTTTTTACATTAATTTTGTTTGTGCAAAAGTTTTTTAATTTCATGTAATCAAAATTATCTATTTACTTCTCATAATATCTGATTCTTGTTTGATTATAAACTCTTCTTCCCTTTTCCACAGATTTGACAAGTACATTTTTCCATGCTTACCTAATTTACTTATGATATCATCCTTTATGTCTAAATCTGTTTACCAATTTTGTACTTATCTTGGTATATTTTGTGAGATATTGATGTGAGCCTAGTTTCTGCCAAACTGCTTTCCAGTTTCCCAGCAATTTTTGTCAAATGCTGAGTTCTTACCTCTGAAACTTGTAACTGAGTGATTGTTTACTGTGATTGTTTACTCCTTTGTATTAGATACCTAAGCTATTCCACTGATTCAGTAATAGATTTCTTAGCCACTATCAGACTGTTTTTATGATTACTACTTTGTAATATACTTTGAAATTTGAAACTGCTAGGCCACCTTCTGTTATATTCTTTTATTGATCCCCTTGATATTTTTTTTATCTTTTTTTCTTCCAGATGAATTTTGTTGTTATTTTTTAGCTCTACAAAGTAAACTTTTGTTAGTTTGATTGATATGGCACTGAATAAGTAGATTAATATAGATAGAAATCTCATTTTTATTACAGTGGCGTAGCCTATCCATGGGTAGTTGATATTTTTCCAGTTGTTTATAGCTGACTTTATTTGTGTGAAAATGTGTTCTGTAGTTGTGTTCATATAGTTCCTGGGTTTCTCTTGACTGGTAGACTCCCAAGTATTTTCTATTGTCTTTTGCTATTATTCATTATTTCAGTTGTGTTCAACTCTTTCTGACCCTGCTTGGTGTTTTCTTTTCAAAGATACTGGAGAGGTTTGCCATTTCCTTCTCCAGCTCAATTTACACATGAGGAAACTGAGGCAAACAGGGTTAAAGGACTTGATCAGTGTTACATAGCTAGTGAGTGTCTGAGACCATATTTGAACTCTGGTCTTCTGGACTCCAGGCCCAGTGCTTTATTCACTGTACCACCCAGTTGCCTTTTTGTAGTCATTTAAGGTGGAGTTTCTATTTCTTTGTCTTCCTAATGGATTTTGTTGGTAGTTTACAGAAGTGCTCCTGATTTGTGTCATTTTATTTTATATCCTGCAACTTTGCCGAAGTTATTATTTCAACTAGTTTTTTAGTTGATTGTGTCAGGTTCATTAAGAATACAGTCAGATCATCTGCAATTCCTTCAGTTTCTTTTTTCTTGTCTTATTGCTATAGCTAGCGTTTTTTTTTGCCTTTGGAGGGCAATTGGGGTTAAGTGACTTGCCGCCCAAGGTCACACAGCTAGTTTTTGTGTTAAGTGTTTGAAGCCAGAGTTGAGCTCAAGTCCTCCTGACTTGAGGGCCAATGCTCTATTCACTGCAGCACCTAACCACCCCTATAGCTAGCATTTCTAGAACAATATTTTGAATAATAGAAGTGATAATGGACATCCTTGTTTCACTCCTGGTCTTATTGGGAATGCTTCAAGTTTATACCAATTACAGATAATATTTGTACTTGGTTTTACATAGATACTACTTTTCATTTTTAAAAAGGTTCTGTTGATTCCTTTGTTTTCCAGTGTTCTAAGTAGGAATGATTATTGTATTCTGTTAAAGGATTTTTCTGCATCTATGATATAATCATACAGTTTTTGTTGTTATTTTATTGATATGGTCATTTATGCTGATCGTTTTCCTAATATTGAACCAGACCTTCAATCCTGATATAAATCCCATCTAGTCATAGTGTATGGTCCGTGGGATATATTGCTTAATCTCCCATCTTCTGATTATTGTCTTCTTTTTTCTACCCCCCTTTTTTATCACCTCCCCTTAGCTTCCCTGTCTTGTCTACCATCCCCCTCCAACTTTCCTGTTGGGTAAGATAGATTTTTATTACTGATTGAGTATGTATACATTTATTTTCCCTTTTTGGACCAATTTTTTTTTTTTTTTTTTGCTTTTTGGAGGGCAATTGGGGTTAAGTAACTTGCCCAAGGCCACACAGCTAGGTTTTTGTTTGTATGTATTAAGTGTCTGAAGCCAGATCTGAACTCAGGTCCTTCTTACTTCAGGGCCGGCGCTGTACTCACTATGCCACCTAGCCACCCCAAATATACATATGTTTCCCCCCCCCCAGGGCAATTTGGGGTTAAGAGACTTGACCAAGGTCACACAGCTAGTTTGTGTTAAGTGTCTGAGTTTTGGACCAATTTAGATGTGAACGATTTTAAAGCTTTGCCACCATTCCCCCACTCTTCATTTCCCCTCCATTGTTTAAAGTTCTTCCTTGTCCCCTCTTTTATGTGGAATAATTTACCATTCTTTTTCTCCCTTCCCCCTCCTTATAAGTCTTCCCTTTTCCCCACCTATTCCCCCCTTTCTTAAATATCATCTCAACATAATCAACTCACACACTATATTTCTTTATAGAATCCTTCTGCCTGTCCTCATAATGATAAAGTCCTTAGAAGATACATGTATCATCTTATCATAAAATTTAAACTTTTTGAATCCCTTATGATTTCTCTTTCATGGTAACCTTTTTTGTGAGTCTCTTGAATCTTGTATTTGAAATTCTTATTTTCTCTTCAGCTCTAGTCTTTTTCCTTAGAAATACTTGAAAGTTCTCTATTTCAATAAATATTCATTTATCCTCCTCAAGGATTGCACTCAGTTTTTCTGGGTATGTTACTTTTAACTGTAATCCCAGGGTTTTTTTGCCTTCTGGAATATAATTTTCCAAACTCTCTACTCTTTTAACATGGTAGCTGCTAAATTGTGTGTGATCCTGACTGTGGCTCTAAGATATTTGAAATGTTTTTCTCAGACTGCTTACAGTGTTTTCTCTTTGACCTGGAAGCTCTGGAATTTGACCATAATATTCCTGGGAATTTTCATTTGGGGATCTTTTTCAGGAGGTGATGTATGCATTCAATCCCTTTTTGTTTTTACCTCCTAGTTCTAGAATATCAGGGCAATTTGCCTTGATAATTTCTTGAAATACAATATCTAGGCTGTTTCTTTGATCTTGGCTCAGGTAGTTTAGTAGTTCTTAAATTATCTCTTAATCTATTTTCCAGGTCAGTTATTTTTCCACTGAGATATTTCACACTTTCTTCTATTTTCTTCATTCTTTTCACTTTGTTTTATTGTTTCTTGGTGTCTCATGGAGTCATTAGTTTCCACTTTCCCAGTTCTAATTTTTAAGGAATTATTATCTTTGGTGAGCTTTTGTACCTCTCTTTCATTTGTCAGTTCTTTTTTTAAGGTGTTACTTTCTTCAGTGTTTTTTGTGCCTCTTTTACCAAGGTACTATTTATCTTTTCATAATTTTCTTCTTTTTCTTTAATTTCTTTACCTAATTTTTCCTCCACCCCTCTTACTTTATTTTGAAAATAATTTTTTAAAACTCTTCCAGGAATTCCTGTTGGGCTTGTGCCCAATTCACATTTTTTTCTTTGATGCTTTGCTTAGAACTCTTGACTTCCTTATCTTTTTCTGCATTTGTATCTTGACCTTCCCTGTCACCATAGTATCTTTATATGGTCAGGTCCTTTATTTTTGTTTGTTTGTTGCTAGTTTTTCCACCCAATCCTTGATTTAGAACTTTATCTTAATGTTACACTCTAGTCTTCATGTCAGGGATTTGGAGGGCCTCTGTTTGAATCTTTAGGCTTTTTCACACTACTGTTTCCAGAGCTGGTTCTGGAAGTTTAGAGGGTTTTGGTACTTCCAGGTTGGTGTGATTTCTATTTTCTTGTTCTGCACTGTGGTCCTTACCAAGGAAGGGCCCCTGATCCCTTGGAAGTATAATTCATATTGTTCCTGAGGGTCATCCTTCCTCGGGACTGGAAGTGATGCTGACCCTTCTATTCCCTTTTAATCGAAAGTGCTCCTCTCTGCCCTTGAGCTATGATCCAAAAGTAGGTATAGGCAATGGAATTGCCAAACAGTTGCCTTTCAGGACTCCCCCTCAGTCTTGACTGAACATGTTTATCTTTGCCCTTGAACTGCCACCCAGAAGTGGGTATAGGCAATGGAGTGCCAAAAAGCATTTGGTCCTGCTTCCATTTCTAACACAGGGATATCTTGTAATGTCTTTCTGACTAGTTGCTAGTTCCCTTTACTTTCAAGGACTTGAGAGCTCCTGAAGGTGCTGCTGCCTCTATCACCACCACTTAGTCCCACCACTGGTATTTAATCCATGTGAACTCTGGGGCAGTCTCCTCCCCTGTGTCACAGATCTTTTTTCCAAACTCTTATGCTGTCTTGAACTGGAAGAATTTCTCACTTACATCCTTTTGTTGGCTTTGCTACTCCAAAATTCTTATTTGAAGCATTGTTTTAAAGTTGTGTGGAGGGCAATATTGGAAGAGCTCAGCTAAGTACTTCTCTATTCTGCTATCTTGGCTGTGCCCCCAGAAGTCCAAGTGATATTTCTATTTAATTTTAATGTAACCAAAGCATACCATTGTGTAGTATGAGTCTTGAGAATGTTAAGTTATTCAAAAGGCCAAAATTTTCTTAGTGGTTAACCTAGTTTTTTTCCTATTATGATCAACTAAGTAGTCTGTTTAATTCTGTGTTTTGAATTATGTCTAGTGAATTGTTATCTAGAAAATAGTTTTTGAAAATAATAAGTAGTTTGAAAATTACTTTTGGCCTGTCAACAGCAGACTTATTTGACATTTCCAGTAACTTGTGCATTAAAAAAGAGAGAGAGAGAGAGAAAGCAGTGCGGTGTATAGCTAGAATTTCAGTCTAGCTCCTTTGGTATGTGGATAGTTCTTTGCTTTTGGACCATAACTAGATGGTGAGACTGGGGGAATCCACTTTTACTGACATTAAATAATTAAAACCTTGTGTGTTTGAATGCTTAGAGGTCAGGGATAGTAAGAGAAAAGGAAGGGGTTTACATTCTACAAGTTGAGTAAGTACATTTAAGGATTTAGCTCTTAGCAAGTAAACAATGGATTTTGATAGTTTTTTTTTTATTTAGAATAAGTTAAAGCTTGTCAAATTCTTTTGGGCAGGAAATATTTTATTCAAAAAAATAAAACTTTATTTCAGGTATAATCCTAGATGTCCTTTTTTTTTAGCCTAAGAAATGAATTATCCTTATGGGGAGAGACCCCTTCATATGAAATCATTGGAACAGTTACTAATGTGGTGGTTAAAGAATTGTGCTATGTGGAGTGAATGACTTGCCTTGCAGCGTGCATCTCTCCTGCTGTTCTCTCTCCGCAGTCATGCCCTGCTCCGAAGTGACCCCCGCTGTCATCTCCCCCAGCAAGCGGGCCCGGCCTTTGCAGCCCGAGGAGGGGAGCCCAGTGTGCCTCCACTTCACCTGGCTCTCGGAGCATGCCACGGCCCCCTCCAAGGGGTTGGCACGGGCTGCAGGCTATGACCTGGACAGTGCCTATGATTATACAATACCAGCCATGGAGAAAGCTATTGTGAAAACAGATGTCAGATCTCTCTTCCTCCTGGATGTTATGGTAGAGTTGCTCCACGTTCTGGCTTGGCTGCAAAACATTTTATAGATGTGGGAGCTGGTGTCATAGATGAAGATCATAGAGGAAATGTTGGTGTTGTGCTGTTTAACTTTGGCAAAGAAACATTTGAAGTCTTTTTATTCAAAGTGAAAAAAGGTGGCCAAATTGCACAGTTGATTTGTGAACGGGTTTTTATCCAGAACTTGAAGAAGTCCAAGGCTTAGATGACACTGAACGTGGAGCCAGAGGTTTTGGTTCGACTGGTCAGAACTAAAATTATATAAAGAGTAGCTAAAGTAGCTTTCCCCTTAAAATAGTTAATAAAAGAATTTCCACTTTAAAAAAATTGTCCTATGTGATATTTGTGGGTCAGAACCATTTCATGTAAAATATGTGATAGAAGTAGTTAATACAGTAGATAAAGTCAAGAATGTATTGTTTCAAATTGTCTTTGACATATACCAACTTTGTGACCCTGGTCAAGCCACTTATCCTCTCATTATTCAAGGCTATTCTCTAAGAATGTACCTTGCTGAGTGATTTGCATCAGTGGAGGAAGTTTTCTTATTGAGAGTACCTCAAAGTGCTGAAATCATATATCCAATTGGATTTACACGTATTTATGCACACATACAATTATATAATCTATAATTAGAGATCGCTTATTGATTATAGGTGGGATCAATGAAGATATAGAGACTGTTGCCTTAATCAGGGTGTGAGGTGATGAGGGTCTGCACCAAAGTGGTGACAGTGTGAGAGGAGAAAAGGGGAAGTGTTGGAGAGATGTTGCAAAGGCAAAATTGGCAGACCTTGGCAGCACCTTGGTTAGAGGGGTGAAAGATAGTGAGAAGTCTAAGATAACTCCCAAGTTGTGATCCTGAGGGAATGGGGGCCCTCAACAGTAATATGGAAAATAGTGGGGAGGGTGGGCTTTGGGAACAAGATAAACTTCATTTTGGACATGTTGAGTTTAAAATGTCTACTGAATGTCCTGTTCAAAATATCTGGAAGGTATTTGGAGATGGCACTGTTGGACATTAGCAGAGTGTTTGGGGTGAGATAGATTTGATTATCATTGGCATAGAAATGATAAATTAAATTCATGAAATATTAGGGAGGCAACAGTTTGGATAGGAGGAGTGAGAGAGAAAGTGAAAAGTTGACTATAACATGTAACTTTGGTGACTGTGAATATGATGGTTCCCTTGACAGTGATAGGGAAGTTTGTAAGGTGGGAGGATTTAGGAGGAAAGATATAATTAGTTCAGTTTTAGACATGTTGAATTTAAGACATCTGAGTGAAGGATTGACTAGAGTGAAGAGACACTTGAGTTAGGGAGACCAATTAGAAGACTGTTGTAAGTCTAGATGTGAAGTGATGAGGGCCTGTGCTAGGTAGAAGGAAGCATCAGAAGGGATAAAGAGAGATAGGAAAGTAGAATATACCAGAGATGTAAAGGTAGAATCCATAAGATCTGGCAACAGATTGAGTAGGAGGGGTGAAAGAGTCTGTGTCACATGTGTTCCAAAGAGTTCATCTGTCTTTTGCAAACATTTTTAATAACTGTGTCATTCTTTCATAAGTACGTACTTTTCAAGCACAAGATGCATAGAGCAGGAACTCATAATCAGCCATGAGTCTGCAGATTTACTTGTGACTCAGCATTACATGAACATTTCTGTAAAATGTGTGAAACCAAAAAAATCAAAACAAAACCACCACCCCAAAAAACCCTACCATGTATTACAGTTTGTAGTGTTCCTAATTGTCTTGGTTTAATGTTGGAAGTGGCTATGAAAATCATTTCAACAGCTGATTAAACAGTCTTTTATTTTTTCAAGATCACCCAATGGAATTAGATACCATAGTTCAGTTCTGATGATCTCTGTTTCACTTCCCACAACTGTGATCTTCCATCTGGCATGACAGTGCATTACTTAGCAGCTGTCAGCCCTCTGGGTTGGTGACTGGAATGTTTATTTTGGTAAGGAGTTAAAATTATCTTCTGTATTTTACACAATTTCAGCCTCCCCATACAGAAATCACGGGAGTATTTTAAATTAAGTAATATTTACGCTGAGTGGTAATATCAAAAGTGAATCACTGAATGTCTATATGGCCCTAATAATGAAGTGGCTAGTCAGGGTTTTTCAAAATTTTTTAACTACAGTTCCCCTTTGCAAGAAGCAAAAAAAATCTACTTATTGCCTTTTTTTTAACTTTTAAAAAGTGTTTTTAGTTTTAAACTTGAAATAATAGATACAGGGAATTTATAAAAATTGAATTTTATTTTCTTTAATGAACAGTGAGTAAAACCATGCTTTGGGATTATCACAAGCTTAAAAAAAAAAAGAATTGCAATATTTCCCCAGTCCCAACACCTTGAAACTCTAGCCTTAAACAAAGTCAAGTTTTAAGATTAGCTAGCAAGCTTCTTCCCTCTTTTGAACCTTTTTCATGGCTTTTTAGAACATGAAATTCAATGTAGCTTCAATTCCTTCTTTTAGGTCCTTGATTAAAGGTTCAATTCTTAGCAGTTCTTCAATACCCAGTTTCTATGCTCTCTCTTCTATGAAGTTTTCTTTGATGAATATTCTATCCTGTAAAAGATAATTATATTCTTTTATTTAGAAATCTCCCTGCAAGGCAATCTAACTCAAGGTAGTCTTATATGCAACAAAATATTTCAAATAGTGTGTTTTGGTAGTAAAAAGAACAGGAAATAAAGTTCAACTGAATCAGCTGGGAATTGGTTAAACAAATGGTGGTACAGAAAGGCAATAGAAATTACTATGCCATCAGAAAAATACAGAGAAGCACAGAAAGACTGATGAACTGCTACCAAATGAAATAGTTGAATAATGAAAACCATAGACACAATGACTACAATCACATAAATGCCAAGAATCAAAGAAAGGAAATTGAACATTGTGATAATAACCAAGCATCACTTTAAAATTAAGAAAATTCACTTCTCCTTTTCTTTATAGAGGTAGGAACCTATCGGTGTGGAATACTGGATTCCAAGAATACAGTTATTCATGATGTATTGGCTAGTTTTTCTGAACTATTTTTCTCCTTTCCTTTTATTGTTAAAGGAGAAGGGAAGGGAGGAAAAAGGAATATATTTAGAAGTGAAGGTGATGTAAAATCCATAGAATGAAATAAAATGAAGACTGAAAGAAAAAATACAAATGACTCTTTTTTTTCAGGGAGGAGAGCCAGAAAAAAAGAAAATAAACCCAAAGGGTGCGGGTATCTTTGCCTTCAATAACAAGTTCATATTTACTGTCTTTAAATTGAGAAAAACCTTCCTTTGAAACTTAATGGAATTGAGGACAGAAAAATATCCAGGCAGAACATAGATGATGGGGTGGGGGGATCTTTCAGTAGTAGTCTCCAAAGTGGGAGCTGGGGTTTGATCCCAAAGAGTATGTGAACAACCAATTGGAAGATGAAAAAATGAATCTTATTTTATGCCCTCCATCGTGCCAATCATATCTTCCACATCTACCCATATCTATCTGTACTTCCCCACTCTTCTCCCTTCCTCTTCCTGGAAACTCTCAGCCTTCCTTCTTTTGACCTCTGAGTGGGCCTCTCAGGGTAATTATAACCCAGCCATTATCTAGGACCATGACATCAGGAAGGTGATGGCAAGTGATTTGGATTTAAGTGAGGGAGGGCTGTGCAGTAGCCTCACTGAGTCAGTAGCCTCACTTTCTCCTCTGGAGCCATGTGGGTCCAGTGGCAAGATATAGATCAGGATAACTGTAGATGCTCCCCTCCCCCGTTATCTGGGTAGCCTCAATGACAGTGCTGCCAGTGATTATATTTACTTTTTTGACTATAATGTCTAATTATATCAAGTTTGTAGTTCACTAAAACTCCCAAGAAATTTTCATTTGAAAAGCTATGTTCATTTTACATAGTTTTTTTAAAAAAAAATCTCTTGAACCCCAAAACAAGATTGCATTTATCCTCAGCAAATGCCATCTTATTAGAATCAGCATATTCTTCTGGCCCACATACGGGTTTGGGATTTTTTTGTGAGGGTAGAAGTTACATCTTACTTTGGTCATCCAGGGTATTGGCTCTCATTCCCAGCTTCATGCCATCCTTCACTTTGATAAGCATACCACCTGTACCTTCATCTGCATCATTAAATGTTAAACCAAACGGGACCAAGAATAGAGTCCTCTGGTACACCATGAATGATTGTTTTTCACTATTCCTCCACTATATTCTGCAATCCAGCCAAGCTTCTGTCTTTATATACCAATGATAAGCATGATTCCTGGTCCATAGTAGGATCTTAATAAAGATTTGTTAGTTGACTGGTTGATTTAAAATATATACATAGGTATCCAAGATAATCTTGATGAAGATGTGAAGATGTAGTCAGTAGACTTCTTGCAAACAATTTTCTATGGCACACCACATCTTGACAATCCAAGCCTGAAGAGTATAAAAAACTTTAATATCCTGTTGTGCTTATTGTTTTTCGACCCTGTAGGGCAAAATTCAGTTTGACCAGGCTCACCCTGCCAACAAGGCATGCTGTGTGCATGTGTTAGTATCATAGAGTTCCTTAAGAGAAGCAGTGAATTGTGTTTAAGGAGCTTCTAATATTCAGTATCACGGAAAAGCAAATCCTGGAGATATCTAGTAGTCAGTCAAAGGTTTAAGTCCCAGACATTGGAGGATGTCCCTAAAACATCAAGTCTGAATGCAAGAGAATTTCCCTGAGTTGTAGAGAAACTTCTAATTCTCCTAATATTGGATATTGTTGAGTTAAATGAAGCCATGGAATATTACAGGTAGTAAAATGAAATGAGTGGGGCATTTGGAATCAGAATATGTTCAAATTCTAGCTATGCAGAAGTGGTAGCCTGGGCAAACCCAAGAAAATCATTACCCTCTCTGGTCCTAAGATTTCTCATTTGTAGAGTAGAGTTGAACAGTATGTTCTTTATGACCTATTCTAACCCTCCAGTTTTGATTGAGTGATGTGTATAGGAATATAGTTTATTGTTGTATAATGCTAAACCACTACCTATTTCATGTGACGACATACCCTTCCACTGTTACAGTACATCCTATCCAGTTTGATGCCTCTAAGGTCAGATTGGCCTTTTATGTTAGACATTCAAGTGCCTTAAATTGAGGATATTGAGAAAGGATGAACAGCTGATCTGTTGGACCTTCATGAATTGCCAGCTGCCATTTATTATTTTGACCTTTCATAGGGGCATCATGACCTAGCCACAGGCTCAAGTTGGTCTGGGATAATTCAAAGCTGGTCTAAATGTGTTAGGAGTATGGATGGAAATTTAGCATTGCAGTGGAGTAAACACAGTGACCATGAGTGACTGAGATATTATTAGTGATAGGTGCTTTGAAATTTGTGAATCAGCATGACTTGATTGAGAGAGGTTAGAAATCAAGAGGACCTAACCAGTGGTATGAGGCCCAGTCTAACAGCATCTCTTGCTGCTCTCTGTGCTCATATATATTCTGTGTTGTTATAGTTGTTCAGTTGTGTCCAACTCTATGTGACTACATAGATTGTTTTGTCCATGGAATTTTCTTGGCAACAAAGACACAGAAGTGGTTTTCCATTTCTTTCTCTTCTATGTCCCCATTTTACAGATGCAGAATTGAGGTAAATAGGAATTAAATGATTTGACCAGGATCACACAGCTAATAAGAGCCAGGGATGTCTGGCTTTACATTTACCATCTCAAGTCACTTTTTTTTACTTGTGTACCACTCATTCACTCTTCTAAACTTTCTTTCTACTCCTAAGTCATTATAAGACAAATGAATCAGATGGAGAGTACTAAATGATGTGGATATGCCATAACTGTAGTATCGCATATTCCTGTGACAAATTGTCAGGTATAGATAGGAGGTATATTTAGAGCCAGAAGGATAGTTTTTAGAGACATCTAAGTCAACTCCTTCATTTTGTATATGAAATACAGCAGACACAGAGAGGTTGTGACTTGCCCAAGGTCACATCTATAGTAAAGTTGCAAAGCCTTTTATGTGATAGCTCATTTGATGCTCACAACCCTGTGAGGTAGGTGCTATTATTATCCCCTTTTACAGATGAGAAAACTAAAGCAGACAGAGGTTAAATGACTTTCACTTAGCTAGTGAGTATCTGAGTAGTACGAGCAGCCTGAATGGGGACCCAGCCAGTGGGATAACTCAGCTCATCCCCCTTTTCCTCTCCAAATGAAGGTAAATTTTGATGGCCAGAAACTGCCCAGTTAACTTGGGTTTTACTGGCTTGATTTCTTCCTTCCTTCTTTCCTTCCTTCCTTCCTTCCTTCCTTCCTTCCTTCCTTCCTTCCTTCCTTCCTTCTGTCTGTCCGTCCCTCCTTCCTTCCCTCTCTCCCCTTCTCTCTCTCCCTCTTTCTTTCTCTCCTCCCCTCCTGTCCCAAACCTTAAACCCATCTCACTCTAGAACTCATAGATTGGACTACAGTAGGTCCCTGCTCAAGTACCATTTAATGACTATATTTTACACTCTCCTGGCTCTGAGTGAAAGTCAATTGTAAATGTTTCTCTTTTTTTCTTTCTTTTTTTTGTTTAATTTGTTTATTTTTAGTCTTCAACATTCATTTCCACAAGATTTTGAGTTACAAATTTTCTCCCCATCTTTCCCCTACCACCCACCCCAAAATAGCAATTCTACAATTCCCACCCTGTTCTCTCTTATATCCTCCCCCATCCCCCTTCTGACTTTCTAGTAGGGCAAGATGGATTTCCATACCCTAGTGCCTGTATATCTTATTTTCCAGTTATATGTAATAATAATAATAATAATTTTTTAACATTTGATTTTAAAACTTTGATTTCCAAATTCTTTCCCTTCTTCCCTTGTCACCCACCCCTACTAGGAGGAAAAGTGATTCAGTATAGGTTATACATGTGTAGTTACGCAAAACATTTCCATAGTAGATATATTGTGAAAGAATGACTATATTTTCTTCCATCCTATCCCGCCCCCCCCCATTATTCTGTTTTCTACTTTAACCCTGTCCCTTTTCAAAAGTGTGTGCTTCTAACTACCCTCCCCGAAACCTGCCCTCCCTTCTATCATCTCCCTTCTTATCCCCTTCCCCCCTACTTTACTGTAGGGTAAGATACCCAATTTAATGCGTATGCTATTCCCTCCTTAAGCCAAATTCAATGAGAATAGGTTTGACCCATTCCCTTTTGCCTCCCTATTCTTCCCCTCCATCGTAACTGTTTCTCCTTTGACCAGCAATCTTTAGGGTCTTCCACTTCTACTCTGATTATTATTATTTTTTTTTATTTAAAGAAATCCTCCTTGACTGGGCCTTACCTCACTCAAAGAGAGAACCTGAAAAGGCCTAAGGCTTAAATGGCCAGGGTTTCCCATTGCATCCTGGGTCATCTCCATTCATCCTGATAGATATCTGGCTACTCCAGATGACTCTGAATGAGAAAGTGAGGCTGGTGACCTGGCATGGCCCTCCCTCACTCAAATCAGTCAACTGCAAATCACATCATCATTTCCCTGATGTCATGGTCTTCTTTGAAAACAAAGGACAAACACAATAACAAGTGTCTGAGGCAGAATTTGAGTTAAGGTCATCCTGACTCCCAAGTCCAACAGTCTATCCACTGTGCCATCTAGTTACACTTTCAAAAAGTTTGGCAGTAAAGACATGGAGGAAAAGAGAAGACTTGAGAGGTGACAGAGTTAAGAGAAAGTTGGTTTTGTTGTTGTTTTGTTTTGTTTTTGTTAGAGTTGGGAGGGATCTTTGATATAATCTAATCTAACTTCCCACTTAGAGTCAGAAAAATCTCTAAATTATTCCTAACATTTGATTATCAAGGTTTTTCTAGTTACAATAATGGAAAGCTAATTACAATAATGGAAAGCTCACTGCCTTACATGACAGCTTATTCAAGACTGGAAAAGCTATATTATAAAAGTGCTTTTCCTCATATTGTACTGAGCTTTGACACTTTGTCACTTTAGGTAGCTACTTTGTGTGGCAGATGGAGTGCTGGGCCTGGATACAGGAAGACCTGAGTTCAAATTTGGCCTCATACACTTACTAGTTGAATGACCTTGGGCAAGTCAGTTTCTACCTCTATAAAATGAGGATAATAATAGCACCTACTTCCCAAGCTTAATGTGAGGATAAAATGAGATAATATTTTTAAAGCACTTTGAAAACCTAAAAGTTCTATATAAATGCTAGTTATTACTACCAAGGAAGCTAGGTAGTATAGTGCACAAAGTGCTGGCCTGGAGTCAGAGAAACCTGAGTTCAAATGTGGCTGCAGACAGTTACTAGCTGTGTGTCCTTGTACAAGTCAACTTCTATTTTTACCAGTTTTCTCACTAGTAAATGTGGATAATGAGAGCATCTGCCTCCATCATCTGTATCCATCATCTCACAGGATTGTGAGAATCAATGAGATAGTATTTGTAAATATCTTAGTGGAGTTCCAGGCACAGAGAAGGTGCTATAAATGCAAGCTACTATTGTCATTATCATTATTATTGTGTTCATTGGTGAAGCTTTTCCCCTTTTGCTTCAAAGAATAATTCTCATTCCTGTCCACATTACAACTCTTCAAATATATAAAAAACAGCTATCCTATCACTCATAATACTTTCCTTTTGACAGCATCATAGGATTGTTCACAGGTCCTATAACCAGCTGTAGTGCCAAGGTAATATTTACAGTGCCCACAATCCCAATAAAGACCCTGACTGTAAGTATCACATGCCATTCAACTGCAAAATATACCAGATTCTCCAGATAGAGGATAGAACAGAAAACCCAATCCTAAAACCAGTAAGCTGACTCCATAATAGTACCAAAGATATTCAGAAGCCATAATAATTCATCCTTCACCCTCCCCACAACCAGTACAACATCAATATTTACTCACAAACCTATCTATCTCCTTAATGACTGTCTTTTCTCCCCCTCCATCTTAATAGCTCTGGCTACCAGCTTCCTATGGGCTCTGCTCCCCTTTAGCAAACTCCTCCCACCACAGGCTCCATGTGATTACATTCAGCGGATCAGGGAGCAGAGTTTATTTTCACAGTAAGGAAGTTTCCTGTGGGCTCTGCTGTACCCTTCAGGAAATTCCCTCCATCACAGGCTCTATGTGATTACATTCAACCTATTGGGGGCAGAGTTTACTTTCAAAGTAGGGGAGGTCTTCAGAGTTTACTTTCAAAGTAGGGTGGTCTTCAGACTCCCCCCTGTTAAGGGGCCGGGAAGATCTTCAAATTCCCATTTCCATTATACCAGCTCCATCAGTTATACAGAGGAAACTGAAGACCTGAGAAGTTAGATTACTTGCTGAAGGTTACCAGGTTGTTATTGAAAAATTTTGTATTTAGACATCTACATTTCCTTTAACCCTTTCATATATAGTGTAGCATCTAATTTCTTTAACTTTCTGGTGACCCTTCTCTATACATGTTAAAGTTTTTGTATATTTCTCTTAAAATATTGGCAGCTAGAATTGAATACAGTATTTTAATTGTGGCCTGACCATGATACAATATAGTAGGACACCACTCTTACTCTGAATGGAATACATTCACTAATGTAACTCAAGATAACATTAACATTTTTTTTTTTTTGCAATCTTGCCATAATGTTTACCTATATTGAAATAGTGGTTAGCTGAAATTCAAGTCTTTCACATGGGTTACTGTTAAAATAATTCTTCTCTAAAGATATAAAAGTATATCAGTAGGATGAACTAGATGAGAAAGAATCGGGAATAGTTGACCTCAGTAATCCAGTTTTTGATAATCCTAAGAACATAAACTTCTTGAGGAATAAATCTTCTTTTATAAAAACTACTGAAAAAAAAACTGAACTGTAGTTTGTCAGAAATTAACTTTAAAACAATATCATTCGGGGCGGCTAGGTGGCGCAGTGAATAGAGCGCCGGCCCTGGAATCAGAAGGACTTGATTTCGGAGCCGGCCTCCGACACTTAATCCGCACAAACAAAAACCTAGCCGTGTGACCTTGGGCAAGTTACTTAACCCCAATTGCCCTAAAGGGGCGGCTAGGTGGCGCAGTGAGTAAGAGCGCCGGCCTCGGAGTTGGGATGACCCGAGATCAGATCCGGCCTCAGAAAATGAGCCCCCACGCATAAATAATGACTAGCCGTGTAACCTTGAGCAAGTTACTTAACCCCAATTGCTTTAAAAAAACAAACAAAAAAAACCAATATCATTCACATTATGCCACAATAAGCTCAAAATGGGTATTTAAAAAAATTAGAAGAGATCAAGATCAGGTCACTTCACTATGATGAATATTATTATTAGAATACCTATTTCTAATAATATTTCATATCATTAGACTATTCAGCCAAACAAGTGATAGAGGAAACCACAAAAATATAAATTCAACTTCATAAAATTGAATTCATAAATTTTGTATAAACAAAATTGTTGTATTTGGAATGATAAGATAAACTTGTCAGTGAGATGGGAGGGAGGTGTGTTGATCTTTTCCTCAGACACCTAGGATAAAAATTTGGGTGTCCAAAATATTTATGGAATTAATATCTATCTTCTGTACCACCTAGCTTCCCTCTACCAACTATACCACTTGAATACTCTTTTTTTTAAAGAAAAAGATTTTGAAGATAATCGTCTAGCTGACTAATTGATGTCAACTGATATTTGTGGCAAAAAGTACACTTCTGGGAGCTCTCACCTGTAGCAGTCAGTCAGCTTCCATTTATCAAGCAACTACTATATTCCAGGAGAGGAGAAAGGGAGACTAGTGACCTTGCATAGCCCTCCTTCAGTCAAATCAAAGTCAGCTGCAAAGTCATGTCATCATTTCCCTGATGCCATGGACCTCTTTGAAAATGAAGGACAAGCATAACAACAATTATATACCAGGCATTGTATTTAGCAAAACATCTCCCTGCCTCTCAGGGCTATTCCTAGAAAATGGAAGGGAGATGATATAGCTATGCTTGGAGGACTTGGTCTGCCAGTGTGAGTTGAGGTTGGGAGGGTAGCTGTAGAGTCCATGTGTGTTTCATATGAAGAGATTCTCCCCTCTGGGCTGTAATGGGTATCCTACTTTTCACAGTTTCTTCTTCTTCTTCCTCTTCTTCTTCTTCTTCTTCTTCTTCCTTCTTCCTTCTTCCTTCTTCTTTTTTTTTTTTTTTTGCTTTTTGGAGGGGGGAAGGCAGGGCAATTGGGGTTAAGGGACTTGCCCAAGGTCACACGGCTAGTTTTTGTATTAAGTGTCTGAGACCAGATTTGAACTCGGCTCCTCCTGACCCCGGGGCTGGTACTCGGAGTGCACCACCTGACTCCCCCTACAGTTTTTTCTCTCCTCTATTTTAGACTGAAGTTTACAGGAATATACTTTCTGGTATGTTTCCTTAAAAGTCAAAATAGTTGGGGCAGCTAGCCGCCCTCTACAGTTTTTTCTCTCCTTTGTTTTAGACTGAAATTTTGTAGGAATATACTTTCTGGTATGTTTCCTTAAAAGTCAAAGCAGTTGGGGCAACTAGGTGGCATATTGAATAGAGCACCAGCCCTGGAGTCAGAAGGACCTGAGTTCAAATCTGACCTCAGACACTTGACACCCTTATTATATGTGTGGCCATGGTCAAGTCACTTAACCCCAATTGCCTTGCCTTCACCCCTCCAAAAAAAAAAAAAGTCAAAAAGTTTCTTTGTCATAACTTTGTTTTAATGCTTACTTAACAAAATCTATGGTATTACTGTATTCAGTATACTTTTTGAGGCTAGGAGCTAAATATATGTATTCATGTATATGCATGTCTGTGAAGTGTGTCTAGAGTCCATTGTGAATAGCTCACAAATATTTATTCATTTATTTATTTGATTATTTTGCTTCTAGGCAGCCCTTGACTTCTTGCTCAGTCATTTTCAGTTGAGCACAACTTTTTGTTTTGGTTTTTTAAAACAGTATTTTATGTTTTTCCCCAATTATATATCAAGACAATTTTTTAGCATTAATTTTTTAAAAGATTATTAGTTCCAATTTTTTCTTCCTCCCTCCTCTCCCCTCATCCTAGTAGAGTAGGTAATTTGATATAGGTTATATATATACTATCATGTAAGACATATTTTCATATTAGTCACAGTTGTGAAAGAAAAAACAGATTGAAACGGAACACAAAAAAATAAAGTGAAAACAATGTATTTCAGTCTGCATTCAGAGTCCATCAGTTCTTTATCTGGATGTGAGTAGCATTTTCCTTTGGTAGTCCTTTGTACTTGTCTTGAATCATTGGGTTGCTGAGAAGAGCTGAGTCATTCATAGTTGATCATTAAAATCATCTGTTTTACATTTCATAATGTCCTCTGTCTCTCGTTTGGTCATGAATTCTTCCCTTTTTCATAGATCTGGAAGGCCAGTTATTCCTTGCTCTTCTAATTTGCTTGTGGTATCACCTTTTATGTCTAAATCGTGTACCCATTTTGACCTTTATATTGCTATATGGTATGAGATGTTGATCTATATCTAATTTGTGCCTTATTGTGTTCCAGTTTTCTCAGCAGTTTTTGTCAAATAGTGAGTTCTTATCCCAAAAGCCAGAGTCTTATCAAAAAGTTTATCAAAAAGTAGATTACTTTAGTCATTGACTACTGTGTCTTGTGTACCTAACCTATTTCACTGATCCACCACTCTATTTCTTGGCCAGTACCAGACAGTTTTGATGATTACTGCTATGTACTATAGTTTGAGATTTGGTATTCCTAGGCCACCTTCATTTGTATTTTTTTTATTAATTCCCTTGATATTCTTAACCTTTTGTTCTTCCAGTTGAATTTTGTTCTTTTTTCTACCTCTACAAAATAATTTTTGGTAGTTTGATTGGTATGGCATTAAATAATTAAATTAACTTAGGTAGAATTGTCATTTTTTATTATCTTAGTTTGACCTATCATGAGCAATTGATATATTTTTTCCAGTTGTTTAGATCTAACTTTATTAGTGTGAAAAGTGTTTTGTAGGGAGCGGCTAGGTTGTATGGTGAATAGAGAACCAGCCCTGAAGTCAGGAGGACCTGAGTTCAAATCCAGCCTCAGACACCTAACACAAAAACTAGCTTTGTGACCTTGGGCAAGTCACTTAACCCCAGTTACCCTCCAAAAAGCAAAAAAAGAAAAAAGAAAAAAAAAGGAAGTTAAAAAACTTACATTGTTGTATTTAAATATCTGTCAGGGGTTCTGGAAATAATTCTGTGCTAATGTGAGGTGGCAGTTCTGAAGTTTTTGTATAAAGAGATAACTGCTAATTGTTTGTAGATGTAGCCGTATTTCATATACATACTGTGTGTCTGTATATGTATACAGACACACACATATCACTAATGTATAAAATAACCAAAATCTGTCTAAGAACTGATGTCCCATAAAGTGTCTCTTGCATAATAAAATTAAACATATTTATCTAAAAAAAAGTGTTTTGTAATTGTATTCATGTAATTCTGGTGTTTGTCTTGGCAGGTAGATTCCCAAGTATTGTATATTGTTTATAATAATTTTAAATCAAATTTCTATTTCTATCTCTGACTTTATTGGTCATATAAAGAAATGTTTAGGATTTATGTGGCTCTGTCCTGCAACTTGGCTAAAGTTAATTATTTCAAATAGTTTTTTTTTAAGTTGATTTTCTAGGTTTCTCTAAGTATACCATAATTTCATCTGCAAAGAATGATAGTTTTGTTTCCTCATTGCCCATTCTAATTCCTTCAATTTCTTTTTCTTCTCTTATTGTTATAGCTAACATTTCTAGTACTATATTATATAATAGTGGGAATAATGGGAATCCTTGCTTTACCCCAATCTTTTTGGGAAGGTTTCTAGCTTCCCCATTACAGATAATGCTTGCTGATGGTTTTAGATAGATATTGCTTATCATTTTAAGGAATGCTCCATTTATTCCTATGCGCTCTGGTGTTTTTAATAGGAATGGGTATTATATTTTGTCAGAAATGTTTTCAGCATCTGTTGAGATAATCATGATTTTTGTTAGTTTTGTTATTAAAGTGGTCAATGATGTTGATAGTTTTCCTAATATTGGACCAACCCTGCATTTCTGGTATATCCCACCTGGTCATAGTGTATAATTTTTGTGATATATTGTCATAATTGTCTTGCTAGTATTTTGTTTAAAATGTTTACATAAATATTCATTAGGGAAGTTGGTCTATAATTATATATAATTTTTCTTTCGCTGTTTTGTCTCTTTCTGGTTTAGGTATCAGTACCATTTTTGTGTCATAAAAGGAGTTTGGTAGGACTCCGCCTATTTTTCCAAATAATTTATATAGTATTAGAATTTATCGTTCTTTAAGTATTGGGTAGAATTCACTTGTGAACCTATCTGGCCCTGGGTTTTTCTTAGGGAGCTCATAAATGACTTGTTCAATTTCTTTTTCTAGGATGGGATTATTTAGGCATTCCATTTCCTGATCTGAAAATCTTATTCTAGGTATTTATATTTTCATAAGTATTCTTTGACTTCACTCAGATTTATTGGCATATAATTGGGCAAAATATTTCACAAAGATTTTTTAAATTTCTTCTTTGGTGGTGATTTTTACCCTTTTCATTTTTGCTACTGGATATTTGGTTTTCTTCTTTTGTTTTTTAATCAAATTAACCATTGGGTTATCTATCTTATTTTTTTTTTCATAAAACCAGCTTTATTTATTATTTATTTATTTATTAGCTCAATATTTTTTTTACTTAAAATTTTCTTAATCTCACCTCTGATTTTCAGATTTCCAATTTGGTACTCAATTGGAGACTTAATTTTTTTAGTTGCCTGCCCAATTCATTGATTTTCTCTTTATTCTGTTAATGTAAGAATTTAGAGAAATAAATTCAGCCCTAAGTACTGCTTTGACTGTAGCTCATAAATTTTGGGATGTTGTCTCATTGTTGTCATGTTCTTTAATGAAATTATTGAGTATTTCTATGATTTGTTCTTTGACCTGCTTATTCTTTGTGATTAGATAATTTAGATTCCAATTAATTTTTTAAGCTATCTTTACACTTCCCTTTTTAAAATGGCATTTTTATTGCATTATAATACAAAAAGAATGCATTTAATATTTCTGTCTTTCTATATTTGATTTTGAGGTTTTTATGCCCTAAGACATGGTCAGTTTTTGTTTAGGTGGCATGTGCTGCTAAGAAAAAGGCATATTCCTTTCTGTTACCATTCATTTTTCTCCAAAGTTCTGTCATATCTAACTTTTCTAATGTTCTGTTCACCTCCATAGTTTCTTTCTCATTGACTTTTTGGTTGAATTTATCAGGTTCTGAGAGACAACAGTTGAGGGCTCTCATTAGTATAGTTTTGCTGTCTATTTCTTCCTGTAACTCACTTAACTTAAAGAATTTGGATACTATACCACTTGGTGCATATATGTTTAGTATTGGTATTACTTCATTGTCTATGGTACCTTTTAGCAAGATGTAGTTTCCTTCCTTATCTCTTTTAATTAGATCTGTTTTTGCTTTTTCTTTGTCTGAGATCAGGATTGCTTCCCCTCTTGTTTTTTTTTTTTTTAATTTCAGCTAAAGCATAATAGATTCTGCTCCAGCCCCTTACCTTTACTCTGTGTGTGTCTCTCTGCTTCAAGTGTGTTTCTTGTAAACAATATATTGTAGGATTCTGGTTTTAGATCAATTCTGCTATGTGCTTCCGTTTTTATGGGAGAGTTCATCCCATCCACAGTCGAAGTTATAATTACTGTGCATTTCCCTCTATCCTATTTTTTGTCCTGTTTGTCCTCTTTCTCCATTCACACTTTCCCTGCTTGACAGTGTTTTGCTTCTGTCTACCACCTCCCCTGGTCTGCCAGTTCACCCCCCACATTTTTAGTTAATTTCCTCCCCTTTTACTTTTCTGTATTATAAGATAGATTTCTATATTTAACTGATTGTTTATATCATTCCTTCTTTGAGTCAATACTGATGAGAATAAGGTTCAAGTGATGCCCACCACCCACCCTTCCATCTTTCTCAATTCTTTTGCCCATTTTCTTCTCTCTCTCTCTCTTATATGATTTTAAAGTTCCCTTTTGAGTTCTCCTATGAGTTCTTTCTGGGCTTGAGACCATTTACCCTTTTTGTTTCAGGCTTTGCTCATAGGTGTTTTGACATTGTTGTCCTCTTCTGAGTTTGTGTCTTGATCTTCCCTATCACCATAATAGCTTTTTATGGTCAGGTACTCTTTTTTTTCCTTTCATCTTTTTTGGCCATTTTCCTTTGAGCTCTGCTTCTGGGGTGGCTATCTCAGGCTTCTTGTGCCAGTGGCTGCAGGTCTCTCATTTTTTAACTGGTGTTGCACTAATGTTACTCTAGGGCCCCTAGGAGACACTCGTGTCTGGTGCTGTGCTTAGGGAATGGGATGGGGATTGGCAGGTACTGCTGGAGGCCATAGGGGTCTGGCAGCTTACTGGTCCTAAGCCTGGGTCCTAGTGGTCTGGTATGTGCTGAGGCATGTGGGGTGTTTTTGCATTTCCTTTGGCCTATACTGACACATGGGGCAGTCTGGCCACTGGAGGCTGCCTTTCTGGGATGCTTCCTGTTCTAAACCGTGCTCCCCTTTTACCTAAGTAAGACGGACTTTTCCTTCTGATTTTCCAAGTTTCTTGGGCTAAAAGATTTTTTCTCCCCATCTTATTTTTCTGCTGTTCCAGGATTTGTTTGAGGTTGATATTTTATGGTTGCTTGGGGGTGAATATGAAAGAATTATGGCAGTTTACTGCTTACTGCTCCATTTGGCTCCCAGAAGGTATCCAAATATTTCTGACCCCGTTTGGGGTTTTCTTGGCAAAGATACTGTCGTGGTTTATCATTTCCTTCTCTAACTCATTTTACAGATGAGGAACTCAGAAAAACAGAGTTAAGTAACTTGCTCAGGGTCATACTGCTAGTGTCTGAAGGCCAGATTTGAACTCAGGAAGATTAGTCTTCCTAACTTCAGACCTGGCACCCTATCTGTTGCATGTTGCCACATGCCCTTGACAGCATGCCTCATTTTAACATGAATTAAGCCAGTTTATTTGAAATTCTTATGGATTTCAGGTCCATAGATTAAGATTTTTCCCTACTAGCCTAGAAGACCCATGCAATCATTCCTAAGCCCATGTAATCTTTTTCAGAGCTCCTCACATCTTTGAAGGCATGTTTTCTTTAAATTAACCTGCTTGTCCTAGTGAGAAAAATTCCATTTGGATTGTCCTTACATTAGGAGGATTCTTTGAAAGAAATTTCTGATTTTTGGTGGAGAGATTATAACACATGGTGCAAGTGCTAAACTGACTTACCATTCCCTATGGTAACATTAACTAGACTGAAATGCCTCAGTTCTAGCCTTCAAACTTTATTAATCAGTGTGTGCAAATGTCAATTTATATTATCAATTAGATAATACAAGCATCAACCCCACTAGAAACAAATCACCAACCTAATTTCCTAGGGCTTCCTTATAAGCATGTTTTATCTTGGTATTGAACAAGAATGTTCCTCTTTGCTCAGTTAGAGGCTGCATAACTCCCACTAAGGTGACTGACTAGCAGATAAGGCCCCTGTAACTCAATCAGCACTGCCCTCAGGTCAGTGTGATACTTGAATTATTGTGGGGCAGGTAGGAAGAGAGGAATAGAGAAGTCAGATATGGGCATTAGCTGGTTACACCCAAGTTCTAATTGGTGGCCTGTTCTTTTGGTGACCTAATTTATCAATTAATTTGATTAATACCTGATGACATAATCTAATGAAGAGGTTGTTTACTAAATTTTCTTATTGGTTGTCTATTATGTATGTGTATGTATATATATGTGTGTGTGTGTGTGTGTGTGTGTGTGTGTGTGTGTGTGTGTGTGTGTGTATGAGAGACATATGTGTGTATATTATTCTTAATATTGGATGAGTCATTGACCAAATATCAAAACACTTCATCACAAAATAATGGCTTAAGGCAAAACTAAATCATTTATGTCAAGGTAATAAACTTATTCTCACTACAGAAACCCAGAAGAAATATGCCTGACTCTCCAATGCATCACCTAGGTTATGGGAACCCATGGAGAAATTTTTATTTAGGAAGAGACTACTAGTTAGATATCTAATATAGTATTATGTATGAACATTACATTAAATTATATTATATTGTATTATGGTATTATTTTAGCCTTTAAGTTATCATTCACACCCTATTTCCCCACTACCCAATTCCTTTTTTTTTTCATCTTTCTCAACCCACCTACTCCAAAATGCCACTGATACCTTTCACTCTATCCTTTGAGATAGGCAACAGATTTGCTTTCATCTTAAATATTTTCCTTACCCATTCCTTCCATCTTCTGTGTCTCTTTGAGACATGGGTCCCCCTAATGACACCACCTCCCTGGCCACTCTTTCTAACACTAGCTGCATATTCACTCATTCCCCGAGGTTCACTAGACAAGGTGATGGAGTTGAAATACCCCTTGTTGCCCAATAGCCACTTCCAGTTTGTAATGGTAAGAGAATTTGAAGATCTTCCCTGCCCCTTAATAGGCCTCAAGGAGGGGCTTGATTGGGGGGGAGGCTTATTTTTCAGTTAGGCCCACACCTTTTATTACTTTGTAATTAGGTAGTAGGTCATGAAGGTTGTGATGTCCTCTGATCCTGAAAAGGGTATATATACTCTGAGGTAAGGTTTTGCTTTGGGGCTTACTTATGGGGAAGAGTTGTGTGATTTGGCCAGATGAGACTGTGGGTAACTGGTTAGCCCCCCAGCTTTGAAAACCCAAGTGTTGGTGCTTCTCTCTTTGGTAGTTAGCTATGTGTGTGTGTAACAGTCAGACAACTAGAAGCACTGTCTGTTAGTCTATTGAATTGTGTTATTTTCTCTGCATTTTTTGTCTGCTTATAATTTCTGTTTGTATTTTCTAAAGTTCAGGGTGCTGACTTTTTCCCTTGAACTAAATGAATGTTATATGTGTATATGTATGTGTGTATATGTGTATATATGTATGTATATGTGTGTATGGTATATGTTTAATTAAAGATTGTTGACCCCTTTAAAGGTGCTTTCCTTTAGTAAAGCAGATCAAATAACCTGTGTTAGCAGCCATCCTGGGTATGCTTCCTGGGTGCTTGCTGTTACACAGGTATTCCCTCTACTACCATCATTCAGTAACCTCTCCTCCCTTGAAATTTATGAAATCCGCAGCCAGAATCCTGTTATCCATTATCTTAAAATGTCCAAGACAATCTCCTTCCTTCCTCAATGAGCTCACAATCTTTCTTTCCTCTCTAATTCCTTTCCTTATACTAGGAGACTTCAACATACTTATTGATACAAGCACCCTAATGTCCTGGTTCCTCAGCCTGCTCATTTTATATGACTTCCCCTTTCACCCATCCTTAGTCTCACACAAAGATGGTCATACCCATACTCTTGCCATTACCCACAGATGTACTATCTCCACGTTCAATAAATATGAATTATGAATCCTACACTAAAACCTACTCTTCATCTACACCATGACCTCCAGTCCCTCAGTACCCCAGTGCTTTCAGTTTATGCCATCACCCTAGCACTTTCTTCCTGTCTCCATCTTGACTGTTGGCAAACCAGTTCAACTCTACACCATTCTCTTTTCTTCACTCTCTTGCCTGCCCCTTTATGTTACTCAGTCTTGAATCAATTCCAACATCTGTTCCTTCCTGTACATGTGCAGGTGAATGAAGTTGATGAAAATTGCACAACTGTTCTGATTGGGTGCGCTACAGATTTATGTTATATAACTTCAAGTGGGCTTTCACTCCTCCTAGGCAGCCCTACCGTGCTTAACTCATTATCGCATTCTCCAAAGTGCCTCTTCCAAACCTTAAATACCTCCCATGGTTCTACCTTCTTCTTCTCAGCTGAGAACCTTGACTCGTTATTTATATGAAAAAGTTGAGATCAAGTGCTAATAACTCCCTCTTCTCTCTTCCTCAGCTCATATTACTCAGAATTCTTTGACCCTGTCTTCCTTCACTCTTGTTTCATATGAAGAGGTGGCCTTACTCATTAATAAAACTAACTAGCATCTTTTAAAATGTATATGCTCAAAATAATTTGTAACCTGGAAATACTTTTTGCTATCACAAATGTATATTCTTATCTAAAATAGAAATCTGCTTTTAAGATAATTATTTCTACCAAAAGAAAAAGCAAATTAGGTAACTGAAATCCAGGAAATTATATACAGCATGGATAAAATCAGAAAAGCTGGAGCTGTAAATGAGCTATGATATAATTTGCAGATGCTAGGAAAAAAATTTTCTTAAGGCATTAGAGGAGAACACAGAGAAACACTGCACATTTACTTATTGGACAGCTGTTGTCTAAGCTCCGGGAACATAAGGATAGGTTTAGGCATGCTCTAGGATTTAAAATGTGCCTTTGGTTTGCTTTGCTGTTTGCCAAGAATCTATAGTTGGGATTGTACATGTGTGCAAAGATTTACTTTCCCAGGTTTCCACCATTTCCCCTTTCCCTCCTTTCCTGCCTACCTCCCTTTTTCCTTTTTATGTATTTCTCTCCCCCCTCCAGTTCCTCCTTAAGAGACTCCATTCTCTCGCCAATTTTAGATTATTCATGATAGTTGGGGAAATTGTTGGCAGTGATTAAGCCCCAAACCAGTTATGATCTATGGAATGTGTAAATTGGACATAGAATAAGGCTGTGTATATATTGGAATAATAAAATATTTTCCCTAATCTTTCAACTAATATGACAATATATTTTCTCTCCCACTGAATTTTTCTTTTTTAATCAAATGATTATTTTAGTGTTGTCATAGCTTAAGACTTTACTGAAAGTTTTCATTTAAACTGTAGATGAACTTATATAGATTTGTATTACTGTTACAATAGAGATTTTAAAATTACTTAGCATTTTGGAATTTGTAGTTCAGAGGAAAAAGCATTCTCTTCTTAGCTCTGAAAATAATGTAGGACTATGATATGCCTTCAGTTATACCTGGGAGGTTTTCTTGGTTTGGTTTTGGTTTTAGTTTTAAGACTTTGTCACCTATCTCACCCAGGCTGTAAGTGCAAGGGTTACTCATGGGGCTGATCCCATCCCCGATTGGCATGAGAGCTTTTACTTTTGATCTAGGTTGGCACACTCCTCCTTGCTAGGCAACTCAACTCTACTCTCTGTTCCTGCACCATTCCCCACTCCCACCATAGGGCACACCATATTGGCACCAGACCTAGTGTGGACACTCGATTGGCTTAGGCTAATGCATTGCATAACTACCAAGCTCAATAGATCTAGCAGCCTCAGCCTCCCTTAATAGCAAAGATTGCAGGCAAGCACCACCATGCCAGACCATGCCTGGGAGTTTATACAGAGACACATTCAGTCTATGAGACATGGACCAAGAGGAAGAAATTAGGATAGCATGAACTGAGCAACACTAGTGAAGAAAGATGACTGTGTCCCTAACCCCACCCATGATTTAGTGGGCTGAGATGGATTAAAAAGGGTGATGCAGGCATTTTAAGAAAAAAAGAAAAGAAAGTAAAATTAGGAACTCCTTGAGGGCAAGGACTATCTTTAGCCTCTTTTTGTATTCCCAGCAGGCTTAATAACTGTTTATTGACTGACTTCCTGAAAGTAAAACTAATCTGTGACACCAAAGAGCAAGATCGGAAGGAGATTTAAAGTTCTCTGTAATCATCTCAGAAGAGAAGATTTAACCTACTCATTGTACATATTTCTTCAAGGACTAAGGAAAGCATGGGGGAAAAAGGTCTACCTTTTCCCTAATTATCTTCCAGTACCTTTCCAGTAATAGAAGCTATAATGTCCTGTGCTGACCTTTTCCAACTTAAATGTTTCCAGTATCTTAATTTCTGGCTCACACATAAAGCAGTTAGGGATAGCTAAGTCTAAACATAATTTTAAATTAAGATCAATAGGCAAACCTTTATCTGAATGGTAGGAATTTTCATAACTGGAGGTTCTAAGATATTGTGATTGTACTACTAACTTTTCATCTAATATAAATAATACAAAACAGAGAAGAGAAGACAACTTGGACCTGAAGAGCTATTATCTTGCCTGTGGGCTAAAAATGTTATATAAGCTTATTGTAATAGTGTGTAACTAAATCTCCTGAGAGAAAGAGAATAGGGAAGAAACTGACTACCAAAGAAAAAAATCACACCTTAAACTGCTTCTGGGGAGGAGATAGGAAAGACCTGGAAAGAATATGAGTCCACCCCTATCTAGCAAAAGGAGGGAGCAGAAAAGTTCAATTACCAGCAAGATAGCTATATCTTCCACAGTGAGATCCATATTCACTGTCATTACAGTATTTTAAGATACTAACAGTCATCAGCAAACATTTATTAAGTTCCTACTGTGTGCCAGGCATTATATTAGGCCCTAAAGATACAGATACAAAAAAAAAAAAAGAGCTTATATTTTATTGACGTTGGTGGCATGTATGTATATGTGTATGTTCAGAATAAATGTAAAATAAATGCAAGGCATTTAAATAGAACGCAGTTAAGGAGAACGAACACTATTAATTAAGTAGATCAGATAAGGCTTTATTTAGAAGATCGTCCTTGAATGGTGTCTTAAAGAAAGAAAATTCTAGAAGATGGTGGCTAGAAAGAAGTAGATTCTAGGAACAGGGGACATAGTGACAGGAGATGGAGTGCTATGCATGAGTAATAGAGAGACCAGTTTGCCAGGATTACAGTCTGAAGAAATGAAAATAATGTATAACAAAGCTGGAAAAATAGATCAGGATCAGAAAATGGTATTCTGAAAAGTAATTGGTAAGAGGGGAGGGCTTAAGGAAGAGGAAAGACAATGAATTCTGTTATGGACATGTTGCATTTGAAATGTCTGTGAGATCAAGATGTCTAATAGGCAGTTGAGAGAGTGGTAGTCTGAAAAGTGTTTGGGTTAGAACATTAGACCTAAGAATCATGTGTGTAGAAATGACAGTTAAACTCATGAGAACTGATAAGATCAATGACCTGATGCCTGTTTTTATATGACCCCTAAACTAAGAATTGTTTTTTGTTGTTATTTTTTTTGGAGGGGGTAAGGCAAGGCCATTGGAGTTAAGTGACTTGTTCAAGGTCACACAGGTAGTATAATGTCTAGCAAAGGAGCGCTTAGCGCCTTGTTTCAGTTATCCAAGTATTTAGCACCTTGTTTCACTTCAAGTGTCTGTGAGTCTTGCCCATGATTATATTGTCTTTTTTGGAAACAGAACCTGTGAAGCCCACAGTGGGAGGGACTTGCCAAAGACCAGGACAGGAAGGACATAAGAAATGGGTGAACAGGGAGGAGCTACTGACATATGAAAAGCTCTAGCACAGCTAGGACTGAGCAGAACTGAGAAGGAGAACACGTTTTGTGGTATCTGGCACTCTGTTCTGTCTTTGTTGATTTGTGTTTGCGTTACTTTGTCAGACAGAAGCATTCTGTCCGTTGATTTGTATACTTTATCAGACAGAAGCCTCCTGTCTGTTGTTTGTATTACTTTGTCACATAAAAGGACTATCTGTTGAATTGTGTTATTTTGTCAGACAGAAGCATCCTGTCTGTTGACTTGTGTTGATTTCACAAGCAGAAAGTGAATTGAGATGATAGTGCCGGCAATGTGTGTGAATGTTGTTGTAACTCTGCCAAGCTTGATGTGTGTATGTATATGTGTGTGTGTGTGCGTGTGTGTGCACGCACGCGCGCGCAAAGGGCTCGAGGTGGACTGGTCACTATGAGCTTCAATATCGAACAGGAACTGGATGAGGAGCTGAGAGCTGCCAGACTCTGAATCCAGGTGATGATTGGGTAAATTCAGGCAAGAGCTGGGAGCATGGAAGAAGAATCATGGAATCTGGGAGCCAGCCTCAAGCCAAGATGAAAGGACCTTTCCTTGGGTACTTAGTGCTGACTGACAAGATCATGATTTACTGTGAAGTAAGGGTAAGAGAATTTTGCACTTTGTACCCCTTAAACATGACTGAATTAAAGATGATTGGAAGCTAGACTCCAATCAAGAAGAAAGAAGACTTTCTGACTGATGAGATTAAAACAATGTGACCTAGGGGTGGGAGACCTTTGTACTTTGTATTCCTTAAGGATGATTTGCTCCTTGAGGATGATTGAGTTAAGGACTTACTGAATGATATCTTTGGTTTAAAACTATGTGGCCACTTTATTAATGAGTTGTTATGTTATATCACTGTGAACTTTGTACTTTGTTTTCTGTGAATGTTTTGCTTTGGTTTGCTGCTGAATAAATAGGGAGTTCACTGTACTATGTGATCAGACACAGCAGCAGTCCTTTGGAAAGCTTCTTGTGTTTGACTTTACAGCTAGTGAGTGTCAAGTGTCTGAGACCAGATTTGAACTCAGGTCTTCATGACTCCAGGGACGATGCTTTATTCCCTGCATCACCATATAACTGCCCCTTAATTGTTTTTAAAAGAACAAAGACAGGTGCCAGACTAGGTTCAGGCTGACAGCTGTAGTTTTGCCAACCTCTGGTATAGAAGGAGAAGAGATAGGGGTCAGGACAAATCGTTGTAGGACACTAACCTACCCCCCCACACACACACTTAATGAGTTTGACCCAGGAGAAGATCAGTTAGAAAGTTCGAAGAATGAGATGAAGTGGAAAGACACTGTAAATAGAACTAGGAAAGAGCAAGGACAGAGAGTATTCAGAGTTATCTTGGGAGAGATGTTTCAGTTGAATGATGGAGTGAGAAACTAGACTTCAAAGGATTTAGAGGGAGTGAGAGGAAAGGAAGTGGAGGCATTGGTTATAAGTGACTTTTTTAAGGAGTTTTGCCATGAAAGGGAGAATAGATAGATGATGACAGTTATCAGGGATGGCAGAGTCAAATGAATGTTTTTATTTTGTTGTTATTTTATAATAAGGAAGCCTCTGGGAAGCTTTTAGGCAGCAAAGAAGTAGCCATTTGAGAGAAAGAGAGAGAGAGAGAGAGAGAGGAGAGAGAGAGAGAGAGAGAGGGAGGAAGGGAGAGAGAGAGAGAGAGAGAGAGAGAGAGAGAGAGAGAGAGAGAGAGAGAGAGATATTAAAGATGACTGAACAAGTGGGAACGATTGAAGGGGCCGTATGCTTGAAAGAGAATTTGGATAAGATGGGATCCGTAGTGCATGATGAAATAATGTCCTGAGAACCATGCAGTGATGCAGATTGCCATGGCAAAGAGAAGAGTCACCTCTTTATATGAGACAAGTGAAGTAGGTAAGAGTCAGGGAAAGCATCTGAGTTATGAGATGAGAAAGAAAGAAGAGGGAGCTCTTGATTATTTGCCTCAATTTTTTCTGTAGAATGAGGCAAGGTTCTAAGTTGAGAATGTTCAGGGGAAGAAGTTTTGAGGAGGGATTGGGAAGGTAGCTTTGGGCAAGCTGCTGTGTTAAGTGGAATAGTGATTTGACTCTGGAAGTAAAAAAAAAAGTATTCTCTTGCTTCGCTGAGGACCCATTTAAGATTCTGTAACATAAAATTATATTGAATCGTGTCAGCACAGTTTCATAAATTTCTTCAGCTCTATTCAGTAGTACATAAATAAGAATGAAGCCAGCAGATAGTGAGAGGAATCCAGAGGTGGGGCTTGGCAAGACATGACTGGTAAATCAATAATGGAACAAAGATCTTGAGTATAGAGTACAATGTAAAGTTGAATTGATTTACCAAGGGTTAGAGACTGGGAAGGGAAGAAAGTACAGTATAGGGGTAATGACCTAGGAGATAACTGAAGTATGGGAGATGTGGAGGTCATGGTGAGAATGAAGAATATGGTTAGAGGTCAGTTATCACACAGGGGGAAAGTAAAAATGATAAAGTATTACTATCTGATACAGAAATTAAGAATTAACAAATATGGAAGTGTAATATTGTGGATGATAGCAAAATCATGGGTATGCTCATCTGTGTATAGCTGACGTTTAGTGCAAGAGTGGAATCATAGGAATTGAGTACATTATAGAACTAGGAAGTTAGGGTATTAGAAGAAATATCAATATATATTTTGATTTTAATTAGTATAAAGGCAGGAGTTGATGTGGGCAGAAAGACAGTGAGCTTGGCACTGAACTGAAAGTAAGGATAATATCCTTGGGATAAGTAGTAATAGCTAACAAACTTAATTGGGTGATAAATTTAGATATAATGGACTTCAAAGGAAGCTGATGCTGTAAGAGGGATTGTCTGAAAGTAGCAATGAAGAGCAACATTCTTCGTGTGTGTGTGTGTGTGTGTGTGTGTGTGTGTAGATACATACATACATACATACATATATGTGTGTATATATATATGTGTGTGTGTGTGTGTGTGTGTATATGTATATATCTATCTATCTATCTATCTATATAGATAGATAGATAGATAGATAGATAGATAGATAGATAGATATCCTTCTCTCCTCTGATACTACCACAGCTCTAGTGCAGGCCTTTATTATCTCACACGTGAACTATTACAAGAGCCTGCTGGTGGGTCAGCCTGCCTCAAGTGTTTCCCTACTCTAGTTTATATTCAGCCACCAAAATGATTTTCCTAAATTGTAGGTCCAACCATGTCACCCTATTCAGTAAACTCCATTGGCTCTGTGTTGCCTCCAGGATCAAAAACAAGATGCTGTTTTGACCTTCATAACCTAGCGCCCTCCAACTTTTCCAGTGTTCTTTACACCTTACTCTTCAACACAGACTTTTCAGTTCAGTGACAGTGACTTCCTAACTGTTCCACAAACAGGACACTCCATCTCTCAAGTCCAGGCATTTTCTCTGTCTGTGCCACATCCCTGGAACATTCTCCCTCCTCTATTCCAAGTACTGACCTCCTTGGCTTCCTTTAAGTCACAGCTAAAATTTCACCTTCTACTCTAAGTCTTTCACAACCCCTCTTAATTCCAGTGTTTTAATTATTTAAATTATTTTCTTTTTTTTTTTTTAGGGCGATTGTGGTTAAGTGACTTGCCCAAGGTCACATGGCTAGTTTTTGTGTTAAGTGTCTGAGGCCAGATTTGATCTCAGGTCCTCCTGACTCCAGGGCCAGTGCTCTATTCACTGCGCCACCTCACTGCCCCTTTTAATTATTTTCTATTTATCCTTGTATATATGTAGCTTGCTTTGTATATATCTGTTTACGTGTTGTCCATCACCTCCATTAGGTTGTAAGCTCCTTGAAGGCAGGGACTGTTTTTTGCCTCTTTTTTTATCCCCAAGGTTTAATCCAGTTCTAGTAGGATCTTAATAAATGTTTGTTGACTGACTGATTGACTCCCTTAGCCTCTTAATCTTTAACACTATGTTTTGGTTTTCCAGACAGTTTTCTCATTTCGCCTCTTCAATTCATTGGCTTTTTGGTTTCTGACTGGCCTAAACTTCATCAGATTGGGAGAAGTGGAGAGGTAGATCTAGTCTAGTCCCTACTCAGAGTAAATTTTGGGGGAGAGCTATGACCATTACTGGTTTTCTAGGTCCCTTTCCCTTGCTGTTGATCCTCTTTCCCCAAGGTGATAGCTTTGCCTTGTTCTCTTTACTTCCTGAGTTCTTAGTCCTGCCAGTGCCTTCTCCTGTCTTATCCTCTGAAAGTTGCTATTTTTTTCATTCTGACTGGGTAGAATCAATGTCTACAATCTCTTGTAGCATGGAGAGGGCCTTAGATCAAGTCATTGTCATGGGTAGCTTAGGCAGGAAGGCCTACAGCCAGATTCTGAATCAGAAGCCTGGGAATTTGCTTGTGCCCATGGGTCCAGATTAGCTTGGGAATAGGAACACTGAGTGTTCAGAAGCTCTTAAGTTTTTGTTATTTGTTATCTCATAAGATTATGACTTTTAGGCAGTGCTTTTGTCTTCTTATGAATTCAGCTAAATTATTTTATCTGTCGTTTTCCTTTTTCTGAGGTTTTGGGGTTGCTAAGGTTTACTGAAAGCAGCTAGTCTACCATTTGACTAATCAAGGACCTTAATTATTATTGAAAAAAAAAAGCAAATGAGATACTTTGATGGTGGGATGGTCAGGTGGGGAAGTTCAAACTCTTTTTTTTTTTTTTGGTGGCTTTTTGGAGGGCAATTGGGTTTGTGACTTGCCCAAGGTCACATGGCAATTTTTTTGTGTGTGTTAAATGTCAGAGGCCAGATTTGAACTTAGGTCCTCCTGATTCCAGGGCCTTCATTCACTGTGCCACCTAGCCACCCCAGGAAGTTCAAACTCTTATTCATTACAGTTCAACCGCACCCTCTTATTGGATTGCTCGGCATAAATATTCTCTCCCTTTTCTGTAATGTAACAAAATAATATATTATTTTCCTTTTTAATTTAAAGCTTTTAGCCCCCTGCCAGGGATAGTACTCCAACAAACCAATAATTAATCCTCCTCTCTTCCTCTCTCCTATGATTCACTTGATTCCTCTTAATTGTGTTACAAATAAGTACACCTATACTGGCAAATACCTGTATTAACTGTTGTTATTATTATTATATTAATCATAATATAATTATATTATATTATGATTAATTAATAATATAATTCTTATATTAACAGTATTAACTGTTATAAAGACAAAGTAAGCCATTGAAGCCAGTGGAAGGTAAACTAACTTTCCACATGCCCAGAAGAAAAGGCATCTTGCTCTGAAGAAGAAGCCCAAAGGAAGAAAAGTGCAGGGCAGCTTCTGACCATCCTTGTGCCTAGTTGGTCCACTTGGCTCCTGTCCCAATAGTGGCTGCCTTTACCTTTCCTACAAGATCCACATTTCTTTTTCATGACTTCTCCTTCTCCAGTTCTGTATGTCTTTTATACTTCTTGTCATGATCTGGGTTCCCCCTTGAGTCTTGATTCTGCGTGAATTTAGTTAAACTGACCTTACTGGATAGCTATCTTTGCTCTGAGGTATACCTCCTCCAGAGCTCTATGAGGTATTCATAGAGGACTAGCATCTCTGGTGTGAGGGCTAGCTCAAAGAAGATGTAGCATCTCAACAGATAAGCTAAACCAGGGTTAATGTAACTGACAGGCCTTAAACCCATTGGTTAGTTAGGGGGGTATCTACCCCAAGCATATGAAGACTTTCCCTGGCAGAATGGATGGATGAGAACAGTTTGTTCCAACAGCCACGAAGGGTGCTAAAGTAGATGCTAGAAAGTGTTTAGAGCTTGATCAGACATCAGAGTTGCCAAGGGCATCCATTGCATCCCAGGCCATCACCAGTCATCTTGATTTTTGTCTTGCCATTAGACTTGAATGACTCTGGAAGTGAGTCAGACTGATGATTTTGTGCAACTTTGCCTCATTTAAATCACAATTCACTGGAGGCAAGACATCACCTTGAGATGTCATTGGGCCTTTTTGAAAAGGAAGGATAAACACCGCCTCCATTGTTGGAGGTGGGAGAGCAGAATAGTCCCTGAAAGCTAATCCTTGTAAGGTTTATCATTACTTTTGATAACTCTTTCTGGTAGAGAACTTTGTTTTCTCACTGAGAGACCCTACTCAAATTTATGGTGACTATTTCACCAGTGTGATACCCGTAGCATGAATATGCAGACATATTTCCAGGGTTGAATTGCAAAATATGACAAACTTTTTTCCTCAAAGATAAAACCAAGATATTTATTAAGGTACCAGAAAGCAGTTCCACTGTGGTAACAAAGAAGTTTATACAAATCACTAATCCAGAGAATGCCATTATTCCTAAGCCTTCCCTCCATTAGGCTTCCCCACAAATGAGCTCCCCTAGGCAAAATTCCTCCCTCTCTCACTCATGCTAACTGCTCTCTCTCTCACCTCTGCCTCTCTCTCTTCCTGTTCCACCCATTTGACAAGCGCCTCCTACCATGGGTTCCATGTGACTCAAGCTGTGGGCTGGGCCAAAGCTCAAAGCAGGTCATGTGTGCCTATTAAGAGGTAGGGAAAATCTTCAGATTCCTTTAACATTGCACTATCCAGTACATTTCCTTTTCTTTTTTCTTTTCTTCAGGCTAGACCATAATCAGATAATGATCATTTACCCAACAATCACGGGTGAGCTTTGAGGTTTGAGGCTTTTTAGATCAAAACTCTTTACTATTGGTCCAAGTAAATGAGAATGTAGAGAAAAGGTCAATTTGTGGCATAGAGGCAAGTTTATTGTTTCCCAGCTACTCAGCCAATTTGTTAATTAGCTACTCAAAGCTTTACAGCCTTTATGGAATACAACTGAGCCTGCTCAATTTTTATAAGCTTTACTTCATGCAAGATGATCTACTCTTATCCAGAAAGTACTAACCTTTTACTCTGTGTACATAGTGTTGAATGGAACACACTTTTGTACTTCATTATCAGCTACTTGCCCCATACAACCTAAAAGTTTGTCAAAATCTGAGGAGCACATCATTATAGAGAAATACCAATAGCTATTCAAGTGCCTTGATTATGTCAAGAGTCTTTGTTAGAAACAGTATGCATGGTGTTGCCTTTAATAGGCCTAAGAGAATTTAAAGACCTTCCCTGCCCTTAGTAGGCCTAAGGGAATTTGAAGACATTCCTTGCCCTTAATAGGCCTAAGGTAATCAAATGGAGCCCACAGTGAGAGAAGCTTGCTGAAAGAACTGAACAGGAAGGGTGGAACAGGAAGAAGTAGAGCAGAGAAAAACTTGACCAGAGCTGGGACCAAGCAGAACTGAGAGGGAAAATGCTTGTGATTTTGGCACTCTGTTAATCTGTTACTTTCTGGGATTATGAGTTTCATTTTAGACATGTTGAATTTGAGATGCCTATGGTACATCTAGTTCAAGATGTCCAAAAAGAATAGTTTGTATTGTAGAAATTATACTCTGGAGAGAGGCTGTAAATAGATATTTATGATCTTGGAATCATCAGCATAATTATGGAATCCATCCAAGTTGATGAACATCAAATGAGAGAAAAGATAAAAGTACCCAGGACAGATTTGGGGCATACCTAGGAATAGGGGGCATGACATTGGGAAGGAACCAGGATATGGCTCTACCATTTCTTCCGACTGATGGTACCATTCCATGTCTCATTTCCCTCAGCTCCAATTTCCTCATCTACAGATGACCTCTGTGGTCCCTTCCAGCTCTAAATCTGTAGAGTAAGATCCTAAAGTATGATAATTCAAATAGGCAGGCTTCTACAAATAATATTCTTCAGAGACCACATCTGTATAGTTACATAGTTCACTAAAAGTGCCAAGATTTACATGGTGCTTACTTTTATTAAATTTAAAAAAAAAAATCTGATTCAGTAGAGCAGAATTCTTGCCTTAAAGGTTTTCCTCCAACAATATCTCCCATGAATATATTGAAATCACATAGAATCCTTGAAAAACATAACAGAAAGAAATTTGTTAAATGATATTTGCATTATTAATATTATTCAAAATATAAATTGAAGAGGTTACCCATAAAGAGGGTTAGGGTTGCTCTGGAGATCCCAAAAATACCAACACACTGGATCCAGCCGAATAAATTCAACTCAAGTCTTCTCAGCCAAAGAAAAGTAAAGTTCGCTTTCATTAAGAGTAAGTCTGGGGGTGGCTAGGTGGCGCAGTGAATAGAGCGCCGGCCTCAGAGTTGGGATTATCCGAGATCAGATCCGGCCTCAGAAAATGAGCACCCACGAGTAAACAATGACTAGCCGTGTAACCTTGAGCAAGTTACTTAACCCCAATTGCTTTAAAAAAAAAAAAAAGAGTAAGTCTGTACTAGGTCATTCTGTGGCGCTCTCACTCTTCTATGGGGCTCTCACTATTCTATGGCGCTCTCACAAACATGAAGACAAGACAGGGTCTTATATACAGAAGGTTGTGGGAGGAATCTAGGGGTTGTCTAGGGGAGGAGTTTGGGGAGGATCTTCAGGAGTAGTTAATGAGGTCAATGAGTGATTAAGGGTGGGAGGCCACCAGGAGACTACAGATAATGGTGGGCTAGGCCAGTTCAAGAGTGAATCATATTTTGATAGGCTCAAGGGTGGGAAGTAGATGAACAATGGAGGGCTAGGCTAGAGTTAATAGTTAGTAGTTAGTAACTAGGCTAGAGGTCTGGGCCCAGCCACAATGTAAGGCTTATTGCCTCATGCAAATACCTCATCAAATGGGATGATTTAATCAAGAGTCCAAGGGAGGTTCCCAGAGCCTGTACCTCAAGGCTCAGGGGGGCTCCCAGAACCCATACTTCATCATAAGTCAGTGAGATACATATTGGCAGCATCATGGAGAATGTTCAGTTTATAGCCCAAATGGTAAAAGGTTTCATACCAATAAAGTTTTCAAGATATTCTTGTTTACAGATGATATCCTTCTGATTGTCTCATCTAAAACAGTGAAGATCCTTTTAAATGAGATATATAAGCCCTCAAAAGGGTTTAGTGTAACTTTACACATAGTATAGTATAACTATACACATAGGAAAAACCAAGTTAATGAGAATTCCTGTTGTCTAGGTTATGATATACAGTTCTGTGAATATCCCATGAAAGTGATGTATCAATATATCTATCTAGAACAGATCCAGTGAATCAATAATGAGTTTGGCCTAGCATAGAGTAAGAGAAGTAATGTGATCTAGATTGTCCTTAGGAAGCTATATACAACTTTTGACCACCTTCAGTTTCTCTCTGGAAGAAAGACCTATCATTTTAGCATCAGTTTTCTCCTATACATGCTCTGTGTCTATAAGTCATGAAGTACCATGGCCCCCAAAGAATTAATGTTCAAGACACCCAGCAGGCAAGCAAGAGGTGCATGTAGGTGGGAATGTGCAGCAGGATACTGTCTGCCAAGAATTATTCAGGAAAATCAGCATAAAAGATTATCATTAGAGAGGTATATAGCTAGAAATGGAGGGAGCTGGTCATGTAACAACAGAGAGGGCTATCCAGTGGACCACCCACGTGTTAAATTTGTATCCACGAAATGTCAAGACTTCCAGATACTGCTGCATGTTGGGTGAACTCCAGGGGGAGGATGTAATGGAAGAAGTAGAAGAAAGTACACAGAGTAAGAAGGCATAGATAGTCTGTGAGCTGTAGTTTTAGAAGTATTCACATTGATGAGTTTATACATTCATCAAAACATTGAAGTTTTATTAGTTTTAACAACTAAATTTTGAAATTTTTATAAACCTAAATGTCATTCTATTAGCAGATGTAAAACTACCATAATTCTTATATAAAACCATCCTAGATATATTTCATTAAGTTCATATATTCAGTAACGACATTAAGCACTTGATATGTTTGTGGCATTGGGAAGGTACAAATTTGTTCAAAATTTTCTTCTTGCCTTCAAATAATTTACATGCCTTTGGACCTGGAATATTTGAGAGATCTAACATGACTACAGGTAGCATATCTGTTACCTCTACTGATAGCAAAGGATTAGGATATTTATTTTTAGGAAGGCATGGGAATGATATTGGAATCTATCTAGAGCAGACTGAAAGGTAGCACTCAACTATATGGTGTGGGTTTTCCAACCAGTAATTATTTTATGGTGTTCTGCCCAAGAATTTAATTGTTTTTTAGCAGTGCTACCAGTATGGACCCCTTTTATCCCTCTTGTTATGAGGAGTTACTCCCCAATTTCTCTGCTTTGACCTGTAAGGGATTACCATTTAGAAATGAGCATATCATATTAAGTTATGTGCCCTCGCTTTGTAACTAAAGGCTGTTGGATTGAAGAAAGATATCTTCTTTTGCACCCCCAATCTTTATTAGATATTATTTACTTTAATTTGCATGAGACAGGTTTATAATCTTTTGCCCCTGGTTCACTAACTGGATTGCTACTCTGCAAGTGTTATTCTGTCTTTGAAAATCAGGAACACAAGGAGGATAGCTCATGTTGCATTAAATTATGAAAAAAGAAAGTTTTAAAAAGCTAGAAGAATTCTTTGTAAATATAGAAGGAAACCCACCCCTTCCACTGAAACTCCAGTTCTATAAATACTTTAGAAATTGCCCATTTTAAGTTTCTGTTAGAAGCAGGTATACATAAAAAGATAGTGTAGAAAAAATGGAAGAAAAGAATTTGCCTTGCTTTCAAGCAGGAGGTTTCTCTTTAAAGGATCTTTTCATTCCATAGGCTTAGAATACTCCTACAAATTTTATTTCAGGCTGGCTTTTCAGAATTGTCACTTTGCAACACTGACATGCAAAAGTAACAAGATGCTATACTTATGTTGGATAAAAGCAATTACCATAGTACTACTCCAATGCACACATTTTTAGCATCTCGAAAAATATAATATTGAGTTAATGTCCCTCTTATTATGGCAGGTAAGTGATAGATTTTGTAAAGCTGTGTGTAGGAATAGTACCACTTAGAGATCCTTTGAGAATTGTGAGGGGTTTTCCTAGCCAGAAGGACAGAAGCCATGGTAAAGAGTACAATAAAATATCAGAGGTCTGACATCCCAGAGGAATTTAAAAAACTGGAAAACTACATATCCCTAAGCCAAACTGCTTTAAAGTCTACTTATTTACCCTATTGTCATGGCAACAGAAAACAATCATGAGCTATAAACATGGAGAACATTAATGAGAAACTGTAGTGAAAAAAACCATAACACCTTCATCCACTTATTCAGTCATCTGAGAATTATATTTTGTGTATTTGGCAATCCAATGGAAAAGGTCATTGCATTTTGTAACAAGCCTATACATAATTCATGTATATATGTATTATATATGCATATATGTGTGTATGTGTGTGTATATGGTTGATATAATTGTGCAGAGAACTTTGGAGTAGAACCTGTTTTAAAAAAATATGAGAACCACTCATCCTAACTTGGAACATTTAAGATTTAATGGAATGATAAATGCAAGCAGCCTAGAATTCAGAGATTGTCTAGAGCATTTAAACCCTAGACACCAGAAATATGTGTTTCTTAATTTAGTCCTACATAGAACATTTTTCTTTCTTTCTGTGAGGTCTTTCTTCACTTATATGTTGTCTGGACAGGGTGGGGCTTCCGATTAAACTCTATTTCTAGTTGCAAGGAAAGCTAAGTGATTGAAGACTAAAGTCAGTGCTGCTCTGAAAATCAAAGGACTCTGGAGACTAAAGCACATTAACTCATTTGGCCTGGGAATGAACTTCAAGGCCACACTCCTCAAGTTAGGTCCCTAGTGGTCTTGTGCAATGCTTACATCAAGCTTCCAAGCTAAATTGAAATAACGCCTCTTCCATTTCTTTACCAGTGCTAACCATTTCATGGCCTTTTAATGCAAATTGACACTGAGAATGTACTTAAGACTGTATGCAGCATAGTTACATCAATGGTTTGTTAGTATTTACTAATGTTAGTCAACCTCTGCAGATCAGAGACCTTAAGACCTTTTTGTTGGAAAGGTTTGGGTATTAATTATGAAGTCTGATCATGTTATTTGTAGCTTTGCTTCAAAGGGTTTTAGAAATAGTTATATATTGCATATATTTATATATTATATACTTTATGTTATATATTTATACTATATATAAATTTTATGTTTATATATTGCATATAATTTATGTGACATATTTTATGTGTGTTTATGTACACACATATATATAAAAGTCTGTGAAGCCAAGTTACAAATGACATCATTAAACTTCTCATATATATACATATATATATAGAGTTACATAAACATGCATGTGATATTCCATATTCTTAATATGTAGGTATATATATTGTGTGTGCATATATATACATATATATATGCACACACACATGTGTATGTATATGTGTGTATATGCAGACACGCACATTCCACAGATACTGTTAGAGCTTTTCTTAGCTTATGCTGATATTGGACTTTGAAAATAGCCTTCTTTTTTCTTTACCTGCTCATTTAAAACGATTTGACTCTTAATGTCCCAGATTTGGGAATTGGTACTGCACATTCTGACTTGCTAAATATTGTTCCACTTTATATTCATGGTTATGATATTGAAACTGTAGGACCACACACAGACAGCAAAGTCTCTGGCCACTTAGGCATGTAAACAGTCTGGCTTTTTATAAAGTGGAAAGTATTCCTTGTTCACTATTTTAACATGATCAGCATGTTAAAACTTGGTGCACAACTGTGTCAACATATTTTGGGACTAACCAACGAACATGGAGAACCCTTTAATTATATATAAAATGTGAAACTAGTTTGTTTACTACTTGATTTGGTCAGTAATTATATTGGGATAGAAAATTGGCAACATAATTTGGTTTGCAATTTAAATTGCATTATTTTTCATATCATTGATTATTCTCTTTTAGAGAGAGAAATGGGTATCTAAATTAGCGGGGAATCTGCTTTGAAATATATCTTTTTAAAGCAGATTGACAGGCTTGAAGGAAGATATATGCCTTTTTCACAAGAAAACCAACAGATGAGTATGTAGATCTTTACAATTAACTTCCCAGTTTTTTATATCTGTTTTTATCTTTCTCCTGAACTCTGGTCCTGCATTGTTAACTGTCTGCTGTAGATGTCTATGCCATCTCAAACTCAGTGTGTCCAAAATAGAACTCACTGTCTTTCCCCCAAAATCCATCCCTTCCTGCAAACTTACCATTTCTGCTTAGGTTACCACTGTCCTTTTGGTCACCCAGGTTCCTGACCTCGAAGTCACCCTTGATTTTTCCTTCTCTCTTAATCCCCACATCCTATCAGTTAGCAGTTTATCCAAATTCTATCTTCCAAATATCTCTTGCATCAGTCCCTTTGTCTTACTCTCAGGGCCACCAACATAGATCAAACTCTCACTGTCTCTTGCCCGAACTATTGTAATAGCCTTCTAATTAATCTCCTTACTTTAAGTCTCTTGCCTCTCTAATCCATACTCTGTAGAGCAGACAAATTAATATTCCTAAAACAAAAATCTGACTATGTTACTTCCCTATTCAGAAATATTCAGTGGCTCTCTGTTGATTATATGTTAAACTGCAAAATATTTAGCCTGATTTAAAGCCATCAAAAATCTGGCATCTACCTATCTTTTCAGCCTTTTTCTATATTCTTCCTCTTCCTATGCTTTTCTCTATACCCAGCATTCTGTTTTGTGCATGCTGCATACAGAGCAGGAAACCCTAAGCACAGGGAGTCCAAGGTGGCTAACTGTCTTGAAATGCCAGAGAGGCCTTGAAGAGCCAACATTCTCAACCTCTAAGGTTCGGGGACAAGTAAACCCAAGAGGTGGAGTTTAGTGCAGGAATCCATGAGACCCTGGTTGAAAACAAGCAGGGCTTAGTACCCAACTCCAGAGAGTAGGAGCAGACAAAATCTGGCCTACCACAAAGCCCAAATATAAGTAAATCAAAGAAACACTAACTGGCATCAAAAATTAATGCAAATATAAAGATCCTTGAAAAGAAGGAAAGAGTAACTTCATAACACCTTTAAGAAGAGACTACAAGGAAAGAAATGGGTTTTCTTACTATATAACATGTATATTTAGTAGAAATGGTATAAGAAATTTTGAAAAATGAAATAAAGGTTCTTGAAGAAAACATTAGGAGAATAAATAGTGTAAGAGAGAAAGTGGTAATCTTTATCCAAAAAATAGACTCCCTTAAAAATAGAAGAGACCAAATAGAAATTAATGACTATTTATTTGACCAAGCAAAATTAGAAAACCAAAAGGCCAGAATATATGATATATAAAAAAAACCCAACTCAACAATTAAGTAGGTCAAGGGGAGACAATTTTAAAATTACTGGATTCCCTAAAAAAGATAGTTAAAAAAACACCTGAACACTATATGTAAATAAATCATATTTGAAAATTGTCCATATCTATTAGAAACACAAGACAAAGAAAAGATAAAAGGAATTCGCGCATTAAATGAAATGGAACCCCCAAAAGAGAATGTCATAGCCAAAATCCTGAGCTTCTGCATCAAAGAATAAAAACCATAAGCATCCAGAAAAAAAAACAAAACTGTTCAAGTACCAAGGACTTTTAGCTCCTACTATAAATGAAAGAATGTTTTGGAATGCAATATTCCAAAAGTCAAAAACACTAGGTTTACAACTACAAATAGCTTACCATGCAAAACTAAGCAAAATAGTAGTGGGAAAAACTGTTGATCTTTATGATAATAGAGGCTTCCAAAAATTTCTGATGAAAAGACCAGAACTTAATAGGACCTTTGGAATACAAGTGTGAGTCGAAAGAAACCTAGCAAGCTTTATTTGAGCAATTGGAAAGAGCTATAAGGTGATGAAATGCTAATACTAGGATAATACATGTCCCTTTGAACCTTACAGTGTTCAAAAGAGTATCGAGGGATTTAAATATGAAAATTAGAGGCCTTAAAGGTGGATTGATTCTATCTAGGGAGCTTTAAGAGGAGAAAGAGAAAGAAGGGTAAAATGAATATTCTAGTATAGAAAAGAGATATAATCGGATCAAACTTCCTATTTCTTAAAATTAGGATTTTTGAGGAGAAGAATACAAACATGGAAGAGCAAGTTGGAATAGTTATATCATATGAACCTTACTCATCTTAAAAAAAGACTCGAACACGTGCACATACATGTGTGCACATACATTCACGTGTGCACACACACATAGAAATACATCAAATGAAAGAACAGAAGATAAACTGGGAAGGAAATATGTACAAGTAAAACAAAATTCTTCATCCTAAGTGGACGTTAAAAAGGGGGGGAAAGAAAGACAAAGAACTAGAAACTAGGGGGGTTCTTTAGATTGTCTCTCAGACAGTCAGAAAATTGCGAAATAAATTGTGCTATGTGAATGTAATGAAATGTTGTAGCAATGCAAATGATGATGATGCAAAGTAAAATGAACAGTGTGAGAGGAACGTCTTATACAAGGACAACAATATTGTAAAGAAAAACATCTGAGAAAGATTTAAGAACTCTGATCATTGCAATGACCATTTCTCCAGAGAACCTATGACAAAATGCATTTTATATCTTCTGACAGAGAGCTGATGGACAGAAGGGTATAGAAATAGACATTTTTGGCCATGGGACCTGTGTGGATTCATTTTGTTTGACTATACTTATTTGTTCTAAAGTTGTTGTTTTTTTCTTTCTTTCAGTTTTTCATTGAATGGTATGTCAGTGGGGGTGGAGGGCGGATAGCAGTTGTGTTGCTAAAAAAAAAAAAAGAGGGCCATTTTAAAAAAATGCATAGAAGAGAGCAGAAGTTCAAAAGGAAGAATAGACAATCAGGACAGTTTTGAAAGTAATGTACAAAATTTATCATATGCTTTTAAAAAAAATCAGGTAGCATGAAATGGAGATTCATGTTTTAATGTAGAATTCTTTTTGTGATCTGCTCTGCTCACAGAAATGCTCCCTTCTGTGTGTGTGTGTGTGTGTGTGTGTGTGTGTGTGTGTGTGTGTGTGTGTGTGATGCATGCATGCGGGTATGGGCATGTAAGTTTGTTAACTTCCTCTCTCTACCAAAAATAAAACAATGAATTTAAAATAATCATTCTAATACAACACAGAATTGTATAATGAGGGAAGGGCCTTTTTAGTTAAGAATTTATCAACAAAAGAGGCAGACCTTCTCCTGTGTCTTGCCTGAAATTATCAACAAAAGAGGCAGACCTTCTCCTGTGTCCTGCCTGAAGGTGAAGGCACAGTACCAGCCAGTGGCTAATGGTTGAAAAATACTACAGCTGCTTATTCAAGAGCAAGCCCACTGATATGCAGATTGGCCAGACTAACAGAGATGTTGTACACTAAGAGCCCAGCAGACCAGCAACCTTCCCAGCAGCAGAGTAGATTGTCCATCCCCAACAGTCTAGAAGTCTGCCTAGCTTAGCCACAGCAGAGCCTGCTGGATTGATCAGTCCAGTCACCTAATCAGCCTGGTCAAGACCAGCAACATCAGTCTGGTGACAAGCCAGTACAGCCAAAAAGTGTCCCAGTACAACTTCAAATTGACCCATTCAGACAAGCTGTAACACTCTAGGAGGACCAAACCCAGATGAGATACTGGCTGAAGAGATTAAGTGATAGGGCCAAACAGTTACAAGAGACTAGATTTAAATGCTGCTCTTTATTCCAGTTTCAGCTCTCCACCCACTGCACCACTTAGCTGCCAACTGAACTTATAATTAGATGTATAGTATTCTACTTTGTTTTTTCTCAAGGGATTCTAAAGTCTTGAATACCAGGATTATTCTTACATTTTCCTAAAGTGTCTCTACCTGGGGTACAGCAACAGTGTCTCTACTAGGAGAATCCATAATGACCATTAACAACTTGAGAAATGGAAAATAAAATCGCCTTAACTGAAATCTGACTTCTGATATGGTGAATTTGAACTCTCACCTTAAAGTCCTAGATGATGGAATGCAGTGAGAATTAGAACACTAAGATATAATGAGAGCTAGGGTTTTGTGGGAGTACCCCAAAATGAGTAGAAATGGCCCCTGAGCAGTCAGGCTAGATGTCACAAGATTCAGCTATGATACCTCATATACTCTACTCATCAAGAAATCTCTTAAGACCTTATTTAATATTAATTTACTCTTTTTCTTTTCACAGTTTTAATTAAGTTCACTTACCTGATTTCCCAGAGAAAAGAATTGGACACATAGCAATTTTTTTTCCTTTATTGATTTTATGTTTTTCAAGGAGTTACATCTTTAATGGTCATGGAGATGATAAGGATGCTTACCAAGTACATGGCAATTTTATATTCCAGGCCCTTCTAGCTTCACTTTTCAATCTTGGCAAAATACTGTAAAGAGTAGGAGGACCCTCCAGTCAATCTATAGCTTGGGTGTGGGGCAATGGAAGATAAAATAGGGATTTAGATATTTTCTCTCTTTAGGTTATTCATGTATGAAAGTGAAGAATTATGCAGAATTTACATAGCTTTTATGGTTTGTCTGGTTTTTTTCTTCCTTTTCTTCTTCTTTTTTTTTTTTTACTGTCAGTTGTTTTTAAGTGATAGTTATTTCCAGATATCGACTCCACATCCCCAACTTCCCCTTCTACTCCCACTACAACTGATCTTTTCTTTGTAACAAAGAAAACTAGTAAAAGAAGTCTCTACACTAACTCTTCAGTCTAGCCAAACTGTCCTTCTTGCTGTTCCTCATAAACAGCATTCTGTGTCTAAATGATTGCACTCGCTGTACCCATGACCCTTTTCACCTCAGCCTCTTAGAATTAAAATTTTCCTTAAAAATTTTAGTGCTACTTTCTACCTTAAGTCCTTCATGTTAACCCCAGCTGATAGTACCCTCCTGCTAAAATTTTTCCTGGTATTATAAGTATGTGTGTGTGTGTATACATATATACACACAGAATGTATTTTTGTTTACATGTATGTTATCTGCCCTGATAGAATATAAGCTCCTTGAGGGCATGGCATTTTTCATTTTTATCTTTGTATCACAAGTGCCCAGCTTATAGTCAGTGCTTATTAAATACTTGTTGATTGCTAGAATGTGGATGTGTCATTCTGTACCTATAGTAGTATATTCTCCTGGTCTTGATTACTTTTTCTACATCAATTCACATCGGTCTTTCCAATTTTCTCTGCATTTGTCACTTTTTTTCATTTGTTATGGCATATAATATCCCTCTTAAGGGATTTCAAAGGATATTTAGCTCAACTCTTGTTATTTTACACGTGAGGAAATTGATTCACAAAGGACAAGGACGTGACATGAGAACCTAGTCGAAATACTTTCAGTGCAATACTTTTATACTTGTGTGAATCAGTTACATTGGGTAACCCAAAGGGTGATAAAAATCTTATGGTAGAGAAGTGGAGGAAAAATTAGAAAGAGAAATGAGAAGGATGCAGGAAAAGTATGAAATGAGGGTCAACAGCCTGACTGAGGAAAACAACACCTTAAAAAATAGACTAGCTCAAATGGCAAAGGAGGCCCAAAAGGGCATTGAGGAGAAGAATGCCTTAAGAAGTCGAATTTGCCAGATGGAAAAAGAATCTCAAAAGCTCACTGAGGAGATTCATTCCTTCAGAGTTAGACTGGAGCAAATGGAAGCTAGTGACTTTACGAGAAATCAAGATGCTGTTAAACAGACCCAAACAAATGAAAGAATAGAAGGCAATGTGAAATATCTCATGGGAAAAACCACTGACCTGGAAAATAGATCCAGGGGAGACAATTTAAAAATTATTGGACTACCTGAAAGCCATGATCAAAGAAAGAACCTAGAAATCATCCTTAAAGAAATTCTCAAGGAAAACTGCCTGATGTTTTAGATCCAGGGGGCAAAATAGAGGTTGAAAGAATCCACCGATCACCTCCTGAAAAAGATCCCAAAAAGAAAACTCCCAGAAATATTATAGCCAGGTTCCAGAATCCCCAGATGAAGGAGAAAATACTACAAGCAGCCAGGAAGAAACAATTTCAATATTGTGGAAACACAATCAGAATAGCCCAGGACCTGGCAGCTTCTACACTGAGGGATAGAAGGGCATGGAATATGATATTCCAGAGGGCAAAAGAGATGGGAATGAACCCAGGGTCACCTACCCAGCAAAACTGAGTATTTTGTTTCAGGGGAAAATATGGTCATTCAGTGGAATAGAGGACTTTCAAGCATTCTTGAGGAAAAAAACCAGAATTGAATAGAAAATTTGACATCCAGACACAAGAGGGAAGAGATGCCTGAAAAGGCAATCAGGGAAAAGAAATCAAAAGGAACTTATCAAAGTTGAACTATTTACATTCCTATATGGAAAAGCAATAACTATGACTGATGATATCTTTCTCACTATGAAAATAATGGAAGAAGGGGTGTGGTCATATGAATACATATGTGAATTGTGTGTATATGGTTACAGTTATATATGGATAGAGGGCATAGGTTGAATTTGTTAGGAAGGGAGAATACTCAAGGGATGAAATTATGAGGTGAGAGAGGAAAGTGGCAAGAGGAGATGGGGAGAGACAGGGTAGGGTAAACTATCTCATGTAGAAGAAGTAAGGGGAAGTAGCTGCAAGGGAGGAGAAGAATAGGAAGGCAAAAAGGCAAAACCACATTCTCATTGAATTTGGTACAGGGAGAGAATGACATACATACTAAATGGGATACCTCAACCTGCAGCAGAATAGGGGGAAGGGGGATGAGAGGAGGGATGATTGATGGGGGGGGGGTATCCTTGGGGGGAGGGGAGGTTAGAAGTACCCACTATAGAAGAGGGACAGGATCATGTAGGGAATGGACCAGGTGGGAGTGGGATGAGTGGGAGGGAATTATAAGCAGCCTTGTACAATATATCTACTATGATAATGTTTTGCATAGCTAGACATGTACAACATATACTGAATTACTTATCTCCCAAGAGGGAATGGGTGACAAGGGAGGAAGAAAATGGATCTGAAATTTGAGGTCTTAACATTAAATGTTTCAAATATATATAAATACTATTATTAATACTCTTTTGCTTGTAATAGGGAGATAAGATGTACAGGCATTGGGACACAAAGATTCACCTTCCTCTAATGGAAAAATCGATGGGGGTATGGGAGAAGGTATGGGAGAGAGCAGATTGGAGGAAGCGATATCTTGTGGGACTGCTATTCTGGGAGGTTGGGTAGGGGAATAATGGGGGGAAAATGATTGTAACTCAAAACCTGGCGGAAATGAATGATGTAAAACAGAAGTTAATAAAGTATTTGTTTAAAAAAAAAATCTTATGGTAAACAAACATGAAATATATGTACATATAATGCTGCATTATATGTAACACTAAAGAGAATATACATATATGTGTATATATTTATGTATATACACACAACCTAAAAGTAGCATGAAAGAGCACATGAATGGACACAATTCTAGCTGTGTGTCCAGCTAGACATGTAAATCATTTTGCCTTTCTAAGCCTAAGTTTCTTTACCTGATTGGAATATGTAACCTCTAAATTCCTTTCAAGTTATAAGTTCTGTGACATATGTTTTCAGGTGTCATAGGACCATAGATTTAGGGCTGAAAAGTACCTTACCCATCAGTTCATAAATAAAATAAATTTATTTAGATTTTCTTGTCACCTGGTTACTAGGATCTTAATTGTCTCTCAAATCATATCAATCAATCAAAATTTCACTCACTTTCTACTGCCTCTTTAAACCATTCCAAATTCTTTGGCTTTCCCCTCTAGGAGCCAGGAATCTAAAATTTTGTTCAAAATTCCCCCGTACACCTAACTGTACCCCACCAAGTTTTGGAAAACAATCAAATAATTCTCATAATCTCAGGGAAGAAAGTTGCTCTATGTCAGGCAAGTGCACAAAGGGAATTTTTTTAAATGATGCCCAAAGCAGGAAACTGAAATATCAAAACCGAAAGAAGCTTAAGTATACTTATGGGAGGAACACTGGAAAGCTTTTCTTCCCCTGCTTCATTTTTAGGAAATGATAAAGGGGGATGGCAAACTGGAATGGAACTTCTTTAAATCCACCTTTTCTTTTCTAATTGACTGTTGGAAACAATACCCCCTTAAAAGGACTGCTCAAATAGGAAATTAGCTGGGGCAGGAGACAACTGATGAAATTATTTTAGAAGTTAAAGATAATTGATAATATTGAAAATAAAACTTGAACATTTAGATGAAATAAGGGGAAAGTCAACTCAGTATCAACAGTAACATGAACTACCACCACTATAGCAATTAAATACTTTTTTTTAAACAAATGCTTTATTAACTTCTGTTTTACATCATTCATTTCCGCCAGATTTTGAGTTACAATCATTTTCCCCCCGTTATTCCCCTACCCACCCTCCCAAAATAGCAGTCCCACAAGATAACGGTTCCTCCAATCTGCTCTCTCCCATACCTTCTCCCATACCCCCATCGACTTTTCCATTGGAGGAAGATGAATCTTTGTGTCCCAATGCCTGCACATCTTATCTCCCTATTACAAGCAAAAGAGTATTAATAATAGTATTTATATATATTTGATCACTTTGTCCCTTAATAGGCTGAATATGGTCACATGGAGCCTGTGGCAGGAGGCGTCGTTTTCAGGAATGCCTACACCTTGATGCTGTGTGATTGGGCAGTGGGTCAAGAGGGTTGTTACATTCTCTGAGTCTGGAGAAGGCTATAATAATCCCTGATGTGAGGCTTTGCTTTGGGGCTCACTTTGAGGAGTGTTGTGTGATTTGACCAGATGAGACTCTGGGCAGCCGTTGAGAGCCCCTCAGCTTTGAAAACCCAGATGTTGATATTTCCCTCTCTGGTAACTGTGATTTGGTATTGATAATGGTTGGATAGTTTGGAAGTCTGTCTGCTTGATCTGTTTGTTTCTCTGTCTTGTAAGTTCTGTCTGTATACTTTGAAGTTCAGAGTGCTGACCTTTTTCCCCTGAACTAGGTAAACGATCTATGTTTCATTGATTAAAGTGAGCTTGTTAACCCATTTTGAGTTGCTTTCCTTTAGAAATGCAGATCTAAGAACCTGAGTTGGCAGCCACCCTGGGGATGTTGGGGTGCTTGCCGCTGCACATATTCAATGCCATACCAATCAATCTACCAAAAAATTACTTTATAGAGCTAGGAAAATAGTAACCAAATTCATTTGAAAGAACAAAAGGTCTAGAATATCAAAGGAATTAAAGAAAAGAAATGCTAGGGAAGGTAGCCATTACCAGATTTTAATGTGTATTATAAAGCAACAGTCATCAAAACTACTTGGTACTGGCTGAGGAATAGAGTAGTGGATCAATGGAATGGTTTGAGTACAGGAGACTCAGCAGTCAATGACTATAGTAATCTTCTCTTTGATAAACCCAAAGACCCCAGCTTTTGGGATAAGAACTGACTATTTGACAAAAACTGCTGAGAAAACTGGAATATAGTATGGCAGAAACTGGGCATAGACCATTATCTAACACCATATACCAAAATCAAGTCTAAATGGGTGCATTATCTAGGTATAAAGTCTGATACTGTAAGCAGTCTGACAAATCTTACCTGTCAGATTTATGGAGAAGGGAAGACTTTATGACCAAACAAGAGTTAGAGAGCATTATAAAATGCAAAATGGATAATCTTAATTACATTAAATTGAAAAGTTTCTGTACAAACAAAAGCCAATGTAACCAAGATTAAGAGGGAAGTGGGAAATCGGGAAAGAATTTTTACACTAGTGTCACTGATAAATATACAAAGAATTGAGTCAAATCTGTAAGAATAGAAGTCATTCTCCAATTGATAAATGGTCAAAGGATATGAACAGGCAATTTTCAGAGGTAGAAATTAAAGACATCTATAAGCATATGAAAAAATGCTCTAGGGGTGGCTAGGTAGTGTAGTGAATAGAGCACTGGCCCTAGAGTCAGGAGGACCTGAGTTCAAATCCAGCCTCAGACACTCAACACAAAAACTAGCTGTGTGACCTTGGGCAAGTCACTTAACCCCAATTGCCCTCCATAAAAGGCAAAAAAAAATGCTCTAAATCACTATTGATTAGAGAAATGCAAATCAAAACATCTCTGAGGTACCACATCTCACTGATCAGATTGCTAAAATGACAAAACAGGAAAATTACAAATGCTGGAGAGGATGTAGAAAAATTGAAACACTAATGCATTATTGGTGGAGTTGTGAACTGATTCAACCATTCAGGTGAGCAATTTGGAACTATGCCCAAAGTGCTATAAATTGCATACCCTTTAACCCAGTAATACCACTTCTAGGGTTTTATCCCAAAGAGATCATAGAAATGGGAGGAAGACCCGTATGTACAAAAATATTTATAGCAGCTCTTTTTGTGGTGGCAAAGAATTGGAAATTAAGGGGATGCCCATCAATTGGGGAATGACTAAACAAGTTGTGGTATATGAATGTAATGGAATATTATTGTGCTATAAAAAGTGAGGAGCATAGAGACTTCATATTTACATGGAGAGACTTATACAAACTGATGTGGAGTGAAAAGAGCAGAACCAAGAGAAATTTTTACACAGTTATAGTTGCTACGTATGTGTGCCGACCAACTTTGATAGATTGGACTCTTCCCAGCAATGCAAGGTTATAAGACAACTCCAAAAGACTCATGATGGAAGGAGACGTCTACATTCAGAGAAAGAACTAGAAAGAACAGTGTTTGAATGCAGACTGAAGCAAACTATTTGCTCTCTTTCTTTTTCTTGTTTGGTTTTGTTTACTCTTTCCCATTGTTCATTCCATTGGTTACAATCCTTCTTTACAATCTGACTGATGTCTAATGTGAAAGTATTTGCAAATCCTATACTTGAATGCATGCTGCCATGGGGGGCAGGATGAGAGGGAGGGGGAGAAATTTGAAACTCAAGGAATTGTGGAACTGAATCTTGTAAACTAAAAGTTAACAAACAAATTAACAAAGACAAAAAAAGGGGGAAAAAAGAAAAGTAATGGCAGCTAAAATAATAAAAAGAAAAAGATTTGATGTCAGTAGATTAGAGCAGTTCTCATGCCTGAACAGTTTGTTGCTAACTTGGAGGGAAAGCTGAGCCAACACACAATTGGCAACAGTAGAGCAAAAAGCTAGTGGGCAGCTTTCAGAGATTTGGTATACAACACCATGTTTACTCATCTGGTCCAAAACACTTGTAAACATCAATACTTGCTTGACAAAAATGATGGGGAAATTCAGAAGCTGCTAATCAAAAATGACAGTTGCACAGCATTTACCAGCAGAGTAGTTTGCCTTTTTCTACAATGGCAACATTTAACTCAATGAAAAGTAAAGTTCAGGTGAAACTTAGAGAGGTATAGGATTCTTGGCTCAATAAGAAAGCAGATGAAATTTATCCTTTTGCATCTCCTTTATGTAAAATAATTTTCTTATTCTTCTCCCTTCCCCCTTCTCTCAGTGCATCCCTCTTTCATACCCCTTAATTTTATTTTTTTTAAATCATCTTATCATAATCAACTAACACCCATGTTCTCTGTCTATGTTTACTCCTTCTGACTGCTCTAATAATGAAAAAGTTCTTTGGAGTTGTACATAACATCTTGCCATATAGGAATATAAAGAATTTAACTTTTTTTTAATCTCTCATGATTTTTATGTTTACCTTTTTCTGTTTTTTTTTTTTGTCTCATATTTGAAAGTCAAATTGGCTATTTAGCTCTAGTCTTTTCATTAGGAATTCTTGAAAGTGCTATATTTTATTAAATATTCATTTTTTCTCCTGGAGGATTATGCTCAATTTTGATGGTTAGGTTATTCTTATTAATAGTCCTAACTTCTTTGCCTTATGGGACATCATATTCCAAGCCCTCTGATCCTTTAAATTGGAAGCTGCTAAATCTTGTGTGATTCTAATTGTGGCTCCAAGATATCTGAATTGTTTCTTTCTGGCTACATGCAGTACTTTCTTCTTGACCTATGAGCTCTGGAATTTGGTCATAATGTTCTTGGAAGTTTTTGTTTGAGGATTTCTTTCATGAAGTAATCTGTGGGTTCTTTTTTTTTCTATCTTACCCTCTGGTCATAGAATATCAGGGCAGTTTCCTCAATAATTTCTTAAAAGATGATTATCTAGGCTTTTTTTTTTTTATCATGGCTATCAGCTCATCTTGTAATTCTTTTTTTTTTTATTTCTTTTTTGGAGGGGCAATTAGGATTAAGTGATTTGCCCAAAGTCACACAGCTAGTAAGTGTTAAGTGTCTGATTCTGGATTTGAACTCAGGTCCTCCTGACTCCAGGGCCAGTGCTCTATTCACTGAGCCACCTCACCGCCCCATAATTTTCTAATTCTTACATTACCTCCCCTGGATCTATTTTCGAGGTTATTCTTCCAATGAAATATTTCACATTTTCTTCTATTTTTTCATTTTTTAAAATTTTGTTTTATTATTTCGTGAAGTCTCATTGAGTCATTAGCTTCCACTTGTCCAATTCTAATTTTTAAAGAATTATTTCCTTCAATGAGTTTTTTAGCCTTTTTTTCCATTTGACCAAATCTGCTTTTTATTTTTGTGCCTCTTTTATCATTTGGCCAATTTTATTTTTAAGGTGTTATTCAGAATTTTTTGTGCCTGTTTTACCAAGTTATTGACTGTCTTTTCATAATTTTCTTGTATTACTCTCATTTCTTTTCCCAGTTTTTCCTCTGTCTCTCTTAATTGATTTTGAAAATCCTTTTTCAAGCTCTTCTATTAATTCTTCCTGGCCTTGAATCCAATTCACATTTATATATGAGGCTCTGCTTGTAGGTGTTTTGACAACATTGTCTTTTTTTGATGTTGTTTCTTGATCTTCCCTATCAGCCCAATAACTTTTAATGGCCAGGTTCTCTTTTTGTTGTTTACTCATTTTCTGAGCCTATTTATTGATTTTTTACCTTACGTTAAAGTTGGGCTTTGCTCCTAGGGTTGAGGGGCACTCCCCTATGCTTCAGGTTTTTCTTGCTGCTGTTTTCAGAGCAAGTTCTGGGGATTTGTAATTTTTTCATGCTTCCAAGGTGCTGTGATGTAAGGAAAGATGTGGTCATTGGTCTTTTGTTCTGTGCCTTAGTTTTTACCCAGGAAGAGACCTTGTTCCCCCAAGCATGTTTTTCTTGGTGCTGGAACTGTAACCAGGTCCCATGCTCCCTTGTGAGTGACCACAAGCACTCTTCTCCACCCTGGAATGGAAACCATACCCCTCTAATCTTGCTTCTGTTCCTCTTTAGCCTGGAACTACAACCCATAACTGTGTCTAGACAATACTACATGGTCTTGAAACCAGCACCAGCAGAGGGTCCCCTGTAATCTTCTGATCAGTTGCCTGACTCCCTCACCAGCTCTATCCCAAGGGCTCCTAAAGCTGTATCTCCTAAAGCTGCTGCTGCCACTCTTGAAGCCCCCTCCAGGAATTGCTGTTGGTTGCCCTGGTATGACAGACCTTTCCTGCCAACCTCATATGTTGACTTGGGCTAGATAATTGTTTCAACCTGACCTTTGTTGACTCTGTTACACAGAATTTGATTCAAGGTATCATTTTAAAGTTGTTTGAAAGGGAATTTTGGAGAGTTGAGATGAGTTCCTGCTTCTTCTCTGCCATCTTGGCTCCCCTCAGGACCTTTTAATTCTTTTTTTTTTTTTTTTTGAGGGGCAATTGGAGTTAAGTGACTTGCCCAAGGTCACATGGCTAGTAAGTGTTAAGTGTCTAAGGTCAGATTTGAACTTAGGTCCTCCTGACTCCAGGTCTGGGGCTCTATTCACTGAGCCGTCTAGCTGCCCCAGGACCTTTTAACTCTTAAGGACAGTTACATTGCCTTTTAGAGAATGATTAAACTAGTCTACGTGAAATAGATGTTGCTCCTCTCACATCCCAATCTCCCCTACCACTTTTTGAGCTGGTACCCAGGCTCAGAGATGACCTTATCTCCTGTTGTATCCTAGTGCTTTAGGGAGTGCACATCTAATACTGTCTTCCCCCATTGTGACCTATGAGGTTGGTTCTGTCACCTGATTTTGTTCTGTAGGACCAGAGCCAGGACCTAGCTTTAGGTCCCTGATGTCTACTAGTGTTTTCGCTGACATACTTCAGTTGTGCTTGTTGGATCTCATTCTGGCTTCCCTGGCCCAACCTAAGTCACTACTTCTACATTTACCTGAGCTTCCCTGGTACATTCTCATTTACTAGCTTCTCTAGCCTCTGTGGGCTCCTGGTACAGTTCTGAGCAGGATGAAGTTTGCACTTTTTTTGCCCCCCTTTTTTTTTTTTAAGGAAAGCATTTTTACTGGTCTTTCTGGGGATTTTTTAGATATTTTCTGGGATTTATGTGAGAGAGTAGGCTTCTCCACCATCTTTTAAGTTTCCATAGTAACAGTAAATCATTCTTCCAACATTTGAAAAGTTAACATGCTTATAGCCTTATAGGAGGCATCATGATATTAAAAAAAAAAGAGAGAGAGAAAGAAAGAAAGGAATGGTTCTTTGAAGTCAGAGTACCTGAGTTCAGAGGATTTGTTCTGTGAAATTTGGATTCAGTCAAAGTGATGAGTTATGGGCTCTGGGAGCCCTCTCTAGCTCTCCTTGAGTCCTTGAGGTACAGGCTCTGGGAACCTCCCTTGGACTCTTGATTAAATCATCCATTTCATGAGGCTATAAACCTTACTTGGTGGCTGAGCCCAAGCCTCTGTTACTAGACTTCCCACCTTTGAGCCTATCAAAGTGTGGATCCACCCACCAACTGGCTTAGCCCACCATTGTCTGTAATCTCCTGATGGCCTCCCACCCTTAATCACTCATTGACCCCATTAACTCCTCCTGAAGACCCTCCCAAAGTCCTCCCCTAGATCATCCCTAGATTCTTCCCACAAGCTTCTGTATATAAGACCCCATCTTGTCTTCATGTTTGTGAGAGCACCAATAGAATGCCATAGAATAGTGAGAGCGCCATAGAAGGACCTAGCACAGACTTTCTCTGTGTCTAATTCAAGAAAACTTTTAATAAATTTTACTTTTCTTTGGCTGAGAAGACTTGAGTCGAATTTATTCGGCAGGACCCGGCATGTTGGTATTTTGGGGTCTCCGAAGCAACCCTAACCCTCCAATGGGTAACCTTTCAAAAGGGCTGCACTTGAGAACCTCAAGGGCCACATGTGGCTTTGAGACCACAGCTTCCCCACCCCTGTGCCTATTAGTCTTTGAATATCTCAGCTCTGGGCAGTTTTGCTGACTGTGCCCCATTCTTGGAACATTCTCCCTTCTCTGCTCCAAGGAAAGACCTCCCTGGTTTTCTTTAAGCCCAACTTCAAGAATGCCCAACTAAGGCATATATATATATATATATATAGTTTATGTTTAGTCTTTTTCCAAACTCCCTTTGACTCTAGGATGAATAACAGCATTCTGTTTGCTTGACTTTTCTTCCCAACCCCTTCATAGCTGTTAAGACCTTAGACAGGCATCTTTCTTTTTACATGATGTTTTTCTATCAAATACAAAAACCCACCTACACATTAAGCAATATGTTTTGTTTGACTGTTCAAGTCAGTATATGCAGAATTTCACATGCTCATAAAAATGCTAGATTTTCCGGTTTAGTATACTAAATATTTAATAACTTAATCTAAAACAAAAATAATATATGTCCTAAGTGTTACTATACTAAAATTTTATTTCTTCAGTTTCATAGTATTAGGGTGTTTTTTCATAATTAGATAAATTCTTAAGAGGAGTTAAGAATTCAAAAATCATTTGTTTCCTCAACTATAAATTCAAGTGTTTTAACTAGATGCTTTCTGAGGTCCCATACACTTCATAATAATAATTCTAGAAACAGCATACTTCAAATATTTGTTCTATTCTTATATATTTTTTAAAAGTGAAAAAGGGTCAGAATTTTTATTCATGTATTTATACTTTGTCCGTGTGGTGGGTAAGAGAAGAAAAACATGAAAAATTACTTATTCTTTTTTTTTTTTTTAGCCAAAGTAAAGCAAAGTTTATTAAAGATTAACCTTAATGGGTAGACTCTTTTTTTTAAAATAGTATTTATATATATATTTGAAACATTTAATGTTACTACCTCGAATATCAGATCCATTTCCTTCCTCCCTTGTCACCCATTCCCTCTTGGGAGATAAGTAATTCAGTATATGTTGTGCATGTCTAGCTATGCAAAACATTATCATAGTAGATATATTGTACAAGGCTGCTTATAATTCCCTCCCACTCATCCCACCCCCACCTGGTCCATTCCCTACATGTTCCTGTCCCTCTTCTATAGTGGGTACTTCCAACCTCCCCTCACCCCAAGGATGCCCTCCCATCCATCATCCCTCCTCTCATCCCCCTTCCCCCTATCCTGCTGCAGGTTGAGATATCCCATTTAGTATGTATGTCATTTTCTCCCTGAACCAAATTCAATGTGAATGTGGTTTTGCCTTTTTAGCCTTCCTTATTCTCCCCCTCCTTTGCAACCACTTCCCCTTGCTTCTTCTACATGGGATAGTTTACCCTACCCTGTCTCTCCCCATATCCTCGTGCCACTTTCCTCTCTCACCTCATAATTTCATCCCTTGAGTATTCTCCCTTCCCAACAAATCCAACCTATGCCCTCTATCCATATATAACTGTAACCATATACACACACATTCACATATGTATTCATATGACCACACCCCCTTCTTCCATTATTTTCATAGTGAGAAAGATATCATCAGTCACAATTATTGCTCTTCCATATAGGAATGTAAATAGTTCAACGTTGATAAGTTCCTTTTGATATCTTTTCCCTGATTACCTTCTCAGGCATCTCTTCCTTCTTGTGTCTGGATGTCAAATTTTCTATTCAATTCTGGTTTTTTCCTCAAGAATGCTTGAAAATCCTCTATTCCACTGAATGACCATATTTTCCCCTGAAACAAAATACTCAGTTTTGCTGGGTAGGTGACCCTTGGGTTCATTCCCAGTTCTTTTGCCCTCTGGAATATCATATTCCATGCCCTTTGATCCCTCAGTGTAGAAGCTGCCAGGTCCTGGGCTATTCTGATTGTGTTTCCACAATATTGAAATTGTTTCTTCCTGGCTGCTTGGGGTATTTTCTCCTTGATCTGGGGATTCTGGAACCTGGCTATAATATTCCTGGGAGTTTTCTTTTTGGGATCTTTTTCAGGAGGTGATCTGTGGATTCTTTCAACCTCTATTTTGCCCTCTGGATCTAAAACATCGGGGCAATTTTCCTTGAGAATTTCTTGAAGGGTGATTTCTAGGTTCTTTCTTTGATCATGGCTTTCAGGTAGTCCAATAATTTTTAAATTGTCTCTCCTGGATCTATTTTCCAGGTCAGTGGTTTTTCCCATGAGATATTTCACATTGCCTTCTAATCTTTCATTTGTTTGGATCTGCTTAACAGCATCTTGATTTCTCATAAAATCATTAGCTTCCATTTGCTCCAGTCTCACTCTGAAGGAATGAATCTCCTCAGTGAACTTTTGAGATTCTTTTTCCATCTGGCAAATTCGACTTTTTAAGGCATTCTTCTCCTCATTGCCCTTTTGGGCCTCCTTTGCCATTTGGGTTAGTCTACTTTTTAAGGTGTTGTTTCCTCAGTCAGGCTGTTGACCCTCATTTCATACTTTTCCTGCATCCTTCTCATTTCTCTTTCCAATTTTTCCTGCACTTCTCTTATTTGATTTTTAAAGTCCTTCTTAAGGTCCTCTATGGCCTGCAACCCGCTCATGTTTTCCCCTGGGGCTTTTGGAGCAGGACTTCTGACCTCACAGTCCTTTTCCCGCTCTATGCCCCCAAAATAGGAGTCTGGGGTTGCATTTTTCTGTTTCCTTTGCCTTGGCATGTTGCACTTAATTACTTGACTTTTGGGCTTGTTGCCACACTATGGCTTTAAGGCCAGATAGAGGAATTTTTGTCCTGAACATGTGGGGGGCAACTTCCATTTCTGGCAAGCTGTAAACCCACCCACGACTTCCACCCTAGATCACAGTCCAGATCCAGGGAAGTTAAAGCAAGAGCGATTACCCCGCCCCCCCCCCCAAGACTGATCACTGGGTCTCCCTACAATTTGCAGGCCAGGAGCTGGAGCTGCCTCTGAAAACTACAAAATGGTGTGTCTCCTCAGCAGCTTCTAGCCCCCAGGGGAGGAAGCTGACGCATTCCCCAAATACAGGTCCCAAAGTCCATAGGACACTAACCTCTTACTTTGTCCTAGGCATGTCTATGTTGATAATTCTGGAGTCGCCACAGCTCCTGGTGTTCTGGGGTTCCTCTGGCCAGCTGCTGGCCCTGCTGCCCTGGGGCTAAAACCTCGGCTCAAGCGGACCTGGGCTCGGCTTGGCTCCTGTGCTCTGCGCACTGTGTGCTGCCAGGTCCCAGACCACTGCATTGGTCCTTCCTGCAGGGCTGCTGGGCCGTCCTCAGCAGGAGGTTAGCTTCTCTGTGTAGTTCTGTGGTTGCTGGGGCTCCAGCAGTTGTTCAGAGTCCCCTTTTACATAGTTTGGGGGGAATCTGGGGGCAGAGTGGCTTGGAAGAGCTGTTTCTGCTCCGCCATCTTGGCTCCGCCCCCAATGGGTAGACTCTTAAGGAGACTAAGTATATGTGAAGCTTGTATTGACAAGCTGGCCAGAATAATCTGGCACAGAATGAGTCTGCACTAGATTGACTTCTCCACCAAAATTACTTATTCTTAAAGAAAAGTTTGTTTATAGAAAATGCCCTTGGGGGCAGCTAGGTGGCAGAGTGAGTAGAGTGTCTGCCCTGGAGTCCGAAGGACCTGAGTTGGGATCCGACCTCAGACACTTTAAAGCACACACAAACAAAAACCTAGCTGTGTGACCTTGGGCAAGTTACTTAACCCCAATTGCCCTCCAAAATGGAAAAAAAAATGCCCTTGAGAAGAGCAGGATTCGTGGGTGTACTTAGTATGAAATTAACATTTGTTGCTAAAGAATTTTTAGGGATATTTATGACAGAAAGAAAACAGTAAAATCTAGATCTCTTTGGAACAGCAACCCTAAGGGTCTTCCCCTCCCAGTTTGATTTTTTTTTCTTTTTTCCTATTAAAGGGGCCATCCTTTGACTCACTTCTTAAAGAGGCATATTCATTGAATGGGTTTTACCTCACTCACAGTGAGTACCTGAAAAAGTCTTAGCCTAAAAGGGCCAGGAGTCAACCTGAATCATTTCCAGTCATCTTGATGAATATCTGGTCACTGGATCCAGATGGCTATGTGTAATGGAAATGCAAATTTAAAGATCTTCCTTGTCCCTAGGCCCTTTGATAGGCTTAAGAGAGACTCTGAGAACCTTCCTTGATTTGAAAATATACTCTGTCCCCTAATAGGCTGAATGTGGTCACATGGAGCCTGTGGCAGGAGGCTTGGTTTTCAGGAATGCCCATACCTTGTTGCTTTGTGATTGGACAGTGGGTCAAGAGGGCTGTGACATTCTCTGAGCCAGGAGAAGTCTATAATAATTCCTCATGTGAGGTTTTGCTTTGGGGCTCACTTTGAGGAGTGTTGTATGACTTGACCAGATGAGACTCTGGGCAGCCATTAAGAGCCCCCCCCCTCCCCCGCTTTGAAAACCCAGATGTTGATGCTTCCCTTTCTGGTAACTGTGACTTGGTATTGATGGAATGGTCAGACAGTTTGGAAGCCTGTCTGTTTGATCTGTTTGTTTCTCTGTCTTGTAAGTTCTGTCTGTATACTTTGAAGTTCAGGGTGCTGACCTTTTTCCCCTGAACTAGGTAAACTATATATGTTTGATTGATTAAAGTGAGCTTGTTAACCCAATTTGCGTTGCTTTCCTTTAGAAAGGCAGATCTAAGAACCTGAGTTGGCAGCCACCCTGGGGATGTTGGGGTGTTTGCTGCTACGCTGTGGGAGAGAAAGTGAGGCTGGTGACCTTGCAACAATCCTCCCGCACTCACATCAAAGTCAACTTCATGTCATTTCCTTGATGCCATGGTCCTCTTCAAAAATGAAGGACAAAAACAACAACCTTCTGACTTCCAGCTTTGAGATAGACAATATCAACCTCACTTCAAGTTCCTAAAGGGAGAAGACTGGGGAGAAGCTGACATGAGAGGAATTGACAATCGCCATCATGTCTATCCTCATCTTGTTATATTAGAGACTTTAGGGAATTACCTCATTGTGTGAAATCTAGAATTCTTTCTTCTGGTTCAGGTGATTTATTTCACAACTAATGGGAGGGCATCTTCATTCTGTACTGTCTGGTGTATATTCTCATATATATATATATATATATATATGTATATATATATATATATTTCTCAGATTTCTGCTTTGCTATCGATTTTGGATAAATAGGTTTCTTAGCTATTGGCTATGTGCGTTCATTGTGAAATTGGTATTTGGTGGCAAAGGGATCAAATCTTAGATATAAAGTTTGGGGTCTTTCTCTTTCCCTTAAGAAAGTGATCAGGAGTTTAGCTAGAACCTGAAAACTATATCACTTAGACAAATAATATTAAAGGGAATAGACAGATATAATTCTAGCCTAGCACCTCTCTCTAAGGAGAGGACAATGACCAACTTCTGGCAGTCCCAACTTCTGGCAGCCCCAACTTCCTACTTTCCCTCCTGATATGAATTAAAGTTTTCCTTGGAAAGGGGGTATAAAAGAGGCTAGAAATGTCTCTTTTGCCTCCCTTTGCGCCTCATGAACGATGCCTCATGCTATATGTGGGGGGCAGCTTAATCATATCGTCATAAATTAACAAAATGTTATTTTTATTTCAAACAAACAGTGCAAAGAAAGGAGATTTGGTTCTTCCAGTCTCCCTCCAGCTCAGATGTAGTCATAGATGGCAAGGTATTAATGTGGTAGTGAAGTGTTAATGAGTATTATCTCTTTGAAAATTATACCTACCTATCTCTCAGTCATAAGGGTTGTTTTCAAAGAGGATCAGTGACATCACAGGGTAATGTCTTGACTCCTGTGTGTATTGGATTTAAGTGAGGGAGAGTTGCACATAATTGTCAGCCTCACTCTCTCTTCCAGAGTCATTGAAGTCTAGTGACAAGACAAAAATCAAAATGACTGGAGATGGCCCAGGATGCAGTGGATGACCTTGGTGTCTTCAATATCTGACCAAGTGCTAAACACTCCACAGTGCCTGTTTTAACCACCTTCCTACACATTTAAACAAATTGTTTTCCTCCACCCATTCCACCAGGGAAAGTCTTCACATGCTTGGGGTAGACATGCCCCTAACTCACCAATGGGTTTGAAATCTGTTGGTTACCTTCAACTTAGTTTAGCTCATCTGGCAAGATGGTTCACTGGGTGTGACCACTGCTTATGGAACCACAGGTGAGAGTTGAGTGCCAGGTACCAAAGTTAAATTGAAAGTTGAATACCAAAGATGGATAAGCATCCATGAAAAGGGCTCTTCAAGTCCTCACCCCAGAGATGCTAGTCTTCTCTGAATATCCCATACAACCCAAATATCATTGGAAATTAACAGTTGACCACAGCCTTTGGTGTTTCTTGAAAGATATGGTTCAGTCAATTTGAATAAGTTGAAGAAGGGCCAATAGTTGAAGAACAAACTCAGAGAATTCTTCTCTTGTTGAGGGTCATGAGAGTTATGGGTAAAAGAGTTTTAATAAATCTTCATTCTCTTCACCCTACTCCCGTTCATTAGCCATAGTTTCCAGTTATTTACATTTCTTATATTCATTTCTAGTTGAAAATGGGAATAAGTGTAAGAAATGTGAAGGATTTCAGATAGTTATAGAATGTGTCAAGAATTTATAAAGTTATTTAAAAACAATATATTCTCCTCATTCTAAATATCTTATTATACTGGAGTGGGTCATCAATGAATGGTTTCTGTAGAAAGACATAAACTCCCTGTGCCTGTCTATGTAAGTCTAATTTTGGGTGGTTAAATCTTAAAATGACAGTGTGTGGGTTTTGCCCTGTTGTTGGGAGAACTCTGTGGATATGTGAAGATTTGTGTAGGGATATGAGCACATAATACTTTGGCAGTTTATTAATATGGCACTGAATAAATTAATTTAGGTATTTTCACATTTATTATATTAGCTCAAACTTCTCATAAGCATTTACTATTTCTTCAGTTGTTCAGATCTGTCTTTATTTGTGTGAGGTGTGCTGTGTTCATATAGTTCCTGTGTATGTCTTGACAGGTAGATTCCTAAATATTTGGTGCTGCCTGTAGTTATTTTAAATAGAATTTCTCTTTCTAGTTCTTCCTGTTGGGTTTTGTTGGCAATCTGTAGAAATGCTGATGATTTATGTGGGGTATTGTACTTTTTTTTTTTAATATCCTATAACTTTACTAAAAGTTGTTAATTGTTTTAACTAATTTTGTAGGTATCTCTTCAGGGTTCTAAAAGTATACCATCCTGTCATCTGCAAAACATGATAGTTTGTTTTCTTCTTGCCTAGGCTTATTCCTTCAATTTCTTTTTTTGTCTTAATTCTATAGCTGGGGTTTCTAATACAATGTAGAATAATAATGGTGATAATGGACATACTAGCTTCACCCCAAGGTTTTAGTTTAACTCTCAATGCTTATTCTTGATTTTAGATCTACTACGTATTTTAATAAAACATTTTCTTCCTATTTTTTTATTTTGTCAGAAGATTTTTCTGCATCTGTTGATATGATCATATGATTTTTGTTATGGGTATGATCTGTTATGCTTATAGTTTTCCTAATATTGATCCAGCCCTGCCTTTCTAGTTTAAATCCAACCTGGCCATACTGTATGATCTTTGTTATAATCTCCTTGTTAGCATTTAACTAAGTTGATCAATTAATAACTAATGAGGGGGAATTATTAATTAATAAAATTAATTAGTTAATTTGCATCCGTATTCATTAGGGAAATTGGTCTGTAGTTTTCTTTCTCTGTTTTTGGTGTCACTGATTTTGACATCAAAACCATAGTTATAGAAGGAATTTAGTAGAATTGTTTCTTTACTTATTTTTTTAGTGAGTTTATATAGCATAGAAATTCATTAGTATTTAAATGTTTGGCAGAATTTGTTCAAAAATTCACCTGGTCTTGGGGTTTTTTTCCTTAGGGAGAGAATATGTCTTGTTTAATTTTTTTTCTAAGATTTATAATTTAAGTTTACTATTTCCTCTTCTATTAATTTGGACAATTTATATTTTTGTAAACATTCATCCATTTCATGGTTTCTGATGATTGCTTTAGTTTTATCTTCCTTGGTTGTGAATTTTTGATTTTTTCATTTTTGATACTGATAATTTAGTTTTCTTTGTTAAAATCAAATTAGCCAGTGGTTTATCTGTTTTATTGGCTGTTATTGTTTTTTTTCATGAACCCAACTCCTACCTTTATTAATTTGTTGTATTTTGTTTTTTACTTTTGATTTTATCAGTTTATTCTTTTATTTTCAGGATTTCTCTTATGACTTTTAATTGGGAATTTTTTATTTGATGTTTTTATGAATGTTTTAGTTGCATGTCAATTTGTTTATCTGTTCTCTCTTTTTTATTTATTTATTTTATTTATTTGTTTGTTTGTTTATTTTTTAGGGCAATTGGGGTTAAGTAACTTGTGCAAGGTCACATGGCTAGGTTTTTTTTGTTTGTGTGTGTTTAAGTGTCTGAGGTCAGATCCAAACTCAGGTCCTTCTGACTCCAGGGCCTGTGCTCTACTCACTGCGCCACCTAGCCACCCCTCTCTCTTTTTTATTGATGCTTCCTCACTGCTGTTGATTGCCACCATGCTGTCCTCTTGGCCAGCCCTTACCTCAGTGTCTTTTTTTGTCTTCCTGAATTTTCCCTGGGCTGGAGGAATAATTCATGGTGTCTTTTTCTTGGCTTTCCTGCTCAGAATTCTGTTTGATGTTTTTCTCTGTATTCAGTAGGAGAGTTTATGGGAGGTTTAGCAGTTGTGACCTTTCACTCTACCATCTCATCTTCAACTCTGAAGGTACTGACTTCAAAAATAACTTGAGATGGATGTTTTAGTTCAGAGCTTTTTACTTTTTAAAGTTTACCTCCAAAGTAGAAGCAACATGGAAATAGTTTGTGATTCTAATTAAAGTAAAGGTTTAGTTCTCTTTATTCCATTCTAATCACCAATCAGTTTGTCACTAAGGTACATCTCTGTTGCCAAAAATGTCATCTTTTCCATGAGGCATAAAACTGCTCATTTATTAGGCTAGGAAGGGATAGATCCTGATAATATAGCTGAGTCTAGTTTTAACTTGAACATTCAGATCTATCCTGTTTTGTTGGAGGACTTTGTCACCGTTTATCAAATAGAAATCTTTTTTGTTCTATGTGTTTATTCCTGTGTCTTGTTTCAGAGAGAAAATTTTGCATGGGGATAGGTTTTTGTCTTTGGCCATATTTTAAAATTTCTTTTCTTAAATATCTACATAAAACTCAACATCATATTTTCTAAGTAATAGTTAAAAGCTTTAAACAATATTAAATCAGTTCTAGTAAGGTAATTAAATTGGCTAGATTAGATACCTACATAATAGATATGGCACTAGGTTTTTAAATGAAGCCAAAGAAATACAGTAAACTTTCTTTTTTACAATATACTTTTGTAGTAGAATTTTTAACTGGTAAATTAGTCTTCCTTAATACTGTTTTTACTTTGACATTTTTAGTTCAAGTATTCTCATTATAAGCTCCTTGAGACTAAAGACTTTCTTATTTGCTTATATTACTGTCCCTAGCACAGTACCTCACCCACAATAGATACTTAAAAAATTCGTTATTCATTTTTCAGTAGTAGCCATGATACCACATTTTGTTGCCTCTCTCCTGCCAAGGAGAAATGCACCCAGACACAATTTAATATTGGTCCCTACAAAATGAAAGAATGAATGACTGGAAAAGCATTTGTTAAGTGATTACTATTTGTCAAGCATCATTCTAAGGATTGTAGATACAAATATGAAAGCAATGACAATCCCTGCCCAAAATGGAGGAAACTAGAGATAAAAGGACTGGTGGACTAGGGAGGTTTTAGGGATGGTATTATAGGAACACTGGGGAGTAGATAAAGAGAAATTTGATTGCATGTTTCATACATCCTGAACTGAAGGGTTGAGAGTCTGGCAGTAAAAATAGGTAGGTGGGCCCCATGACAGGCAGTTGACTAGGTGACTGGGAAGAAGGTAGTCAGTCAGGAGGGAACGAAGTGAAGAGTGGTGGGTTGAGAGTAGTCCCTAATCAGGAAGATGTAATGGAATTGCAAATTTAAAGATACTCCCTGTCCCTAGGCCCTTTGATAGGCTTAAGAGAGACTCTGAGAACCTTCCTTGATTTGAAAATATACTCTGTCCCTTAATAGGCTGAATATGGTCAAATGGAGCCTGTGGCAGGAGGCTTGGTTTTCAGGAATGCCTACACCTTGATGCTATGTGATTGGGCAGTGGGTCAAGAGGGTTGTTATATTCTCTGAGCCAGGAGAACGCTATATAATCCCTGATGTGAGGCTTTGCTTTGGGGCTCACTTTGAGGAGTGTTGTATGACTTGACCAGATGAGACTCTGGGCAGCCATTAAGAGCCCCCCCTCCCCCCCAGCTTTGAAAACCCAGATGTTGATGCTTCCCTTTCTGGTAACTGTGACTTGGTATTGATGGAATGGTCAGACAGTTTGGAAGCCTGTCTGTTTGATCTGTTTGTTTCTCTGTCTTGTAAGTTCTGTCTGTATACTTTGAAGTTCAGGGTGCTGATGTTTTTCCCATGAACTAGGTAAACTATATATGTTTGATTGATTAAAGTGAGCTTGTTAACCCAATTTGCGTTGCTTTCCTTTAGAAAGGCAGATCTAAGAACCTGAGTTGGCAGCCACCCTGAGGATGTTGGGGTGCTTGCCGCTACAGAGGATGGGGACCTGGTAGAAGTTCTTTTAATGTACAGCTGGAAGCTAGAAAGGCAGGAAGAAAAAGCATCTTTATTGGGTTTGGAATTCATGTCATAACCAGAAGACACCACCTGCCCCTGAAAAGATTGAGGCTGTATTGAACTGGGGACCCAGTCCCAACATGCCAGGACTTTCTGAACTGAACTGCAGCAGAGGAACTTCTTGCTTTGCATTTTCCAGGAGTTTGGTTGCAAGCACAACTTGATTAAGTGTGTGACTTGACTGAAACAGACTACCTCTGGGCTTTTGATATGGCTAGAATGTTGATGGTGGTGACAAGAATAGTCACTGAAAGTTACTGCCCCTTTGAGAGTTGTAGAAAACTGCTAATGGTTTAACTTTTCCCACCCCCACCCACTTGTCTCTAGTCAGTCTTTGTGATACATGTCTGTATTGATTGTATATAAGAACTATAAAGATGAATGCCATTGACTATATAGGAAAAAAAAACCAAAAAAGCCTCTGTTTTTAAACATAAGTATTTTATCCTAAAAGGGGGCTGTAAGCTATAATAGATAAACTTATGATTTTGATTATTCAAAAATTTCATAACTTTCTAAAATAGCAGAGACAACTCACATGGACCATGACTGTAGGTTAATGGAGTGTCTGTTGTAATCAGAGACAGGTATGGATTAGAATTCAGGTACCTCAAGAAATCTCCTATTTTTCAGTAAAGAGCAGAATAGACTAACAGAAAATCAAACCTCCATAGTCACCCCTTAGGAAGAACAAGGTGTGGAAGTGTGGGGAAGGGGCTGTATGTACAGCTATCCTTTCCCCCTTACCCAATTGGAAGGATAGCAAACCTTGTCTTGCAGTGCCACCTGCTGGTTATAAAGATATGGAAACAGTCTCAGAGAAGTAAAGTAACTAAAAAAATTGTCTATTAAGAGAAAGAAGTAAAACTGATATTTGAATTATGACTTTTTAACAAGAAGAAATTTGGTGATGCCTCAGCTGTGTATTGGCTCATAGACTTAGAGTTGGAAGGGATGTCAGAGATCATCTACTTCAATTTCATCATTTTACTGATAAAATTGAGGCCTTAAAAAGTTAAAAGTTAAAGTTAACTTACTCATGGTCATATAGATAACAGAACTGAGATTCCTCTGATTCCTCACCCAACCCACTTTACAATCTAGCTTACTTCTGTTTAAAGAGTAGATTCTCCCCAGTTTTCAGTCATTTAAAATTTAGCTTGACATTTAAAATCAAGAAAGTATGTTCAGATGAATTTTATTGATCTGTAAATATAAGACAAAAACACAAGTTTTAGCTCAGTTTAGCAGAATCAGTTGATGGTTTTTAATTTAATTTTGTTTAACCTTAAGTAAACTATTGTATCATATTTCACTTAGTAACAATATCTGTTTTATCCAGTTGTGCATTGCACTTAATCTCTATGGTGATGCTGTACGATAAAAAGAAAATTTGTGTTGCCCAACAGGAACACTTGTATTCTGTTTCTTATATGATAGTGATGAAACAGTAATTTTAGAAAGAAGTAAGGTACAGCTAACCTAAGTGTGAATTAAGGAGTTTTCTCTCAAGTAGCATGGTGGGATACAAAGTGCTGTCTTCCTTCCTGACCATTGGACTATATCATGATCTGGACCAAAACAAGGTACCTCTGTGCCAGAGACTTTTATGAAATTGGGCAATTATTTGGAGTCTTTGCCCTTAGGAAAAATTCAAATTGGCAATTGTATAAGTTCCCTCCTTCTGGCTCCTTTCCAGATGTAAGCTGCAAAGTAGGAGCAGGCACATTGTAAGTTGGCAACGGAAAGATGCTTATTTTCTGTGTTGCAATTTTCTGTGACCAAGCCAGTACTTAGACTTGGAGTATATAGTAAGGTATATAGATAGGGTAAAGAAATGTTCAACTTCTGTTGTTGTTTTGGATCTCCTAAAAAGGAGCTAGTCATGTTAATATGACAGACTAATGTAAAAAATGTTTTGTGGGGGAAGGGGGAGAGCATCGATGCGAGAATCTTATCCTTACTTTGAATTTATTATCATTATGTTGTTCTTTGAGGTATGCTTGCACAAATGGGCCTTATTTTTTTTTCTTTCTGTGGCCCCATTTCTATTTTGAAATGCCAATAACTACATCTACAACTATCATCAGTGTTTTAGGTCTTATAGCATTTTATTTCTCTGAAATAGTCATCATGGTCCATTGGTCAAATTAAGATCATCAGACAGGCAAAGAAAATGATCACTTGCAGTTAATAATGTCACATTTTAAGAACTTGGGATGAGTGCCCATTTTTGCTGTGTAGAGCACTCTAAGCATTCATGTGGTGAGATTCCATTCTGACCACATATAAATTGAGAAATACAATTCAAAACCGGTTTTAATTAAAGCCGGAATTTGAGCCTGCTACTAAGAAACAGCAGTTTGCTACAAAGTGAAATATTTTGTGACAAGAATATAGGCATAAAAGAAGCCTTTTCCTAGACTGCTGTAATGTTGGTTTGATGTTGAAGTGAATCAAAATGTTCATTTTGTGTATAGTGAGTTTTGAAAGTTCTAAAGTTAATATGGATTGGATGCTACAGTGTAAGGTACGACAAACTCTGAAGCAAGAAGACCTACATTCCAGCTAATCCTGATATGTAGATTTGTAACTTTAAAATATATATGATAATGATAGTAATAAGGGTGATTATGATGATAATGATAAACAGTAATTGACATTTAAATAGAGCTTTCAACTTTTCAAAGTGCTGAATCTAAATTATCGCATTGAGTCTCACAGCCCCTTTAAGGTAAATATTGCCATATTATTATACTAATTTTAAAGTTATGAAATAGAGGATTGGCAAGAGTTAGATGACTTTACCAAGGTCACAAAGCTAGTATCAGAGGAAAGATACAAATCTAGATCTTTCTGACTTCTAGTACCACACTCTATTAACAGTAGCATGATCATAGATTTAGTGTCAATTCCTTATTAAAGACAATAAGGTTTTGGCTTAGATGAAAAAGGACATGTCAGGCCTCTGATGAGAAGTTTCTTAAGGTAAGAATAGTAGAAGTCATAGTTTTGTTTTCTCTGGTTTTTAACAAAATAGATTTTTTTTTTCAAGGACTGTGAAAGCAAGGGATCTGAAATTCTGTCCAGGTCTATCCCATGAAATTCCCAGCCACTTCTCCAGTTACCTTAGTTACATTTTGTAATCCTGTTCCCTACACTAGGTACTGAAAGGCTTGAGGGAACAAAAATTTGGCGTCATAAGATTGTAAATTTCCTGAAAAGATGTTAAAGGGTTTGTTGTTGTTCAGTTGTGTCTGCCTTTGTGACCACATTTGGGGTTTTCTTGACAGAGATATTGGAGTGGTTTGGCATTTCCTTCTCCAGCTCATTTTACAGATGAGCAAACTGAGGCAAATGGGGTTATAAATGACTTGTCCAGGGTCACATAGCTTTTAAGGGTCTGAGGCTAGATTTGAACTCAGTTCTTTCTGACTCCAGGCCTAGTGCTCTCTATCCACTGCACCACCTGTCCCTTAAAGGGTTGGCATCTGCTTTTTTTTTTTTTTATTTTTTGATCTTTATTAATTTACTTTTAGTTTACAAGATTCATTTCCATAATTCTTTGAGTTTCAAATTTTCTCTCCCCTCCCCCCCCATACAATCAAGTATAGGGTCTGCAAATACTTTCATGTTAGGCATTAGTCAGGTTATAAAGAAGGATTGTATCAGATGGAATGAACAATGGGAAAGAGGAAACAAAAACCAAACAAGAAACACAAAAGGAGTAGTTTGCTTCAATCTGGGTTCAAACTCTGTTCTTTAGTTTGCTTCAATCTGGGTTCAAACTCTTCTGTTCTTTCTCTGGACATAGACATCTCTCTCCATCATGAGGCTTTTGGGGTTGACTTATAACCCTGAATTGCTGAGAAGAATACAGTCTATCAAAGTTGGTCATCACATATACCTTGTGTCTGTAACTGTGTACAAATTTCTCCTGGCTCTACTCTTCTCACTCAGCATCAGTTTGTAAAAGCCTCTCCAGGTAAATTTGAAGTCCATCTGCTCCTCATTTCTTATAGCACAATAGTATTCCATAACACGTAACACGCATATACCACAACTTGTTCAGCCATTCCCCAATTGATGGGTACCCCCTTAATTTCCAGTTCTTTGCCACCACAAAAAGAGCTGCTATAAATATTTTTGTACATATGGGTCTTCTTCCCACTTCTATGATCTCTTTGGGATACAACCCTAGAAGTGTTATTGCTGGGTCAAAGGGTATACAATTATTTATAGCCCTTTGGGCATAATTCCAGATTGCTCTCCAAAATGGTTGGATCAGTTCACAACTCCACCAGCAATGCATTAGTGTTCCAGTTTTTCCACATCCTCTCCAGCATTTGTCATTTTCCTATTTTGTCATCTTAGCCAATCTGACTGGTGAGATGTGGTACCTCAGAGTTGTTTTGATTTGCATTTCTCTAATCAATAGTGATTTAGAGCATTTTTTTCATATGATTATAAATATCTTTAATTTCTTCCTCTGAAAACTCTCTGTTCCTATCCTTTGATCATTTATCAATTGGGGAATGACTTGTATTCTTGTGGATTTGACTCAATTCTCTGTATATTTTAGCAGTGAGGCCTTTATCAGAGACACTGGTTGTAAAAATTCTTTCCCAGTTGTAAAAATTTCTTTCCCTCTTAATCTTGGTTACATTGGCTTTTGTTTGTACAGAAACTTTTCAATTTAATGTAATTAAGATTATCCATTTTGTATTTTATAATGCTCTCTAACTCTTGTTTGGTCATAAAGTCTTCTCTTCTCCATAAATCTGACAGGTAAACTATTCCCTGCTTTCCCAGACTGCTTACAGTATCAGACTTTATACCTAGATCATGCACCCATTTAGACTTGATTTTGGTATATGGTGTTAGATAATGGTCTATGCCCAGTTTCTGCCATACTGTATTCCAGTTTTCCCAGCAGTTTTTGTCAAATAGTGAGTTCTTATCCCCAAAGCTGGGGTCTTTGGGTTTATCAAACAGTAGATTACTATAGTCATTGACTACTGAGTCTCCTGTACTCAGACCATTCCATTGATCCACTACTCTGTTCCTCAGCCAGTACCAAGTAGTTTTGAGGACTGCTGCTTTATAGTAGAGATTAAAGTCTGGTATAGCTAGTCCACCATCCCTAGCATTTCTTTTCATTAATACCCTTGATATTCTAGACCTTTTGTTTTTTCAAAATGAATTTTGTTACTATTTTTTCTAGCTCTATAAAGTAGTTTTTTGGTAAATTGATTGGTATGGCACTAAATTGGCATCTGCTATCTTGTTAGCTATTTTAGCATTAGTAAGGCTCAGCGAAAGAGAGATTTACGTAGTGATAATGATTTCTGAATTCCTGGCAACTGGGAGTCTTTGGTTAGAGGGATGGGACAGAAAGAAACATTAAAGAGATGTGAAATTTAGGAAGCTTGAAGATACAGGGCCACCAAGAATAGAGGATGAGTATGTTGTAGGAGATGATTTTGTTATTGTGGGAGGGAATAGCTAGGGAAGACATTTGAAGACTTTACAAATTTCATTTGGACCTTAGTTTATTTTATCTCTTATCAGGCAAATAGAAGCTATGTGCAAAGTCCCATTGGGGGAAACTATGTTTTAAACTAAGAATTATACTTTTCTCACATATAAGAGGGATATTGACTACATAGTATATATTGGTAACTGTTTAAGGTAATATTTAATGCAGCCTCACAATAATTTATTTCTTCCTGTTGAATCAGGTATCTGCAAACATATCATATATATATATATATATATATATATATATATATATGTATATATATATATAATCCATATATTTTAATGACTTTTTTTTTGGTGTGCCCAGAATCCTTAAGCCTGATATTCTAGTCTTCTCTTAATTGTTGACTTTTTGGGAAAATGAGAGAAAGGAAAAATGGTCTTTTGAAAAACAGATCAAAGTACTGTATTCTTTTCAATGATACTTATAATGCAAACAGCTTTGGAGACTGATTTCGCCATGCTTCTCCCATTTGGCAGTATACCATATGCTACTTCAGGTTATCAGTCATATTTTTAACACAATGCCAGTGAAGTCATTGTTGCCCTCTCCTGGTAAGAAGATAAATCTACAAATGAATTGAATTTTATAAGTGATGAGAATTCATAATTTTCATTATAATACACATAAATTACCAGAATGAAATAAATGTTTAGTTATAGATTTTAACACTCTGTTAGTTAAAGATATACTTATAATTATAAAACTGTGTGAATTTCTTAACTTTGTTTATGGTTCTGATTAGTTGGAAGGAGGCAATATGGTACACTGGAAAGAGTCTAGGATTTGGAGTCAATGACCAAGGTTCAAATTCTGGTTCTACACCCTCTTACTTGGCACCATAGGCAAGCCAGTTGATGTCTTTGATCTTGTTTCTTCATCTATAAAATGAGAGGATTGAGTTAGGTGACTTGTAAGATACATTGCTGCTTCAAATCTCTGATCCTATAATCTTATGAGGTACCCAAATCATTCTTAATATTCTCTTTGCTTTTTCACAAAAACTTTCCTTTGTCCCTTGTATGTTTCTGTGAAACCCACTCTTAATTATTTATTTAAAAATATGTGAATGTGCATAAATTATGATAGCATTGAACTCAAAGAATATGGTTTAAATTTTAGTCTCTAATGTTTCTTGTGCTATGAGACAGAACATTTAGTAAACAATCCATTTTTAGGAGTGATTTTTTTCTGGACTTTTTTTCATAAAAGATTTAAACAAATTAGAACTTAGACATTCTTTCCCAGAAAATTTTTTAAAAGCAAGTTAAAATTAATTGTTTTTCCAAATGGCATTTTAGCCACTGAAGAGACAAATATACATTTCTTTCCATAGCTTTGCACCTGATTGAATCCTGATGGGGAAATACAGAAAAAAAAAAAACATCACATTGAATCCTTTGTCCATCTTAGGTCAGTTTAGGGATACATACGTGGAGTTCTGTGGATACTGGAGTTGGGGTTGGATGAGGGGCACTTTGGGGAGCACACACTATGGATGAGGCTATGTATCAGGGCAAGAGGAGTCCTCAGAGGCTTCCCAGGCCACCCCAGACCCATACCAGGTTATTGCAATAAAGACAGGTGCAAATTGGCAGCTTTGTTGCACACTACCAAATTATGAGTCATCAATCCAGGGCACATTGAGAAGGGCATCTGAAAAGGGGAGTGATATTCTGGGATAGGGAAGCCCCAAATGATGTACCAAGAAAAGAGGAAGTTCAAAGACCAGCAGCAGCAACAGCAGTGTAGGTCAGACCCTTGGTGCAGATCAGAGTCTCACTTAAAGCATCTAGCCCAGCCTACACAGAAATAACCAAGGCAAGAATACCAGACCAAAGGGAAGTCTACATTTCTGCCACTTTAAACTAATAGAACTTCCCACCCGATTGATAGGGGTAGAGTACAGCTGCAGTCTATTCTTGGATAATCCCTATTCAGGAACCTGCAGACCAGGAGTTTAGCAATCAAACTTTGCCCAAGATTAAGCTACTTTTTCTGGCCTGTCATTGAGACCCTGGAAGAATATAACACTCAATACCCCTAAGAAGGCAGTATCAGGACCAGACCTAACTGTCCCCCCAGAAGTGTAGCATAACCCAACCCCAACATCAGATCCAAAATCAGGAAGTAAGCTGGATAAATGGGGGTGATAAAGAACCCTACCATAAGAAATCATTATGGTGGTAAAAACAGTCAAGACACATGTGCAGAAAGAAAAAAATGATTCCAAGACATGTACAAACAATAATACAAAGAAAAAAACAGGTTGGGCAGAAATTTAACTAGAATTCCTAAAAGACATGAAGGAAGAGTTAAACATTTTAAGAGAAAAACATTTAGAAGATATTTTTCTACATGGAATGAGAGCAATTGAAGAAAAAAATGGGAAAAGAAATGAGAGTTATGGAAGAAAAAAAATGGAAAAGGAATTTGGCACAGGAGGTATAAAATTTTGCCCAAGGAACAAACTCCCTGAAAACTAGCATGAACCAAATGGAAGCTATTAACTCCATGAAGCAACAAGGAATATTGAAACAAAGTAAAAAACCTGGGGAAAATGAAGAAAATTTGTAAGAAAAATAGAAAAAGCAACTTACCTAGAAAACAGATTAGGAGAAAAAATTTAATAACCATTATACTATTTGAATGATGTGACTAGAAGAAGAATCTAGACATCATATTTCAGGAAAACTCAAAACTGCCAGCTTTTTTAGAACCAGAAGGAAAAGTGGAAACAGAATCCATTAGTCACTTCCTGAAAGAAAATCCCAAATTTCTAGGAATATCATAGCCAAAATCTGGAGCTTCTAGGTCAAAGAAAAAAATTCTACAAGCACCCCCCACAAAAAAATAAATCAAGTACCAAGTAGCCATTGTCAGTATCACACAAGATTTAGCAGCCACCACTTTAAAGGAATAGAGGCCTTGAAATATGATATTCCAGAAGAAAAAACATATCTAGGATTACAGTAAAAAATAATTTACCCAGAAAAAAACAATATAATGCTGCAGAAGGGGAAATAGACCCTTTAATTTAAAAAGAGGATTTCCAAACTATTCAGATGAAAAGATCAGTGCTATAGAGTAACTTTGAAGTTCAAACACAAGAGTGAAGAGAAACATAAAAATGGTAAACATGAATGAACAGTGTGATAAAGGACTAAACAAGGATAAACTGTTTACATTCAAATATAGAGAAATGATGCATTTGTCCCCTGGGAACTTTAGGGTTCACAAAGGGAATTCAATGATAAAAGGTCTGGAAATGGTTTTATTATATTTTCATCATTTTAAGAAAAGAAAGATAGAAGAGAAATACATTGGAGTTAGGAGGGAAGAGGCAAAGGCAGATTAGGGAAAAGATCTCACATAATTAAGGTGCATAAAATGACATCTGTGCAAATAAGGAGTAGGGGTATGGGAAGAATAGCTAACACTTGAACCTTGCTCTTATATGAACTGATCAAAAAAAGGAAGACTATAAACACAAAACTGGATTCAGAAATACACTTCTGTCAACAGGGAAATAGGAGGGAAAAGGGCAAAGGAAGGAAAGTAATTAAGAGAGGGATTAGTTCAGAACAGAACAAACTGTAAGGATGTGCAAAAATATAACTTTCTGAGATGACAAAAAATAGGAATCTTAGGGGGTGCCCATAAATTTAGGAATGATGAACAAGTTATGGTATAGAAATGTGATGGAATACTATTGTGCTTAACTCTTACCAGTGTAATGACCAAATAGGATTCAGAGACCTAATGATGAAATATGCTACCTATCTACTAATAAAGAGGTGAAGGAAGGACTTAAAATATAAAATGGGACAAATATATTTTTTACATGGGCAGTAGGGAAATTTGTTTTGATTGACAATGTTTGCAATGGGAGAAAAAAGTTTTTTCCCCCAACTAAGCTTTAGGTCCCATACTAGTATGTAAAGAGACATTTAAATCTACTATATACATATCAGTATTGCATATAATGAAATATGGAGGAAGTTTTTATATTTAAAAGCCTTTTTTAGTGAATACTTTTTATAAAAGTGAAATATTAATCTTTGAAGTAACCATCCCTAAATTTCATATATTTATAAATTTAAATTTGAAAAGCACTAATATAAGGGTGGCTAGGTGGCACAGTAAATAGAGCACTGGCCCTGGAGTCAGGAAGACCTGAGTTCAAATCCTGCCTCAGACACTTAACACAAAAACTAACCATGTGACCTTAGGCAAGTCACTTAACCCCAATTGCCCTCCAAAAAAAAAAAAGCACTAATATAACCTATGACATAAAACAAAAATTCTGTCCCAAATAAAATCTGCCAAGTTTTCACTATTAATGAAAAGGAACACAGACTATTCAATTCAGTTCAGCAAACATTTAGGTGCATATTATTCTATGAGGTTCTTATCAGGCTATGTTCATTTCTGATATTTTAAAGAATTGTAGAATTTTAGAACTGAAAGGGACCACATCATCCCTCTAGTTCAAACTATATCCCCAGAATAGTCTCCGCTATGAAAGAGCTGACAAATGATTGTCCAGCTTGAAGACCTCCAGTGAGGAAGACTTGACAAAGAATCCTACTCCTTTCCTAAGGATTTTCCTTGCATCAACTCTGAATTTACTTGTCTTCACCTTCTATCCGTTCCTCCTAGTTCTTCCCTCTGGGGCCAAACAGAACAAGTCTAACCTTTACTTCACATTCTTTGTATTTTTAAGAGAGTAATAATATTTCCCGAGTCTTCTGTTCTCCAAGTTAAACACTCTTGTGTTTCTTCAACCTATCCTTTTATGACATGGACTCAAGGCCAGTCATCATCACTAGGATGCTTTTTAGTTGGCCCATCCTTCCTGAACTGTGAGACTCAGAATGGAACATAGTTTTCTAGACATGATCTGTCCAAGGAAGAGTACAGTGTGCCTATTGCTTCCTTATTCCTAGAAGCTATGCTTCTTTTGATGTTCAAGGTTTCTTTAGCTTTTTTGGTTGCCATATTTGTGGCTGATTTATATTGAGTGTTTCTCTTACAAAGAAACTTCAAAACTTTTCATATAAATCAACTTATATTTGTGAATTCAATTTTCACTTATTTAGGGGTAGCTAGGTGGCATGGTAGAGTGCTGGACTTAGAGACAGAAACTTGAGTTGAAATCCTGCCTCAGACATTTTACTAACTGTGTGACTCTAGGCAAGTCACTTAACATTTCTCAGTCTCAGTTTTCTCATTGGTAAAATGGATAAAATAATATCACCTACTTCACAGGAATATTGTGAACTTTAAATGAGATAAGAAATACAAAGTGCTTTATAAGCCTTAAAGTGTTACATGAGGACTAGCTATGCAATTAGATAACGTTTTATATTCTTATAATAGTTCAGTGAACATTACAATAATCTTTAAAATTACATTTAAACATGGGAGATATAAGGCATCACAAACTTATTGCCATAAGGTCTTTAATTTTTTCTAAAAGTCAATGTGATTTCCAGTTAATTGCTAATAAAAATAGTTCAGTGGTTTTGGTTTTCCCATCGGTGAGAAAGGGTACAATTTCTCCAACCTTCATAAGAAAGGAGTAGTATTATAGTATTTGATCTTTATAATCTCTCAGACCTTTCCAAAACAATACTTATACAACAAAGTTAAAACAATTTCAGCTCTCTTCATGACCCAGGAAGCTAGGAATCTGAAAGTTGTTTTTTATGTTTTTTTTTAAATGAACTAACACCTACCCTGAGATCACTCAGCAATCCTTCCCCATCTCCCATGCTACATGCATCAAGACTGTATTAACTGATCCAAAGACCCAACACATGGGCTTACCATACTCTAGTTCCCCCTCCTTTTTTCTATGGAAATTGAGGCTCCAGGCTAGGGAAATTTGTTCAGGCTATGGAAGGGTAGTGGCAGCACTAAAAGGCCAGAAGTTTCCTGGGGTCACAACAGACAGCCAATACAATCCCTCCAGTAGAACAGAAGAACAGAGGGAAAGGGGCAGAATACATGTATGTGCATGAAATAGAGGTCAACAACACATTCCACCACCTTCCTCTCAGAGGCTCAGAGATTCAAAATACAGAAATTAGTCCCATAGCACCAGCCAACTGATGCTATGAAATGCCAAGGCCAGGCCACAGGACTGAGGAAAAGGAGTGGGACAAAACACTGTCTCCATCTACCTTGGGAGAAAGAACTCAGCATCCAGCTAAGACTAGTTCAGTTCTGTCCCTCCAGACATCACTTTGGGGGTAGAGACCTTGGCTAGCAAATTAAGTATTGCCCAGCTTGGGAGAAGGTGGAAATGCTTTGAGATCCAGCACTCAAGGAAACCGCCACTGGAAGAGGAGTCAGAAAGTGAGCACCGGGGGAAAATAAGGGAGAATAAAATTCCTAAAGTTACCAAAGATCCCAGGAAGAAGAAAACTCAAAAACTGAATATAAGCAAATAAATCAAGAGGGAAAAAAATTTAATAGTAGAAGAAACTTGACTTCCAAATCTAGTAAACTAGTTTAGGCATCTGTGAATAAATACTATAAAACAAAGGAAAATGAATCCATACTTGATAAGACAAGATTCCATGGAATGTGAAGATACCATCAAACAAAAACAAGCAATTCCTGAGAAGTTCTAAAGGAAAATGAGAATTGTAAGAGCAGAATTGATGGCATGCACATAAAGACACTTCTCACTTTATATAAATTTGCATTATGTAAATTCAACTTTATATAGAATTCTGAAGGAAATCCACAGTACAGAATAACACCAGTATTAGTATTGTGCTCTCTCTGTACTCCTACCCCTCAGCTTAGAACTCCATAGCCTTCACTCCCCAAAAATAAAAATTCTGAAAAAATTCCTCTGAGTGAAAGTAGAATAGAGGTATGGAGAGATTGCCACCATTACCCCCCCCCCCCCGCCACTCTCTCTCTCTCTCTCTCTCTCTCTCTCTCTCTCTCTCTCTCTCTCTCTGTCCCCCCCGCCCCTCTTGGTTCTGACCAGGACCCCATGTGGCTGACCCCAAGCCCTGCATGTTTCTCTTATTCTCATTTCTCTGACCCTAGCCCCCACATGTCCTTGAATCATGTGCTGTCCTCTTCTCTTTGTGAACCTGCAGTCCCCTTCCTCCTTTCCTCCTTCCCTTTCTTCCCCACATCTGCAGACAAATTCACATAAAAATACATAAAATACATAAAAATAGCTTTACAAATAGGTTTGTAAAACAATTCACTTACATTAAGCAAGAATATTCGTTTGTTGCTTCCCCTATTAGATTTTGCGTTGAGGGCAAGGATTGTCTTTTGTTTCTTTTTGTATCCCTAGAGCTTAGCACAGTACTTGGCACTTAGTAGGTAGTTAATAAATGTTTATTGATTGATAGATCCAGTCTTTTTCTGGGGTCCAAAGGAATGTACCCCAAAATAGGTGTCAACATTTCAAGAATCTAACTAAATTCAGAAAGCTTAATACACCAACTTTTGCAACCAACAAAAAGAGATGAAATGGGGGAAGAGGGTTGTGATCTGCCTTGGTAAAGGGATGACCTATATGGAAAAAATTTATAGAATATTGACATGTTGATTTGTATGTAATCATATATTTCTTGTTTTATGTAGCAGATACATGATCTCATCTGTTCTTAACTACAACCCTGGTGTGACAGGCAAACACAAGCATCATTGTGAGCAAAAAGGCTCTAATAAAAACAGAGGGTTTTTTTTTTTTTGTTGTTGTTTGTTTTGCTGTTGATAGAAAAACAGGTCATTGCTACCAGGAATTACTAAAGGGTATTGTTTTATTGATTTATTGATGAATGCACATTTCTTCTTTTGCCCCAGATATAACACTCTCCAACCTGGTCCTACCCATCCCCCACCTAGAGAAGTGTTCCCGCTTTTGCCATCCACCACTATCCCTTGGAGACTATAAACATTACAATTCATTTACCATCTCCCACCATCCCAATGGTTGGCAGACCCCTTCCACTCCTACCTCCCTTTCTCTATATTACTTGATCATTGGCTGCCTGCCAGTGATTAAGAGTAAACTATCCCTTGCCTCTACATGGCTTTTCTCTCTTTCCCATCTTCCTTAACTCAATCACAACTGTATACCACTCAAACTGTGCCCATCCCTTCTATTGTACTCTCTTGAATTCTCATTCTCTAATAAATGGCTTGCCTTCATCCTGGCCTTCTTTCTCTGATATTCTTTCCATCTACTAACTCCCACTGTGTCCTCTCTTCCCCCAAATGCTGTTTTATCCCTTGCCATCCTCTATGGGATTTGCTGTACCTTCACTCAGAATATAAACTACTTTAGAAAAACTTTTATTTATCCTAGAGAAAGAATGTGTAGAAAATGAAGTCTTCAACTTTGCATCCTTTAAAAAGTATTTAATAAGATGGTGGAGTAGAAACAGCTCGTCCAAGCCACTCTGCCCCCAGATTCCCCCCAAACTATGTAAAAGGGGACTCTGAACAACTGCTGGAGCCCCAGCACCCACAGAAAGACACAGAAAAGCTAACCTCCCGCTGAGGACAGCCCAGCAGCCCTGCAGGAAGGACCAATGCAGTGGTCTGGGACCTGGCAGCACACAGTGCGCAGAGTGTGGGGAGCCGAGCGAGCCCAGGTCCGCGTGAACCGAGGTTTTAGCCCCAGGGCAGCAGGGCCAGCAGCTGGCTGGAGGAACCCCAGAACACCAGGAGCTGTGGCGACTCCAGAATTATCAACATAGACATGCCTAGGACAGAGTAAGAGGTTAGTGTCCTATGGACTTTGGGACCTGTATTTGGGGAAGGCGTCGGCTCCCTCCCCTGGGGGCTAAAAGCCACTGAGGAGACATGCCATTTTGTAGTTTTAGGAGGCAGCTCCAGCTCCTGGCCTGCGAATTAATTGTAGGGAGATCCAGCGATCAGTCTTGGGGGGTAATCGCTCTTGCTTTAACCTCCCTGGATCTGGATTGTGATCTAGGGTGGAAGTCGTGGGTGGGTTTACAGCTTGCCAGAAACGGAAGTTGCCCCCCACACGTTCGGGACGAAAATTCCTCTATCTGGCCTTAAAGCCATAGTGTGGCAACAAGCCCAAAAGTCAAGTAATTAAGTGGCAACATGCCAAGGCAAAGGAAACAGAAAAATGCAACCCTAGACTCCTATTTTGGGGGCATAGAGCGGGAAAAGGACTGTGAGGTCAGAAGTCCTGCTCCAAAAGCCCCAGGGGAAAACATGAGCGGGTTGCAGGCCATAGAGGACCTTAAGAAGGACTTTAAAAATCAAATAAGAGAAGTGGAGGAAAAATTGGAAAGAGAAATGAGAAGGATGCAGGAAAAGTATGAAATGAGGGTCAACAGCCTGACTGAGGAAACAACACCTTAAAAAATAGACTAACTCAAATGGCAAAGGAGGCCCAAAAGGGCAATGAGGAGAAGAATGCCTTAAAAAGTCGAATTTGCCAGATGGAAAAAGAATCTCAAAAGTTCACTGAGGAGATTCATTCCTTCAGAGTTAGACTGGAGCAAATGGAAGCTAGTGACTTTATTAGAAATCAAGATGCTGTTAAGCAGATCCAAACACATCAAAGATTAGAAGACATGTGAAATATCTCATGGGAAAAACCACTGACCTGGAAAATAGATCCAGGAGAGACAATTTAAAAATTATTGGACTACCTGAAAGCCATGATCAAAGAAAGAACCTAGAAATCACCCTTCAAGAAATTCTCAAGGAAAATTGCCCTGATGTTTTAGATCCAGAGGGCAAAATAGAGGTTGAAAGAATCCACAGATCACCTCCTGAAAAAGATCCCAAAAAGAAAACTCCCAGGAATATTATAGCCAGGTTCCAGAATCCCCAGATCAAGGAGAAAATACTACAAGCAGCCAGGAAGAAACAATTTCAATATTGTGGAAACCCAATCAGAATAGCCCAGGACCTGGCAGCTTCTACACTGAGGGATCGAAGGGCATGGAATATGATATTCCAGAGGGCAAAAGAACTGGGAATGAACCCAAGGGTCACCTACCCAGCAAAACTGAGTATTTTGTTTCAGGGGAAAATATGGTCATTCAGTGGAATAGAGGACTTTCAAGCATTCTTGAGGAAAAAACCAGAATTGAATAGAAAATTTGACATCCAGACACAAGAAGGAAGAGATGCCTGAGAAGGTAATCAGGAAAAGAAATCAAAAGGAACTTATCAAAGTTGAACTATTTACATTCCTATATGGAAAAGCAATAACTGTGACTGATGATATCTTTCTCACTATGAAAATAATGGAAGAAGGGTGTGTGGTCATATGAATACATATGTGAATGTGTGTGTAGATGGTTACAGTTATATATGGATACAGGGCATAGGTTGAATTTGTTGGGAAGGGAGAATACTCAAGGGATGAAATTATGATGTGAGAGAGGAAAGTGGCAAGAGGAGATGGGGAGAGACAGGGTAGGGTAAACTATCCCATGTAGAAGAAGCAAGGGGAAGTGGTTGCAAAGGAGGGGGAGAATAAGGAAGGCTAAAAAGGCAAAACCACATTCACATTGAATTTGGTTCAGGGAGAAAATGACATACATACTAAATGGGATATCTCAACCTGCAGCAGGATAGGGGGAAGGGGGATGAGAGGAGGGATGATGGATGGGAGGGCATCCTTGGGGTGAGGGGAGGTTGGAAGTACCCACTATAGAAGAGGGACAGGATCATGTAGGGAATGGACCAGGTGGGGGGTGGGATGAGTGGAAGGGAATTATAAGCAGCCTTGTACAATATATCTACTATGATAATGTTTTGCATAGCTAGACATGTACAACATATACTGAATTACTTATCTCCCAGAGGGAATGGGTGACAAGGGAGGAAGGAAATGGATCTGAAATTCGAGGTCTTAACATTAAATGTTTCAAATATATATAAATACTATTATTAATACTCTTTTGCTTATAATAGGGAGATAAGATGTGCAGGCATTGGGACACAAAGATTCATCTTCCTCCAATGGAAAAGTCGAAGGGGGTATGGGAGAAGGTATGGGAGAGAGCAGATTGGAGGAACCGATATCTTGTGGGACTGCTATTCTAGGAGGTTGGGTAGGGGAATAATGGGGGGAAAATGATTGTAACTCAAAATCTGGTGGAAATGAATGATGTAAAACAGAAGTTAATAAAGCATTTGTTTAAAAAAAAGTATTTAATTGCTATAGTGGTGGTAGTTCATGTTACTGTTGATACTGAGTTGACTTTCCCCTTATTTCATCTAAATGTTCAAGTTTTATTTTCAATATTATCAATTATCTTTAACTTCTAAAATAATTTCATCAGTTGTCTCCTGCCCCAGCTAATTTCCTATTTGAGCAGTCCTTTTAAGGGGGTATTGTTTCCAACAGTCAATTAGAAAAGGTGGATTTAAAGAAGTTCCATTCCAGTTTGCCATCCCCCTTTATCATTTCCTAAAAATGAAGCAGGGGAAGAAAAGCTTTCCAGTGTTCTTCCCATAAGTATACTTAAGCTTCTTTCGGTTTTGATATTTCAGTTTCCTGCTTTGGGCATCATTTTTAAAAATTCCCTTTGTGCACTTGCCTGTCATAGAGCAACTTTCTTCCCTGAGATAATGAGAATTATTTGATTGTTTTCCAAAACTTGGTGGGGTACAGTTAGGTGTACGGGGGAATTTTGAACAAAATTTTAGATTCCTGGCTCCTAGAGGGGAAAGCCAAAGAATTTGGAATGATTTAAAGAGGCAGTAGAAAGTGAGTGAAATTTTGATTGATTGATATGATTTGAGAGACAATTAAGATCCTAGTAACCAGGTGACAAGAAAATCTAAATAAATTTATTTTATGTCTTCTGAAGACCATTTTTATTTTTATGCTCTTCTGTAAATGGAAAATATTCCTGAACATGTGTCTTCTCCTGAACTTACTTTAAGATATGGATCACAGAAATTTCCAGAGGTTAGTCCCTAGCATTTCCTGAAGATAGATTTCATTAAATGATGGGAATTACCCCCACCTCCACCCTTGGGTCACCAGGGACTTCTCATTTTAGATTCCTGAGAACCTATAAGCATAGGCTTATTGTCTAAATACATCATAGAATTGTTGACCTGGCAGGAGTCTTGACTCCTAATCCCATATACCTTCTGTGATACATCATGCAAACCTTTCTCATAGGTCATTTTCAGTCACTTACCCATTTTTGCAGATAGAAATTCCCAGTCATAAAATTTTTGACATTTGAAAAGAGATTTCAATAACCCATCTGATCTAACCCTTACACAAAAGGAATATTCAATGTCCAATTTCTGACAAATGATTGTCAAGCTTCTAGTTAAAAACTTCTAAAAATATGGAGCCCTGTTGAGGCAACCCATTCCTCTTATGGACAGCTGAAATTATTAGGAAGTATTTCCTAGTATCAGGCTTAAATTAGACTGTGAGTTCCTTGAGAGCAAGGACTGACTTTGGTATCCCTAGAGCCTAACACTGTGCCTGGCACATAGCAGACACTTGATAAATATCCATTGAGTGAATGACTGAATCTTTCTGAAACTTCCACCCCTTCCTCATGGTTCTGTCTTCTCTTTATAAAGAAAAATCGAATTCTTCCTCCATATGATAGTGCTGCAAATATTTTAACATAGCTCTTATACTTAAAATTGGTCTTTTCTTCTTAAAGCAAAACATGCCTGACTCCTTAACCAGTCCTCATGGGCTATAGATTCAAGGCCCTTCTTGATCATGGTTATTCTCCTATTGATACTCTATAGCTTATCAGTGTCCTTCTTAAATTCTGACACTCAGAACTGGGCATAATGTCCAGATGATATCTGACATGAGAAATGTACAGTGGAACTCTTAACTTCCTTTTTCTGGAATCTGTGCCCTTCTTAATGTAGGCCAGGATCATATTATATCTTTGGCTGCCATATCTCATTATTAACTCATATTGAGCTTCCTACTTGCTAAAGCCCAGTATCTTTTTTCAGAACAGTTGTTGTCTAACCATGCCTCCCCCATCTTAAGCATGTGAAGTTTTTTTCTTCAACCAAGTGTAAGATTTTTGCATTTATTAAACTTCAACTTATTAGATTCAATCTTATATTCACCATGTCACATTTTTTTGGATCCTGATTGTCATCTGTTGTATATACTAAATGTTCTTTCCAGTTTTGTGTCATCTGCAAATTTGATGAGCATGCCAGCTATACTTTTATCCAAATTCCTTTAAAAAAAAGTTAAATGGTACAGGGCTAAGAACATATCCCTAAGGTACTGAACCATTCATATCTACTCCCTGAATCTGACCCACCAACCAGTCTGAATATGTATAAGATAATTATATTATCATCTAGTCTATATTCTTTCATTTTCTTCTAAAGAATAACATGAGATACTTTTATAAAAATTTGCTAGTATCTAGATAAACCATACCCATAGCATTCCCCTAATCTACTAATTTGATAATCCTGTGGGGACAAAACCGAGATGTAGCAGGAAGATAGTCCAACTCAGGGATGAGGAATCTGCAACCTTGAAGCCACATGTGGCCCTCTAGGTCCTCAAGTGCAGCCCTTTGACTGAATTCAAACTTCACAGAACAAATCCCCTTGATAAAAGGATTTATTCTGTAAAACTTGGACTTAGTCAAAAGACCATACCCAAGGAACTAGAAGGTCACAAGTGGCCTTGAGATCACAGGTTCCCCACCCCTGTTCCAACCCCTCCAATAAAGCCTCTCTACAAAGATCTAGAAAAAGAATCACAGCAAATATTGATCAAAAAATCAAAAAAAATCAAATTAATCATTATTCCAGCATAATTTAGCATAAGAAGACAGAAGGATAGGTCTGTGGCTGCTGGAGATAGGGTAGGGTTTTGCCCAGGCCATACAGGGCAGAGCATTCTAGCATGCAGAAACAGAAAGAGGACCAAAGTTATGCACTGGACCAGGAAGAGATGCTGAGAGATCCCAACCTTGTATAAAGTACAGGAATAGGGGAAAATTCTGTTGCTCACTATCCAGTTTTGTGTCATATGTCCAAGGTGGACTGAGGAGGGGACTTGCATCTAGGGACCTAGTCACTGACCTTAGGGGAGAGACGGGGGTGGGGGGTGGGAAGAGAGAGAGAGAGAGAGAGAGAGAGACAGAGAGAGAGAGAGAGAGACAGAGAGAGACAGAGAGAGACAGAGAGACAGAGAGAGAGAGAGAGACAGAGAGAGAGAGAGGAGGAGGAGAAGAAGAAGAAGAAGAAGAAGAAGAAGAAGAAGAAGAAGAAGAAGAAGAAGAAGAAGAAGAAGAAGAAGAAGAAGAAGAAAAAGAAGAAAAAGAAGAAAAAGAAGAAAAAGAGGAGGAGGAGGGGGAGGAAGAGGAAGAGAAGATGAAGGGAAATACAGTTAGTTACTCTGACTACATAGTCATATGACTACATACACTTCCCTAATCAAAAGTATTTAGTGGTTCTTTACTCCTTCGAAGACATTTATATTACAGGGCAGCTAAGTGGCACAGTGAGTAGATCTCCAGCCATGGAGTCAGGAGGACCTGAGTTCAAATTCGACCTCAGACACTTAACACTTACTAGCTGTGTGACCTTGGGCAAGTCATGTAACCTCAACTGGCCTTCCTTCCTCCCTCCAGCAAGATCAAAAAGAGAGAGAGAGAGAGAGAGAGAGAGAGAGAGAGAGAGAGAGAGAGAGAGAGAGAGAGAGAAATTTATATTCCTCAGCTTGGCTTTAAATGATTCTTTAGCTTGATCTTAATTTGTCTGTTATCTCTTCTTCACAATCTGTCTCTTAACTCCATCCCTTTTTAGAAACTTCATCACCTCTAAATATAGGTGACACCCAGTGCTCTATACTGGGCTCTTCTCCTCTGTCTTATTCTACTTGATGAGATTATGAAATCTACTTGGTGATCTCATCATAGATTTATTTATCATCTCTTTGATTATGATTCTCAATCTTCCTATCTGGCCCTAATCTCCTTCCCATCTTGAATTGTATGCCTTATAGACATATTAAACTCAGCATTATTCAAAAACGAACTCATTATCTTTTTCCAAAACTCTCCTCTCCTTCTAACTTCCCTATAATTGTTAAGGGTATCTCCATTCTCCAGTTACCTAGGATCCAAACAGGTTGTCCTTCTTGACTCCTCACTATCACCCCACACCTTATCCAATCTGTTACCAAGGTCAATATATTTTACCTCCATAGCATCCCTTCTGTATTGCCCCCCTTCTGTCCTTTGACACTGCCTCTGTCCTGGTGAAGGCCGTTAACATTTCACCCCTCAGTTATTTAAATAATAGGCTGGTTGGTCTCCCTGCCTCAGTCTTCTCTTCTTATCGCAGTCCATTTTCCATTCATCTGTCAAATTTATCTTCCTATTAATAAATCTGACCATGTTAGCACCACCACCACCACTACCACCAGTCAATGAGCTCCAGAGGCTCCCTGTTTTCTCTAGAATCAAATATAAAATCCTCTGATTGGCATTCAAAGCCCTTCATAATCTGGTCCCTTCCTCCCTTTTTAATGCTTTTATGCCTTACAATAGAAGGAACAAAAATATCCTGACTCATGGAAAAAAAGGGATTAGGAATCTCAGGTGTTTCCATGCTAAACAAATATTGCTGAGCCCTCACAACACCTTATAGCAGTTAACAGGTAAGGAAGCACCCCAGCAGACACCACTGGTTAGCTTTTGAGCCAGAGAGAAAAGCTATCTTTGCCCAGGGGAACAAGTTTCTCGTCATTATTTTGTATAACATCCTTAAATAAATGAATGGAAAAAAGCTCTAGGTTCTTCTACTTGTGCTGTGTTAAATTCATAGCATCATCATTAAATGTCACTCTTGGCATTCCTTTACTTTCTCCTCAATGCTCACCTCCCCTAGAAGAGTATAATCTTCCGAGGGCAAACCTGTGAATGTCTAGCTCTTGTTTTGAAGACAATGCTGGAAACATGCTCATACCAAGATAAAGAAGGAGGAAAGGACAGTACCTTGAATCAGACTTAAAAAAAAAAATCATGGGGACAGCTAGATGGTGCTATGTGGATAGACCAATGGCCCTAGAGTCAGGAACATCTGAGTTCAAATCCGACCTCAGACACTTGATACATCATTATTAGCTATGTGACCCTGGGCAAGTCACGTAACCCCAGTTGCCTCAAGCAAAAAAAAATCACTAAATAGTAATAATGCTGATTATTCATCCCCAACTCACAAACCCAAGGCAGAGGCTTGGTCTCCATTACCTAAGAAGCCTGGACTTATTAGCCTGCCCAGCCCCATGAACACTATAGATACAATTCTGGGTTCTACACTCTAATGTAGGAGAGGCACTAGGCTGACTTTGTCACTTTAAAATACAGAGAGATGAACTTGTTAAAGGGCAACTAACTAGTTGGTGGCAAAGCCAAGAACAGAATCCTTTGGAATATATCCTAATCTGCCCCAAAGAGATCAGAAGATCAAGAAATTTCCACACTATGAAAATCTCTGGACCTGTAAGTATCCCTTCTGTGGCCTAGGCAAGAAAAGGGATGAGTTTCACACTCCCTGGCTGTGGGACTGGTTTTAAGGAAAGGGTGCCAAGGAACTGGTGCCACCCTTGATTTTGGAGAGGCAAAGAAAGCAAGTAATTTCCTGGGGGTAGATAAGGACACTCGTTTTACAGATGTGGTAACTGAGGCCTAGAGCTGTTAAATGACTTGCCTAGAGTCACATAGCTATTAAAATCAACTTAACTATACTTCCTTTATGAACTCATATCTTTATCCTGTGTAGACATCTTCCATGGAAATCATTTTAAAGCTGGTCTCTAAAAGATTTTTAAATAATGTTTTAACCAGTACAAGTATAATACAAAGTAGTTTTCTTATTAAATATTAAATGAATAATAAGAAGGTCAAAAAAAGGTTCAAAAGCTTTTACAAAAACACACACAAACTATGTCTAATACTAACTTAAAGTAAAAATATATGGTAACTTGATTAAACTTGAAATCCGACATTGATGAGTTAAATTAGATCATACAGGGGTTCTATTAGGTTTAGATTTAGGCCTGTATCCTTCTGATTTCTTAAGTTAAATAGATGATTACAAATTCAGTTGCTACTAATTTTAAGTCACTTTTAATTGCATTGTTTTTTCTAGAATTATAAATAAAAGTTCAAAATAGAATTTTAAAATATACTGTCAGTTGACCTCAAACTCAAGACCATGTTGAATGTCTTCTGTACTGAAGGACACAACCTTTGACAATCAGTATGATCTTCAAGCCAAATTGTTGAGGACAATATGGTGGTTTTCTATCCTTGGTGAGCTATAGTGGCACAGAGAATTGTAGAAACATGTGTTTTTGAGTGTTTTTCTAACTATGTTCCTTACTTCTTTTCATGCTACAAGATCATAATGGACAAATAATGGTATTTATTATGCTTATAACTGACATCAAGAATTTCATCTAGGTGAAACTATAAAATACTAAATAAAATGATCTCTCAAGTTAGTATTCATTCAGTTCTCGAAGGGTCATGAGTTCCAGGGCCTTTATTTAAGAAAGGGACCCAACATAGACTCCTCATTCCCTGCCACATACACTGATTTGGTACTTTAGATTTCTCAGTCATGCAAGTTCCACCCCCTTAACCCTGCCTGATTTTTAGCTTCCTTTTGTTTGTTGTCATCTTGCATTGGATGGTAAACTCCTTGAGGTCAAGGGGTATCTTTTTATTTTTTAAACTTGTATTTGTATCCCCAGCACTCAGTACAATGCCTGGCACATCATAGACTCTCAATCAGTGTTCATTGAATGACTGACTGACTGAGAAGAACCTGATAGGGTAGTTCAACCCATATTGGACCATGAATCCTTTTGATACCTGCAAATGGCCAATCTCTTCTTTGCTTGAAGACTTCCAATAAATGGCAGAGTTCATCTTCAGCCATCCTGATCTACATCTTGCCACTTAAGTGACCTTGCACAGCCCTCCCTCACTTAAATGCAGTTCACTTGGCAGTCATGGCATCATCTTCCTGAAGTCATAGTCCTTTTTGAGAATGAAGGATAAACAACAACAACTACAATCCAATAATAAGCAGCCCATTTTACTTTTGGATACTTCTGCTGTTATAATGAGTGATAACATAATATTTGAGGTCCTTTATATTTCTAACATCCCATGATTACATGAAACTATGATTTTCAAAAAGGTGTAAGGACAAAATTCCACTGTGCTTATTTTTCCTTGACTTAAAAACAATTTAACTCAGTAGAATAAAATGCCTTTTCAAAGACTCTTGTTCAATAAAGTGTCTCCCATGCCTATGTCAACATTGTGTGTTATCAAGATTCCTTGTAAGGTATAATACTAAATAACTTTGATAATCCATTAATTATTATATTAAGTGTTCCACAAAACAGAGACATATGTTCAACAACATATTCATTACTACCAAAATCCATGTCAAAAAGGGATTTCTTATCAATTATGAGATCCTCCAGATCAATGGTTAGCAAAATTAGCTCACCACCTGTTTTTATTTGTCCCAAGAGCTAAGAATGCTTTTTACATTTTAAAATACATTTATATTGTGTTGTGTTGTATTTACATTGCATTGTATTGTTTTGTGCTAACCATAGTCTTGACCAGGGGTGGGGAACCTGCAGGCTTTAGGCCACATACGGCCTTCTAGGTCCTTGGGTACAGCCTTTTGACTGAATCCAAGTTTTACAGAACAGATCCTTTTATTAAGGGGATTTATTCTGTGAAGTTTGGATTCAGTCAAAAGGCCACACTTGAGGACCCACAGGGCCACAAGTGGCCTTGGGGCCACAGGTTCCCCACCCCTGGTCTAGACGATAGGTATTCATCATTTAGTTGGCTTTAAAAGTGTGTAAAGCTAGGACAAAGGTGATTGAGTGATTGGAAAGCTCTATAGTGTTCTGGGACCTGATAGAATAATCAAGCACAATATCATCTATAAACAGCTGCTTTCTAGCTTGTGAGCCATGCAAAAACAGGTAGTAGGCTGAATTTGACCTATGGACTATGGTTTGCCACCCCTTACCCTGGGTGTTTGTGCTTATAGATGACATTATGTTTGATTATTACATCAGATACTAGACTGTAGCAAAGTTTCCTAATCAGTCAAATATCTTTGTCCTAGCTTTTCATACTTTTAAAATTAATTGGATGAAGAATGCCTATTGTCTATTACAAAGCACTGTTGGGTGGACAACCTATATAACACTCAGTGATATTTATCTATATCTTGGACCAACACCACAAATGGATAATGATATGAGCCCAGAATTAACAGGATGGGGAGAGGGGAATTGGTTTGTCTTCAGGAAGTTAAATAGTTCTTTTAAGCCCCCAAGCTCCTCACTGAAACAAAGATCATATTTTTCATATTTTTGACCACCAGTATTCATCCAACATGTAAGCAACTCTCTAAGATGCCAGATTATAAATAATGGCCCTCTACATTAGAGGGTAGAGGTAGAGGGAGTTTCTTCATTTTAATAAATCAGTAGAATCACAGTTCCTTTCTCTATCCGCTATCTTATTTTTCCTTTTATGTTATATGATTGCAAGTAATAGAATCCTGTGGTCCCTGAAAGCACAATGGAAAGGCAAGTGTCAGGCTGAAGAGGCTTTCTGTTTCAAACAAGCAATTTTGTTGGAGAAGTAGTATAAAGGGTGTCATCAGAGATATGTTGGGTGGGCCCCCTGTGGTATGTTGATGTGAGAAACCAAGAATCACAACATGGATGGGTTGCAATCAGCCTTATTGGAAGGAATACCCTCAGTGAGAGCACTGAAGTAAATGGACCATGATGATTACAATTTTAACGCTACTAAGTATTCTTGTAATTTATTTTAAACTTGTGAAAAGGAATAGCAGGTAAAGAAAACCACCTCTTGGGGCGACTAGGTGGCACAGTGAGTAGAGCGCCGGCCCTGGAGTCAGAAGGACCTGAGTTCGGATCCAGCCTCAGACACTTAACACGCACAAACAAAAACCTAGCCGTGTGACCTTGGGCAAGTTACTTAACCCCAATTGCCCTCCAAAAAAGCAAAAAAAAAAAAAAAAAGAAAACCACCTCTGCCTCCTCATATTTCTGGTGTGTGATGATATTTGTTGTGATTAGTTATATATATATATATATATATATATATATAGTGATCTGTGATTATTTCTTTCATTGTCTGTTGAATACAAGCCCAACATATTTACCATTTTCTCCTTTTGATGTCTTGCAGTGTAAGAACTTTGCTGTGTTAGTAGATCTTCATATTTTTCCTCGAGGCTCAAGAAAAGATATCAGCTGGTTTTCAGAACAGAAGAAAAAGGTATAGAAACATTTTCCATTTTTAAGGGCAAAATGATTATAGGAGAATACATTGCCTAGCACTAATCTGCTTAGATTCTACTTGGTAAAAATGATAAAGATAATGCCTAAGCTTGAAAAATCCTACTGTAGCACTCTTGTTTCCCCCCAGATACATTTTGTTTTTCCTCAGGATACTAAAGTCATGACTGCAGTAGACAAACACTTCTAACCTTACATTTAGTATTATTTACACCCAAAATATTCTTCTCTCACCACCCCGTCCCTGCTTATATTTATACAACCTATACAGTAAAATGTCCATAACTGCTTAAAAGTGATGCTTATAACATTTTTAATAAGTAGTAAAAGTTAACATCAGTAATATCTTTTTAACTTTTCCTTAAAACTCTTGTTTGTAAATTTTATTAACATTATCTTTCGATAACCAATCAGTAAGGAAATATTTGACTATCTCTTCCTTCTCTCAGCCATGTCAGTGAAAGTAATAATTTCATAAAATATATTTTGTTGTGGATCTATCTCTCAATATTCCCATTGCATCAAATTTTTGTTTACTATAATATTGGTGTGAGTAAGGAAGCGACATCTTCAATGCCTTTTAAAATATAATGAATTTTCATTCAGATCTATTGATTATAGTAGCATTTTAGAGCTAGAAATACAAATTCAAATTAGTTACACTAAGAAGAAGAATAGAAATAAGAAGGAACTAATTATGGTGGTAGAAAAATGCTATCTTTTAATCAGATACACACACACACACACACACAAACACACACACACACACATATATATATATATATATATATATATATATATATATATATATTTTAAAGCAATTGGGGTTAAGTAACTTGCTCAAGGTTACATGGCTAGGCATTTGATCCCGGGTCATCCCAACTCCGAGACCAGTGCTCTTACTCCCTGCACCACCTAGCCACCCCAATCAGATATTTCTTAATTGATGATATTTTAGACCATGAGAAAAAAATGATACCTGCGAATACACTGTTGGTGGATCTGTGAATTGGGTCCAATCATTCTCAAAAGCAATTTGGAATTTTTCCAAGAAAATGTTTTAACTGTCCATACTCTAGATAGAGGCTCTAGGTATATTCCCTAAGGAGTTTGAAGACAGAATGAAAGGTATAATATATGTTAATAAATATAATAAATATTTATACAGTACTCCTTGTAGTAGCAAAGAACCAGAAACAAAGTGAATGCCCATCTGTTTGGTAATGATAAGACAGATCATGGCACATGATGTAGTATAATATTACTGTACCCTAAGAAATGATGATTATAAATAATTCAAGGAAACATAGAAAGACTTCTAAGAACTGATCCAAAGTAAGTAGACCCAGGAAAGCAATATTCAGAATGAATGAATAAAGTACAGAACTGAGTAATGGAGAAAAATTAATTGTTCATGGGTTGTCTAAAGTAATGTAATAAAAAGTATGATAAACCTAAATTAATTTACCTATGCAGTGACATACAAATAAAACTATCTAAGGATTATTATTTAGAGGTAGAAAAATAGCAAAAGGAGAAAGAAAAGATTCAGAGTATAAATAAAAAAGATAACAAACAAATTAGAGGAGAAAGGAAAAATTATCTTTCAATCTTTCAATAGGGAAAGAAGTCATGACCAAATATGATAGAGAGCATCATAGAGCATAAACTGTATAGTTTTGATTACAAAAAATTTAAGTTTTTTCCTTAACAAAACCATTGTGGTTAAGATTAGAAGGGCAATAGGTAGCCAGGAAAGAAACTCTTTGATGCAAATTTCTCTGACAAGGTAATTGGTTCAAGTTTATAAGAACAAGAACTATTTCCCAATAGATAAATGCTCAAAGATAAAATGGACATTTTTCTAAGATTAAAGTCCAAGCTATCTCTCAAAAACTATATTTTTAACATACTCTAAGCCAGTAGTAATAAGAAAAATGCAAATTAAAACAATATTGAGGTTCCACCTCACATGTTTTGGGAAAGATGACAAAAAAGGAAAATGACAATTATTTGAGCAATGGGGAGATAGACATATTGATGTTAATGAAGCTATAAATTAGGCCAGTTATTCTGTAAATCAGTCAAAATGTGATCTCAAATTTGCTAAGCCAGGAATATCATAATTAAGTTTATACAAACATAAAAAAATGAACTCATGTGTGCTGAAATAGTTCTAGCAGTTCTTTCTGTTGTGGCAATGAACAGGAAACTTAAGGCATACCCATAAGTAGGGGATTTGACTAAAACAATTATAGATGATAGATTTAATGGAATATGATTGTACTGTTAGAAATGATGAAAGGGGAAATTTCAGAGAAACCAGAAAAGATTTATGTGAACTAATGAGGAATGCAACGATCAGAACCAAGAGAACAAACTTGTTTGTATAATAAAAATATCATTTAAAAGCACAAAACCTTTGATGATTTAAGAACTCTGAACATTGCAGTGATGAATCATGATTCTAAAAGGCTGATGAAGAAGCATGCTACCCACTTGCTGATAGAGAAATTATGGTTGCCAGATGCAAAATAAGATATACAAGGTTAATATAAGAATTTGTTTTGCTTAAATGTGCAAATGTATTACAAATGATTCATTTTTACTTCTGTTTTCCCTATAAGATTGGGATGTGAGAGAGAGAAAAGAATGGGACTAGGATAACAAACAAACAGAAAAACACAGACAAAAGAAAAGAGGGCCGTTGAAATTTTTTTTAATGCACAGAAGAGAATGTAAGGAAAGCACAAAAGAATCACAGACAAGAGGGACAGCATTGAAAGGAATATGTTGAATTTACTGAAATTACTTTAAATAATGTTTGGTCCCCTGTGACTTTACTTAGGCCATCTTCATAGAGCTGAGATTTCATGAACAAAGAGTCTGGTTGCATTTAAAGTCATTTTAGAAGATAAGATTAAGGCTATCAGATTGCTTTACAGAAAAGGGAACTAATTACATTTTTAAAATTGTGTATGTTATGAAGCTAGTGTAAGCAGTACTCATTCCCAAACAATTGAATTCAGATTTCCATTTATAAATTTTAGAAAGCAGACACAAACTTCTTTTATCACAAAAAGATATTTTAGCTATTTTCTCTGCTGTTTTTGATTCCTCTTTGTATGTTCCCAGACCCAGAGAGTCTTTTGTTAAAATCTTTTCCCCCATGAGTCTGCTCATAAAAAAGATGCTTATAAAAGTAGTTCATTTAATTAGTAGATCATAACTACTTCTTATATGATGTACACTTTATTTGACTGTCAAATCATTGAAAGCAATCCCCTTAACTAAAAGGAGAAAGTTTATATGCATGGGATGTTGCTTTATTTTTAATGTTATTTTTAGACCTCGCCATATAGGGGATTTATGGCAAAATTTTAACAATCCATGTTTCCATGTATCTGTTCCACATATTTTCTAGCTCAGTCATAGCTAAACTGCATGTGAAACAAAATTCTTTAATTGTTAAAACAACAGTATAAGGCATGGCTGCCTTTCTGCTTTCCGTCTAAATAGTGCCAAAGGAATCAAATGTAAACTGATATATCTGTATTCTACAAAGTAGCAAATTTTTGTGCTGCAAAATGAGAAGCAAGAGAAAAATGACCAGTATTTGTATTTTATCTAGACATTAAGTTTAAAACTGGAAAAATTCTTCCTCATCGTCTTAATATTAGTGAATCAAACACATCTTTTGTGTAATTTTTGAGGAAGGCAGAATAAAAAGTATAATTAGTTTCTTTGAGAATTTTTTTCTGTTTTAATTTTTTTAATTGTCCAGCAGATAAACTTTCTAAGGTATTAGAGAAAGCCAGGGAAACTAGAATGAGTGGGCCCAGTCAGCCTTCCCAGAATTTGCCTTTTGGAATCAAACCAGAGTTATATATTTTTAGGTACTTAAAGAATTCTAAGAGAATTGGAGAATTCTAGAGAACTTTAGACTTCTCTTTCCTGTGGATGATGTATATTTTAGAACGTGTATAAGAATTGTATAAGTTGAAAAGGCATGAATGAGAGGGGCCAGAGTCAAGATGGCATGAGAAGAATTTTTCCTTAGCTCACCCAATACACCTCCACCACAAAGCTAGAAAATGTACCAGATAGAATTCTGATTGGGAAAACCAAGAAGAATGATAATAAGTCATTTTTTTTTCCTAGCCCGGGCAGTTCTGGCAAACAAAGGAGTCTGCTAACACTGATACATGGGCTGGCCAGGAACATGAGGTGACACTGGTAGTCAGGAGGACCATTCCAGTGCCCAGGAAGAAAAATGGGGCTGGGACAGAGCATCAGGATGGAGTAAAATGAGATCTCATGGGATCTCAGAAGTAGTGCTAGGAGGAGGAACAAGTGCCATCCAGCAGCTCTGTTCTTCATTACTTAGTTTGGTCATATAATTCAGGGTAGAGAGGAGAGGTCACAAGCTAGTGGGGCCCTAGTTGATGAGTGAGCACAGAATAAGTTCCAAAAATGTAGCTATATGGCTCTGAAATTAGGAGAATAAAGTCAACCCAGTTTCTTCCTTTATCCCAGCATATAAACCTTTATGGGAATAACCAGGGCAGGAATATCCTAGGCCATAGGGAAACTAACAGTTCAGTCACTCTAAACCTGCAGAAGCTTTCAGTGGGCTAACAATGACTGAGTCCAAGAAGAATGTATGGTGCATAAGCTAACTGGACCCAAATTGGATCAGGAATTTGCAGAACTCAGACTAGAAGGACAGTGAACAGATCTCTCCTCAGATGACTTTTGGAGCACTGAAAACTCAAAGGCCCTGAGACGAAATAATGAAAGCTGCAGAAGGTCTTAAAAGAAAAGATTCTCAGACTAGACATGTTCCCACCCTCACATCAGAAGTGAGCAGAGCCCAATGCTAACATAAAGTCCAAATTCAAGTAGACTGGAAGAATGAGCAAACAAACAAACAAAAAGGATAAAGCCATAAAGAGCTACTTTGTTTACAGGGAAGCTTAAAACACAAACATTTAGTTAATCAATAAACATCTGTTAAGCACTTACTATATACTAGACACTGTGCTAAGTGCTAGAAATACGAAAAGAGGCAAAAGACAGTCCCTCCCCTTAAGGAACTAACAATCTGATGGACACAGAAGAAAATAACTTCATAACATCTATAAGAAAAACCTCAAAGAAAAATACAAGTTGCATACAAGCTCAACAAGAGTTCCTAGAAGGGTTAAATAGAGATTTTTTTTAAAGAACAAAAAAATTTTTTTTAAACCAAATAAGAGAGAATTCTGGGAAGATGGTGGAATAAAACAGAAAATACCAGACTCTCCAAAATTCTCCCACAAACAAGGTAAATATCACATCATAATGTACTTTGAATGGCAGAAATAATTAAAAGTTGAGGTAAAGGATTTGTCCTCCTAAAGCAACTTGAGAGGACTGTAAGAAAGATATGACCTCTAGGGTTAGAGTTTTGGTCTGATTGAAGTGTAGGCAGACCCAGATGAATCAAACAATAAGCTCTGGGGGTAGGTGAGTTGGTGACAGCTTCAGTTTCAGAAAAATCAGGAACTCATTGACAATGTGGGGGTTGGACAGCTGAGTAGGGAAAGACTGAAGAACTCTTCACTGTTGCAGGATGCTAGACCCAGTATATGCTGACCAGATGTGGTCCTGGGCTGCAGCTATGGATGAGGAGTGAGAACACACTCAGTTAGTATAGAAACAGGGGCAGGAATCCTACTGGCTGTGGGCATTTGCAGGATAGTAAAGTCCCTGGCTTTGGTTCCAGGGCAGAGTGGTGAACTGAAGTTTATAGTCACGTGAGGGACCACAAGGAGTAAGAGTGTTTTTAGCTACAGCATGGCTAGGGCCCCTAATGGCTCAGGGGTAGAAAAGAGTACCTAAGATCAGGCTCCCAGACAAAGGTTAGAAGACAATTGTACAAAAAACCTGAAGCCTGAGGCATCATCCCCTATACTTTGGGATTAGAAACTGATTATAGTAATAAACTGCTAAAAAGAACAATAATGGGAAGGAGGAGGAGGAGGAATAAGCAAAGGAGAAAAAACCCTACCATAGATAGTTACCGTGGGGATAGAGAAGAGCTGGATTCATACTCGGAAGAAGATAGTGAAGTTTGAAAAAAACACTCCCACTTCAGAGAAAGATGTCAGATGGTCACAAGCACAAAAAGAGTTCTTCAAAGAGCTTAAAGGGGACTTTTAAAATAAAATGAGTGAAGTTGAGGAAAAATAAGGAAAAAATAAGAGCAATCCAAGAAAATCAAGGAAATTATGAAAAGAAAGTCAACCAATTGGAAAAAAAGAGATCCAAAAACTTAAGGAAGAAAATAATTCTTTAAAAACTAGAATTGGGCAAGGATTAGCTAAAGACTTTATAAGACATGAAGAAATAATAAAACAAAATGAAAAGAATTAAAAAATAGAAGAGAATGTGCAGCATTTTGTTAGAAAAACAACTGATCTAGAGAACAGATCAAGGAGAGACAGTATAAGGATTGTTGGCGGGGAGGGCTAGGTGGTGAAATGAATAGAACACTGGCCCTGGAGTCAGGAGGACCTGAGTTCAAATCTGGCCTCAGACACTTTACCCAAAAACTAGCCATGTGACCTTGGGCAAGCCACTTAACCCCACTTGCCCTCCAAAAAGAAAAAAAAAAGAAAATCCTAAAATTTGACTAAAATGTTAGGAGAAACAATAATTTTAGCAAAGTAGTAGGATATAAAAGAAACCCATATAAATCATTAGCATTTCTGTGTATCACCAACAAAGCTCAAAAGAGATAGTAAGAGATGCCCCAAATAAGATAATTATAGACAGTATAAAATACCTAGGAGTATGCCTACCAAAACAAACCCAGGAACTACATGAAAATAACTATAGGATATTTTTATACCAATAAGGTTAGATTTAAAGAATTGGATAAATATTCGTTTTTTACAGATAGGCAGAGTCAACATAATAAAAATGACAGTTTTCTTAATCCATTTATTCAATGCCATCCCAGTGAAATTACCAAAAAATATTTTAGTGAACTAGAAAAAATAATAGCAGAATTCATTTGGAAGAACAAAAAATTAAGAATATCAAAGGAATTAATGAACAAATGTAAAGGAAGGAGGTTTAGTAGTTCCAGATCTTAAACTATACTATCAGGCAATAATTATCAAACTATCTGGTACTGGCTAAAAAAGGTAAATAAGTAGAACAGAGTAAACATATAATACACAGTCACAAGTGATAATAATAACCCTGTGTTTAACAACATAAAGATTTAAGGTTTTGGAAGAATTCAGTATTTGGCAAAAATTATAGGGAAAGCTAGAAAGCAGTCTGGCAGAAATTTTACAACATTTACAATGATAAGGTCAAAATGGATACGTGACCTAGATATAATGAGAAATATCATAAGGAAATTACAAGAATATTTAACGTATTACCTATCAAACTTATGCATAAGAGAGCAATCTATGAATAAACAAAAGATAGAAGGAATTGTGAGAAGTAAAATGGATAATTTTGATTACATTTAATTTAAAAGTTTTTGTGCAAATAAAAACAGTATAGCCAAAATTAGAACAGAAACAGAAAATTGGGAGAAAATTTTTATAGACAGTTTCTCAGCTAAAGGTCTCATATCTCAAGCATATAAAGAACTTTGTCAAATTTATGAGAATACAGGTTATCAAGGGGTAGGTAGGTGGCACAGTGAATAGAGCACCGGCCCTGGAGTCAGGAGAACCTGCATTCAAATCCCACCTCAGATACTTAACATTTATTAGCCATGTGATCTTAGAAAAATCACTTAGCCCCCATTGCCCTGCCTTCCCCCCTCCAAAAAGAAAAAAAATACAAGTTATTTCCCAATTAATAGTCAGAGGATGTAAATAAGTAGTTTTTAAATGAAGAAATCAAAACTATATATAGCCATATAAGAATACTCTAAATCACTATTGATTTGAAATATGCAAATTAAAACAATTCTGAGATGATATCTTATGTCTGTCAGATTGGCTAAAATGATATGGTAGGAATATGGAAAATGTTGGTAGGAATATAGAAAAAATAGGACACTAATTCACTGTTGGTGGAACTCTGGGATGATTCAACCATTTTGGAGAGCAAAATTTTGAATTATGCCCCCAGAGTTATAAAACTGTATATACCCTTTGACCCAGAAATATCACGATTAGGTCTACTTCTCAGGTGATTAGGGAAAAAGAAAAAAAAATAATTATTGGCACTCCCTTTGTGGTGGCAAAGAACTGGACATTGCAGGGATGCCCATCAATTGGGGAATGGCTAAGTAAGATATAGTATATGATTGTGATGGAATACTAATTATGCTATGAGAAATGATGAACTCAGTAATCTTAGAAAAACATGGTAAGACTTGCATGAAATAATTAAAAATGAAATGAGCAGAACCAAGGAACATTGTACACAGTAACAGCAATATTGTCCCAAGAACTACTTTGAATGACTAAGTCATTTTGAGTTTTATAAATTTTTAACTCAATTACAAAAGACATATGAAGGAAGATGCTATTCACATCCAGAGAAAGAACTGATCAATAGAAGTATGTATAGTATGGTTTTGCATATATACGCATATTAGTGTCTAATGGCAGCCTTTTCTAGATTGGGATGGGGAAGGAGGGAGAAAAAAATAAAAAGTTCACAACAGAAAACAAAAGAAAACTTAGAACAAAGTACAGAAAATCAGGGTATCTTAGAAAACAATATATAGTATTACATATTTTTTAAAAAGTAAACTGAAATGGAAATTAATGATTTTATGTTGAATCCTCCTTTTATGTTGTGCTGTGTACATGAAAATGTTACCCTTTTTTGTCTTTTTGTATTTAAGTTCAAAATGAATAAAAATTTTAAAAAATAAGAATGGTAAAGGGGCAGCTAGGTGGCGCAGTGAGTAAAGCGCTGGCCCTGGAGTCAGAAGGACCTGAGTTCAGATCCGGCCTCAGACACTTACCGCACACACAAACAGAAACCTAGCCGTGTGACCTTGGGTAAGTTACTTAACCCCAACTGCCCTCCAAAAAACAACAAAAAAAAAAAATTAAAAAATAAGAATGGTAGAGAAAAATAGGAAGAGAAATGAGATTTTTGGAGGAAAGATATGAAAAGACAGCTTATTAAAAAGCATAACACCTTACTGAAGAAAATAACTCCTTGACAATTAGAATTGGTCAAATTGAAGCTAAGGACTCCATTTCATGTCAAGAAATAATAAAATAAAATTTAAAATTTAAAGAAAAAAAAAGAAATACCTCTTAAGAAAAATAACTGACCTGGCAAATAGATTTAGAATAGATCATTTAGGAATCTTTGGGTTACCTGAAAGACATTTAAAGAATAAAAACCTACACATAATATTTTAAGAAATTATAAAAGAAAATTTCCCAGATAACTTAAAACTAGAAAACAAAGTAGAAATCAAAATAATCCACTAGTCACCCCCTGGAGAAAACAAACAAACTCCCAGGAATATTTTAGTCAAAAGCAAGTGGCCAAAAATAAAAGATTTCGAAGTACCAGAGATATGTAGTCAAGATCACACAAAATTTAGTGTTCACCCCTATAAAGGAATGGAGAATTTAGAATATATTCCAGAAAACAAAGGATCTAGGATTACAACTGAGAATAATCTACCCAATAAAGCTGAGTATATTTTACAGGGGAAAATATGAATATTTAGTAAAATAAAAGACTTTGAATAATCTTTGATGAAAAGACAGACCTAAATAGAAAATTTGACATCTAAGACTGAAGAGAAACACAATAAGGTTAACATGAATGAGAAATCATATAGGATTAAACAAGGTTAAGCTGTTTGCATTCTTACATTGGGGAGATAATACATGTAAGCCCCCAAAAGTTTATCATCATCTAGGGTCTTAGAGAGCCTGATTCTGTTATGCTTGCATTATCTCAAAAGAAGAATGGAAAATAGGTAAGCAGAATGCACTGGGAGACAGGGGGTGAGGAAGAAGAATAATGGGGAAAATAATTTCACATAAATGGCGTGCAGGTCTTTTCCCAGATGGTTTACAGAACTTTTTTTCTGATTTGCATTGTTAAATTTAAGAGCTATGTGTCTTGGAGTTTCTGGTCTTGTTTTTTTTTTTTTTCCTGGATGTGATCTGAATTCTTTGAATTGAAATTGCATCTTCTATTACCAGACATTTAAAGAACAACTAATTCTAATAATACATAAGCTATTTGAAAAAGTAAATAATGATACAAATGTATTATTCTGTGATACAAATGTGGTATTGATACCTAAACAAGAGAGAGTCAAAAATCACTAAATATTAAATACCTACTACGTTCCAGACACTGTGCTAAGTGCTGGGGATAGACCCTGCCCTCAAAAAGCTTATAATCTAGTGGGAAGACAAAGTGCAAACAAGTATATACAAAACTAGCTATATGCAAGATACATAGAAAAAAACTAACAGAGGGAAGGTACTAGAATTAAGGGGGTTAGGGAAGGTTTTGAGTAAAAATAAGTATTTCAGTTTTTTTTTTTTTATTTTAAACAAATGCTTTATTAACTTCTGGTTTACATCATTCATTTCCGCCAGATTTTGAGTTACACTTTTTCCCCATTTTTCCCCTACCCACCACCCTAGAATAGCAGTCCCACAAGATATCCCCTCATCCAATCAGCTCCCTTGCATATCTTCTCCCATACCCCCTTCGACTTTTCCATTAGAGCAAGGTGACTTGACCAGGACCCAATGGCTAGTAAGTGTCTGGAAGTTTTAACCCCCATCTTCCTAATTCTGTACCCAGTACTTTATCCACTGCCACCTAGCTCCCAGTATAAGAAAGAAGGCCAATGTAACTGGATCTCAGAGTATATGGAGGGGAAATAATAAAATTACTGGAAAGGTAGGAAAGAGCCAGGTTGGGAAGGGCTTTAAATGCCAATCACAGCATTTTATACTTGTTTCTAGAGGTAACAGGAAGCCACTGAAGTTTACTTAATCAGCAGGTGAAATAGACCTTTGCTTTAGAAAAATCCCTTTAGTAGCCAAGTGGAGGATAAAGTGGAATGGGATGACACTTGAGGCAGAGAGACCAATTAGAATGCAGTAGTCCAGGTATGAGGCAGTGAGAACACTAGGGTAGTGGCTGTGAGTAGAGGGAGAGAAGGGGATATGTATGAGAGATGCTGTAAAACTGGCAAGACTTGATGACAGAATGGGTATGTGAAGTGAATGAGAAAGCAGTAAAGGATGACACCGAATGGTAAGCCTTAGTAATTTGGAAGTGGTTGTGTCCTGGGCTGCCATCTAGGCAGCATTATATGGAAGAGAGAGCCCAGGTTTTGCAATCAGAGAACCTGGGTTCAAATTCAAACCCTGGTATTTATTACTGATGTGAGCTTGGGCAAGTCATTTAACATCTCAACTTTAGCTCCCATTTATGAGGAGTTTGAGTGAGATGTGGCCTCTGATATGCCTTCCATCTCTAAGTCTATGTTCCTAATCTCTCTTTATTTGTCTTTACAGTGACATTATTGTATATAAACACAATAACAAGACCAGTAAGAAGACAAGAGAATGGGGGAGAGGGTAGAGATAATGAGTTCTGTTTTACTTCCTCTGAGATTCAGATGCCTATTGGACATCCTATTCTAAATGCCCAAAAGCTAATCCCTGCTCCCAAAGAGCTTGAGACAGAAGAGGAACATATATGAGTATATACAGAGTAAATACAAGGTAGTTAGGCAAGGGGGCACTGGCAGCTGGGGGTTAGGAAAGGCTTCATATAAAAGGTAATCCATGACCTGCATTTTGAATAAAGAGGATTTTACACATAGTAAATACTTCATAAATGTTGGTTTAACTGAATGAGATATGATGGGCTGTCATAGGTGAGTTGCTAAATTTGTCATTTATGTGTACATCTACATCAGTGACTCCTCTCTCTAAGCATTTGAATATTTATATATCAACAAGTTCTGAAGAAGTATGAATACCATCATTAATTTACCATCTTATTCTTATAGTTGATCTTGTATGATTAGCGTTAGTCAGTAATAATCTCATTTTAAATCAGGGATAATTTAGATGATAAAAAATAAAAGCTTGCTCAGAAATAGAGTAAGCCAATACCACAAGTTTGTAGATAATATAACTGATATTTGTTCAGATTTTGTGACATATCAATTAGCTTATGTGGTTTCTCTTTAACATTTGTATGATGAGGAAATTGAAAACTAAAAATGGAATTTCATCACTCACTTATCAAAATATTTATTGAAATTACTTGTAAATTTTTGTCTATTTCAGGATATCTGTATATTACTTAAAGAAACTATTGATTCAAGAGTAAAAGATTACTTAGAGGCTCGTAAACAGCATGACCTGCCAAAAAATGCAGAATTCACACGACACAATCCATTGTCCTTAAAAGGTAAGCACAAGGTACTTGTAAGATGGACAGATAAAATAATGATTCATTTTCTAGGGGTGTTGGTTATGTTTAACTGTGACAGTGATGTTTGCATAATGATACCAATTCAAAAATCTGCTTCCATGGGAGGCCTAGTACTTCTCCTGTGTGAATTATCTCCAATTTATCTTGTAATCATCTCATTTATATGTAATTGTTTGCATGTTGTCTTCACCATTATACCATAAACTCCTTGAAAACAAAGATGGTTTTTTGCTTACAGTTTAACGGGAGAGATAACAAGCAAACAAACGAGTACAAACAAACTATACACAGAATAAATAGGACGTAATTAGATGAGGAGAGGTACTAGGGTCAAGAACAGTTGGAAAAGGGTTCCTGTAGAAGATATGATTTTAGTTTGGACATAAGGGAAGCCAATAGGCAAAGACAAAGAAAAAGAAAGCCTTCTAGGCATAAGGGACAACCAGAGAAAATAAGATCAGTGTCACTAGATGGGAGAGCACATGGTAAGGAGTAAGATATAAGAAGATTATAAAGGTAAGAAAGAGCTAGGTTATATAAAGGGCTTTTAACTCCAAATAGAGGACCATATTTGATCACAGAAGCAAAAGGAAGGCTTTGAAGTGTATTGGGTGACATGGTTAGAACATTGCTTGAGGAGATTCACTTTGATAGCTGAATTAAGGCTAAATTGGAGTGTGGAGAGACTATTGCAGCAGTCTAGGCATGAGGACATGAAAGCATGCACCAGAATGGTAGCAGTATCAGAAGAGAGAATGGGGCTTATTCAGGAGATTTTGAAAATGTGAAATTGACTGGTCTTGACAATAGATTGGCTGATGGGAGCTGACAGATAGTGAAAAATCCAGGATGACTGCTAGGTTTCAAGCCTGAGGGACTAGGAGAACGGTGTTACCCTCTACTATAATGAGAAAAATAGAATTGTGGAGAGGGTTTGGTGAAAAGATGAGTTCTGTTTGGGGCATATTGAGTTTCAGATGTGTACTGGAACATCCAGTTCAAGATGCTGGAAGGTGCACTTGGAAGATTTGGAGATACAAGATGAGAGGTCAGAAGAGAGTTTATGGCAGGATAGGTAAATTTGGAAATTATCATCATAAATTCAGTGGAGCTGCTGAGGTCACCAGGTGAAATAGTATAAAGAGAGAACAAAAGAAGGCTCAGGACAGAACCCTGTGGGCCACCTACCGGTAGAAGGCATGATCTGAATGTGGATCAAACAAAAGAAACAGAGAAGAAGCAATCAGATAGATAGGAGGAGAACCAGGAGAGAGTGGGGTCCTGGAAACCTAGAAAGAAGGGAATATCAAGGAAGAGAAGTTGATCCAAAATGTCAAAGGCTGCAGAGAGATCAAGGAGAATGAAGATTGAGAGAAAGTCATTGGATTTGGCAATGAAGAGATCATTGGTGACTTTGGAGAAAGTGGTTTTAGTGGAATGATGACATTGGAAGATGAATTATAAGGCGTTAAGATCAGGAGAAAAATTATAGGCATGTATTATGAATGGTCTTTTCAAGGAGTTTAGCCACAATGGGCAAAAGAGATGATGTGTTAACAGAGAAGAAAAGATGAAGTGAAGGTTTTTTCAGGACAGTGTGGTCTATTACAGATCTTCATTCTCTGATCAAACAGAGTAATATTGGACCTGAATAAATAAATAAATAACTGAACCTTCTAATATATTTTCAATTTTTCCCCAAATATAAGTATTTCTAATGCAGACATAGTTTATAGGTGACAAAGACAGACTGGCAATTTTCAAATTCTTCCTGTGACATCTATTGGTCCTGTGACCCTGGGATGGCCACTTTATTTTCAGCTCGCCTGACACCTATCTAAGACTGTTAGTTTCAGAGCATTTGTTAAGTTACCTTGGTAAGAATTTGTTTCCTTATTGGTAGTTGATGATAGATACAGTCTAGTTAATTTAACTAAAAGCCAAATATCTGTAAAGTCCTGTATTTATATCAGTTTCCTTTAATGGAATCAGAAATTTTCTCCTGTGTTCTTCTAGATGGCTTAGCACAGTGCCTAGCACACAGTAAGTCTTCAGAAATGCTCATTGAGTTTTTTAAAAAAACAACAATTTGTTCTTAAGAATTGCACAGTGTGGGTCGGTGAGGTGGTGCATTGAGTAAGAACGCCTGCCTCGGAGTTGGGATGACCTGAGATCGAATCTGGCCTCAGAAAATGAGCACTCCCACATAAATAATGACTAGCCGTGTAACCTTGAGCAAGTTACTTAACCCCAATTGCTTAAAAAAAAAAAGAATAGCACAGTATGCTTGTAATCCCCTCTCCATGAGTTATCACCCCTTTGCCCGTAATGACCGATTCTTAGAAGAGATTGAACATGCGTGGACAGTATATACTATTATGAAAATGATGTGCTTATTTTCTTACTTTCATACATTTCTGCTGGCTCTTAATGTTCCCACTGGAGAAAAAGTCTGATGAGCTATTTACATGATTGCCTTCCGTTTTCTTATTTGATAGCTAAAACCCTATATAATATACTCATAAGGAATTCTCTTTTCAAATAGACTGGGGTTGGGGGAACATTTTTATTGAAGAGGCAGTCTGGTGAGATGACAAGAGCCCTGGGCTTAGATTCAGGAGGACCAGTGTCCATCCTGACACTTCCTGGTTATGTCACTCTGAGCATATCTCTATGTGAGCCTCAGCTTTCTTATATGTAAGACAAGATAATGTTTGTGCTAACCTCCTCACAGGATTATTGTAAGGAAAACACTTTACAGACCTTTAGATTTTATAGCAATTATTTTTGTTATTGTCATGTGAGGCTCTACAGAATTAGACATTTTCCATTACTTGTCTAGAGAATATTTACTTAATAACCTTACAAAAACATTCTGGCAAAATTCTGGTAAAAGAGGGAAAGATTTTTTTCCCCCAAATTACCTAAAATGGACATATTTTACTTTTTACAATTTTTATGACTTTTATTCCATAACAAGAAAATATAAACTATCAACATATATAAATAGAAAGGTATATATTTATTGTGATTTTCCCTGTTAATAATTATTGATAAAGCAAAGCAGGCCAATTATCTGGACATTAATTGGATGCTAACTCTAACTCTAGAGAAATCACAGTCCGTGGCTACAGCATTAAAGTACTTATAACCAGAAAATGAGAGTACTACATTTCTTCCTTTGCCATAGGATTGGTTTCCACAGATGGCTAAGATCGCATGATATATAAGATAGTATATGCCCAGAAGAATAAAATAGACATACATATCAGTATTTGTGATCATAACTTCATATTATATATTCATACTTGCCAAAAAAGCAACTTTCAAATACAAATAAATGAACCATTGTACTGTTATTTCTGCACCAAAGCAACTTCTCTCGGCATTTCTTTAACACAGTCTGCAAAATCCTACCTTTTCTTAGCTGTTCTTATGATCTCAGGTAAGTAACTTATTCAAAAACAGTAACAATTAATGTCATTAACCATAGAGTTGTGCCTATTTTTACCTTAGTGTTTGATTTTACACTCTTAGCCTTGGTGTGGAATAGAGAAGGTTTTTTTCAACATTGGGGTAGTTCAAAAAAATGTGACAATGTCTCTTTATGCTTTTGTATGAGAAAATAGGGAGACTGGGGGACTTGACTTGTTTACTCATTACCTTACTGCTTGCCTTTGCTTTATTTGTAGTTCTTTCCAAGTTTAATTTTCATTAACATATACTCTTGATTTTTCTTAGACAATATAAATTCACAATTGGTAGTTTTTCTAAGTGCTCATGAAATTTGTTGTATGATTTTCATTTGTTAAAAGCTGAATGTATAAGATTTCAGGGAAGTTTCGTTTACTATGTAATAATGGGGAAGGAAGGAAGTGCTTAGAGTTTTCAGATAACTACCAGTGACCAGGGAAAGTAGTATAATTACCATGGGGCATCTAATGTTCCTCTCTCTTACTACAATGATTCAGTAGATTTAGTGGCAGTAAATGCCTATAACAAATCTTTAGAATAGCTTAATGAGTAGATATAACCCCTTTAGTATTTAACAACTGAGAACTATTCACAACTGCTATGTGTGTGTGTGTGAGTGTATGTATATATATATATATATATATATATATATATATATATATATATATATATACACACACACAGATTTTATATACATATATTATATATGTATAAAAATATGTATATATAAAAATGTGTATGTGTGTGTGTGTGTGTCTAGTAAATAACACATTTGTAGATCTGTGTCAATGTAAAAAAGGCAGACACAAATAAGAAGATATTTCATATGAGTTGTGATTACCAGGTAGGTTTTTCAGAAAGTTGAAATTATACCTCATTTTTCTAAAAGACTTGTTTATAATAATTGTGATTGCTTAAAAAAAAAAGTAAAAAACAATTGGGGTTAAGTAACTTGCTCAAGGTTACACGGCTAGTCTTTATTTATGTGTGGGTGCTCATTTTCTGAGGCCGGATTTGATCTCGGGTCATCCCAACTCCGAGGCCGGTGCTCTTACTCACTGCGCCACCTAGCCGCCCCTTTTAGGGCAATTGGGGTTAAGTAACTTGCCCAAGGTCACACGGCTAGGTTTTTGTTTGTGTGGGTTAAGTGTCTGAGGCCAGATCCGAACTCAGGTTCTTCTGACTCCAGGGCCAGCGCTCTCACTGTGCCACCTAGCCGCCCCTGTTTTTTACTCTTAAACAGGCTATGTTTGAAAATAATCTTCCTATTTTGAGCTTCCCTTTCCATGTATATAATAGCTAACATTTGCATAGTCCCATTTTACAGATGAGAAAACAGAAACTGATATCAGCAGTTAAATTACTTGCCCTAGGTCCTACAGCTACTCAGTATTCAAACAGACAGGATTCAAACTTAGATCTTCCTGACACCAAAGCCAATGCTGTATCCTGTATTTCATCAGGGTTATTAACCTTGTGTGTGTCATGGATCTCTTTGGCAGTCTGGTGAAGCCTATGAATCCCTACTTAGAATAATATTTTAAATGCATAAAATAAAATTCATAGACTTGTAAAGGAAGCCAATTATACTGAAATACCAGATAGTTGAATTTTTGGGTTTTTTTTTTTTTCAGTTCACACACCCAATTTTAAGAACCCCTGACCTATCTGCCTCTCAAATAGAGAAGAGCATGAATCATTCTATAAAGGACAGTTTTTTCCTTGTTTTCCCCCTAAGAAAGATTCTGACTATGAAAAAAAATATCCAATAATGACTGATTTTTAACCTAAATTTATGAAACCTATTTAAAAATCTGAAATGTGTAATGAAAATTTGAGCTAACTTGTGAGCCTTTGTTTTTGCTTTTATATTCTGAGGCTCAACATTTTTCTCTAAGTATATATACAAAGAAGAAAAATAGAAAATTATCTTTTTGTCATAGTTCTTTCCTATATAATTTCTATGCTGTGTAATAGGCCATTTAAATAGCAGTGCAGGTGAAAGAGGATGACAAATTGATGCTGACCGCATCCTCTTCTCTTTTTTATGCTTGTCTTTCGTTAAACTTTAATAGCTAAGAAACCTAAATAAGAAAAATTGTGTAAAAGAAGCTAAGTCTTTCAGGGTTCTTTTTTAAAGAGGTAGAAATTGGATTTCATTTTGGTGTTTCCTCTAAGCTCAACTTTAAAATGAAGTTTAAACTCAATTACAGTATTCAAAGTTGGTGGTATTTTGTTCAGTCTTCTCTTCTGTGTCACCAAAAGTATCTTATGTGAATTTTAAGTTCCAAAATACCAGGCTCCCTTTCTCTTTCTTTACACCCACACAGCATTCTCTGGTGGGGCACAATACCACCATGTTAGGAAATCTGTGGGTGTTATGCTCAAGATGAGAGCGGACAGAGAATGTTGAAAAATGGGAGGGCATAGCCAAAACAAGCAAGTTCTTCCTATTCTTCCTTCTGTCTGAGAAATTTTCCTTTCCCTTCCCAAACAGCTGATATAAAGTGCCTGCCAAAGTAAGCTTTCATTTGTTCTTCAGACATAGGGTTTATTGTAAACCCTTCTCCCCTGATGTCTTGAGTAATGTGCAAATTTGCATATGTAGTATTTATTTTGGTTTTTATTTGCCTTTCCAACTTATTGAAAATGATTTATTTTTCTATTTAAAATAAATTTGTGAACAAAGTCATTTTCTCCTTGAGCTCCCCCTTCTTCATACAACCTGTCAGGAATTTTTACACCATGCACTTAGAATTTACTCTAAAACTTCATCCTTATTGTCCAAGTTTTCTTATTCTATGTTTTCTTACATAAGAAAGCATTGTGGATCAAGCAGTAACACTCAAGTGATAGGAAAAAAAAAGTCACCTCTTTTCGCAGCCTTCCTTAGTAAATTCCTTTTGCTTATAGAATTTTTTTTCAGTTCAGTGAACCTCTAATAAGCACAAACTACACATAAGGAACTTTACTAGCATGAGTCAAATTTTAAAGAGCTATGGCCCTCCAGGAAGGGGAAGAGAATGTTATGGACAATCTCAGAGATGGTCAAACTTAAAACAGACATTAGAAATCATCTTTCCTGGGGAGACTAGGTGGTACAGTGAATAGAGCACCAGCCCTGGAGTCAGGAGGACCTGAGTTCAAATGTGGCCTCAGACACTTGACACACTTACTAGCTGTGTGACCTTGGGTAAGTCACTTAACCCTAATTGCCCTCAAAAAAAAAGCTTTCCCCCGCCCCCCCCCAAAAAGAAATCATCTTGCCCAATCCTTTCCTTTTATAGCTAAGAAATTGAGCCCCAGATAGGAGGTTAAACAATGTACCCCAGATCACACAGGGTAGTGGTCAAGCTAATAGTAGAATTTAGGTCTCTTGAAATCTAGCCCAGTGCTCCTACCTCTACATTGCATTGTTTCTGGGCTTCCTGAGTCAAGGAAGGAAAAGAGCATTTATTAAGCACCTATTTTGTGCCTGGCACTCTACTAATGCTTCACAAATATTAACTCATTTGATCCTCACAACAACTGTGGCAAATAGGTACTGTTGTTATCTGAATTTTACAGTTGAAGAAACTAAGACAGAAAGTAAATCCCTTACCCAGTGTCTGGGCTGGGTATGAATTCAGGTCTTCTGACTCTTGGCCCAGTGCACTGTGGTACCATAAGCAGCTTCTAAATCTAATGTAGACTCTTTTGCCTGATATTCAAGTTATCAGCCACATCATCTACTTTTCTCCATAGATCATCTACTTTTCTCCATGAGATAATATTTTAGAGTACTTAGCACAATGCCTGACATAAAGTAAAAGCTTAATAAATGCTTGTTCCTTTCCCCTTTCCTTACGCCTTTTCCATATATTCTGTGTTCTGCCTGAATACCATTTATTCTGCATCCCTCATGCACAGCATTTTCCTTTCTCTGTGCCTTTGCTCATGATGTTCCCTTTCTGCATACCTAAAATGAGACCCTTTCCCTTCCTGTTGGACTTCTTATAATACTAAAAAACCCAAGTCAGACATTAACCCTTCCAGGAAGCCTTCCCAAACCTCCCAATCCAGTAATGATATTTCCCTATTTGGATTCCACTCAGCATTTTGCTTATAGTTCTCTTAAGGACTTGAGTATCATTTTGCAGAGCATATGGGATTGTCCTATGAAGACTAACTTCTTACAGTATATATAGTATCCTCTGCCTACTAACGTTCTATAGAGGCTTGGTGAGTCTCCTTCTGGAAATGTGTGAGAGAAGGGCCCTTTAATCATAGGTGTCCCTCAGATCTCTGTCCTCTGTCCTCTTCTTCTTTCCTTACTATTTCACTTGGTGGTCTCAAAAGCATCCATGGATTTACTTATTATCTCTGTGTTAATGATTCTCAAATCTACTTATACTGTCCCATACTGTCTGCTGACCTCCAGTTTTGCATCTCTGTCTTTCAGACATCTTAAACTGGATGTCTAGTAGATATCTTAAACCCAACATATCCAAAACAGAACTCATTATCTTTATCCCTAAATCTTCACACCCCCACCCTACCTTCCCTATTACTATAGGGGGCACTGCCATCCTTTCACTTCCTGAGACTCAAAAATCTGTATTTATCTTGGATTCCTTACTCTTGCTCCCAACATCCAGTCTGTTGCCAATGCCTCACCTTTGCAACGTCTCTCAAATATATATTCCCTTTTCTCCACTGCCACCCCTGGTGCAAGCCCCCTTTACCTCACCCCTACATTATTATAAAGTCTGCTGGTGATTCTGCTTGCTTCCAATCATTGGAGTGTCTCCCACTCCAATCCATTCTCCAATCATCCACTAAAGTGATTTTCCTAAAGTAGGGTCAATCATGTCACCCTCCTCTTACTCAATAAACACTAGTGGGTTTCTATTGCTTCCAGGATCAAATACAAAATCGTCTGTTTTGCATTCAGAGCCCTTCATAAACTAGCCCCTTCCTACCTGTCTAGTCTTCTTACACTTTACTTTTCAATCCAGTGACACTGGCCACCTGGCTATTTCACAAGTGAGACATTCCATCTTTTGGCACCAGACATTTTTTCTGTCCATACTTGGAACATTTAATCTCCACTCCAACTACTGACCTTCCTGGATTCTTTTAAGTCTCAATTAAAATCCCATCTGCAGGAACGTTTCCCCAATCTCTCTTAATTCCAGTGTCTTCCCTCTTTTAAAATTACTTCCTATTTATCCTCTGTATGGCTTGCTTTGTATAGATTTGTTTGTATATTGTCTCCTTTGTTAGATTGTAAGCTGCTTGAGGACAAGGACTGTCTTTTACCTCCTTTAATTTCCCTAACACTTAATATAGTGCCTGGTACATAATATGACTATTAATAAATATTGATTACTGCATTAAAGTTAGTGTATTTGTGTCTGTCTTAGTTATGGACTTGTTTGAAAACAAATGTGTATAAATTTCAGTTACTTTAAAGATTTTGTAAAGACCAAAAGATAAAGAAAAGAGTGATTAATGTTTTTCTTTTATAATTTATTTCATATTTTAAATTTAGACTTATTCCTTTAAGTTAGTCAGAACTTAAGTGAAGTTTTTTTTTCCCCAAGGAATAAAATAGTGAAAAAGATTAGTCTTTTTTGCCATATACTTTCAACTCAGGCCACCCTTACCACCCTTCCCCACTCTGTCTGAGCAGAGGACCTCAGTTCATATATTCCTGAAAAAACTGATGCCTTCTGCATTGAGTTTGCTTTTCTCTTAAATTCTTCACCTCTATTTCTTTTTTTTAATTTTTAACAAATGCTTTATTAATTTCTGGTTTACATCATTCATTTCTGCCAGATTTTGAGTTACAATTTTCCCCATTTTCCCCTACCCACCACCCCAGAATAGCAGTCCCACAAAATATCCCCTCATCCAATCTGCTCTCTCCCATATCTTCTCCCATACCCCCTTCGACTTTACCATTAGGATGAGGTGAATCTCTGTGCCCCAATGCCTGAGCATCTTATCTCCCAATTACATATAAAATAATATTAATAATAGTATTTATATATGTTTGAAACATTTAATTTTAAGACCTCTAATTTCAGAACCATTCCCTTCCTCCCTTGTCACCCATTCCCTCTGGGCAGATAAGCAATTCAGTATGTGTTGTACATGTATAGCTATGCAAAACATTACCACAGTAGATATATTGTAAAAGGCTGCTTATAATTCCCTCCCACCCATCCCACCCCCCCACCTGGTCCATTCCCTACTTTGATCCTGTCCCTCTTCAAAAGTGGGTACTTCCAACCTCCCCTCCCCCTAGAATGCCCTCCCCTCCATCATCCCCCTTCCCCCTACTCTCCAGCAGGGTGAGATATCCCATTTAGTATGTATGTCATTCTCTCCCTGAGCCAGATTCAATGAGAATATGGTTTTGCTTTTTTGCCTTCCTGTTCTTCCCCTCCCCTGAAGCCACTTCCCCTTGCTTCTTCTACATGAGATAGTTTACCCTACCCTATCTCTCACCATCTCCTCTTGCCACTTTCCTCTCTCACATCATAACTTCACCCCTTAGGTATCATCCCTTCCCACCAAATTCAACCTGTGCCCTCTATCCATATATAACTGTAACCATATACACACACATTCACATATGTATTCATATGACCATATACCCTTCTTCAATTATTTTCATACTGAGAAAGGTTTCATCAGTCCCAGTTATTGTTTTTCCATGTAGGAATGTAAATAGTTCAACTTTGATAAGTTCCTTTTGATTTCTTTTCCCTGATTACCTTCTCAGGCATCTCTTGCTTCTTGTGTCTGGATGTCAAATTTTCTATTCAACTCTGGTTTTTTCCTCAAGAATGCTTGAAAGTCCTCTATTCCACTGAATGACCATATTTTCCCCTGAAACAAAATACTCAGTTTTGCTGGGTAGGTGACCCTTGGGTTCATTCCCAGTTCTTTTGCCCTCTGGAATATCATATTCCATGCCCTTCAATCCCTCAGTGTAGAAGCTGCCAGGTCCTGGGCTATTCTGATTGTGTTTCCACAATATTGAAATTGTTTCTTCCTGGCTGCTTGTAGTATTTTCTCCTTGATCTGGGGATTCTGGAACCTGGCTATAATATTCCTGGGAGTTTTCTTTTTGGGATCTTTTTCAGGAGGTGATTGGTGGATTCTTTCAACCTCTATTTTGCCCTCTGGATCTAAAACATCAGGGCAATTTTCCTTGAGAATTTCTTGAAGGGTGATTTCTAGGTTCTTTCTTTGATCATGGCTTTCAGGTAGTTCAATAATTTTTTAATTATCTCTCCTGGGAATCTATTTTCCAGGTCAGTGGTTTTTCCCATGAGACATTTCACATTGCCTTTTATTCTTTCATTTGTTTGGATCTGTTTAACAGCATCTTGATTTCTCATAAAGTCATTAGCTTCCATTTGCTCCAGTCTCACTCTGAAGGAATGAATCTCCTCAGTGAGCTTTTGAGATTCTTTGTCCAACTGGCAAATTTGGCTTTTTAAGGCATTCTTCTCCTCATTGCCCTTTTGGGCTTCCTTTGCCATTTGAGTTGGTCTATTTTTTAGGGTGTTATTTTCCTCAGTCAGGCTGTTGACTCTCATTTCATACTTTTCCTGCATCCTTCTCATTTCTCTTTCCAATTTTTCCTCCACTTCTCTTATCTGCTGCTTCTTAAGTCCTCTATGGCCTGTAACCCGCTCATATTTTCCTTTGGGGCTTTTTGGAGCAGGATTTATGACCTCACAGTCCTCCTCCTGTTCCCTGCTTTGATCCTCTTTGCCTCCAAAACAGGAGTCTAATGTTGCATTTTTCTGTTTATTTTGTTTCCTTTGCCTAGGCATGTTGCCACTTAATTACTTGACTTTTAGGCTTGTTGACACAGTAGGACTCTGCCACCAGACAGGGGAGCTTCCGTCCCGAATGTTGGGGTCTTCATAACTCCCAGTTCTGGCAAGTTGGATGCCCACCCCAGACCTCCCCCCAGATCGCAATCCAGATCCAAGCAGGTTAAAGCAAGAGCGATTAACCCCCAAGACTGATTGCTGGATTTCCCTATAGTTCACAGGCCAGGAGCTGATGCTGCCACTGAAGCTGCCAAATGTCGAGTGTGTCTCCTCAGCGTTTTCTAGCCCCCAGGGGAGGAAGCCGACACATTCCACAAATACTGGTCCCAAAGTCCATAGGACACTAACCTCTTACTTTGTCCTAGGCATGTCTGTGTTGATAATTCTGGAATCGCCACAGCTGCTGGTGTTCTGGGGTCCCTTCAGCCAGCTGCTGGCCCGGCCACCCTGGGGCTAAAACCTTGGCTTGGTGGACCTGGGCACGGCTCTCTGCGCACTGGGCTGTCAGCTTCCAGAGAGCTGTGCTGGCCCCCCCTGCAGGGCTGCTGGGCTGTCCTTAGTGGGAGGTTAGCTTCTCTGTGTCATTCTGTGGGTGCTGGCATTCCAGAAGTTGTTCAGAGTCCCATTTTACATAGTTTAGAAGTGGTGTGGGGCTGTGCACCTTGGAAGTGCTGTTTCTACTCAGCCATCTTGGCTCTGCCACACACCCCCCACACCTCTATTTCAACATCACTTCCCATTCTTTACTCCAGTCTCTGGTATGAATGTGGCCATTCTTTCTGCCAGTTCATATAGTTAAGTCTTTGATCTTATCCCCTCCCAAACCTCTGAAAGCTTACCTTTTTGATGATGGTGGTGGTGATAGCTAGCATTTATATAGCATTTTAAGGTTCACATTATTTCATTTGGTCTTCATGAAAACCCTGAGATGTAGGTGCTACTCTCTCCATTTTTATACATGAAGAAATTAACAGTGAGAGATGTTAAATAACTTGTGCAAAGTCACGTAGCTAGTAAATGTCTGAGACAAGATTGGAACTCAGGTCCTCATTACTCCAAGTCCAGCATCATATATTGTGCCCCCTTTCTTTACCCATTGTCTTCTTCTCCACTCCCTGGAGTTAGAATCAGATCTCTCCCATTCTTTAAAAACTTTCGATTGACGCTGCTGTCCCTTGAAGCTATCTCAGCAGCCAAACTCCTAGAAAAATGTATTGTCACTACTTCTTCACCATGTACTCACTTCTCCAACCCTTGTTGGAGATTTTTATCCTGACTTCCCAATTCACCACTCAACTAAATCTACATGTATGAAAGGTTTCTAGTGGCCTCTATACCACTACATCCAGTGATTTTTTCTTACTGATCTCTTAATTCTTCTTGATCTCTTAAGACTTTTGACACTGTTGAACACCCCTTCTTACTAAATTATTTCTTCCTTCTGGGTTTTTATTATGTTATCTTTTACTGACTTTCTTAATTTGGTCGCTCTTCAGGCTTCTCTGCCAGATTATCATCTGTGTCCACTCCCGTTTTAGATGTACCCCAAAGTTTTCTTCTGGGCCTTCTTTTCTCTCCCCACCCTTAGTAATAAAAGTTCCCATGGATTAAATGACTGCCTGTATTCAGATGGTTTCCAAATGTGTCTGTTTAACTGTCATCTCTTTCCTAAGCTTTCATCCCGTGATATTTACCCATACCACATACTGGATATCTCTACCTGGATGTCCCATAATCAGGCAAAACTCAATGTGAATTATTTTTTTATAGAAAAGAGGCCAAACATCCCCACCAGCTCCCAACCAAGTGTCACTATCAGGGTAGGCAAGCCAGCCCAACTAAGCACTCAAAGTACCCTAAGAGAGAGAGGAGGTAGCATGTGTCAGACTCATCAAATCATGGCCACCACTTCCCTTCACCACCCACTAGACAAAGCCCAGGACCCTGAGTGGGGTCCCACACCAGTCCTCCAGGGTATTAGCCTTTATGGAAATGCATCATGGCCATTGTCTATTAGGGATATAACCCATATAGTGAGATATACATACATACACATATATATGTATGTATATGTATAAATTTGTGTATATTTATTCTTGGATGACTCTTATTTTATAACTTTGTAGGATACATAGAAAATGCTGTATAAAACAACTTCAAGTCTGGGGGAAAATTTTAGAATTCTTCTTCACCAGTGAAACAATTGTAGAACTTCAATTTAAACCATGCGGAGGACTCTGTATGTCATTATATATTTTATTGGAATGATCTTTTTTTTGAATCTTATTTAGTAGCGGGTAGGTTTTGTTTGTTTTGTTTTCTGGTTGTGTTTTTTGCTTTTGCTTTGTTTTAGAATTTCAAAAAATCATTGAAGGCTTTATTTCTGTCATAATACAAAGTCTAGGCTACCGGTTTTTGGTTTCACTTTACAATGCAAATTCCATTGAAGCTTCTAAAGTGATGCAACATCAATTTTATTATCTTCTGAGCCTGCTTGTTCACATTTACATCTAAACTTTCCTTTCTCAAGTTTCTGTATTTGCTGGTAGAGGAAGTTCAAAACATGTTTTACTGTATCCCTCCAGGACTCTTACGAAGATCTTTGTCATTGTGTGCTGATTTGGAAAACTTGTGTTGTTGTTTTATTTGAGTTGCCCTAGTTGGCTGTTAGCCTTTTACAGATTACAAGTTATTTATAGTCTGCATTCCAAAAACAATCATTTGAAGGGTCAGGTAGAACTGGTATTCCCACTTTAACTGTGGAAGGAGTGGATAGGCGGCCTTCCCTTAAGTTTATCTACTAAAGTAAACAGACTTATTTTGTGTATGTATGTTTGCATGTGTGTATAATAGAATATCGTACATCTTAGCTACTTATTTTCTAATGAATTTATTTACTTTCCCCATTAATATCAACAAACTGAACATGTATCCTAAATTCTTCCATTACACCCAAGAAAGAAAGTGGTACACAAGAAAGAAAGCTTGTGGCAACAACTGAAAGTGGCAGTTCTTCCCAAGGTGCCAGGAATGAAATACCCTTGGGTGTTAGCTTTGTGTTTGGTTCATTTGCTTAGTTCTCATACTCTGGGTGTGTGTGTGTGGGTAGTGTGACCCTAGAGGGACATACTTTCCCTTGTTGGAGACTTGGCAAAGGTCTGAAGGTGATGACCTCTCCTGTGGTTTAGGGATTACAGCTAATTAGGGAAGTTGTTTTATACTGTTTGTCTTGCCCACTTGTAAATCAGTGACCTTTTCCCATAGGTGATATATTCTTATCTTGTATAGAATGCAATGGGAACAATTTTTCTTGGCCAATACTTTTCTTTTTTCAGGAGTTTTGCTTCCATTACACAGAGGAAGGTACTGTAATGCCACTAATGCATGCCAATAGTATTAATAGCATACAGTTCCCTGAATGTTCCCTTGTAATTCTGTTCCTTGTCAGTAGGACCAAAATATATAAATTTAATAGAATCCAGCAGATATCATTTAAGTGCTTACTATGTAGAAACAACATGATAGGTACTAAGAATAAAAATATAGATGTGACATGAGGCTTGGGCTCAAATATTTTATAGTTTAATGTGGGAGAATAACACATACACAAAAAACTATTATTCAGGGGAGTGGTTGAGTTACAGAAGACATGGAAGAGGTAGTACCTAAGTTAGATGTTAAAGGAAAGGAGGGAATTCAGTAGGTCAAGACAGTAGGAGATGGAAAATTCCATTCCATCCATTTTGTAGGTTAGTAAACTGATGCCCATAAAGGTTGGATGAGTTGCCTAATTGACACATGGATAATAAGAAATTAACCAATGAACAAAAGGACAGAACATAACTATTTATCACACATATGTACAAAATAGAAGTTTCATAAATGGTCTTTCATCCTTTTCTTCTAACACAATAATGGAAGGGGAGCTATAGTAATAGAGGGAAGAGAGGCAGTTCTGGCAGATACAACCCCCTCTGAAGCCCCTCGTCTGAGGACCCCAGGACCAGAGGTCTTATGATCATATGTTTAGAGTACATAAAAGCCTTAGAGGCCCCCAGTCCAAGCCTCTTATTTTGTAGGTTAGTAAACTGATGCCCATAAAGGTTGGATGAGTTGCCTAATTGACACATGGATAATAAGTGGCAGACCTGGGATTCAAACTCAACCAAAGAGTTTGGTTGAGTTCCAAATCTGGCTGTTTCCCCAATGTGACATGCTGTATCTTCTTCATTTCTATTGGCAAATGTCACTATTACCTGGGAGAACAGAGACTTCATTAGCATATTTTTTCTCTTTTTTTTCAGCATTTTTTTAAACCAATAGATATGTGTGTTAGTTCCTATTTCAGGTTGTAATATATAATATGTAATAGTTGTGCTAAGTACATGTAGGACACTCATTCATTATTTTTTATTAGTGGTATTATTGTGGTAAGAATGTTTAAACTACATCTCTGCAAGGTTGTCATTTGTAGCCTAAGATTTATTTAAGGTATTTATGTATTCAAATAGCAGAACCACTGTAAGCAGTAGTTGGCATTGTACCTTTCTTCAGGCAACAATGCAGGGAGGAGATAAAAGAGATGAAAAAGAACATTATAGGGATTCTCTTTTTTTGTTTTCACTGTCTTATTTGGCCACCAGAGAGGGAGAGGGATACCAACAATATTCAGAATCTCCTTTTCCCGGCTTTGGCTTCACTAATCCTAGCATCTCTAATATGCAAATGTTTTTCAGTAATTAAAATTATTCATACATATTTAATTAGCATCAATAGTGACACTTTCTCCATATTGAAATAAGGATAATTATTTGACTCATTATAATAAATAATCATGTTTAGCATTATTAGTGTTAATAGTTCTAAGGAAATTTGAGGCTTATAGCAAATAATCATATACTAGACATAGCACTGAGAAAACACTTGATTGAGAAGGATGAACGTGTAGGCATTGTTCAGATGAGTAAAGACTTTATTAGCTAGCATCAATGTCGGTATATTTTGCTGTAGAAAAAAAAACTTCACCAAGGGTATGCTACCACATTATCTTTAGGAATTTTTAAAAACTATAACCAAAATACAATAAAGAACAGAAAACCTTTTTCTTGGCAACTCCTCTGACATAAACCTTAACTTGCTGAGGGTAAGCTTCCATTGCAGTTATTCCTGGATAGAAAGCTGCTTTTGCATTCACGATGAAAATTAAATGTAAAAAATTGTCATTATTTGAGTTGTCCAAAACATTATTACCTTGTCAAATCCTATGCAAGTTATTAGAAATCTGTATTTGCTTATAAAAAGCAGAACCTCCACTTCATCTAATTTAGTTAATATTCATATTTCCTCTATTCAGAAGTTCACTGTGGTCTTTTCTAAGGTGAAAACTTTTGAGATATCAAGAGCCCCTAATTAATTCTTATGGCAACATCTTCAACAACTCACCAGGTACTGTTAATTCTGTTTTGTTGATGATTTAGGAAAGTATTCTGCCATGCTGCCAGAGGTACTTTGCATAAGTGCATCAATTCAGACTAGATTCAGATTTACTTGTTCCGTCATAAAAAATACTAATCACTTATTTGGTAAATTCTCTTGAAAAAATGAGTCTATTTTCACCCAAATGTAAATTAAGCAAATTTTATAGAACTGTCTATATAGCTCCAAAGAACTCCAGACATTTGAATTTATTTATTTTTAAAATCAATTTGTAGTTCTAAAGCTAGGTACATGTGATTTATTGATTTATTTATTCATACTGTTGGGGGTGTATTTATATATGTAAGTATATATTTATACATATTTATTTATTTATAAGTATGTAACATGCTGCTGGAGGGAGTTAAAGGATATGAGGACTAAAAATGAACACAAAAGAAATATGATTTCCTTAGAAAAGTTTGTAACAATTTTACTTAATTGCAACCAGAAGCCTGACCTGGAAGTGTAATGTTTTGACCCCTTAGCTGTCTGGTTCCCTAGATGTGGTGTTTTGTATTCCCCCCCAACTGTGAGAAAATCTATTTTATGCAATTTTAACTTGGTGTGTTCTTAGAAACACTGAAGTAGAAATTGTTCCCCTGGGAGAAAAGAAACCCTCATTACTTACAAGAAAGACTTGTAAAAACCATTCTTAAATGGATGGCATTTTTGAAACACTTAGAAAATCTTTCTTTAGAAGAAAAAGAATGCTACTTCTGGATTTTTAAAAACTAAGTATGGTGTTTTCAAAATATAATTTTAGGCCATTCTTGTCTCTGTCAGGTTTTTCTTTATGTTTCTATGTGATATTACCTTCCCAGGACAGATGTGAAACAGCACATCCATTGGCTGGGAAATTTTTGCTACTTTTGACTTTTCAGTTTTGATATTGTTGAAATATGTTTTCTCTATTTAGCCTTTTTAATAGGAAAGCTACTGAAATGAACCTGAGATAGTTTTGTACATACACACACATATACACATATAATCTGTATTTCTTAATTAGTATAGCAGTATCACTGGATTTTTTGTAGCCAAAACAATAAAGACATGTTGGCCGGCTATTTAAAAATTATGAAAATATGTATGTTAAATTAATTTACAGATATTTGTTATGTTTATTAAACTGTATATTTTCATTATCACTATGGCTTACATGACATTACTTTTTAGAATTTTTTTCATCATTTGCATTTCCTTTTTTTGTTGTTATTTTTCTAGTTGTAAAATATTCTGAATGACAGACTTAGAATTGTAAAACAGAGAAAAAGCTGACAGTCCCTACATATTTGATTGGAAAAACACTTATCATCCTTTTCTTAAAAGTATTAGGTTTTTCTGTACAAAAGTACCAAAGAAGCAATTTGTATATTAGGGTCAGAAATCTATTTTAACTCACTGGTTTGAAGCTAATTTTAAATCTTGTTTTAGGAACATAGGCCTTTTATCTGAATTCATAGAGTAATATATGCTTTGAACCTTCTGAATAAAATTCAATCATTTCTCAGTTATATCAGTTCTATTTCATGGTCCTAACTCCTGTTTTTTCAACCAAAAGAATTTATTAGATATTTACAATTTGCCAGATACTGTATTGGGTGCTGGGATTACAAATTCAAAGAATAAAACAGTCCTACTGTCTTTCTTTGATCTCTTTAGGATCTAGGCCTGGTGGTGAAATTGCTGGGTCAAATGGCCTCCACAGTTTTAGTAGCTTTTGAGGCATAGTTACAAATTGTTTTGCAGAAAGGTTAGACCAATTGACAGCTCCACCAACATTGAATCAGTGTGCTTGTTTTCCCATAGCCCCTCTAAGATTTGCCATTCTCTTTTTTTGTCAGCTTTGTCATTTTGAATGAGTATGAAGTAAAATCTCACAATTGCTTTAATTTGAATTTTTCTAAGTAACAATGGTTTGGAATACTTTTTCACATAGCTAATTTGCAACTTGGTTATATCTTCCCTTGAGAACTACCCATTCAATATCCTTAGACCATTTATTAACCAGGTAATGACCCTTATTATAAATTTAAATAATTTCCTTATACATCTTGGAAATAAGTCTTTTATCAGAGAAGCCTGATTTAAAGATTTACACCCTCCCCTCCCCATTAATTGTCTTCTATTGCTACCTATTTTGGATTTGTATAAAAACTTCTTTAATTTTATTTAATCAAAATTGTATATTGTGATGTGTATATTGTATGTCTCTTACTCTTATTTGGTCATGAAGTGTTTTGCTATTCAATGATCTGAAAGGTAATTTTTCCTTGTTCCTCCAAATTTATTTATACTATTACCTTTCATATCTAGGTCGTGTATCCATTTTGTATCTTGGCATAAAATGTGAGAGTAATAGTGCTGTCCAGTTTTCCTTGCAGTTTCAATCACTCCTTATCCCAGGAGCCGTGGTCACTGGATTTATAGGACACCAGACCACTAGTTTTGTTTTCTTCTGCTTGTTTTATTCTTAATTTGTTAAACTGAAGAATCTGTTTTTTACCCAATATCACATTTTTTAAACTACTGCTTTGTGGTATAGTTTGAGATCTGATACTCTGAGCCTCCTTTTCTGTATACTTGTTTTTATTATTTTCCTTGAGATTCATGGCTTTTTGTTCCTTCAGATTAATTTCATTATTATTTTTCACTTCCATGAATTAGTCTTTTAAAATCAGTTTTTATTGATGTCTTTTACATCGTCATAATTTCCCCCAGAAATTACCACTTACCATAGAGCCATCCCACCTAAGAAATAGAATTTTTAAGACAAAAAAGAAGGAGGAAAAATTTTTTTAAAAAAGGGGGGGTGGCTAGGTGGCACAGTGAAGAGAGCACCAGCCCTGGAGTCAGGGCTGAGTTCAAATCCAGCCTCCTTGGGCAAGTCGCTTAACCCCAATTGCCCTCCAAATAGCAAAATATATATATATATGTATATACATATATTTTTTTTAAAAAAAAGGAAGAGGAAATAAGTTAGAATAACTGATTATTGCATTGAAAAAGTCTGAAAATATGTGCAGTGCATCATACCCAGGGCCCTCCCACCTCTTCAAAGGTGTGAAGTGGGAGCCTCTAATAGTTTTGTTTTTTTTTTCAAGCTATGGTTATTCTTTAAAAATTTGCAACATTCAGGGTTTTGTTTTGTTTTTGTTTTTTGGTTGCTCTTTCTATTTCTCTTGTTTTAGTCATTGTACATATTATTTTCTTAGGTCTTCATCAGTTCATGGAAACCTTTCCATGTTTCTCTGTATTCAGCACATTAGTCATTTCTTATTGCAGAGTAATACTCTTGTTACATTCAAGTACCACAATTTATTTAACTATTTCTCAATCACTGGGCATTATTTTGCTTGCAGTTCTTTGCTATCACAAAAAGTCTTGCTATAAATACTTTCACTGTACATGGAAACTTTCTAATCAATGATCTCCTTTTTGTATAAACCTAATAATGGAATCTCAGGGTCAAAGGATATGGGAATTTTAGTCGCTTAGTTTGCATAATTCCAAATTGTTTTCCAGAACAGTCATGTTGATTGACAGCTCCACCAGCATTGTACTACCTTGTCTTCCCATAGCTTCTCCATCATTTAATATTCTCATCTTTTGTTGTCTTTGCTGATTTGGAAGGTGTGAGGAGAACATCAGGGTTATTTTTATTTGTGTGTCTCTTATTTTTAGAATTATTGTTATATTATGATTTAAAACATTCTTTCATATGGCAGTGAATAGTGTGTAATACCTCATTTGAGAACTGTTTGTTCATATCCTTTGAACACTTATCTATTATAGAATGGCTTTTGGTATTTATATACTTAGATATGGACATATATGTAAGCATATACATATTTAATATGTGTTAATTGTTCATATGTATGTTAATTGTTTGCATATCTTGAATACAAAACCCATATCAGAGAAATATGATACAAAATCTTTTTAACCATTCAGTCAATTCCTTTCTTATTCCATATTAATTTTTTCTATGCAGATGTTTTTCAGTTTCATGTAATCAAAGTTATCTATTTTATCTTTTATAATTGCCTCTATCTCTTGTTTTGTTATAAATATATCTCCTATCCTATAATTTCTGTCCTTTGGTTATGAATACATCTCCTACTTCTCTTGAAATTTTTTATATGTGATCTTTAATATGAAAGCCATGTAACCATTTAGAATGTATTGTGGAATATCTAAAAGGTGTTGATATAAGCCTAATTTCTAGAAGACTGCTGCCCAGTTTTTCCAACAGTTTTTATTAAATAAAGAATTCTTTGCTAAGTAATTTGTTTTCCAGTTTATTGAATTCTGTCAAATAAACTGTGTTCTTGAATTCCATGGTTTCTGATTCTCCTTTGTCTAATTTGTTCTATTGATTTACCTCTCTTTTTCTAACCAATATGAGATGGTTTTGATGACTGCTGCTTTAATATAGTTGAGGTCTAAAAGTGTTTGTCCCTCCTTGTCCTCACATTTTTTCATCATTTGCTTCAATATACTAGATCAGCACTTCTTAAAGTATGGTCCAGGGATCACTAGAGGTTCCTGATGTCCTTTCAGGGGATCCATGAGATCAAACCTATTTTCATAATGATACTAAGACTTTTAAATTTGTAATGCAGTAAATATTGATAGGTATAATTTACATAAACCAAAGCTCTTAGGGGGACAGGGAGCAACTAAGTAGTTTTTAAGAGTTTAAAAGGGTCCTAAGACCCAAAATTTTGAGAAGCACTATTCTAGATCTTTTATTTTTCTAAATGAATTTTGTTATTTTATCAAATTCTGTAAAGTTTGTCTTTGATAATTTGATTGGGGTAGCATAAAATTTAAATTAGCTTTGGTAATATTATCATAAATACTGGATATTCCTTCAAATATTTAAGTCATTCTTTATTTCTTTTTTGGAGCAGGGCGGGGGGGGGGGGGAGGCAAGGCAACTGGGGTTAAGTGACTTGCCCAAGGTCACAGGGCTAGTTAGTGTTAAGTGTCTGAGGTTGGATTTGAAGTCAGGTCCTCCTGATTCAAGGGCCAGTGCTCTAACCACTGTACCACCTAGGCACCCCATTGTTTATTTCTTTAAGGAAATTTTTATAATCAGATTTATATTAGTATTTTTGTGCTTTGTTAATTTTTATCTCTAAATATTTTATGTATTTTGTCATTATTTGAAATTGGATTTGTGTTATTTCCTCTTAGATTTTGTTATCATAAGGAAATAATACTGATTTGGAGTTTTTTATTTTATAACCTGCAACTTTGCTGATATTCTTGTCTAAATGAATAGATTTCCTGATTCCATAGGACTTTCTAAATAAACCATCACATCAAAATAAAAAAGAAAAAGAAAACCATCATGTCATCAGCAAATAGGGGTGATTTTATCTCTTCTTTGCCTTTTTAAATGCCTTTAATTTCTTTCTTTTGTCTTATTGCTATGTCAAATAATAGTGGGGAGTATGGAAATCCTTGGTTTATACCTGTATTTTTTGAGAAAAGTTCTAGTATATCCCCATTGAATATGATTCTTTGTTTTGGTTTTAGATACTTTTTGATGATATTAAAAAGATCACTCTGTGCTTATGTTTTATAGGGATTTTTTAAAATTATAAATAAATATTGTATTTTGTCAAAGGACTTTTTTTGGTATCTTGCAATAATCACGTGGTTTGGCATGTTTTTATTTTTAACATGATTAATTCTGATGATTATTTTCCTGTTGTGGTGCCATCCTTGCATTCTTTTTCTTTTCATTTTGCAAGGCAATTGGGATTAAGTAACTTGCCCAAGGTCACACAACCAGGTTTTTGTTTGTGTGTGCATTAAGTGTCTGAGGCCAGATCCGAACTCAGGTCCTTCTGACTCCAGGGCCAGCGCTGTACTCACTGTGCCACCTAGCCGCCCCCCATCCTTGCATTCTTGATATAAGTTCAACTTGATCATGTTTATTAGACTAATGATTTCTTGGATGAATCACTATATTCTGTTTGATTCGATTTTATTTGAAATGTTTGAATCATTATTTATTAGTGATATTGGTCTTAAGTTCTCCTGTGCTTATTCTCCCCTCCTTTAGGTATAAAGACTATATTTTTCTTATAAAAGGAATCTGGTAGTGTACCTAATTTCACTGTTTTTGAGAATAATTTTTTGTAGTAAAGGTGATAATTATTTTTTAAGTTTATACAATACATCTGTGTGTGTGTATATATATATATATATATATATATATATATATATATATATATATATATATATATATATATCTATACATTCATCAGGACTAGGAGGGTTTTTTTCCCCCTTTGGTAATTAAAAAAAAAAAACTACAATTCTATTTCCTCTTATGATCTTGGTCTATTTAAAATCTTTGTTTGGTGTTGTTAGTTGGGAGATTTTACATTTTTCAAGGTATTCATCCATTTCTTTGTGTTCTCAACTGTGGAAGATAGTAGGTTCTAATAATTCTTTACATTTCTTCTGGTTTTATGTTTGTACATTTCATGCGTTGTTTTATCAATTTGATTTCCTGTCCTCTTCTTTTTAATTGAACTGGCTAAAAGTTATCAGTTTATTAGTCTTTTCAAATAACTGGTTTTTAGGTTGTTTTCTTTTATTATTAACTCCGGGTTTTTTGTTTCCAGTTCATTTATTTTTTCTCTAATTTTTAATAATTCCTGATTTGTCTTATTTTAGTTATCTGTATTTGTTGACATTCTCATTTTTAAAAATGCATATTCAGTTCTTTAATCCTCTCCTTATCTATCATGTTAATGTATGTTTATAGAGATATAATTTTCCTCTTAAGTTCTGCTTTCCAGAAATTTTGGTATATTTTTTTCATTATCATCATTTTCTTTTACATACTTATTGATGTTTTTTTTTCTTAAACAAATGCTTTATGAACTTCTGTTTTACATCATTCATTTCCGCCAGATTTTGAGTTACAATTTTTTCCCCCGTTTTTCCCCTACTCACCCTCCCAGAATAGTAGTCCCACAAGATATCGCTTCCTCCATTCTGCTCTCTCCCATATCTTCTCCCATACCCCCTTCTACTTTTCCATTAGAGGAAGGTGAATCTCTGTGTCCCAATGGCTGCACATCTTATCTCCCCATTACAAGCAAAAGAGTATTAATAATAGTATTTATATATATTTGAAACATTTAATTTTAAGACCTCTAATTTCAGAACCATTCTCTTCCTCCCTTGTCACCCATTCCCTCTGGGCAGATAAGCAATTCAGTATATGTTGTACATGTCTAGCTATGCAAAACTTTACCATAGTAGATATATTGTACAAGGTTGCTTATAATTCCCTCCCACTCATCCCACCCCCCACCTGGTCCATTCCCTACTTGATCCTGTCCCTCTTCTATAATGGGTACTTCCAACCTCCCCTCCCCCCAAGAATGTCCTCCCATCCATCATCCCCACTCTCATCCCCCTTCCCCCTATTCTGCTGCAGGTTTAGATATCCCATTTAGTATGTATGTCATTCCCTGAACGAAATTCAATGAGAATGTGGTTTTGCCTTTTTGTCTTCCTATTCTTCCCCTCCCGTGCAGCCCCTTCCCCTTGCTTCTTCTACATGAGATAGTTTACCCTACCCTATCTCTCACCATCTCCTCTTGCCACATTCCTCTCTCACCTCATAATTTCATCCCTTGAGTATCCTCCCTTCCCAACAAATTCAACCTATGCCCTCTATCCATATATAACTGTAACCATATACACACACATTCACATATGTATTCATATGACCATATACCCTTCTTCAATTATTTTCATACTGAGAAAGGTTTCATCAGTCCCAGTTATTGTTTTTCCATGTAGGAATGTAAATAGTTCAACTTTGATAAGTTCCTTTTGATTTCTTTTCCCTGATTACCTTCTCAGGCATCTCTTGCTTCTTGTGTCTGGATGTCAAATTTTCTATTCAACTCTGGTTTTTTCCTCAAGAATGCTTGAAAGTCCTCTATTCCACTGAATGACCATATTTTCCCCTGAAACAAAATACTCAGTTTTGCTGGGTAGGTGACCCTTGGGTTCATTCCCAGCTCTTTTGCCCTCTGGAATATCATATTCCATGCCCTTCTATCCCTCAGTGTAGAAGCTGCCAGGTCCTGGGCTATTCTGATTGGGTTTCCACAATATTGAAATTGTTTCTTCCTGGCTGCTTGTAGTATTTTCTCCTTGATCTGGGGATTCTGGAACCTGGCTATAATATTCCTGGGAGTTTTCTTTTTGGGATCTTTTTCAGGAGGTGATTGGTGGATTCTTTCAACCTCTATTTTGCCCTCTGGATCTAAAACATCAGGGCAGTTTTCCTTGAGAATTTCTTGAAGGGTGATTTCTAGGTTCTTTCCTTGATCATGGCTTTCAGGTAGTCCAATAATTTTTAAATTGTCTCTCCTGGATCTATTTTCCAGGTCAGTGGTTTTTCCCATGAGATATTTCACATTCCTTCTAATCTTTCATTTGTTTGGATCTGCTTAACAGCATCTTGATTTCTCATAAAGTCATTAGCTTCCATTTGCTCCAGTCAAACTCTGAAGGAATGAGTCTCCTCAGTGAACTTTTGAGATTCTTTTTCCATCTGGCAAATTCGACTTTTTAAGGCATTCTTCTCCTCATTGCCCCTTTGGGCCTCCTTTGCCATTTGAGTTAGTCTATTTTTTAAGGTGTTGTTTTCCTCAGTCAGGCTGTTGACCCTCATTTCATACTTTTCCTGCATCCTTCTCATTTCTCTTTCCAATTTTCCCACCACTTCTCTTATTTGATTTTTAAAGTCCTTCTTAAGGTCCTCTATGGCCTGCAACCTGCTCATGTTTTCCCCTGGGGCTTTTGGAGCAGGATTTCTGACCTCATAGTCCTCCCCCTGTTCTATGCTTCCATCCTCTTTGCCCCCCAAATAGGAGCCTGAGGTTGCATTTTTCTGTTTAATTTTTTTCCTTTGCCTTGGCATGTTGCCTCTTAATTACTTGACTTTTGGGCTTGTTGCCACAGTATGGCTGGGCCGCCAGACAGGTGAACTTTAATCCCGAACGTGTGGGGGGACAACTTCTGTTTCTGGCAAGCTGGAAACCCATCCTTGACCTCCACCCCAGATCACAATCCAGATCCAGGGAGGTTAAAGCAAGAGTGATTACCCCCCAAGACTGATCGCTGGATCTCCCTACAGTTTGCAGGCTAGGAGCTGGAGCTGCCTCTGAAAACTACAGAATGGCGTGTCTCCTCAGTGGCTTCTAGCCCCCAGGGGAGGAAGCCGATGCATTCCCCAAATACTGGTCCCAAATTCCATAGGGCACTAACCTCTTACTTTGTCCTAGGCATGTCTATGTTGATAATTCTGGAATCGCCATAGCTGCTGGTTTTCTGGGGTCCCTCCAGCAGGCTTCTGGCCCGGCTGCCCTGGGGTTAAAACCGCAACTCAGGCGCACCCGTGCTCAGCTCCCTATGCAGTTGCCAGCTCCCAGAGCACTGTGTTGGTCCTTCCTGCGGGGCTGCTGGGCTGTCCTCAGCGGGAGGTTAGCTTCTTTGTGTCATTCTTTGGGTGCTGGGGCTCCAGAAGTTGTTCAGAGTCCCCTTTTACATAGTTTGGAGGTAATCTGGGGGGAGAGTGGCTTATTGATGTTTTCTACAATTTGTTCTTTGATTTGGTGATTATGTAGGATTTCATTGTTAAGTCTCTCTTTGAGTCTGTAATTTTCATTTGTGCTCCATGAGCTAGTTACTATTTTTAATTAGTTATTGTTTTTAAAATATATTTAATAGGGGCGGCTAGGTGGCGCAGTGAGTAAGAGCGCCAGCCTCGGAGTTGGGATGACCCGGGATCGAAACCGGCCTCAGAAAATGAGCACCCACACATAAATAAAGACTAGCCGTGTAACCTTGAGCAAGTTACTTAACCCCAATCGCTTAAAATATATATATATATATATTTAATATTTCTAATTCTTTATATTTGTTTACAGTATTTCTATGCCCTAATACATGGTCATTTTTTTGTAAAAGTTTCATGTGATCCTGAGAAGTACATTTATTTTTAAGTATTCCTATTTAGAAGACATTATGTCTTTAAGCTGTTTTTTTCCAGCACTTTGTTCAATTCTGTGTTTTCCTTTCTGTTTGTCTCTCTGTTAGACTTATCCAAAACTGAGAAAATGACATTGCAATTTCTTGCCAATGCTATAGTTTGTTTTCTTGTAATTCTGCTAATTTTTCTTTTATGAATATACATAATTATATTGTTTGGCTGTCTATGATTCCTTTGAGCATAATGTAATCACTTTATCCCTTTTTTGGTGCTGTGATCATTTGTTTTGGGCTTGCTGATAGCAGAATTTGCCCCTTCTGCTTCTTTAGATTTACCTCATGCATAGTAGATGTTTTTAGATTTGTTTCCATGTAACAGATTGTGAGACTTTGTTTTCTTATCCAGTCTGTCTTTTTCCCTTTATTGGGTTGTATCATTCATTCACATTTAAAGTTATACGAATTAGGTTCATATTCTACTCCATTTGTCTCTAAGACTTTTTTTTCCCCCAAACTGAGGTTTTCTCTTCTTCTTCTATTAATACTGTACTTTGTCTCTTCAGTTATTTTAGTTTAATCTACTTTAAGATAATCCAGCTTTTCTTCCCTCAACCTCAAGGCCTCCCTCACCCTCCTACTTATTATACCTTCCTTTAGATTTGGAGTTTTATTAGTTCCTTTTTTTCTTTTTATCCAGTTATATAATTCTTCCCATTATTTTTCCTTTCTCAGTTAAGAAATCAAATATCCTCTTGATTTTCCTTTATTTCAATTGGTCATTAGTTTTTTATATTTTGTATCTTTTTCTAAAATGGACTTTCCTTCCTTATTCTCTTCATTATCTTCTCCTTCTATCTATTCTAGACTTTTTTTTCTTTGAATCATGGATTTTATACTAATGTCCTTTTTTTAATCTCTAGAAAATTAGAACTTCTAAGGTATCTATTTTGGGTTCCTTCTTCTTAACTATTTCTGTTACTGCCTTTATGATCTTTTCCCCTACTCCCCTTTTATTGTGTCTCACTCTTAGAAATACCAGTTCTGACAGACAATAAAGGAGATATTGCCTCATGGGAGGACTTTTCCTGTATTCCTGATTGGGCAGTTCATTGGGCTTTTGCTTATCCCTTGGCCCTTTTTCCATTTGCCACAAAATCTCTATGTTGAGTCCATGCTCTCCACCTCTGCTGGGTGTCACTTGCCCCTGGAAACTCTAATTCTCCTTCTCCTTAGACAGGATGAGTAGTCTTTTTAAGTACCTTGTAAAGTAAATTATAAAGTTCTCTTCTCCCTTTTAAAAATCTTTCTTCTCTCATAGAAGCATTCATCTGTGGTATTCCCTCCTACCATTGCAATAAGATTTACCTCTTTCCCCCTTTTTCAATACCTCCCTTGGCCTCCTCACCCATTCTCCTGTTAGAATCCCTTCTTCCTTTGGGGGCGGCTAGGTGGCGCAGTGAGTAGAGCGTCGGCCCTGGAGTCAGAAGGACCTGAGTTCGGATCCGGCCTCAGACACTTAACACACACACAAACAAAAACCTAGCTGTGTGACCTTGGGCAAGTTACTTAACCCCAATTGCCCTCCAAAAGGCAAAAAAAGAGAAAAAGAATCCTTCTTCCTGAAAGACTAGGGGAGTTATTGTGCCTTCATTGTTAACCTTTGTCTTGATTAGGATTCATAACATACTCTGTCCTATTTTCTTTTTCTTTTCTCCCAAATCACAAAAACACTGATTCACTTGTAGGTTGTAGATTGCAGAGTTTATTCTTTTCCTGCATCACTTTATTTGCCTTTTGCTTTCACATTTGTCTCCTTGTGTACTTTTAGAGAGAAAAACCCATCTCTTAATGGTCTTTCTGTTGTTTTATTCTTCTTGGTTTTCATTTGTTTACCTTGTATTTCTGTTGTCTGGGGTACTTAATGAGCAAATCATTTCTTTAGGTACTTTTTTTTCCTAGGAATGCTTCAGGTGCTTTTCTTTTTTATTGAACGTTTATCTGTTTTTCATTACTAGTTAGGCCCAGGTTTGTAGAGTATATCACCTTGGGTTGTATCTTGAGCACCTTTGCTCTTCACAACATGTTATTCTATTCCCTCCTACAGTTTTCAGTGGATACAGAATAATCTTATGTTATTAAATTTTCCTTTGCTTTATATTTGAAGGTCTTTCTTCTAATCTTTAGAACTTTTTCTTTGTTATTCCAGTAGTTAAGCTTAACTACTATATGTCTTGGAGTTTATTTTTACCCCTGAAGACAATCTGTGGATTCTTTTGTTTGTCACTGTTTTCTGTATTTAGAAGTTGCTTTAAAACAAAGATAGAGGGAACCCCTAGAGAGTCTTCTTAGCACTTATGGCTTCTCTACTCTGCCTCCAGGGTTCATATGTTCCCTGGCCCAAATTTTTGTTCCAGAAGTTCTCAGCTAGGTCTGCAAACCTGACCCACTTGCATATTATAAAGAGAGGTTCCCTGGAATCCTGTGGGGCACTTCACCCTTAAAAGCTCAGCTGACTTCTTCTAGCGCAACTTTGCAGGACTTCCATAATCTTCTCTATCCTTCACCTTCCCTGTATCTCTGATGTCAGCTCTCTAGTTAAGGACTATCTTCATGTCCCAGATGCAAAAGGAGCAGACTATTTATTACTTCTTTTTAACACAGGAACAAAGATTGTGTACAGCATATGGCCAGAATATTCCAGGACCCCTGAATCCCCATTTAGATTAGAACAGTGGGCCAACTAGTGTCAGCACGACAGTGGCAAAGTGCTATATTTTCCATTCTAATCTTCATCTTTATGACCTGGAGAATAATATAGCCTACTGCTGCTGTCCTGAATGCCTGAGCCTGGTTAGGGACATACCCAGCTTTGAAAAATTGTTATGGTACAGTGGATTCAATCCATACAAATTCCAGGCCCTGAACAGCCCCGCCCCCCCCCCACACACACACTGACATCTGCCAATTTTTCCTCAAAGGAGCCCTGCCCACCTGATAGTACCTCCCCTTTCCCTCTCATCAGGCAGTGTACTAGAGCTCTTGGCCAATCTCTAGAAATTTTGAGGGGCACCTATGATTCCACTCAATCTGTGTAGTTAAGGGTGATAGTGATTAAGACACCTGTTTCTTCTAGGGAAGAACTCTTAGACCTTCAGAAGTAGGGGATCGGGCATGAACCCTGGAACTCTTCTCCCTACCCAACAAGGAAATAGTTGCCCTTCCTCCGCCCTTACAGTCATCTGCCTTGCCCTGATAGAGTCTCCCAACTTATCCTAGGCTATCCTTAGCTCTTCTATGGGACCAGGTATTCTGGAACTGCTATTAAAATACCTCTCAATTTAATTTTCCACACCATTGATTAACTGAACTTTCCAGTGACCATCATGAGCCTGTCCCTGTCCATTTCTGTCATTGGTATGGTCATCCTGAGTCTTTCATTTCTTTAATGGATATAGTCAAGTTGGTTGCCCCTACAGGATTAACTAAATGGAACCCTACTTCCTTTACCCTACAAAGTAGTTAGCATCCTAGTATCACCTCAGGCAAGGTACCAAAGAAATGGAGAAGTTATTTGGGATCCTGAAAGGGAAAGAAATCTTTACTGAAACTGTTTCCCCTTGTAATAGTCTCCTCTGGGCTGCTAAAAAGCCAGGAAAGGACAAATAAGGCTGATTGATAGATTTCTGCATCCTCATTGAAATAGTTCCCCTCTATTAACACTCCCTTCCCTAACTCTGTGTCCATCACAGATGACATCCAATTAACCACAGATACTTGGTTCTTTTTTTTAATTTATTTTTTAATTTGTTTATTTTTAGTTTACAGGATTCAATTCCATAGTTCCTTGAATTTCAAATTTTCCTTCCCTCCCTCCCCCAACCCCCACAATGGCGTATAATCCAGTATAGGATCTCCAAATACTTTCACGTTAAACATTAGTAAGGTTACAAAGGCTGATTGTACTAGATGGAATGAAAAATGGTAAAGAGGAAATAAAACCAAACAATGAAAAGAAAAAGATCAAGTAGTTTGCTTCAATCATGATTTAAACTCAGTTTTTTCTAGTTCTTTCTCTGGATGTAGGCATCTCTTTCCATCATGAGTCTTTTGGAATTGACTTATATCACTGCATTGCTGAGAAGAGTCCAGTCTGTCATAGTTGGTCATCACAGATATGGTATGTCTGTGATTGTATACAAATTTCTCCTGGTTGTACTCTTCTCATTCAGTATCAGTTTGTATAAGCCTCTCCAGGTAAATATTAAGTCCATCTGCTCCTCGTTTCTTATAGCACAATAGTATTCCATTACATGCATATGCCACAACTTGTTTAGCCATTCCCCAATTGATGGGCACCCCCTCAATTTCCAATTCATTGCAACCACAAAAAGAGCTGCTATAAATATTTTTGTACATATGGGTCTTCCTCCCACTTCTATGATCTCTTTGGGTTATAATCCTAGAAATGGTATTGCCGGGTCAAAGGGTATGAAATTATTTATAGCCCTTTGGGCATAATTCCAGATTGCTCTCCAGAATGGTTGGATCAGTTCACAACTCCATCAGCAATGCATTAGTGTTCCAATTTGCCTACATCCTCTCCAGCATTTGTCATTTTCCTGTTTTGGACACTTGGTTCTTTATGGTTGATCTTGCTAATATGTTTTATTCCATCTGTACCACAAAGCCACTTGCAATTTTCCTTTACTTAAGAGGAAGTGGAGTATACTTTCACCTGCTTCCCTATTGGCTATTTAAATATTTCTGTCCTAGTGCGTAACCTATATAGGAAGTACTTGGATTATCTATTGCTTAGCCCTGTCACTTGGCTCTCACATTATGTGGATGACATTTTATTAAAGGAATAACAGGGATGCCTTGACAGAAAACTTGGCCTCAGTGGCCAGAGTCCTCATTATCAAGGGTGGGCAGGTAGCTCAGAACAAAGAACAGGATCCTATAACCACCATCTCTTTTGAAGTGGAATTTAAATTCCAGGCAGTTTTCTTTTTTCTTTTCTTTGCCTTTTTTTTTTTTTTTTGCTTTTTTTTGTGGGGGGGGGAGTAATTGGGGTTAAGTGACTTGCCCAAGGTCACACAGCTATTTTTTTTTTTTTGCATTAAGTGCCTGAGGCAGGATCCAAACCCAGGTCCTCCTGTCTCCAGGGCCAGTGCTTTATTCACTGTGCCATCTAGCTGCCCCCAGGCAGTTTTCTTATATTATTTATTGCGGTATAATGGTAAATTTGTGGGGGGGTTTGACTTGTCATGTTCTTCTAGAAGAACTATAATCCTTAGGTTATCATTATCTATCCTGTCTTCAAGATCAGTATGTTTTGCTTGTATGAAAATTACTTTCTCTTCTAATATTGTTGCTTTTTTCTTTTCTTTTAAGTTTTCTTTCACTATTGTGTACTGCATTTCCACTCAATTATTCTTTCTAGTATTTCTTTGATAAGACTTGGCAATATGGATTTGAGTTTTTCCATTCTATTGATTCCCTTGTGCAAGCCATAAATCCTGCTTTCACAATTTTTATTTCTCTTTCAAACCATTTAGGAATATTCTGGTGTAGTTCCATATTCTCTTCAGTCCTCTTGGGTCCAAGGGGTCCTCTACCCTCTAAGGTGTTGATTCATTTTCCTTTTTCTTGCAATAATTTTTCATGGATACCTGGACTTTTTTTTTACCTAATCTAGGGGTTATATTCCCTCCTGTTAATAATATCCTTGCTGCTTAATTAGTGCTTATACTCAAGATCTTTAACTGAGTTTTCTTCCTCCTAAAGTCTTTGATAATTTTAGTCTTTTTTTCCTTATTCCCATCATTCACCTTATGACACATTCCCCTTTGATGTTGGGGCTGGAACTCAGTGCTTCCTCAGCCTCCTCCCACCCTTGGCAATGCATGTTTCACTGACCTCAGTCTCTGACCCGGGTAACTTCTGGGGAAACAGAACTAGCCCCATCTGGCTTTTTAGTAGGGTGTCACATAGACACATTCATGTGTTCTGTTCCAGTTTCCTTTGTCCTTCAGTTCTCTGGGTGAGCTCTGTGGCAGCATGCAGTGCTGCTACACAGCTATCCCAGGCAGATCAAGCTTCTGCTTTTTGTTTTTCCTCAGTAGTGGGAGGAAGGAGAGTAGAGGTTTGAAATTCCTTTATCTTCTGCAGAAATTCCTATTCTGGAGAGGTTTGAGAAGTTGTGAGAGTTGGAGAAAATGTCTAGTGCTAGAGCACTGGCCCTGGAGTCAGGAGGACCTGAGTTCAAATTTGGCTTCAGACACTTACTAGCTGTGCAACCTTGGGCAAGGCACTTAAAACTTCAGTTGCCTAAGGAAGGAAGGAAGGAAAGAAAGAGAAAGAAATAAAATCTCTAATCTTCCTTCGTGTTGATCAAGTGATCTGGAAGTCTCTTTTTATTGGTTTTGTATTCTAATAGGTTGATTCCCCCCAAATTTTATACATTCTGTATTTTCTTTTCTTTTTAAAATATCTTGTTTTAATCAGCCAAGATCTGCCCTATCACCCCAAAGTTCTACCCTTCCTCTATTTGAGAACACAAGAAAAACAAAAGCCATTACAAAAACTGCCGTGGTACTGCATAATATGCATAGTCAGTCAAAACAGATTTCTACATGAGTACTTCAACTCTCTTATCAGAAGGTGGAGTATTTTAGTTGCATGCTAATTACTTGATGTTTTTCTCTCTTTTTTAGAGATATTAATTTCCCCCAAAGATTACCTTGCCTTTATTCCAAAATTTTTGATATGTTTTCTCCTTATTGTCATTACCTTTCATGAAATTGTCTGACGTTTTGATGATTTGTTCTTTGACACATCAGTTCTTTTTTATTAAATTAGTAAGTCTACAAGTGATTTCTTGTACATTTTTTCAGAGACCACTTATTATAATTTTATTATATTGTGAGCAATAAGGATATGTTTACTATTATTGCTTTTGTACATTTGTTTGTGAGGGTTATATTCCCCAATATGTAGTAGATTTTTGTTAAGATACCATATACAGGTGAGAAGCATGTATACTCCTTTCTATTCCTGTTTACTATTTGCCAGAGGTCTTTTATGACTTAGTTCTTCATTGAACTGGTCATCTCTTATAGCAGAGTAATATTTTATCACAATTATATACCAAAACTTGTTTAGCCATTCCCCAATTGATGGACATCCCTACAGTTTCCAGTTCTTTACCACAACAAAGAGAGCTACTATAAATATTTTAGAAGAAATAAGTTCTGGGGCGGCTAGGTGGCACAGTGAGTAAGAGTGCCGGCCTCGGAGTTGGGATGACCCGAGATCTAATCCGGCCTCAGAAAATGATGACTAGCTGTGTGACCTTAAGCTAGTTACTTAACCCCAATTGCTTTAAAAAATTTTTTTAAAAAAAGAAGAAATAAGTTTTTTTTTCCTTTTTCCCTAATCATTTTTGGAAACAGACCTAGTAGTGCTGTTGTTGGATCAAAGGGTATCAACAGTTTAATAACTCTTTGGGCATAATTCCAAATTGCTCTATAAAATGATTGGCTCAGTTTACAAACAATACCCTCCAACATTTGCTGCTTCCCCCTTTTATCATTTTGACTAATCTGATAGATGTAAAATGGTTATCTCAAGGTTGTTTCAGTTTGTATTTCTCTAATCAACAATGATTTAGAGCTTTTTTATATGACTATAAATTGTTTTGATTTCTTTATCTAAAAATTGGTTGTTCGTATCCTTTGACCATCAGTTGGGGAATAACTTGTATTCTTATAGATTTGACAAAGTTCTTTATTTATTGGAGACATGAGATCTTTATCTCAGAAACTTTATAAATTCTCCCCCTCACCACCAATTTTCTGCTTTCCTTCTGATCTCAGCTGTATTTGTCTTATTTGTACAAAAACTTTTAAATTTAATATAATTGAAATTATTTTTTATATTCCACTCTCTCTTATTTTTTCATAAATTGTTCACCTTTCCATAAGTTAGATAAGCAATATGTTCCATATTCTTCAAATTTTCTTCTTTTTTTTTAATACCTCCTAAGCAATGACATGTTTAGACTATTCAAATTCTTGTTCCATTTACCTTCTATCTGGGGCCTGTGGAGTTTACCATTTCTTATTTCCATGCTAAAGATGTAACATTCCCATACTTCCTGTTTCCCTATTTATTTATCACATGCATGCTTTCACTTAATGCTTTGATATTAATAATGAGTGAAGAGTGAATAATAATATGAATGATTCTTTTTTAAGCTTTTATTTAGTATTTTATTTTCCCCAGTCATATATAAAAGCAATTTTTAACATTCATTTTTAAATCTTTGAGTTTTAGATTTTCTCCCTTCCTCCCTCCCCACCTCTCACCTGCATTGAGAAGGCAAGCAATTCCACATAGGTTATGCAGTAGTCATACAAAACACTCACAATAGTAATATTGTACAAGAAAAAACTCAAGAAAAATAAAGAAAGTTAAAAAGGTATGATTCAGTGTTCAGACACAAACAGTTATTTCTCTGGGGGTGGATGTTGTTTTTTATCATAAGTCCTTCAGAGTTGCCTTGGATCATTGTATTGCTGATAATGACTGAGTCCTTCACAGCTGATCACCTTATAATATCACCGTTACTTTGTACATAATACACTTTGCATCAGCTCATGCAATTCTTTCCAGGTTTTTCTGAGAGCATTGTGCTCTTCATTTCTTATAATACAATAATATTCCATCATAACCACATACCACAACTTGTTCAGCCATTCCCTAACTGAAATGGGCATCCCTTCCACTTCTAATTCTTTACCCCCAGAAATGAGCTGCAATAAATATTCTTTGTACATATAAGTCCTTTTTCTTTTTTGTTTTTTATCTCTTTTGGGACATAGACCTAGTAGTGGTATTGCTAGGTCAAAGGGTATACATGGTTTTATAGCCCTTTCGGCATAGTTCCAAATTACTCTACAGAATGGTTGAATCAATTCACAATTCCATTAAAGTCTCATTTTTCCCATGTTCCTTCCAACATTTGTCATTTACCTTTTCTGTTCTATTAACCAATCGAATAAGTATGGCAGTACCTCAGAATTGTTTTAATTTGCATTTCTCCAATCATACTGAGTTAGAATATTTTTTCATATGGTTATGGATAGCTTTGATTATATCATCTGAAAATTCATCATATTTTTTATCATTTATCAATTGGGGAATGGCTCTTATTTTTATAAATTTAACTCACTTCTCTATGTGTTTGAAAAATGAGGCCTCTATCAGAGAAACTTGCTTCAAAATTTTTTCCCGGTTACTACTGCTAACTGTATTTCCTTCTGTCCTATTCCCCTCTTCCCATTTATTCTTCTCTCTCTCCTTTCACCCTGTCCCATCTCAAAAATGTTTTGTTTCTCATAATCCCCTTCCCTAATCTTCCCTCCCTTCTACCATACCCCCCTACCCCTGCCCTTCTCTTATTCCCTCACCCCTCCTACTTTCCTTTAAGGTAAGTAAGATAGATTTCTGCATCCAATTGAGTGTATATGTTATTCCCTCTTTGAGCCAATTCTGATGAGAGTAAGGTTCACTCACTCCTGCTGACCTCCCCTCTTCCCTTCCACTGCAAAAGCTTTTTCTTGCCTCTTTTATGTGAGATAATTTACCCCATTCTACCTCTCCCTTTCTCTTTCTCCCAGTACATTCCTCTCTCACCCCTTAATTTTATTTTTTATATTTCATCCCTTCATATTCAACTCATACCTATGCCCTCTGTCTATATGTGGTTGTATGATCTGTCCTTCATTCTCAAAGAGGAGGACCATGACGTCAGGGAGATGATAACATGACTTGCAATTGACTTTCATTTGAGTGAGTGAGGGCTGTGTCTCTGTCTCTATATGCTCCTTCTAACTATCTTAATAATGAGAAAGGTCTTATGAGTTGCAAATATCATCTTCCCATGTAGGAATGTAAGCAATTTAAATTTATTAAGTCCCATATGATTTCTCTTTCCTATTTACCTTTTTATGCTTCTCTTGAAGCTTGTATTTGAAAGTCAAATGTTCTGTTCAGCTCTGGTCTTTTCATCAAAAATTCTTGAAAGTCCTCCATCTCATTCACTATCCATTTTTTCCCTGAAGGATTATACTCAGTTTTGATGGATAGGTGATTCTTGGTTGTAATTATAGCTCTTTTGCCCTCTGGAATATCATATTCTAAGCCCTCTGATCCTTTAATGTAGAAACTTCTAAATCTTGTGTTATCCTAATTGTGACTCCACAATACTTGAACTGTTTCTTTCTGGCTGCTTACAACATTTTTTTCTTGACCTGGGAATTCTGGAATTTGACTATAATATATCTGGCAGTTTTCATTTTGGGATCTCTTTCAGGAGGTAATTTGTGGATTCTTTCCATTTATATTTTACCCCTTCATTCTAGAACATCAGGGAAGTTTCCTTAATAATTTCTTAAAAGATGATATCTAGGCTCTTTTTTTGATCATGGCTTTCAGGTAGTCCAATAATTGTTAAATTATCTCTACTGGATCTATTTTCCAGGTCAGTTGTTTTTCCAGTGAGTGTTTCACATTGTCTTCTATTTTTTCATTCTTTTGGTCTTGTTTTATAATTTCTTGATTTCTCATAAAGTCATAAGTTTCTGTTTGCTCCATTCTGATTTTTAAGGAATTATTTTCTCCAATGAGCTTTTGGACCTCCTTTTCCATTTGATCAATTCTACATTTCCAATCATTCTTCTTACTGGCTTTTTGGATCTCTTTTACCATTTGGCCTGGTCTGTTCTTTAAGGTGTTATTTTCTTCAGTATTTTTGTCTCCTTTATCAAGCTGTTGACTCATTTTTTCCATCATTTTCTTCCCAGTCTTTTCTCTGCTTCTCTTACTTGATTTTCAGAATCTTTTTTGAGCTCTTCTGTGGACTGAGACCAATTCATATTTTTCTTGGAGACTTTGGATGGAGGAGCTTTGACTTTGTTATCTTCTTCTTAGTGTGTGTTTGCTCTTGTCATAGTAACTTTCAGTAGTCAGAAGTTTTTTTTTTTCCATTCTTTGCTTATTTTCCCAGCATATTAGTTGACTTATAAGTCTTTGTTAAAGTAGAGCTCTGCTTCCAGGGTGGAGGGCTCATTGTCTCAAGTTTCAGGGGATTTAGGATTCCCTAAAAAAAAAAAAAAAAAAAAAACCTCTGTTTTCAGAGATGTTTTTAGGGACCTGTGAGTTTTCAGTTCTTCCAAGGTGGTGTAATCTAAGGAGAGGTGTTTCCTCCTCTCCTGGCCTGTGCTCTTGTCTGCCCTGGAACTGTGAGGAGGGCCCCGCTGCCCCGTGGCTGCAAGCTCTGCTATGCTAGTGCTCCTCCTCACCCTGGGACTGCTGCTGAGAACTTCGACCCAGATCTGGGCAAAGCAACAGAATCCTACATCAATGCTAGCAAAAAGACCCCCTGTGATTTCCTTTGGCTGATTTGTTTGACCCACTTTAATGTCTGTGGGATGAGAGGTCCAGAAGAAGCTGCTGCCACTTGCTGCCACTGTTGCCATTCCCAAAGTCTGCTCCTGGTTTTCTGGGGCTGGGGCTATGCTGGCATGGCCTGTACTGGACTATGCTCCACTCTCACCCACGTGCAATGGACATTTCCTACTGATCTTCTAAGTTGTCTTTGGTGTCTGTGGTCTGAGAGATCTAGAAACCATCCCTGCTGCCAGTGATTCAGTCTCCCCTGCTCCAGCTTTGCTAGGGTCTGGTCTGCCTGCACTGATGCAGCCTGTGCTGGACTGCGCTTCTCTCTCACCCTGGTGCAAGAGACCTTTCCTAACCCTCCAAATTGTCTTGGGCTGAAAATTTGTTTCACTCTGGTTTTTGTGGGTTCTGCTGCTCTAGAATTTGTTGAAAGTCATTTAAAAAAGGTATTTGGAAGGGTTTCAGGAAGAGCTCAAGAGAGTCCCTTCCTTTACTTTGTCATCTTGCCTCCACCTCTCCAAATTTTCTCATAATATCTCTATATGTAGGTCATGTATCCATTTTGACCTTATCTTGGTAAATGACGTAAGATATTGGTCTATGCCCAATATCTGCCATACTGCTTTCCAGTTTTCCTAGCAATTTTTTTTAACCAAATAATGAATTCTTACCCATTTTGGTTCCCATGATCTTCTCTATTTCTTTTGCTCATAATATGTTCCTTTATCCATAGATCAGACAAGTAAATTTCTCCATGCTCTCATGCATCATAATTAACTTGTGATATCACCCTTTATATTTAAATCATTTACCTATCTTGACCTTATTTTGGTATATGGTGAGAGATGTTGGCCTATGCCTACTTTCTGCCAAAATGTTTTCCCATTTTCCCAGCAGTTTTTGTCATATGGTGAGCTTTTTCTTGGATCTTTAGGTTTATCAGACCCTAGATTACCATAGTCATTTATTACTGTGAACTGTGTACTTAATCTGTTCCACTGGTTCCCTGTTCTATTTTTTAGCCAATACCAGATTGTTTTGATCATTACTACTTTGTAATATAGTCTCAAATCTAGAGCTGATGGGGGGGGGCTTTCCTTTTTATTTCATTGACTAACTCAATTTCCCTAATATTGAACCAGCCTAGCTTTGCTGATATAATTCTGCCTGGTCATAGTTTATAGTGTTTGTGATATATTGCTAGAATCTGTTTGCTAGTATTTTATTTAAAATTTTGCACTTATATTCATTAGAGAAATTGGCCTATAGTTTTCTTTCTCTGTTTTTGTTCTCCCCGGCTTAGGTATAGAAAAGAAATTGGGCAAGCTGCCTTTTCCTATTTTTTCAAATGGTTTATATAATATTGGGATTAATTATTCCTTAAATTTTGGTAGAATTCATTTGTAACTCCATCTAGACCTACAGATTTTTTTCTTAGGGGTTGGGGCCTTATTTATAGCTTGTTCTACTTCTTTTTCTAAGATGAGATTATTTAAGTGTTCTGTTTCCTTTTCTGTTAAACCTCATTGTTTCTGGCAGGGCATATACAGATTGAAATTTGTAGCATACACATATACATGTTCTGTGTTTATATGAGGTAAGAACAACCAGTTGAGAAGTTAAAAATGCAGTCTGACCCTTGGGGGAAGAGGCATCTAGATTCCTTCCCAAATACTATTGACAATTTTTTTTTCACTAAGTTGACTGATTTATTTATTTTGGCATTTGACCACATTAGTGTCGCTCAAATCTTCTAAGATTATATACTACTTCAAGAACATGAATTGTCTCAACACCCAGTTCTGAAATTCTACATTTCTTAGACAAGTGAAAAAACTTTTCAGGCCATATGTATTTCCCCAGATCTACTTACATTGCATTCTACCATGGCATCCAAAACTTGGGCTTTGTCTTTATATTCTAGAGCCCTTGGAACAGCTATATTTCTTTGCTCCTCAAAATCATCTTCCTGTTTGATTGAACCTATTTGAACCTGTTTGGTTGATTGATTGATCTTGAACCTATCTATCTCTCCCTATGCCCTAATTATCCTAAACTTACTTTTCATACTCACCATAACTTCCAATCCCTCTGTTCCTTAGTACTATTCCAGCTACATTCTTCTCCCTTCCTAATTAATTGAATGGGTTCCATTCTGTACTGCCATATATTATAAAAATCTCTTGAATCCTGCATTGTTTTCTTGTCCTACTACCAATTACTTCTTGCCAAACTTCTCGAAATGATTTCACAACCCATCTCCTTTCCTCCTATTCACATGCTCTTGAAGGGAACAGAAGTAAATCACAAAGTTATGCTGATTGAGTCCACTACAGTTTTGTTATCTGCATCAACTGGGCTCTCTTTGCAACAAAGAAATATTATTATTCCTCCCTAATAGATTCCATTTCCCACTCACTGCATTGGCTATTCCAAGCCATCTCTTCCATGCTAACCCTTTCTCCAATTTCTCTTTTAGGGACCTCACCATAGTTCACTCCCCACCTCAAAAATATCAAGACTATTCACCAACAGCACACCTATTTCCCCTCCTCTTCATTTTGTTTCATTCATCTACTACTGTCTACTCCTTCCCTTCAGTCTGATGATAAGTTGACCTTTCTCTTTGCCAAGGTCAACCCCTTTACAGATATTCTTGATTTCTCTTGTCTTCTCAAGCAGAGTATCCTTACCCTTACTCCCATTCTGTATCTAATCTTCAGTCTCTTCATGTCTATAGGTTCCTTCCTAATGCATACCAATATAACCATGTATCCCCCCAATCTTAAAAAACCCTTGCTAGAGCCTACCATCCCTGCTAGTTATTATTGTGTGTTTCTCTTCCTCGTCTCAGCTAAACTCCTTGAAGAAGTCATCTATACTATGTATGTTATGCTACCTCTTTACCTTCAATTTCTTCTCATGTAAATCCTCTGTTATCTGGTTTCCATCCTCATCATTTAACTGAAATTGCTCTTCAAATTTACCATTGGTATCTTAATTGCCATATCTACTGGCCTTTACTCAATCATCCTCCTTGATTTTTGTATAGCATTTGACTCTGAATTCCTTTTCTTCCTAGGTACTCTCTCCATTCTGAGTTTTCTGTTCTCTTAGTTCTCCTATTTATTTGTCCACTCATTCTCAATTTCGTTTACTGAATTTTTGGCCATGCTTTGCCCACCAACTCTAGACATTCCTTAAGACTGTCTTTGACTCTCTTCCATTTTTCTCTTTACTCACTCACTTAGCAATCTAATCAGGTAGTAGATCCAATTTTCGTCTCTGTGCAAGTTGATTCCCAGACAGTTGCCCAGTTCAACCCTAGTCTCTACCTAGAGCTCCAGACCTATGTCACTGACTGCCTATTAAACATTACAATTCACATATATCCCAGAGGCATCTGTGGCAAGATCAGTGTCATAAGGCCCTACCCCATTAAGGTTAGTTTAGCTAGCTTTTCATTACACTTAAAAGATATTGAAATTATCCTCAAGATTGAATTGTCTTAAGGAACTAAAGTTAGCTGAATTCAGATATCTTTCTGATTCTCTAAGTATTAAGGTAGACTAGCCATGAAGGGCAAGAACTTTCCTTTCACTCAGTGAATAAGTATTTTTATTTTAAAAATATTTTTCCAATTACATATAAAATTTTTTAACATTCTTTAAAAAAAATTTTGAATTCTAAATTTTCTGCCTCCTTTCCTTCCCCCTGCATTGAGAAAGCACGCAATCTGATATAGGTTAAAAATGCGCAGTCATGCAAAACATATTTCCATATTAGTCATGTTGTGAAAGAAAACCCGGACCAAAAAAAAAAAACCTAAAAATCAAGAAATTTTAAAAGTATGATTTGTCCTGCATTCAGACTTTCTCTAGAGGTGGCTAGCATTTTTCTTCAGGTCCTTCAGAACTGTCTTAGATCATTGTGTTGCTGAGAATAGCTAAATTAATCATCACATTGCTGTGATTATATCCAGTATTCTCCTGGTTTTGCTCACTTCACTTTGTATCAGTTCATGTAAGTCTTTCCAGGTTTTTCTGAAAGCATCCTGCTCATCGTTTCTTATGGCACAATAGTATTCTATCACAATCATGTACCACAGCTTGTTCAGCCATTCCCCAATTGAAGAACATCCACCCTTCAATTTCCAATTTTTCCGATATATATTTATTAATTCCTATGTGCCAGGCACTAGACTAAGTGCTAGACATTTAGATAAAGGCAAAAAGTAGTCTTTGTCCTCAAGGAGCTCATATTCTAATGGGAGAGACAACACATAAATAACAAAGTACATACAAGGCATGTACAGAGTAGATGGAATATAATCACAGAAGGCAAGGCAGTAGCAGCTAGAGGGACTAGGGAAAACCTCCTTTAGAAAGTGAAAGTTAAGCCATATCTTGAAGGGAGCCAGGGAAACTAAGAGATGGAGATGAGGAGGGAGAATATTCCAAGTATGAAGGACAGCCAGAACCACAGCATGACCAACATACTAGAGCAAAACTGTACTCAGCCAAATCAAGGCCATAACTTTGTTGAATATCCTTTCCATGATTTGAATATATTAACTCAGTATGGCTAAGATAATATACTTTTGTTACATGTTAGATGGATTACTCATGTCTTATTTCAATCCAATTTCTTAAATTTAAGTTGTTAATTCAGCCTGAATCTACTAAAGCATCTTGAACTCAACATGTCCCAAACAGAAATTTCCAACCCTCTCTTTGAGATTTCCCTGTTATTCATCCCTCTAATGAACTATGTTTACAGCCTCTGTCATCCTTAGCTCCTCTCTTGCTCCTCCAACATATCCAGTCAGTCACTAAATAATGTAATTTTTTCTCTGCAATTCTCATATATGTCCCCCTCTTTCTAGACTATTGCAGTGAATTCTATTGGACTCCCTACCCCATTTTTCTCCATACTATAATCCACCTTCCTCCTTGCAGATACAAATATACTTTTCCTAAAGCGTATGTCTGACCATGCCTCTTTTAACCCCCAGTGGTTCCAGATTACCTCTAGGATCAAATATAAACTCTTCTGTTTGGCATTTAAAGTATTTAACATCCTGGACCCTTCCTATCAAGCTTTAATCACAATTCTCCCCTGCATATACTTTATGTTCTAGCCATAAGGGCCAACTTCTTGTTCTTCATACCTGATGCTTCATCTCTGGTCTCTGCTTTTTGATCTTGCTTTCCTCTGTGCCTGGAATGCTTTTCCTAATAACTTCTGCCTTATATAACCCCTAGCTTCCTTTCAGCCTTAATTAAAGTGCCCAGCTTCTAGAGTGGCCCTTTCTGATCATGCCCCTTAATTCCACAACTAGTAGTGTTTTCTCTTCCAAGATACTTTCCACCAATCTATGTATATGTTGTCTCTCATATTGGAATGTAAATTCCTTGAGAATAGACACTATTTTTGCTTTTTCTTTGTGAATCCCCTTAGCACAATGACTGGCATATAATAAGAGATAAATAAATGCTCATTGACTGATTTCCACAGCCACAGCTGCCACTAGATTCTTCTTAATCCAGCAATACTTCTGTAGTGAAGTCCACACGAATGCCTTCCAGATTCTTCAAACAAGTCATTAATTCAACTCATCCAAAATGTATCACATTCTTACTCTGTCCTCTTACTTTAAGTTAGGAACTTTTGGATTTTCAGCATTTTCTCCTAGGCTGTCCTAAATTGAAATTTCCCATTGAGCATGTATCTGAAAACAATTGTGAAAGGAGTTTCTATACATAAATAATTACAACTTTATTTTTTTTCTAAGTGAAATATCTCTAAGCTCACTAAATGTACAAGTCTACTGGAATTTATTTTGGTGTAGGGATAGAGAGTGGGCACGTGATTTCACACTTTGGCATATTGAACGTAATTGTGTAGGAAAGCTTTTTGAAAATTTATCGTCTCTTCAGAAATGTCAAAATCATTTTGTCTGATTGTTCCTTTCTTCCATTAAATAACATAAGATATAGCCACAAAAAACACCATATCTTAGCAGTTTCAGAGTAGAAAATAAAATACCATGACTTGGGCTTGAAAACAAACAAATGCATTAAATAAGCATAAAATCAAGTGTCTCTGCGCATCACAACTGTAGACCATTATTATTAGGATTAGTCTTGACTGCCAAAGAAGACAATTTGGTATTCTTTTAACACATCTAAAATAACTTGATCTGCTTTTAATGAACATGCATTTGCTAAAAATATAAGCATCTATAACTCAAACTTAATTTTTTTAAATTGTGTTTATTATTTAGTATGAAAGTCATCTGTTTTCTAGCCATTGTGTGTTTTCATTAGCATAAATCTGACCTTTCATTCAATAATAGTTTAAATTTTAAAAATAATTTCTTGATGGGCAGTTCCAGATCTGTAATTTTATTAGTACATTAACTCATGGTGTAAAAGCTCTGTCAACAAGTACAGATCAGCAATTCATCAATCACTTATAGTCTCAGAGTTTCCTGAGGCACTAAGCGATTAAGACTTGGCATTGGTCAAATATCTAGGCTCCATAAGAAGCAATCCAGGTATTTCTAACCTCAAAGAGGATCCTTTATCTTCCACATTGCACAGCTTCTCACTAAAACCTTCATATTATTTGAAGATGACAAGCAAGAAAAATTATATTTAGGAAAATTGATTTATAAAAATTGTCCTTTTGATTAAGAGACCATCTCAAATAGTGACATGTTTTGGGCAAACAGTTGGCCTCCTTGAGCCTGCCTTGTGGCTTTGGAGAAGACTTTGCTGGATTCAGCAAGGGAGTCATGCAGGTGCCAGAACTTGCTGGGAAGCAAACACCTGCCAGGCTACTCCAGATAACTCTGTCAGTCAGAGGCATTTTCCCAGGCTCCCAGATGAATGGTCTCTAATAGCCGTGGGAGAGGGCTTTCTCCTGTTATGCACTGTACCACAGACTCTACTTGGCAGCTTTGTGGAAGCTCAAGTCAACTTGGCTGTGAGTCCACTGGAAAACAAGTGATGCTGGATAGTTTTACAGTAAAAACCCAGTGTCTGATATTTCCTCTCAGTATCCTGGGACCATGAAATATAACAACCGGGGCAAATTACCACTCCCTTAAAATGCATTACTCACTGGAGCACATTACTGCTTAAAAGTAAACTACAGTCTCTTTAAGCTTGAATGGAATTTGTTCAAGTCCCATTTAGAGTTTTAGCTTCTCTGTTAATGAATTTTTTGAACCACCAATAAAAACATAATTTTCATCAGAATATGAAATTTCTAAAAAGCTAACAAACTTACTATATTTATTAATTATTTGCCTTTACATACCACTTATAAACATAATTTTTCTCCCTTGTCTTGGATGTTAAATGTTCCTTTCTGAACAGTTTATTAAACTAGGTAAGATTTTTCTTAGTGATTGGCCTTCATTTGTGTTGTAGTAATTGGAAAACGATGAGTAGAAAGGTAGAAGGAATGAAGAGTCAATTTAGGGTGTCCCCTAAGTTTTTGGGTTTTTTGCTTTTTGGAGGGCAGTTGGGGTTAAGTGACTTGCCTAAAGTCACACAGCTAGTTTTTGTGTTAAGTGTCTAAGGACGGATTTGAACTCAGGTGTCCCCTAAGTTTTAATGCAGTGCTAAGCTGTTAAAGGTTAGATGATGTAGAGATTAGAGCTGCTTTTACCCTTTGTGGGCACCAATGTAGCACTTAAGTTTAACATTTCATTCATGCATTTCCTTGCTGATATAAAACCCTAACCCTAAGACTTTGGGGATACCCTATAGAAGGGGAAAGAGTTAATCTGTGATAGTTAATGATGCTTATAAGAGAAATAATGTGTTCCAACCAGTACTGGAAAATCTCATTATTTAGAGAATTCGTGGTTGTACCAGAATCACCTTCTAAAATAAAATATCACCTAATCCAAACCCGTAATTTTATGTATGAGGACAGCAAAGCCCAAAGCAGTGAAGTCCAAGACTCCTGTGGTGGTACTATATGTAACAGCTAGGTTATGAACCCAGGGCCTTCACAACCAGCCTTCTACTCAGCGCCACATCTGCAAAGCAATTGCATCAGAACTACCCAGTGAGGTAAGGTATGTAGTACACAGGTGTTATTATCTCCATTTTACAGATGAGAAAACAGCCTCAGAAAGGTTGTAACTTGCATAAAATTACTTTGATACTTTAATGGATCTATGATCTCATCAGTGTGATTATTGCCTCCTTTTATGCAAATTAAAAGCCCATCCATGCCATCTCATTCTCCATGACTCTTGTCTCTATTTTTTCCCATTTTTTTCTCCAGTTAGCTGAAGATCTTTACAGTGGTTTTACTTTTTGTGGGCACCAATGTAGCACTTAAGTTTAACATTTCATTCATGCATTTCCTTGCTGATATAAAATTTTCGACCCAGATCCTTAATTCAGCAGCCAAGAATAGGACTTTACAGAGCCAAGGAAAGATATGAGACAGGATCTTGCTATCTCTACATCTACAATCCTATGACTTCTTTGCAAATTGGTAATAATTTTGACCTGGAAAATAGCAAAGCATAGCTTTAGCCCCACATAGGTAAACAATATGGCTTCTTTTCTTTACTCTTGGTTTTTAGGAGAGATGAGGTTAGAACTCTTTCTTTCTCATTGGTAATTGGTAGATGAATCAAAATCAGTTCTTTGTGAGGTTTTTAAGTAGTTACTTGACTGCATACATGCTCATGAGAAATGATATAGCACACCTACATTTTAACTCTCTTTAAAGATTTACCATTATGCTTCTGCAAAAGAATGGTAGAATTTGATGGCCAAGTATAAATATTGTATATATTAAATTTATATTATGCTTATACCTGGTATTAACCAAAGACTGAAATGCACGAATCAAAAGAAGTCATTTTAAGAATTAAATCCTTTAGCATCTCTACTAAATAATGCTATCTTTGTAGAATGTAAACTCTTTAAGGGCAGGAACTATTTCCTTTTTGTCTTTTTATTTCCAATACTTATCTTAGTGCCTGTAGCATAATAGGATTTTAATGAATAATTGTTGAGTTGAATTGCATTGTAGTCCGTAATATTGGGTCATATTTTAGGTATTATAATAAGGTCCTTTATGATCTCAATTTTATTAAATATCATCCTATATTTAAAGAAGAAAACTAAAGATATTGCCAAGAGTTTTTTTTTTCACTTTGACAGTCACAATCTTTCTAAAATATTTTCAGTGAAATCAAACATTAAAAAAAATTTTTTTAATTGTTGATGTAATATATAATCCTTTTTGTTGATAATGCATGAAAGAGATGCCAATTGAAACTATTAAAAGATTATTTACAGATTTAGTGAAGTAAGACAAAATGTCTTAAAGCACACATCTATGGGGCAGCTGGGTAGGGCAGTGAATAGAGCACTAGCCCTGGAATCAGGAGGATCTGAGTTCAAATGCAGCCTGAGACACTTGACACTTACTAGCTGTGTGACCTTGGGCAAATTATTTAACTGCAATTGCCTTGCCTTCCCCCCAAAACACACACACACACACACACACACACACACACACACACACACACATCTACAGTACTAGCAGAGTAGATTTCATTCAGGTCATGTGGTTTCCTTCTGACAAAAAGGTCAAAGAAAATGTGCAAATCTTTTGCATTTATAGTTTCAGTGAGAAATTATGTTGAATGTACTACCTTTTACTGATATGTGCTGAATATTTACACTCTCATAATAAAACTCTAGTTTCTGCCTACCAAACCAGAGAGGTAGAATAGATTTCATAGAATTTAAGTGCTATTTTCCACTTACATAGTAAATTACAGATTTCTAGGATTAAAATATAAAAAAAATTATTATTACTTTTATTTGTCTCTTTACTGGAAGTAAAATGGAAGATTTTCATCAATTGGGGTAAATTAAAATGAATAACTTTAATAGCATCTCAAAAGTATGATATGTATTAACATATCATTTGAGTTTTAATTGCACAGAGCATTTAAGGAACCAGCAGAGGTTGGGTCATCTAGAAAAGTACTGCATATTTCATGTTTTTCAATATCATGGGGGAAAACATTATAAATCCTTGCTATTGCAAATCAGTTTTGACCCAGTGATTTTGTTAATTCATAGCCACTGATTTATGTCTTACAAAATGCCAAAGCAACAAGACAAATAAACAAATATAAAACATTTCTATTCTTGAAACTACTTCATAAATAAAGTATTTTCTTTACAGAAATCCAGGCAATGCAAAAGATTAGCACATTTTCTTTGACCTTTTCATCAGAAGGAAACCACATGACCTGAATGAGATCTATTCTTCTAGTATTATAGATGTGTGTTTTAGGAAGTTTTGTATCATTTCACTAAATCTAAATAATCTTTTAATAGTTGCAGTTGGAATCTCTTTCATGCATCATCAACAAAAGGGATTATATGTTACATCAACAATTTTTTAGGAAAGAAAGTTTTTAATGTTTGCTTTCACTGAAAATATTTTGGAATGATTGTGATTGTCAATGTGAAAAAAACCAGTGGTAATTTTCTTCAGTTTTCTTCTTTAAATATGGTAAGATATTTAATAAAATTGAGATCATAAAGTATATTTAAAGACAAATGAGTCCTTAGGGCTTGTGAAGTATAACCCCCTTATTTTACAGATGAGGAAACTAGTAAGTGTATGCTGGTGAGGTAACTGCTCAGGGCCTCAAGCTAGGTAATGGCATAACTGATACTAGAACATAGCTCTCCTGACACACAGTATGGTGCTCTTTCCTATGTACATTCTTTCCGAAGCATTCCTCACTTAAAAGTCTATATTAACTTTTCATGTTATAACAAGTCTCTGAAGTAAATCCAACGCTATAGACCCCTGTGTCTGCCTGCTCTCAGCAGTAGGAATGGAGAAAGAACCGTTGGTAAGATCAGTAACTCCAAACCACTCAGTGCCTGGGTTCTCTAATCTACCATTTGATATGATAAGGAATGACTGCACCAATCAGCACAATTACTTTATTTTAACTTCCAGTATTCTACTTTTTAGTCACTAGGTATCATCCATCTTCTTCACTGGCCACATAGGTTATTATTATAAGGGGAATTTCTATAACCAATTACTCTATTCTTCTTCATTTTCCTTACTAAAGAGGAGATATCTTTCACTTCCATCCTGGAACCAGACTTTTTTTTAATATTAGTGATGTAGGATGGTTCAGATAACTTCAAGGGCTTCCATTTAGTTATACCCATAGTAACCTGCATAGAAAATACTAAAAGCAATTCCTAAGAATTCATGATGTCCATGCTCACAGTTCAGTTGCCCTGATCAGCCACCATGGCTGAGACCTAAACAGATAATATTTCACCTACCTCTATCTAAGCGAGAACACTCTTTCCCAAAACACCCAGTAGAATTTAGGGTGTTCCTTTGTTGCCTTTGGGGACTCTTCCGTATTGGCTGAACAGGATAGTTAAATAATCTTCACTCAATCACAGTATCCATAAGAACTCATGATAACTTTAAAGTAGTTGTAATAATATTAAATTCTGATCATAATAAGAAGTAAAAACAGAGTTCCAATTAAAGGTGATCCTTTTTTTCTTTCATAAACAAGGAAATAACTTGTTTATTTAAAAAACTTATGTTATTTAATAAAAATAAATAAATGTTTATTTAAATAACTTAACGTTTAAAATTAACTAGTTGTAAAGAAAAAAAAGAATACATTATATATTAAAGTTCCAGAATCCAGTATTTAAATTTACAACAGCATTTGAGATTCTGAAATCCTGATGTCATGACGATCAAATCACACTTGAGTTATTTCCATTAATGATAAAAAATGTTGAGGTTTTGCATATTACTGTACCCTGGGTCCAATTCATGCCTGCAACTGGCCCATGAGTCAGTGAAAGAAGTCTGATTCTCAGCATTCCGTCCTATGATATCTTTATATCAATGTCCATTAGCTTTCTAAACCCAGGTAACTGGTACACAGCCTCTGGTCCTGCAACCCTTGCCCAGGGATGACTTTTTCTCTAACGGTCCTCCAAATATGGACACAAAACCTGTGTGTATCAAGCTAACAGTTGGGGAGGATAGAGGGCTTGTCAAATAGAGTGGGAATTTTTAGGGCTATCTTAGATTTTCAATGGAACAGAAGCACCCTTATTAGCCCAGATGTGGCCATCTCAATATAATTTTACTAATACCTCCTTAGTTTGATAATCAGTGACCTAGTGTTTTAAAAACCAAACACAAAGTTCTTTATGGGAGAGAATATCATCCCACTCTGCCCACGTAGAATGGCAATGGTCATTATGCTACCTTCCATCATCCCCAGAGTTCCTTTTTGTTTGGAAACCTGCTACAGCTCCCCCAATCTCCAAATCAAACTTAGCCAATTGATTCACCCAAGTGTATATAGGAGTCTGGGACTGAAAACTTTATGGTTTTTTTTTTCTCACTTATTTTCTAGTTGATGATGAGTTTTCTGAATTTGGGAGCTTTTTATCTGAATCTGTGTAGTGGAAGAAGAGTTGTCCCTATGCCACATTTCTCTTGGACATCTTCTAACAGATTACCTTGAAGCTTTATTTTTTATTGGGAAGTATACCTGGTATCTGATAGGAAAGTGACAGACTGTTCTATTTGTAAGCAAACAGCAGTTCTATATTTGAGGCAGGCAACCTGCCATAAGGACTATGTTCCTAAACGATGTTTAATGCCTAACCTAAGCAGCAAACAATTTAATTTATTATTTTGCTTCTGAAGTATAGGACCCAAAAGTATTCTTTCAGCTTTACTTGTTTGTCATTTTGTAAGTGAGATAACTAGGACAATTATAGAACTATCCCAAGAAACTGAGTCTGAAATGAATGTCTGTTCTGAAATAATGTTTTCAACCCTGAAGGTTATTTTTTCATTGTCTTAAAGGATATGGGCTTCACATAACAGCCTATTTCGTCAAAAGAGGGATTCACCTGCGTTGTATTGTGGGGAAGCCAAATTGTGGTAAGTAGCATGCTCTTTGGGTTCTATACCTTTCTGTACAATCACATTTCTCCAGAAAAGAAATAAGGATCAAGGAATTAGCAGTGTTATTGCTATTGTAACCTACATGTAGTTTAAGCATTTCTAAAAAAAATTAAGTATGTTTTCATATATGTATGTAGACATATATGTATATACATATGTGTAGATTTCCTTATATTTACTATCAAACTGGGCATAATCAGCTGAGCCAAACCAAATTTTACTTTTCTGATGAGTCTCAGCACTTTCTTAAGTCTCCACAGTGAATCAACAAGAGATTGCACCATGAATCACTTCATCATTGTTTAAGTACATTGTAACATCAAAAATATAGTACAAGTGTGTACATGAAAAAGATTTTTCTCAATTTAATGCCATAAAATCCCTACACAGGCGATGTAACTAGGCCAGATTTTTTTTTCTTCTATTTTTCTCAAGCCAAGGTATTCCAAGGGGAAGTGACTTTTAAAATGTCCAGGCATTAACAATAAAGTCAAATAATAGTAATTATCTTCTGAACTGTTCTTTTTTCAAAGAAAAGAAAGTTAACTCCATTTGGCCAATTTGAGAATATGGTGGGGTTTTTTTAAATTTACATCTTATGAAAATATTTTTAGTCTTTGAAAAGGAAAGAAGAGGTCATTTTCAGCTTACAGATCAGGAAAAGTTTTATTGGAGGTATGATACCTAGGGTTGACCTTGAAGAAATGGGAGGATTTCTACATATGCTAAAGCCCACATGATCAGAAGTACACAAATTAGAGATCACAGAGTGAGAAAAGGAGATCTAGATTAGTCTAATTTAGTTAAAATGTAGAATATGTGCAAAGAGGAATCTTAGAATTTCATAATTGGAAGGGACTTCAGGGACCATCTAGTCCAAACTATTTCTGAAGAGAATTCTTCCTTCAGTGTCCTCCTAATTGGTTACCAAACCCTTTTCTCCAAGATCTCCAATCAGCAGGACCACACAATCTCCCGAAGTATCCTAGGTCACTTTTTCTGTAGTTCTAAATTTAAGAATTTTTCTCTCCTTATGCCAACTGCAACACAGTCCAAACAGATAATTACAAAGGAGGACAAGTGTAAAGCATATCATCAAATACATGTATCAGTACAAAAGATGGCCTAGTCATAAGCCTTGAGTACCAATGGAAAAGCAATATATGGGTATACTGCAGTGAATTTCTGGGAAGACACAGACAAGAACACACAGGTTGTGCAAGAACAAATGGGCTGTAGTCTGCATTGCTGGAGGAAATATCCCCTTGGGATGGACCATAGGGTCCCTTGGATATCTAGGGAAGAAGTGGTAAGAGTAGTCAATGGGAAGAGTGCCCAGGCATCGTCAGGACACTGAGAGCAGTGCCAGGAGCTTTGCAGCTCAGAAACACTGGTAAAAGGTACTGCCAAATAGGTGGAAGGGTCAGTAATGACTGATGGCAGAAAGAAGACACATCTATCTCTCATGTTGCTTCTGTTTTCTCTGTCCAGATAATGACTGTGGTGGATTGGAAATAGCAGAGTGAAAAAAGTGGCAAATGAATATTGGCAAAATGGCAAAAAAAATATATTCAGTGCTCATTATAAGTGAGAGGCAGCTCTGGAGCCAGGAAGACCTGCATTTAAATCTTACCTCTAGCACATCCTGGCTTTGTGGGTGCTCCAGGCACTTGAAGACTCTTAAGTTACAGAGAAAGTACTGACCTGAATTGGTAGGAGGAATTTACTCATCTGGGACTTCTCCTTATCCAGTGAAGTCATAAGAGATACAAGTACAAAAATGAGGCAGCCCACAAACTCACAGAATTTACATTTGAATGTAGGAAGACAACACACATATGGAAGTGATTGCCAGGGAAGGGAATGGCTGGGGAATCACTGGAACTGTGATCCATGGGGCAATCAATTTACACTTTTTTGTAGGAATAGTAGTATAATAGTATTGATTTGAACAAGAGGTGGGGTGGGAGGATGTGTGGAGGAAGCAATGGCAAAATGTCTGAGTATACAAGGCTGGATGTGACCTAGGGTCTGGTCTGGCCTTAGGGTGCAGAAAGACCACTTTTGGCAAAGGTTGTCTCCCTCTAGCCTTACTCCTTACCATTTTTGCTTTTTTTTTTTTTTGGAGGGCAATTGGGGTTAAGTAACTTGCCCAAGGTCACACAGCTAGGTTTTTGTTTGTGTGTGCGTTAAGTGTCTGAGGCCGGATCCGAACTCAGGTCCTTCTGACTCCAGGGCCGGCGCTCTATTCACTGCGCCACCTAGCCACCCCTTTTCCTCACCATTTTTGTTGCCCTCTGGTTATAAATGTTAGGGTGTGGATACTCAAAGTACTCCCAAAGTTTAACTGCTATCCTACTCAAATCTGTTTTTTGATATGCCGTAGGCCTAGAGGTGTGTCTAATTCAGTTCCCAATACATTTCCTTGTCTGGTTTCTTCCCCAGAGCTGCAAAGCACTTCACTCTTGTACCTAATTTATACCTTTGATTGGTTGGTTGATTCCATAGAGCTTTCTGGGAACTACTCACACCTAGTTTATACATTTAATTGACTGATTAAATCTGTAATGCAAAGAGATGTTCTTGCCCCAGTAAAGGTCTACAAGCATAGAGCATATAGTTATTTGCATGAATTGAGGTGGGCTTTTGGAGGAGGAGGTTTGAAATATCCTTCTGCAGAAGTATACTTAGAGACAGAGCCAATCCAGATTTTAGCAAAGCTTTTGATAAAGTATCTCACCTGTGGTTCAACATAATTTCTTAAGTTTACAGAGCTGCTTCTTCCTCTTCTTCAGTTCCCTCTTCTTTGGGAAGGACTCTCTTCTACATTTTCCAAAACAGATCAGCTTTCCTCTTTGACTCTTTAGATTTTTCCCTTCTTTATTTTTACATTGATTATTACAACCCTTTGCCAAAAGTGTTGTTGGTTTGTTGTTTGTTGTTGGGTTTTTTTGTTTGTTTGTTTTTTAGGAATGCTTCCTTCTCTCTGGTTCTCTGGAGAGTAAAAGCAGGTTTCCTGAGTTTTTTAACCTTCTGCTCTAACAAGGAGATTAGCATATATTTTAACATAGAGAGGTCTCTCTTGGCCAAAATTATATATTTTATTTAGGCATCTATAACATTATTCCTTCTATTTCTACTTTCTGGTAGTAAGATTCTGTCTTCATTGCTTTTGCTTTATGAATGGCTAAGACAAATTAATCTCTTACTCTATTCAACAGGCAAGGGAGAGTCCCTGAAAGTTTTTAGGCAGAGGAGTGATATGATCAGAGAGTGCATTAGGAAGTTTACTAGAGCTGAGATGGGATATGGGAATTATAAAGGGAAAGGACAACATTTTATAATGGTCTAGATGGTAGATAACAGGAACAAGGTATATACAGGATAAATTGGAGAGAATAGGCAGAGGGAAGGCACTTGAGGAAAAGTTTCTTGAAGAATGTGGGATTTTAGTGGGAATTAAAGGAAGACAGGAGGCAGAGATGAGGAGTGAGGGAATTCTCCCCTCCATCATGGAAAGCAAGCAAAGGAGTGGGGAACTGAAATGTCATATTTGAGGAACAGCAAGGGGGCAGTGGCAGATGTGACTGTATTTCAAAGTACATGAAAGTGAATAAGGTGTCAAAAAAGACTGGAAAGGTGGTGGAGGGATAGATTATGAAGGGCTTTGAATGACTGAGAATTTTATATTTGATCCTGGAAGTGATAAGGAACCATTGGAATTTATTGAAGGGGGGCAGGGTGTGACAGGATCAGACCTGTACTTTTGGAAGATTAATTTGACAGCTGAATGTAGGATAGACAAGTAAGGAGAGATGACAGGCAGACCCATCAGCAGACTAGTGAAATAGGCCAGGCATGAGGAAGTGAGGGCTTGCACTGAGGTGGTAGCAGTGTCAGAGGAAGAAAAGGGGCATCTACAAGAGATTTTATAAAGGTAGAACTTATATGATTTGGTAACAGATTAGATATGGGGATGAGATAGAATGAAGAGTCTATGATGACACCTGAGTGAAACCACCCTCATGAGTGGTTAAAATAAAATGGAGATGGAGATCATAGGAATTTAAAATAAGTTCCTCGAGGATGAAGATTTTTGTTTTGTATCTTTTTTTTTATCACTAAGGCCTAGCTCAATACCTTTTACATACTAAGCTCTTCATATTTGTTGAATTGAAGACCATATTTTCTTCTAAGTTAATATTTATATATCTTCCAAATATAGATAAAATGAAATCATCTGAAGCCAGTCACAGACACTCTCTATTTAAAATCACTGTTTTTTCTTTCTTGAGTATTACCTCCAAGAGTCCAGCCAAGGACAAATAGCTATCTACTTTGTTCCCATACATAAATAATACTGTCCAGCCCAATTGTATGCCCATAAATTTGACAATCTTAGTGAAATGGATGAATATTTACAAAAATATAAATTACCCAGATTAACAGAAGTAAAATACTTAAATAATCCCATCTCAGAAAAAGAAATTGAACAAGCCAGCAATGTACTCCCCAGGAAAAAATCTCCAGGGTCAGATGAATTTACAAGCAAATTCTATCAACCATTAAAAGAATGATTAATTCCAATGTTATATAGACTATTTGGGAAAAATGGCAAAGGAGGAGTACTACCGAATTCTTTTTATGATAAAAATATATTACTGATACCTAAACCAGGGAGAGTCAAACAGAGAAAGAAAATTATAGACCAATTTCCCTAATGAATATAGATGCAAAAATTTTAAATAAAATCTTAGTAAAAAGATTACAGCAACTTATCATGAGAATAATACAATTTGATCAGGTAGGATTTATACCAGGAATGCAGAACTGGCTCAATATTAAGAAAATTATCAGCACATGAACAACAAAACTAACAGAAACCATATGATTATCTCAACAGATGCAGAAAAATCTTTTGACATAATACAATGCCCTTGGGGCAGCTAGGTGGCTCAGTGAATAGAGCACCAGCCCTGGAGTCAGGAGGACCTGAGTTCAAAGCTGGACTCAGACACGTAACACACACACACACACACACACACACACACACACACACAAACTAGCCATGTGACCTTGGGCAAGTCACTTAACCCCAACTGCCCTCCAAAAAGCAAGGAAAAAAAAGACATAATACAACATCCATTCCCATTGGAAGCACTAGAGAGCACAGGAATAAATGGAGCCTTCCTTAAAATGATAAGTAGCATCTACCTAAAACCATCAGCAAGCATTATATGTAATAGGAATAAGCTAGATGCATTTCCAATAAGATCAAGGGTGGAACAAGGGATGCCCTTATCACTGCTATTATTCAATATGTACTAGAACATTAGTTTTAGCAATAAAAGAAGAAAAATAAATTGAAGGACTTAGAATGGGCAAAGAAACTAAGTTATCGCTTTTTGCAGGTGATATAATGATATACTTAGAGAATCTTAGAGAATCAAGTAAAAAACTACTTGAAATAATAAACAACTTTAGCAAAGTTGCATGATATAAAACAAACCCACATAAATCATCAACACTTCTATATATTACTAATAAAGCCTAACAACAAGTGATAGAAAGAGAAATCCCATTTAAAGTTACTGTAGACATAAAATATTTGGGAGCTGACCTACCAAAATAAACCCAGGACCTATATGAACAAAATTATAAAACACTTTTCACACAAATAAAGTCAGATCTAAATAATTAGAGAAACATCAGTTGCTCATGGGCAGGTCAAACTAATATAATAAAAATGACAATTCTATGTAAATTAATTTACTTATTCAGTGCCATAACGATCAGACTACCAAAAAATTATTTTATAGAGCTAGAAAAAATATCAAAATTCATCTAGAAAAACAAAAGGTTCATAATATCAAGGTAATTAATGAAAAGAAATGCTAGGGAAGGTAGCCTAGACATTATCAGATCTTAAATCGTATTATAAATCAGCAATCATCAAAACTACCTGGTACTGACTAAGAAATAGAGGGGCAGATTAGTGGGATAGGTTAGGTAAAGAAGACACAGTAGTCAATGATTATGACAGTCTACTGTTTGATAAACCCAAAGACCCCAGATTCTGGTACAAGAACTCACTATTTGACAAATATTTCTGAGAAAACTGGAAAACAGTATGGCAGAAACTGGACACAGACCAACATCTCATAGGGTATACCAGAATAAAGTACAAGTGGGTACATGATTTAGATATAAAGGCTGATACTATAAGCAAATTAGGGGACCAAGGAATAATTTATCTGTTTGATTTATGGAGAATGGAGGACTTTGTGACCAAATAAGAGATAGAGAACTTTATAAAATGAAAAACAGATCATTTTGATTACATTAAATTAAAAAGGTTTTGCATGAACAAAGCCAACACAAGCAAGATTAGGAGTGAAACAGAAAACTGGGGAAAGAATTTTTACAGCTAGTGTCTCTGATAAAGGCTTCATTTCTAAAATATATAGAGAACTGAGTCAAATTTACAAGAATACAAATTATTCCCCAATTGATAAATGGTCAAAGGATATGAACATGCAGTTTTCAGAAGAAACAATTAAAGCTATCTATAGTCTTATAAAAAATGCTCTAAATCACTATTGATTAGAGAGGTGCAAATCAAAAACAACTCTGATGTACCACATCACACCTATCAGGTTGACTAACATAACAAAAAAAGGAAAATGATAAATATTGGAGAAGATGTGGGAAAATTGTAACAATAATTCATTGTTAGTGGAGTTGTGAGCTGATCAACCATTCTGGAAAGCAATTGGGAACTATGCCCAAAGGGCTATAAAAATAAACATACCTTTTGACCCAGCAATACCACTTATAGGGCTGTATCCCAAAGAGATCATAAAAATGGGAGAAAGACCCACATGGACAAAAATATTTACAGCAGTTCTTCTTGTGGTAACCAAGAAGTGGAAATTGAGGGGATGCCCATCAATTGGAGAATGTCTGAATAAATTGTGATATATAAATGTAATGGAATACTGTTGTACTATGAGAAATGATAAACAGGCAGACTTCAGGGAAACCTGGAAAGACGTATATGAACTGAAGCTGAGTGAATTGAGTAGATCCAGAACATTGTACACCATAACATAATAGCATGCAATAACTGACTTTATTAGAGTTAGTCCTTCTCAGCAATGCCCTAAAACAATTCCAAAGGACTTATGATGGAAAATGCCTTCCATATCCAAATAAAGAACTATGGAGTCGGAATGTGGAACAAAGCAGGCTATTTTCTCTCTTTTCGTTATTTTGTTTTGTTTTTTTCTTTCTCATGGTTTCTTTCATTCATTCTAATTCTTCTATACAACATGACTGGGGGGGCGGAGCCAAGATGGCAGAGTAGAAACAGCTCATCCAAGCCACTCTGCCCCCAGATTCCCCCCAAACTATGTAAAAGGGGACTCTGAACAACTTCTGGAGCCCCAGCACCCACAGAACGACACAGAGAAGCTAACCTCCCGCTGAGGACAGCCCAGCAGCCCTGCAGGAGGGACCAGCGCAGCGCTCCGGGAGCCGGCAGCGAGCAGTGTGCAGAGCGTGGGGAGCCGAGCAGAGCCAAGTGGAGTGGAGCCCCGGTCCCCGTGAGCTGGGGTTTTAACCCCAGGGGGGCAGGGCCAGCGGCCGGCTGGAGAGACCCCAGAACACCAGCAGCTGTGGCGACTCCAGAATTATCAACATAGACATGCCTAGGACAAAGTAAGAGGTTAGTGCCCTGTGGACTTTGGGACCAGTATTTGGGGAATGCGTCGGCTTCCTCCCCTGGGGGCTAGAAGCCACTGAGGAGACATGCCATTTTGTAGTTTTCAGAGGCAGCTCCAGCTCCTGGCCTTCGAACTGTAGGGAGATCCAGCGATCAGTCTTGGGGGGTAATCACTCTTGCTTTAACCTCCCTGGATCTGGATTGTGATCTAGGGTGGAAGTCGTGGGTGGATTTACAGCTTGCCAGAAACGGAAGTTGCCCCCCACACGTTCGGGATGAAAATTCCTCTATCTGGCCTTAAAGCCATAGTGTGGCAACAAGCCCAAAAGTCAAGTAACTAAGTGGCAACATGCCAAGGCAAAGGAAACAGAAAAATGCAACCCTAGACTCCTAGTTTGGGGGCATAGAGCGGGAAAAGGACTGTGAGGTCAGAAGTCCTGCTCCAAAAGCCCCAGGGGAAAACATGAGCGGGTTGCAGGCCATAAAGGACCTTAAGAAGGACTTTAAAAATCAAATAAGAGAAGTGGAGGAAAAATTGGAAAGAGAAGTGAGAAGGATGCAGGAAAAGTATGAAATGAGGGTCAACAGCCTGACTGAGGAAAACAACACCTTAAAAAATAGACTAACTCAAATGGCAAAGGAGGCCCAAAAGGGCAATGAGGAGAAGACTGCCTTAAAAAGTCAAATTTGTCCCCAATTGATAAATGGTCAAAGGATATGAATAGGAAGTTTTCAGAGAAAGAAATTAAAGATATCTATAAGCATATGAAGAGATGCTCTAAATCACTATTAATTAGAGAAATGCAAATCAAAACAACTCTGAGATACCACATCTCTCCAGTCAGATTGGCTAAGATGACAAAACAAGAAAGTGACAAATGCTGGAGAGGATGTGGACAAATTGGAACACTAATACATTGCTGGTGGAGTTGTGAACTTATCCAACCATTCTGGAGAGCAATCTGGAATTATGCCCAAAGGATTATAAATAATTTCATACCCCTTGACCCAACAATACCACTTCTAGGGTTATATCCCAAAGAGATCATAGAAGTGGGAGGAAGACCCATATGTACAAAAATATTTTTAGCAGCCCTTTTTGTGGTTGCAAAGAATTGGAAACTAAAGGGGTGCCCATCAATTGGGGAATGGCTAAACAAGTTGTGGTATATGAATGCAATGGAATTTTATTGTGCTATAAGAAACGAGGAGATGACGGATTACATAATTACCTGGAGAGACTTATACAAACTGATGCTGAGCGAGAAGAGTAGAATCAGAAGAAATTTGTATACAATCACAGACATACCATATCTGTGATGACCAACTATGACAGACTGGACTCTTCTCAGCAATGCAGTGATATAAGTTAATCCCGAATGACTCTAGAAAGTGAGAAATGTGCCATCCAAAGATATAACTAGAAAGAACTGAGCCTGAATCCTGATGGAAGCAAACTAAATGATCTTTTTCTTTTCATTGTTTGGTTTTATTTCTTCTTTACCATCTTTCATCCCACCTAGTACAATATGCCTTTGTAATTGGAATAATGTCTAATACGAATGCATTTGCAGACCCTATACTGTACTATGTGCTGTCGTGAGGGGAGGGGGGAGGGAAGTAAAGGAAATTTGAAAACCAAGGAACTATGGAATTGAATCTTGTTAACTGAAACTAAACTAATAAATTAATAAAAAAAAAAAAAGTCGTATTTGCCAGATGGAAAAAGAATCTCAAAAGTTCACTGAGGAGATTCATTCCTTCATAGTTAGACTGGAGCAAATGGAAGCTAATGACTTTATGAGAAATCAAGATGCTGTTAAGCAGAGCCAAACAAACGAAAGATTAGAAGGCAATGTGAAATATCTCATGGGAAAAACCACTGACCTGGAGAATAGATCCAGGAGAGACAATTTAAAATTATTGGACTACCTGAAAGCCATGATCAAGGAAAGAACCTAGAAATCACCCTTCAAGAAATTCTCAAGGAAAACTGCCCTGATGTTTTTAGATCCAGAGGGCAAAATAGAGGTTGAAAGAATCCACCGATCACCTCCTGAAAAAGATCCCAAAAAGAAAACTCCCAGGAATATTATAGCCAGGTTCCAGAATCCCCAGATCAAGGAGAAAATACCCCAAGCAGCCAGGAAGAAACAATTTCAATATTGTGGAAACACAATCAGAATAGCCCAGGACCTGGCAGCTTCTACACTGAGGGACAGAAGGGCATGGAATATGATATTCCAGAGGGCAAAAGAACTGGGAATGAACCCAAGGGTCACCTACCCAGCAAAACTGAGTATTTTTGTTTCAGGGGAAAATATGGTCATTCAGTGGAATAGAGGACTTTCAAGCATTCTTGAGGAAAAAACCAGAGTTGAATAGAAAATTTGACATCCAGACACAAGAAGCAAGAGATGCCTGAGAAGGTAATCAGGGAAAAGAAATCAAAAGGAACTTATCAAAGTTAAACTATTTACATTCCTATATGGAAAGGCAATAAATGGGACTTGATGATATCTTTCTCACTATGAAAATAATGAAAGAAGGGTGTGTGGTCATATAAATACATATGTGAATATGTGTGTATATGGTTACAGTTATATATGGATAGAGGGCATAGGTTGAATCTGTTGGGAAGGGAGAATACTCAAGGGATGAAATTATGAGGTGAGAGAGGAAAGTGGCAAGAGGAGATGGGGAGAGACAGGGTAGGGTAAACTATCTCATGTAGAAGCAAGGGGAAGTGGTTGCAAGGGTGGGGGAGAATAGGAAGGCAAAAAAGGCAAAACCACATTCTCATTGAATTTGGTTCAGGGAGAGAATGACATACATACTAAATGGGATATCTCAACCTACAGCAGAATAGGGGGAAGGGGGATGAGAGGAAGGATGATGGATGGGAGGGCATCCTTGGGGGAAGGGGAGGTTGGAAGTACCCACTATAGAAGAGGGACAGGATCATGTAGGGAATGGACCAGGTGGGGGGTGGGATGAGTGGGAGGGAATTATAAGCAGCCTTGTACAATATATCTACTATGATAATGTTTTACATAGCTAGACATGTACAACATATACTGAATTACTTATCTCCCAAGAGGGAATGGGTGACAAGGGAGGAAGGAAATGGATCTGAAATTCGAGGTCTTAACATTAAATGTTTCAAATATATATAATACTATTATTAATACTCTTTTGCTTGTAATAGGGAGATAAGATGTGCAGGCATTGGGACACAAAGATTCACCTTCCTCTAATGGAAAAGTCGATGGGGGTATGGGAGAAGGTATGGGAGAGAGCAGATTGGAGGAAGCGATATCTTGTGGGACTGCTATTCAGGGAGGTTGGGTAGGGGAATAATGGGGGGAAAATGATTGTAACTCAAGATCTGGCGGAAATGAATGATGTAAAACAGAAGTTAATAAAGCATTTGTTTAAAAAAATAAATATACAACATGACTAATGAGAAAATATGTTCAATAGGAATGTATATGTAGAGCCTATATCAGATTGCATGCCATCTTGGGGAGGGGGGAGGAAAAGGAAGGGGAGAAAATTTAAAACTTATGGAAATGAATGTTGAAAACTAAAAATAAGTAAATATAACTTTTAAAAAATACCATCCGGGTAGTCCTGAAAGAAGACTGTTGGATAGAGGATAATTAAGTTGCTCACAGAGACTTCCCTACTTAGAAACACAGCTAGAAGGGACCTCAGACCATTTTATTCAGTCCATATATGTATAGGAAATTCTGCTACCATATCCCCAACATGCAGTCATCTAACTTTTATTGATGAGCACTCATGAAGAGTAACCCTCTGCCTCCTGAGGCAACTCATTCCATTTTTTAATTGCTCCCATTTTTTGGGGGTTATATTAAGCCTATTAATCTCTCTACAAAATTCCAACCGTTGCTCCTCAGTCTGCCTTCTAGAGTTTAACAGAGCAAGATTGATTCCTCTTCCACATGCCAGCACTTCACTTAATTACTTGAATAAAGGTATAGTGATGCTTATCAAATTTTAAACAATAGAAAACAATATTTGAAGAGAGCTGTCATGTTTCCCTTAAGTACCCTTCCTTAAATTAAACATCATCCCCTTTCCTTCTTAGGCCTTAGGGATGGCCTGATTCATGGGCCTCTGCTTGCCCTGATAGTATTGTTCCTCCTGGGAAACTCAAGGGACTAACTTCAAAAATCTTGTGCCTAAAATTGCAGCAGCAGCCAAGAGGGATAAGAAGCTGCCTTGGCCTATCTTTGGGAAAGTTTTCTGGGGAGGGCACCCAGTGATACCTACTACTTCCACCTACCCTAGGAGCATGAAGCACTGTCTCCCTTTCCAATCTGCAAAGGGATTAACTCAAAAGTCAAGTGCCTAAAATTGCAGGTGTCAGGAGGGTCATAATACCAAGTGGATTGTAGAAGTGGAGAGAGAAGTCAAAATGACAGAAGGGAAAAGAATAAAAATAGATGTTTCTTCATAAAAAAGAAAATTTAATTTAAAAAATATTAAACCATAAACAACTGGTTGGTGAGCTGTTCTGTAGTTTGTTTTTGGTTTAGTTTTTCAAAAGAATTGCTTCATTTTTGTTTCATTTATCTTCTAGTTGAAGTTGAGTTTTCTGAATTTAGGGCTTTTTGCTTGAATTGATTTGTGTATTTGGGAGGAGATCTACCCCATGCCTATCAGTTTCAAAAACTGATCTTCATATAGCAAAGTCTTAAGGACCCTCACCATCATGAACACATCATCTGTGGATGTGTGGAGATTTGTCAGTATCCTTCTTAGAATGTGATACCCAGAAGACACAATTCCATATGTGATCTGAATAGGATAGAACAGAAGAACCATCCCTTGCCTAGACCTAGACAGTATGCATCTTTGAAGGCAGCCCAAGATCACATCAACTTTCTGGTTACCTAGCAGTATATACATACAGGGCCTAGAGTTAGGAAGACCAGAGTTCACATCTAGCCTCAGACAAGTCCTAGCTGTGTGATCCTAGGTAAGTCATTTATCCTCTCCCTGTAAAATGAAGATAATAATAACATCTATCTCCATGATTGTTGTGGAATCAAATCAGATAATATTTTGTAAAGCACATTGTCTGACATGTACTAAATGTTTAACAAATGCTTATTATTCCTTTCCTCTTTCCTATTCTTGTTAAATTATGGATTCCTATTGAATTTGTAATCAATTGAAACTTTCAAATATAAAAGCAAGTTTAGAATTTTACATTTCTCTTTATTATTATTATTATTACATTTCTCTTCATTAGATTCAGCCTCTTATTCTAGCCTGTTGACACTTCTTTTTTTATATATTAACTAGTTAAACATTTGCGTCTCTTTGCTTTCTTTTATCTGAAAATTGGAAGAACATTACTACCTGTGCCTTTATTCAGATAATTAAGTAAAATTTTAAGCAGTCCAGTATCAAAAACAGATCCTGTATCAATCTACTAGAGACTCCCTTTCAAGTAGACTTCGAGCAATAACCAGTTCAGAATCTACCTAACTATATTGTCATTTAACCCACATTTTTTCATTCTCTCTATAAGAATAGTATAAAACATTGTCAGATGCTTTGCTGTACTTTTTATGGTATTTGCGTTTACTAGAATATTATTGTTTATTTAGAAATAGGGGGTTATGTTCAGAAATAACTATAGTGTATAAGCATTAAATCTAACTTTTTAAAAATGCTTTGTTGAATTCAAGGTAAAAAATATAACTAATTTTTCTGACCTGCCAATCTTATAATCCTCTCAAAAAAAGGAAATGAATCTCTTCTGGTTTGACCTGTTCTTAATGAAGTCATACTGTTTCTCCTTAGTGATTCCCCCACTTCCCTTTCTAGATTTTGACAAGTCATTTCTTTAATAGTACTTCATAAAATTTTGCCAGAATCAAAGTTAAGCTCACTCTTCGAGTACTTTGCAGATTCCATCCTCTTAACTTTCTCAAAACTTAGGGCATGAGGCCAGATGGCAGGATGAGAGTCAACATTTTTGCACAACTCCTCTAACATACTTCATCCTCAACAACCTAGATAAAGCCTCAGACTGAATTTTGGATTGGAAAAGCCAAGAAAAAGTCAGAGTGAGTCATTTTTCCAGCCCAGAGCAGCTTAGGAAGATAGTTCTTGGTTGGTTGGTTGTTGTCCTTAGTTCTCAAAAAGGACCAAAATGACATCACTGTGCTAGTCAAGTTTCATTGTGTCTAGCTGTGGCTGGTCTGACCAATATGAGCTCAGAATGCTCTTCTACAGGTCAAGCACAAATAATCTGTGTGAACATTTGGGGTGGATACTCTAAATCTTTGCATCCTACATTTCCTTTGAGCTGTTTCAATTCTATCTTTCTCATAGAACATAGGAACTTCTCTGGGGGCATGCTATGGGCATGCTATGTTGAGTGGTCCTATACCAGTGTCTCCCGTGTCACAGTTGGACAGGAGTGTAGCTCAGACTTATAGAGACATTACAACTGAGGCAGAGATAGCAGCAGCAGCAGCAGTGCTATGAGGGAGTATTCTAGTGCTCAGTCCCCTTCAGTAAGGGGACTGAAACTGAACAACATGGCTGGAAGCAATAAGGTAGAAAGCAATCCCAAGGGACTCTTGAACCAGCATTGGAAGTAGGAGCAGATTCCAGCTAGCATCTCTGTTGCCCATTACCTATATCTGGATCACAGTCCCAGGGTAGAGAGAAGCATTCATGAGTGGCCCTGGTTATGTAGAGCAAGGAAGAAATTCCAAAAACTTAACTCTGCAGCTCTGAGCCCAAGAGCAAAGGAAGGTCTCAGTTCTAACCTTCCAACCCACACATAACCCTGCAATGGAATAAGCAGGGCAGGAAACAAAAACCAAAGGGGAGTCAAGTAGTTCAGTTGCTTTGGACCTATAGAACTTCCTAGCATGCCAATAGTAACTGAGTCCAGCAAAAGTCTACTGAAAACTCAAAAGCACACAATCCAAGTGACCAAACCTGGGTCAGGACCTTGCAGAGCTCATGCCAAGAAGACATTGAACAAACCTCTCCCCATTTCACACCACCTTGGAAGCCCAGAAAATGTCCAGGTCCCTAGACTGAGCTTTCAAAATAGCAGGACATTAAAAAAAAAAAAAACACAGAAGATCGGGCCAGACAGTCTCTTCAGAATTGAAAAGAACCTAACACTGACATGAAGTCCAAAGTTAAGAAGTTGGCTAGAAGAATGGGCAAACAAAAAAAGACCCCAGGAAGAAACAGACAATGAAATCATAATAGTGGTTGACCTCTATTTGCCCTTCTCAGATCTAAATAAATCCATCTATAAAAATTTTTTAAAGTAGTAGATGAATAGAATTTTAGAAAAAATAGGTATGATAAGCCTCTGAAAAAATATTGAATGGGAATAGAAAGAAATGTACCTTTTCTCAACTGTGAATGGCACCTTCACAAAAGGGCATAAAAATCTCACAAATACAGAAAAGCAGAAACATTAAATATATCTTTTTCTGACCACAGTGCAACAAAAATTACATTCAATAAATGGCTTTTGAAGCATAGATTAAAAATTAATTGGAAACTTAATAACTTATTCTTTTTTTTTTTTTTAAGCAATTGGGGTTAAGTAACTTGCTCAAGGTTACACGACTAGTCATTATTTATGCGTGGGTGCTCATTTTCTGAGGCCGGATCTGATCTCGGGTCATCCCAACTCCGAGGCCGGCACTCTTACTCACTGCGCCACCTAGCCGCCCCTTTAGGGCAATTGGGGTTAAGTAACTTGCCCAAGGTTACACGGCTAGGTTTTTGTTTGTGTGGATTAAGTGTCGGAGGCCGGCTCCGAACTCAGGTCCTTCTGATTCCAGGGCCGGCGCTCTATTCACTGCGACACCTAGCCGCCCCCCATAACTTATTCTTAAATAAATAGTGAGTCAAAGAACAAATCATAGAAACAGTTTTATTAAGGATTATTACAAGAATGAGACAACATACCAAAATTTGTGGGACATAACCAGAGCAGATTTAGGGGAAATTTTATATCTCTAAATGCTTACATCAGTAAAAGAACAGGTCAGAAAACTGGGTATGTAATCAAAACTAAACAACCAGAAAACCAACAAATTAAAATACCAAATAAACACCAAAAATTAGAATCCCGAAAATCAAAGAAGAAATTGACAAATTGAAAGTAAAAGAACTTACAAATTAATAAAAACTAGGAGATTAAAGAAGATAATAATGACCGACTTTATTTTAAAAGGGAAAGGAGAAAGCCAAATTATCCAGTGCCAAAAATGGAAAAGGTGCATTCACAACCAATGAAAAGTCAATAAAAGGAAGTATTAGGAGTTTTTGCCCAACTATATGCCAATAAAACTGTCAACCTAAATGAATTAGATCAATATTTACAAAAATATAAATTTCATAGATTATCAAAATCTATGGAAATCAAATACTTAAATAAACCTAAGTTAGAAAAATAAGTTGAACAAAACATACACAAGCTCCCTAAAAGTAAAATAATATCCAGGTCCAGATGGACTTACAAGTAAAATCTACTAAATATTTAAAGAATAATTCTAATCCTACACAAACTGTTTGGGAAAAAAAAAAGGTAAAAAGGAATCTTGTCAAGTTACTTTTATGACACAAATATGATATTGATATTTAACCCAGGAAGAGTTAAAACACAGAAAGAAATCTGTAGACCTATTTCCCTAATAAATATTGATGCAAAAAATTTTTAAATAAAATATTAGCAGGGAGATTATAACAATATATCCTAAAGATCATACACTATGACCAGACTGGATTTATACCAAAAATGTTGGGCTGGTTCAATATTAGGAAAGCTGTAGGCATAACTGAACACATTAACAACAAAACCAACAAAAAAATAATATGATTATTAAAATAGATTTTGACAATACAACACTCATTCCTGTTAAAAATGAAAAGTAGCATCTATCTAAAGCCAAGAGTAAGTATCATCTGTAATAAGGATAAATTAATGCCTTCTCAGTAATATCAGAGGTGAAGCAAGGACATCTATTATCACTATTATTATTCAACATTTTGCTTGAAATGCTAGCTATAGCAATTAAACAAGAAAAAGAAATTGAAGGATAAGCACAGGAAATCACTTTTAGCAGATGAGATGATAGTTTACCTAGAGAACTCTAGAGTTAAAGTTAAAAACTAATCCAGATGATAAACAACTTCTGAAAATCTTTGCAAGTTATAAAGCACATCCACATAAGTCATCAGCATATCTGTATATTACCAACAAAATTCAGTATGAAGAAAAAAAGAAATTCCATTTAAAATAACTACATATAATATAAAATATTCAGGAGTCTACCTACCAGGACATACACATGATCTATATATACACACAATTACAAAATGCTTGACATAAATAAGGATAGTTCTAAATAATGGGAACAATATTAATTGCTTGTGGGTAGTACAAGCCAATGCAATAAAAATGAAAATTCTACCAAAATTCATTTACTTATGTGGTGCCACATCAGTCAGACTACACATAATTACTTTATAGTGCTAGAAAAAATAATAAAATTCATCTGGAGAACATAATGTCAAATTAAGGGAATTTTTTTCTTACTTGGAAGAAAGGTGGCCTAGCCAGAACAATGTCGCAAACTATACATAGCTAATAGCTATAATCATCAAAACTGTTTGGGCAAGAAATAGAGAGGTTAATCAATGGAACATGTTATATACACAGTGTACAGAAGGGAAAGTATACAGTAACTTAGTATTTGGTAAACCTTGAAGATCCCACCTTATGGGACAAGAACTCACTACTTGACAGAAACTTGTGAAAATTTGAAAGTATTCTGCAGAAACTAGGCATAGAGTGACATCTTACACCATATACCAAGACGAACTCAAAGTAGGTACATAATTTAGACGTAAAAGGCAAATTAGTGGTCAGGGAAGAAATTACTTGTCAGATTTTGAATAGAGGAAGAATTCATGACCATAAAAGAAACAGAGAAGCTCATGGGAAATAAAATGGTTAGTTCTGATTTTATAAAATTAAAGATTATGCACATAAAAACCAATATAGCTAAAATTAGAAGAAAAATAGGAAACTGAGAAAAATATTTGCAACAAGTTTTTCTAACAAAGATATGATTCAAATTAAGTCAAATTTATAAGAATAAGAGCCATTCCTCAGTTGATAAATGGTCACATGATAGCTTTCAGAGGAAGAATTCAAAGCTATTAATAGGCATATGAAAAATGCTCTAAATCAGTAATAAGTAGAGAAATGTCCATTGAAACAACTCTAAGGGACTACCTCATATCCATCAGATTGACTAAAGTGACAAAAAAGGCATATAAATACTGGAGGGAATATGGAAAAACAGGCACAAGAAGGCACAACTGGTGAAACTGTGAGCTAGTCCAATCATTCTGGAAAGCAATTTGGAACTATGTCCAAAAGGCTAGTAAATGACATCAAAAATCTTTGAACCAACAACTGCAATTAGGGATGTACTCCCAAAGAGATCAGAGAAAGAGGAAGAGGAACAATATGGTCTCTTTGTGGTATCAAGCAATCACAATCTGAGGGAATCCATCAGTTAGAGAATGGGTGAATAAGCTGTTGTAATGAAATACCATTAGGCTAAAAGAAATAGTGAAGGGGATGGTTTCAAAAAACCCTGGGAAAATCTGTATGGACTCGTGCAATGAGAAGTAAGCAGAGCAAGAAAAACAATCTTCATAATAACAGCAACATTCTAAAGGTAATAAATTTTGAAAGACCTAGTAATTCTGATCAATACAGTGACCCACCAAAATAAATGGGGCATATGCCTTTTGTAGGCTTGTCATAATGAACAAAAATTTATGTTCCTAGTATATGCCAAGCATGGTGATAGGCAATAGTAATCCAGTGATAAATGTGAAATGGTCCATGCCCTCAAGGAACCTACATTGTGTTGAGGAAGATCCTACACAAAAATAGGTAAAAGGCAGTTTTTTAAGGTATGTGCTATTAGTTGAGAGGAATTGGGAGACTTCATTGTAGAAGGTGCTACTTTAACCAAGTCTTTAAAGAAACTAGGAATCCCAAAAGGAAGAGGTGAGGAGGGAGTGCATTCCAGGCATGATCGAAGGCTAGGGAAAAGGTAGAGAATGGGAAATGGTTTTCATGTTTAAGGAACAGTAAAAAGGCCAAAATAACTACATTGTTCATGAATGGGAGTAGTATATAATAAGGCTAGACAGATAAATTGGGACCAAGTTGTGAGAGAAAGAAAAAAAAGCCCAAGATTGCAAATTCCAAGACACATAGTAGTTAAATTCCATAATCCAGTTCAGAAACAAGTTCTTCAAGTGACCAAGAGAATGCAAATTTAATAAATAATAAATTTCAAATGCAAATGAAAGGAAATTTGAGTATGGTAAGACTTTTTCTTCATCTACCATAAAATGCAGGAGGGAATGTAATAATGTGTTCCGAAGAGCAGTGTATCTTTGGATGCAGCCGAGGGTACCCAAGCTGAGCTTAACCATATATAAAAATAATTGTAGATACTCAATAATAAAAAGTCATTTGAAACATTCTTAGAAAGAAAACAGACTTGAAGAGAAGAATTATTTTTCTAACTCCCCAGACAACAGAAATGCAGGAGGGTGAATGACTGCACCAGCCAGCAATAGCAACAATAGAACAACAGCAGAAAGACCAATAAGAAAGTACACAAGGAGACAGAAGTAGGAGTGGGGGTGACAGTGGAAAGGCCAGCCTGAGGCATTAATAGAGACAGAACTTTTCAACACCCTGCCTACAGGTATATAATTGTGGTAGGAGGGGAGACTACATTATAAAACAGAAGAGTGTATGAAGGGGTGGGGTGTGCTGAGGCGGATAGAAGAGAGTATGTGATGTGCCCAGGTCAAATCAAGGGCTAACAATGAAAGAAAGGTGACTCCTGTGGCCTTTAAGAAAGAGAAGAGGCAATAAGGAAATAGCTAAAGAAAAAGGGAGAATGTTTGAAAAGGGGAGAAAAAAAGGTAGACCTTGTTTTGGTAGTAGGAGGTGATTGCTTCTAAAGTTGAGGAAAGATGTAAGAAGGGACAAGGGTAACTTGTGCTGGGGATTGCTGAGTGAATTTGGTACTTGGAAAGACCACTTGTCCTACCTTGAGAGTGGAGGAGTTAGGACTCCTGGAGACAGCTGGTACCTTGGAGAGGGAATGGATCCAGAGAGGAAATTTTGAGGCAAATGGGGAAAGAAAGTATTCAGGTTGAGGGCATAGATCATTGATGGGCTACATAATCATGAAAGTGGAGACAGTCCTACCTTGGGGCAGTATCCTCTTTGTTACCTGCAGGAATTGGATTTATTCTGGTAATGAGGAAAAGGGGAATCCATTGGAAAAGATCTACAAGGAAGTGGCAGAAACTGTATAGAGGGGGATAGCGTAGATACCCTGGAAATTTTTATTCCATGAGTAATACAGAGAATAGAGAAGAAATAGATAATTCCAGGGTCCATAAACCAGAGAATGAGAGTCTAAACAGAAAGAGAGAATCAATAAAGAAATGAGTGAGATAAATACTCTCTGGAAAGTGATGATGATGAAAAAATGAATTAAAAAAATAATAAGGGGCAGCTAGGTGGCACAGTGAGTAGAGCGGCGGCCCTGGAGTCAGAAGGACCTGAGTTTGGATCCGGCAACACGAACACTGGGGACATGGAAAAATATACAAATGCTATCCATTAAGTGAATCTAAAACATCCTGAGTTGTAATCATGCTATTTGACAAAGCAAAGATAAACATTCAGAAGATAAAAGGAGACAAAAAGGGAAACTAACTTATTTTACAAGTAATTTTAGACAACAAATTATTATCAGTAACAAACTTACATGCTTACAATGCTTAGTATCCAAACTCATATAGAAAACATTAATTGTTCTACAAAAAAACATAGAAAGTAACACAATAGTAATAAAAGACTTCTGGAAAAGTATGATAGAAAGATAAACAAAAGGGAAAATATAGAATTGATAGAGAAATTAAAGCTAAAAACTTGTAGCATCATCTAAGAGGGACTACAAAAGAATATATATTTCTTAATATTACATGGAACTGGGGGGCAGGGTCAAGATGGCAGAGTAGATACAGGGCTTTTGCCGGGCTCCGGCTCCCACCTCCAATTCATGTAAAAGATGACTGAACAAACTTTGGAGCTACAGAACCCACAAAATAACACAGAGAAGCTAACCTCCCACTGAGGACAGCCCTGCAGGCCAGCAGGGAGGATCCAGCACAGCACTCCGGGAGCCAACCACAGACACACAAGCAGGAGGTTTTAGCCCCAGGGCAGGTCTGACGAGCTGTGGGCTCCATGCAGCCACTATCACATGGCAGCTTCAGCTCCTGGCCTGCAGACTATAGGGGGACCAAGCAACCAGTCTGAAGGGTAATTGCTCTTGCTTTAACCTGCTTGGATCTGGATTGCAGTCTAGGGTAGAAGTCCTGGAATGTGTGATTAGCTTGCCAGAGCATGTGGAGGCTTCAGACAGGGCACCCAACTAATACCTTAGACAGCTGAGAAAATCCCAGTGTTTGGTACAAAGGGCCCCTATCTGGTGGAAGAGTTCTACTGTGGCAAAAAGCCCAAAAGTCAAGTAATTGAGAGGCAACAAAAGTAAATGAGAGAAGCAAAGCAAATAGAGGAATCCAACATTAGACTCCTATTTTGGGGATAAAAAGGATCAAAGCATGGAACAGGAGGAAGACAATAAAGTCAGAACTCCAGCACCAAAAGCTTCAAAGGAAAATATGAGCTGGTTACAGGCCATAGAGGAGCTTAAAAAGGATTTTGAAAATCAAATAAGAGGAGTGGAGAAAAAATTGGAAGAGAAATGAGAACAATGCAAGAAAATTATGAAATGAGAGTCAACAACCTGACTGAGGAAAATAATATCTCAAAAAATAGACTAACTCAAATGGCAAAAGAGGCTCAAAAAGGCAATGAGGAGAAGAATTCCTTAAAAACATGAATTTGCCAGCTGGAAAAAAATCTCTTAAAAGCTCACTGAAGAGAATCATTTCTTCAGAATTAGATTGGAGCAAATGGAAGCTAGTGACAATATGAGAAATCAAGATACTATTAAACAGATACAAACAAATGAAAAAATAGAAGGCAATGTGAAATATCTGATTGGGAAAACCACTAACCTGGAAAATAGATCCAGGAGAGATAATTTTAAAATTATTTGACTACCTGAAAGCCATGATCAAAAAAAGAACCTAGAAATCATCCTTCAAGAAATCCTCAAGGAAAATTGCCCTGATGTTTTAGACCCAGAGGGGGAAATGGAGGTTGAAAGAATCCACCGATCTCCTCCTGAAAAGGATCCTAAAAAGAAAACTCCTAGGAATATTATAGCCAGGTTCCAGAATTCCCAGGTCAAGGAGAAAATATTATAAGCAACCTGAAAGAAACAGATTGAATATTGTGGAAACACAATCAGGATAACACAGGATCTGGCAGCTTCTACACTGAGGGAGGGATCAAAGGGCTTGGAATATAATATTCCGCAGGTCAAAGGACCTGGGATTAAAAGCAAGAATCACCTACCCAGAAAAACTGAGCATCATTTTTCAGGGGAAAATATGGTCATTCAGTGGAATAGAGGATTTTCAAGTATTCTTGATGACAAAACCAGAATTGAATAGAAAATTTGACATTGAGAGACTAGAAGCAAGAGAAGCATGAGAAAGTAAACAGAGAAAAGAAATCATAAGGAACTTTTCAAAGTTGAACTATTTACATTCCTACATGGAAAAAACGATAATTGTAACTTATGAAACTTTTCTTAGTATGAGAATAATTGAAGGGAATAGAAATGTGTGTGTATGTGTGTATATACATATCTATCTATATACACATGTATGTTTATATAGGAGGATATATGGGCATATGAACACATGTGAATGTGTATATATGTGTGTACAGGTATACATAGATAGATGGCACTGGACCAGTTTAATGGGAAGGGATGATATTTAAAAGGTGAAATTAAGAGGTGAGAGAGGAATATAATGAGACGAGATGGGGAGAGACAGATTGGGATAAACTGTCTCATATAGAAGAGGTAAGAGAAAATGATTACAGTGGAGGGGAAGAACAGGAAATCAAAAGGGAATGGGTCAACCTTATTCTCATTGAATTTGGCTTAGGAAGGGAATGACATACACACTAAATATGGTATCTCACCCTATAGGAGAGTAGGGGGAAGGCGATGAGGGGGGGTGGGGATGATAGAAGGGAGGGCAAGCTGGGGGAGAGGGAAGTTGGAAGCACCCACTTTTGAAAAGGGACAGGATCAAAGTAGAGAATAGAACAAGTGGGAGGTGGGATAGGAGGGAGGTAAATATAGTCAGTATTTTACAATATAGATACTATGGAAATGTTTTGCATACCTATACATGTACAACCTATATTGAATTGCTTATCTTCCTAGTAAGGGTGGATGATAAGGGAGGAAGGGAATGAATCTGAAATTCAAAGTTTTAAAATCGAATGTTTTACATATATATAATTATCAATATTATTTTACATGTAAGTGGGAAATAAGATATACAGGCACTGGGGCATAGAGATACACTATGCCCTCTGGAAGGGGTATGGGAGAAGATATGGGAGAGAGCAGATTGGAGGACGGGATATCCAGTGGGATCGCTATTTTGGGGTGGTGAGTAGGGGGAAAATGGGGAGAAAACTTGTGACTCAAAAATTTGCAGAAATGAACGATGTAAACTAGAAGTTAATAAAGCATTTGATAAAAAAATATTACATGGAACTTTTGCAAAAATTGACAATTAGGGCACAGAGATATTATAAACAAATGTAGAAAGGCAAGAATAAATAATACATCTATTATAGACCATAATTTAATTTTTAAAAAAGTTATTCATTGGTTTGGGGACTACAAACAAAAGATACAGACCCAAATGGATTCTTGACAATGAAATACTAAATAATGAGTGAATTAAAGAACCAATCATAGAAACAGCTAATAATTTTGTGAAAAAAAATATTAAAAAACATACCATGATTTCTGGGATACAATTAAAGCAGTCTTCGGGGGCGGGGGGATCATATACCAACAAACATACATTAACAAAAAAAAGAGATTGTTAAAGAGAATGTACATTTTAAAAAACAAGAAAACCAACAAATAAATTCAAAAAGAAGATATTACAAAGTAAAGGATGAATAGATTAATAGGAAACAAAAAATTAGAAATGATAAATAAAACTAAAAGCTGGTGGGTTTTATTTTTAACTTTAGCTAATCAAATCAAAAAGGAAAGAACAGAAAAATCAGTAAAATAACAAATGACCATGGTAAAATCACAAAACCAGAAGAAACAAAAAGAAGCAAAATATATTATACATACAAAACTTAGAATACAGAAGAAGTAGAGGAATACCTTCAAAACTCTAATACCCAAACTATCAGAAGACTAAATAGACATCTGAAATAAACCAGTTTCATAAAAGGAAATAGATCTAATTGTAAAATAACAGATCTTAACCCAATAGTGATGATACCAAAATGAAAAGAAAAGAAAGAAAAACAAGTCATTGGAACCCTAAAAGTACACAGAAGAGAACAGGAGGAAGTTTTAGGAAGAGAACAGGTACTAGGACCCTTTCTTGGTTCAGCTGAGCATTCCCAGTGGTAGAGTTCCTTCGCTCTGTACTGTCTGATAGCTATTTTTTAATGTACACTTGCTCTGATTTCTGTTTTGCTATTGGTTTGGACAAATTGGTATCCTTTCTTCAAAAAAAAGGGGGGGGACATAAATAAGCAGGGCAGTTGGTTACTATTTGTATATATTATAAAATTGTAACTTTATATAAATTTGGTTTCATATGAACCTTATTCTGTTCTGTAGTAGAATTTTTATGTTGGTGTATTTAAAACACCTAAACAAGAAAATTGAAATTTATAAAGGGTAAGAATACATGATATGTAAATACCAGACTTTTGCTTTCTACAAGCCTCTCTCCTTTCTTACTTCTGAATATTTTGCAAAATATTTTTCCTCATTCCCTGCACTCACCTATATACATTAGAGTTATCCAGGATCAAAGTATACATTGATTTGATATGCATGGTCCTATTGAGTTCTTTGTAGAACTGCTCCATCTCTTCATCCACTGAAGTGAATGTGGGTGCATTAGGCACATTTATTTTCATGGAAATCTTTTTACAAATGCAACACTTCAGTAGAAGATTGCCAAATATCACTTGAAGTGATGTTTCCTGTCATCCTTTGTGGACACATAGTAATCAACTCTGTTGACCTTTTTATTTGCCTTACATTTATTTGCTTGTTGTGTAACCTTGGGCAAGTCACTTAACTTCAGTTTCCTCACCTGTAAAATAGAGATGATAATAATAGCATCTACCTCCCAGGGTTGTTGTGTGGAACAAATGAGATATTTGTAAAGCACCATGCCTAGCATACAGTAGGTGCTATATAAATGGTAGTTATTAATATTAATGTTTTTGTTGTTTCATTTATAGCAAGAATATTGGGATTTGTATGATTCCTTTTTTCTAGTGGAATGCTCATTTGTTAGTCACTGGACAAGGCTCTTACCAACAACAAGTTCATGCTGATTGATGATGAAAAAACAGGATAAGTATTAGCATCCTCTGCTTTCTTTTATTAGAGCATCATAAAATAAATAGAAAACTCCCTGAAAAAAAAATAGTAAGGATACCATTTCAGATGGTAGCTGACTGAGTCTTCAGCTGTGTCCAAACATAAGTTTAGTTGTGCTGGAGAATTTAATGCAATTCAACTCTTAATCAACAATTACTACATATTATATATAAAGTGCAATGCTGAGTACTGGGGGAAAGACAAAATGGAGAGAGTCCCCAACAGAGTCAAATGCTGCAAAGGATGTAGACTAGGAAGAGGACATTACATTTAGCAATTAAAGAGAGTCTGGTAACTTGGAAGAGTGTGATTTCACTTGAGAGATGATATGGGAAGCGAATTTGTAGAGGGATTTGAAGAAAACAAGAAGAGTGGAGATAATGTAGACTTCAGGAGTTGGAAACCTGTGGCCTCGAGACTACGTGTGGCCTTCTAGGTCCTTGGGTGTGGCCTTTTGACTGCATCTGAGTTTTACAGAATAAATCCTTTTATTAAGGGGATTTGTTCTGTGAAGTTTGGATTCAGCCAAATGTGACTGAACTTGAGGATCTAGAGGAGCACATGTGGCCTTAAAGCCACAGGTTCTCCACCCTTGAAAATGATGTGTTCTAGCAGTTTGGCTGAGAAAAGGAAGAGAGATAGATAATAATTGTTAGCAGAGATAAAAGGATCTAGTGAGGAATCTTTTCTAAATAAGACAAATGGTTCAGTTTTTGAAAAGCAGAAATGGGACCAGTTTGTAGTGAGATATTGAGGATTAGAAAGGGGGGGGGGGTGAATGTGCTAGAGAAAAGTGCAGGACATGAGAAGTTGTCCTTGGAAAGGAAAAGGGTAGCTTCATTGTCAGCAGCTGGAGTAAAGGAGAACACAGTGGGAGATGATCGGTAGGTTATCAGTTTAAAAGAAGGAGCTCACAGCAAATAGGCGAAATTTTGTTGATGAAGTATAAAGCAAAGTGTGAAACTGAGGAGGAGAAGGGAGAGGGTGGCGTGAGAGACTTAAGGAAAGAAGACAATATTTAGAAGGGCCTGTGGTATCAATTGGGGAGGAAGAAAGGGGTTGCTTTGCTACAGGAAAAGTCAAATTGAATTTAGATGATATGAATTGTAGTGGAGCCAGTCGGTATGATTGTGTGACTTCTAGCTCTATTCAACAATATGTGTCCAAGAGCAAAGGGAGCGAATGGTAGGAATAATCCATATTTGCAGTTTGGCAATTGGACGAAAAAGTAAGGGATGCAAGAATGGAGAACGGTGTTGAGTTTGAACTGGTTCACAAAGAGGTCCAGATTAGAAAGGGAAGGTAGTAAAGAACAGAAATTACTAAAGGGTGGAAAAATTGAAAGTCATGATGAGGAAAAAGATTAAGTTAAAGAGGAATATTTCATAGGGAGAGGTGGAATGAGGAGATTTCGAACAATTTTTGATCATAGAAATGGAACACTTGTAGTTGATAGTGAGATTTAACCACTCTTTCTATATCCTTACATGATTCCTCATCCTCTTCCTGACCTCTGAATGTTATACTTTCCAAAATTCTTCTCATTTTTCTTTTCCTACATCATTTTCGTTGTTTGTCTTACTCTCACAACTTCAGTTATCACTTCTATTCAGATGACCCTCAGATTTTTTTTCCAAAATCTTTATTAACTTCTCTTTTACTGCATGCATTTCTATCAGTTTTTGTGTTGCAAAATTTCTCCCCATTTCCCCTACCCACCTCCCTAAAATAGCAGTCCCCCAGGATATCCCCTCTTATTTCCCAATTACATGTAAAATAGTATTAATAATAGTGTGTGTATATGTGTGTGTGTGTGTGTGTGTGTGTGTTTTAAACATTTGGTTTTAAAACTTTGAATTCCAAATTCATTCCCTTCTTCCCTTGTTACCCATCCTTGCTGGGAAGATAAGCAATTCAATATAAGTTGTACATGTATAGCTAATGCAAAACACTCCACCTCCCACTTGTTCTGTTCTCTACTTTGGTCCTGCCCCTTTTCAAAAGTGTGTGCTTCCTACTTCCCTCCCTCCCAGCCTGCCTTCCCTTCCATCATCCCCCTTCTTCCCTCCCCCACTACTCTCCTATAGGGTGAGATACCCTATTTTGTGTTTGTCATTCCCTACCTGAGCCAAATTCAGTGATTATAAAGTTGACCTTTATGCCTTCCTGTTCTTCCCCTCCATTGTACCCATTTTCCCTTGCCTCTTCTATATGAGATAGTTTGCCCCATTCTGTCTCTCTCCCCATTTCCTCTCATTATATTCCTCTCTCACCTCTTAATTTCAACTTTTAAGTTGAATAATATTAAATAATAATAATATTATTAATAATATAATAACCATAATATTAAATTGGTCTTGTGCCCTCTATGTATACCTGTAAACATATATATACACATTCACATATGTATTCTTATGCCTATATACCCTCTGATAAAGACTATATATATATATATATATATATATATATATATATATATATATATTTCCTTCAACTATTTTCATACTGAGAAAAGTTTCATCAGTTCCAATTATCATTTTTCCATGTAGGAATGCAAATAGTTCAATTTTGATAAGTTCCTTATGATTTCTTTTCTCTGTTTATCTTCTCATGCTTCTCTTGCTTCTTATATCTGAATGTCAGATTTTCTACTCAAGTCTGGTTTTTTCTTCAAGAATGCTTGAAAGTCCTCTAATCCATTGAATGACCATATTTTCCCCTGAAACATGATACTCAGTTTTGCTGGGTAGGTGATTCTTGGTTTTAATCCCACGTCCTTTGACCTGTGGAATATCATATTCCAGGCCCTTTGATCCCTCAGTGTAGAAGCTGCCACATCCTATGTTGTCCTGATTGTGTTTTCACAATATTGAAATTGTTTCTTCCTGGCTGCTTGTAATATTCTCTCCTTGATCTGGGAATTCCTGAACCTGGCTACAACATTCCTAGGAGTTTTCTTTTTGGGATCTTTCTCAGGAGGTGATTGGTGGATTCACCCTCTGGTTCTAAAACATCAGGGCAATTTTCCTTGAGAATTTCTTGGAGGATGATTTCTAGGTTCTTTCTTTGATCATGGCCTTCAGGTAGTCCAATAATTTTAAAATTATCTCTCCGGGACATATTTTCCAGATCAGTGGTTTTTCCCATGAGACATTTCACATTGCATTCTATTCTTTCATTTGTTTGGATCTGCTTAACACCATTTTGATTTCTTTTAAAGTCACTAGCTTCCATTTGCTCCAGTCTAATTCTGAAGGAATGATTCTCCTCAGTGAGCTTTTGAGATTCTTTTTCCATCTGACAAATTCATCTTTTTAGGCATTCTTCTCCTCATTGCCTTTTTGAGTCTCTTTTGCCATTTGAGTTATTCTATTTTTTTAAGGTGTTATTTTCCTCAGTCAGGCTGTTGACTCTCATTTCATACTTTTCTTGCATCTTTCTCATTTCTCTTCCCAATTTTTCCCCCACTTCTCTTATCTGCTTCTTAAGGTCCTCTGTGGCCTGTACCCAGCTTGTATTTTCATTTGGGGTTTTTGGTGCAGGATTTCTGACCTCACAGTCCTCCTCCTGTTCCATGCTTTGATTCTCTTTGCCCCCAAAATAGGAGTCTAATGTTGAATTTTTCTGTTAGTTTTGCTTCCTTTGCCTAGGCATGTTGCCACTCAATTACTTGACTTTTGGGCTTGTTGCCACAGTAGAACTCTGCCACCAGCCAGGGGAGCTTCTGTCCCAAAGGCTGGGGTTTTCTCAGCTGCTGTAAGCATTAGTTGGGTGGCCCCTCTGAAGCCTCCACACACTCTGGCAAGCTGGTCACATACCCCAAGACCTCCACCCCAGACCTCAATCCAGATCCAAGAAGGGTAAAGCAAAAGCGATTACCCCCCAGACTGATCGCCAGATCCCCCTACAGTTTGCAGGCCAGGAGCTGAAGCTGCCATGTGGTGTGTGCAAGCAGTGCCAGCTTCTCAGTGGCTTCTCACCCCCAGGGAAAGAAGCTGACACACTCCCAAATACTGGTCCCAAAGTCCATAGGGCACTGACCTCCCACTTTGTCCTAGGCATCTATGTGTTGATAATTCTGGAAACTCCACAGCTGCTAGTGTTCTGGGGTCCCTCCAGCTGGCTGCTGCTCCAGCCACCCTGGGGCTATAACCTCCCACTCACGTGGTCCTGGGCTCGGCTCCCAGAGCACTGTGCTGGCGGTTCCCTGCCGGGCTACCAGGCTGTCCTCAGTGGGAGGTTAGCTTCTCTGTGTCATTTTGTGGGTTCTGGAGCTCCAGAGGTCATTCAGAGTCCCCCTTTTACATAATTTTGAAGTGGTATGGGCCAGAGTTCGGTGGAAGTCAGTAATCTGATTTATTGACGAAGATTTAGAATGGCTTACAATATTCACCTAAATAATTGTCAAAATTAGTGGTACTTTTGTAGTCCACATGACCAATGCAATTAAGAGTTCCATGCAGGTTGCAAGATCACAGACAATTTTTTTTAATATTTTCTTATTTTAGATTCAAATGCCAGAACACAAATACAGAATAGAGAAAAGAAGCAAAAACATATCATAAACTGCAATATTGGAACTTAAATATAAAGTTAAAAAGAAAAAAATCATATGCGCATAGGAGAAGATAAGAGAGGATTCTAAATATGTAATGACAGATTTTCATTTCAAGAAAGCCCATGTGATAAATAATACTTATTGTGTTGAGAATTGTCCATCTTTGCTTCTTTGTGAGTTTTCTTTTGTTCTCTGCTGTGTACTTTTTCACTTTGTTCTTTTTTCTCTACCCCTCAAACCCCCTCCCCAGCCCCACCAAGGCTACAATAAAGTTTAGATATGTTTTTATATATATATACACACACACATACACGCACACACATATATGCATATATGCATACATATACATATATGCATACATATACATATATGCATACATATATAGACATACACTTTCCCAAACGTATTCTTCTCCTGATCTTTGTTTTTGTTTGTGTATATTTCGTTTCCTATCCCTCCTGACTTGTCTACCCACTACCTTGCCCTCCTCTTTCTTGCCTACACCCCTCCAAGGATGCCTCCCCTATCCTTCCATTCCCATAAATCTAAACACCCTTCTATACCCCCTTCTACCTATTCCCTCCCCCTCCCTTCTAAAGATCCCTCCCTCATCCTCTCTCCCCCCCCCCATATCCCAACTGTTTTATTTCTTCTGAATTTAGGAAACTTTTATATTCTTCTAATTTCATATATTTCCCTCTTAAATCCATTCCAGATGAAAGTAGGATACCAAAACTACCACCCTTTCTCCCCCATCTAATTCCTCCTGTATGGATTCTTTTTCTTATACCTCATTTGTATAAAATAATTACTTTTTCTAGCTGTTCCTAAATTATTTTATAGTTTTAAAGAGTGAATTCCCTCCACCTATCTTCCTGGCTATTTGCAACACTATTCTTAAGATACTCCAAGAAAGAATCACCTCACTCCTAGGCTGCCAAGAGTTCTTCAACATAACACAACTATCTATAGCTTTATTTTTGGAAAACGTATTCATTCAGTCATTGATACCCAGAAGTTAGAACATATTGAACAACCCTCTGTTGCTCCCTAAAATGCACATTTTGGTGAAAACTGACAATATTTCCCTATTTGCAACAGTGTGTTTCAAAGAATAAAACCCAGTAGATAAATACTTTGTCTCCTAGATCAGAATTCTGTTTCAGTACATTTTGCTTTCCTAGAAAACTCTAATAATGATAATCATTTTCAAGAAACAGGTAGCTTTAAGGATAATTTTATTGTGTCTTCTGTAAACTTCAAATTGTTATTATAATTATTTAAATTGTTTATTTGTTTTGTTGGCAACACAAACCAGAGAATGGAACATTGATACTGTCTTTATATATGATAGTGCCTTGTTTTTTGAAAATTCAGATATAACTATCTTTCTCAAAATTAAAATAATCCTTTTGTACTAAGTCTACAAAATATATCAAAATAATTTAAGAAAATGAAATGTAGAGCTTACACTTCAGTTTTTATATAAACATTATAATATTTTCTTATTAAAAATCACACAACACATTTTGTGCTATGGCTTATGAAATTTTAAACAGACAAACATGAAATTTATAAGCGGATGTACCCTAGTCTACAAATTATCCATGCTTTAACATAACATTATATAACAAAAGACAGTTTCCTACATAATATAATGAACTAGCCTGTGTGTGTGCTTTTATGGCAATTTCCAATATGTCCCTCTTTTAGACAAGAGGATTTTTTAATCTAAGTTAATTGCCATTGCAATCATAACATTAGTAATTATGATAGTTTTAAAAACAAATCTGAAGAAATAGTGGCTTATTTTGGCAATTAAAAATTCAGGTAAAATGTATAGAATTTTTAAGCAGCCACTGCAGGACATACTGGGAATTCTGAGACACAAACAGAGAACATCAAAAGCCATTAACTGCTCAGAATATAGAGTATGCCACTAATATTATTATTTATAGATTACTATTATCAAACTGCAGTGTAATATATGACATTCTTATTTATTTTCAATGTATCTTTGCACAATCTGTGCCACATGCCTGGAATTATTTCCCTCTTTACTTGTGGATGTCTCCATTATATACTTGGCTCTGTCCTGTAGCTCTTGACAGTGAGCAGCAGAATGGCATGGACAGACCACTACTATAGTACTGTTGGAGAGAAGATCTGCAGTGGTCCATTTTTTTTTCCATCACACAGAGGATTTTTCAAGTTCTGCAGAAAAGTTTAAATTTTTATTTTTAATATTATTTTTTTTGTTGGCAACACAGATAAACCAGAGAATGAAATGTTGTTATTGTTGTTACGTTTAATAATGCCCTGTTTTTTGAAACTTCAGCTATAATTATATTTCTAGAAATTAAAATAATTACTTTGTATTAAGTATATTGTCACTTACAACTATTATTACCCAACACTATTCAGTTTGGTTCTTTTTTTTTTTAATTTGCAAGCGTGCCATGAGGTAGAGTGGACTTGGGTTGTGGAAAGCCCTCAGTGTCAGGTTAAGAAGAGGGGACTGTTGAACAGTTTGGAATGGAAGAGAAATATAACATAACTAGCTGTGAAGAGTAGGATCTGGAGGAATTGGGTTTTTTCTTTTTCTTTTTTTATTTTCTGTGACTTACTAGATTGTAAGCTGCTTGAGGGAAGGGATTATCTTTTTCTGCTTTTTGTATCTCCTGTGTTTTTCACGGTGCCTGGCACATAGTAGGCACTTAATAAAAGTGTATTGATTGACTGACTTAGGAGGCTATATTGTGACATAGTCATAAATTCTAAGAGAATAATTAAAATAAATAGCCTCTAAGACAGAATCCATATACCCTCTCATTTCATTTGCAGACCTCAAAACTGAATAGTTGCAGAACCTTATTTACAGAGTGGCATAGTAAATTGATTTCCCATTCTGAAGTCAGGAAAACCTAGGTTCCTGTTCTGCCTTGGGCATATACTAGAACCCGGGCAAGTCACTTAACATCTTTGTAATCCCAGGCAACTCTCTAAGATCATAAGTTAAAGAGCAGGTGCCAACTTTACTTTGGTAAAGGGAGTTTCCTCACTGGAGGTTTCTATTACCAGTGAAATCACAGGTTCAGTACTACTCCCCATGAAAGACCTTCTGTAATTTGTAAATTGCTTCCTATTTGTACCCTAGTAAGAAAACTCATGTTATCTCAATTTCTATATTACTATCAAACATAAAGTACTTTACATGAATTTATAAACATTTCAATTTTTTTATACACTGAAGAAAAGCAGCAGAATGATATAACAGATAGAGAATTGGCCTTGGAGTCTAGAAAAGCTGGACTTAAGTCCTGTCTCTAAAATACACAAGAGGAATCACTTTAACCCTCTTGGAGCTGGTACCTCAGGCAACTCTGACACTGAGGCACAGACCACTTTAGGGAATTTCTACAGAGAAAGTTCCCTGTACTGAATCACTTCATTCAGCATTTTGTAGTACTTTAAAATAGCGTTGTGATATATCCTGTTAGATCTGTTTAAATTAGATCAGTTCGATCTCAGGATAATTAACACCTTAGTGATTGGCCTCTGTATTATAGTTATTTCATAAACTATGAGTACTCTTGAAGTTTTTATCCAATTTTAAAGCTATCACAATATAAAGAAGAGCTTTTCATTGATAGTTTTCATCTGGTTTTCTTAGTAACACACTAAAGTAATTTAATTCTATCTGCAAATGAACAGTCTAATCCTAAGAAGCTTTCATAGTAGACTATTGAAGTAATAGAGCCAAGTCCTCCATTTTTAAATCTCCAGCAAATTATTAATTTCTCTTAAAAATCTTTTATGTTTAGGTCTGATTCAAATTAGGAATTGAGAAAACATTTCTAGAGCTAATATGCTAATGTATTGAGAGACAAACAGAAATGCTATGTAAACTAGTAACACTTTTGACTATTCCTGTTTTCACATTTAATAAAATATTCCCCCATCTGTTGTACATTCCTACTCACTTCTGATGTAATATTCAGTGATCATGACCTATAAATATGATTCTGAGAAATGAAAAAAATAAAATCAACATGAAAGAAGGCATACAAAGAACATGCCTAGGGGGTTTATATGATATATTGGTCCAGGGGCTCAGGTGGACTAATTTGCAGCCTTGTGTATCCTCTAGAGCTTTGAGCTTGCCCTGCCCTATTGATAGCTAAAGATAAAAGGAAGGGGGAGGGGTGTGAGACTGAGTCGAAGAGAAACCATGCATTTTTAAAAAATTTAGTGTGTTTGTTTTCTATTTTAAGAGATATACTTCTGTCCCTTTTGGTGACTTTATTTTTTTCATTATACACAGAACTACGTGTATTCCCAGATCAGTTTGTGGTATATGTAAATCAGCTTGAGTAAACTCACTATCTTTTGGCAAGTCAAAATGAAGCTCTGGCAAGTAAGTATGAAATTGTTTGGAGTGGGGGTGAGGGGTTGGGACAGTATGGGCAAGATGGGAGAGGTTGGAATAGTTCTGAGTAACTTCCCAATGGACTGAAAAGTTTTCTGTTTTTTGTTTATGGAGAACTTAGTTGTTTGAACACTCAACACGTTGTGTAGAAGAGAAAAAAATTATTGATGTTTAGCACTGCTAATGATTTTCTTTCTTTAAAGGTTCTATTTTTATATTTATTTGATCTTTGCCAATTCAATAAAAGCATATATCTCTGTTACCTTTATGTGAAAGAGGGAGCAGCTAACAGAGGCAAAACATTGAAAACTGTGATACACCTATAATAACTTTAAAATTCCTCAGTAGTTTAATAAAGTGAATAAAAATCCATATGTTTCCTCTGGAATTTTTCATTGGGGTCAGTGGCTTTTGAGTTTTATTCCATGCTGAATCATTAACAGTTTCATGAGAACTGCTGCTTTTCCCCAGTGGATTATTTCATAGCTGATAGGGATTTTTTTTCCTTTCTCTTCTCATGGTTAAGTATTGAGAATCCTGCTCAAAGAGTTTCTCTTTGGTTGGATTTTGCTATTCAGATATAAGGATGAAGGAAAACCCATTTAGAATCTTTTCAATCATAGCTTTCATCTTTTAATGACTGTTTAATGGATACGCATGATGTGTTTCACTTAAATGATCTTTTCCCACACTCCTTCGGAAAATAAAAAAAGTTATGGCATCCACTAATCTAACCTGAAAATAGCTTCTCACAGATATAGTTATGCTCAGGACAATTTTCTTCATAATTGGAAAAATTACTATTTGACTATTTTTGTTTTAAAGAAAAACAACTAGATAATTAATAGTATTTTAGAACTAACAGGGACCGTAAAGATCATCCCTTCTCACCTCTCTGCATTTTGCAGACATGGAAACTGAATTTCAGAAATGCTAAGTAGGAAATGTGTTTGTTACTTTGCCTGATTTGATTATGCTTCCAAAATAATTTGGAGGTTACTAGAATCTTTATTGCATATGTGTATATACACACAGCCTCCACTGCAAATGAAATTTCTTTCTCTTGTTCTTAAGCTGACTAAAAGGCATAAGGACAGTAAATAAGGCATAGATTCAGATATTTAAACCTAAAATCATATAATGTAGAAAAGAGAGTCAGCCTGGTACGGCAGATAGAAAGCTAATCTTGAAACCCAGAGAGTCCTGAGTTCAAATCTCTGAGACATGCTCACTGCTGGTGACCTTGAACAAATCACTTCTTCTCTTTGTATTCTGTGGGTGCTGCTCTGAAAGTTGATGTTTCCTTCTGCATTAGTGGAGGGTGATTCCTCCTCTAGAAGCTCTTATGCCAGCAAAAGCACAGGTCCAATCCCCATCACTAAACCCTTAGTTTATAATAAATGTATGTAGAATAATGCTTTGAGAAAAACAGTATAAATCTTCTTATATTCTTGTTTTCCAGTTTTCACTAAAGCGTAAGTAAACTTATCTCATAAAATGCCGTTCCATGATGGTTAAGCCAATTTAATTCCTTGTTATCCTGGGATCTTAATAAATTAGGGATTGACTAGTCGTAATATCATTTGCATTAGAAACTACAAATGTTTCTAGTAGTAGAGTACAACCAAATGAAGATAAGATGACTTTTTAGTTAAATGGATGTGAAGTTATTCTACTCATATTACTTGTCAATAGGGATATAAGGAAAATTAGATCTTTGATCTGATAGGAAATATTTGTATTCAAGATCTTAAATGAGACTATTTAAACATTATCTCAGCACAAAAGAAATACTGTTCTCCTTAAAGGTACCAGTGTTTGTTTATACAGACATATTTTCTTATATAGTTGTTATCCTTTAAGCTCTGGAATAATTGCCAAATATTGGGGTCTCTAATGGGTTTTTTTGTTGTTTTAGACCAGTGGGTAGTTCTTTTAGTTAAAGCTCTTGAGTTCATAGTGTGTTATTTAATTTTCTTAACTATAAAGTGATTTGATACATTTTCAGCAGTAAGCTTTCTAATTCTTTTCAGTTATTCTCTTCAGGACACTAGTTTAATCTTATAAATTTGAATTTTTTTTAAACAGAGGCATGTGTACAATCCCCTCCCCCAAATACACATACATATTAGGCATTCAAGACCCAACATTATAATATATAGACCTTTTCCTATAATTAAGGCCTTTCTCAAACCACCTCTATTCTGTTCAGCAAATTAAACTAGGTATGCTACCTTTTCAGTTCAACTTCCACCCCCTTAGCAGCCTACCTAAATGTCACTTCCTTAAGCTTGCTGTCCCTAGAAACAACAAAAGACAGAGGTCATGTAAATCACCCTCCCCTTCAGATTACCCATCACACCAGTGACACAAAGGTTTCCAGCAGAAGTGCCTCAGTGCTTTATCCTCATTGATATTCGATCTGTGGAGAATCTGTTTGTCTAAGCTTCTCAAGAATCAATAAAAAAAATCCTTCTTTCTGATTTTTAAAATTTCTTTCTGCCAAAATCTTTCTCCTTTATGATATATAGACTAACTGCCCCAAACCAGGAAAGTTCAGGACCTAGAGAATATAAAAATAGGTTGTAGTATTCCTATAAAGAGCATCTTGAAAATGTTGAATACTTTTATCACTTTTCATCAATGTTCTCCAAAGCTCCTACATTCATATCATATTCCCTCTGTAGTGACTCTACAGAAAGCAAGCAATAGGAAATTGGTTCCTTTTGTAGCTACAGTGAGATTACTTTTTGGTAATATAATTCCAATTATTTTCCTCTAGCTGTTCACCTAACTCACCATGCCACCAAAAAAAAAAAAAAAGAAAGAAAGAAAAGAAAAAATCCTATGGGAGAGCTGCAGTTACCTGAGAAACAACCTGTATAATTTACTGGTGCTATGGGACTTGAATAACATACACTTTTTTTCTTTATTTCTTCCTTGGTGGAGGGGGAGGAGGATTTTTAGTGTGTGACTGACAATTTGTCAGGAAATCTGGGAACATCTATTGAGAACTACTTCTGCCAAAGAGTTCTTTCAGCCTATAGAAAAGGAAACCAGCTGCAGTTAGCTTCCCAGTTCCTAAAGACGGTGACACAAAAGAATCGCTGTTCCAGATCAGCCAGTACAAAGAGAGTACAATTTATCCTCTTTAGTGTGCACAGAAAGGGTAGCTCACATCACCTCCCTCCACCATGGCTGTGACAGTCAAGTCTGGTTATCCTACTGTCTCCATTTCCCTTGTCCACTCAGTGATTGTGATGCAGTGAAGATACTTCGTGTGGCAATAGCACTCAACCAAGAGGCCAGACAGTGTAGATGTGGGAATGTGACATTATGATAAAGTGACTCACTGTGTTTTTCTTGCTACAGTTTCTCATAAGAAATCCCCAAACCCTTTCAGTCTCAGATTTTGACTTGCTGTTATACATAGTACATTACATTGGGAATCCTTTCATAATGTCTTTAGTTTTTCTTTCAGTATGTTTTAGTTTTCTAATACCATGAGGAACTTAAATGAAAATTGTATTACTGTCAGTTATACTTTAACATGATTTTATCTCTTTTTCACACAAATATATTTTCTTCTATTTTCTGTCAGGAGTATAAAAACTCAAACCTCTGACATTTTGGTTGTGTTTTAGCTAATATGCTTTCAGGACTTAAAATACTATTTCACTGTTATTCTCTCCTTGTTCGGTTTTTATAAATTAACCATCAAATGCTCTGTCTGTATGTTTGAAACCTCAGGTACAGTACCAGCGTTGTTTGGTATTGTTAGGCACATTTATTGGTCTACTCCTCTAGAACAGTATTTAGTCTACAATTTCTACCACAGTATACTAACTAAATGATACCGGAGGCCCAGAATAGTTTTAATTCAAATAGAACCTCTAGTGAGTTCATTGTCAGTACACACACACACACACACACACACACACACACACACACACACATTTAAATGTAGTTCACAAAAGTATTATGATCATTCTTCCTACTTTCAGATGTCTTGAGAGATCCATGATTTTATCCATATAGACACTCTCCATTGACAGGGATCAAGCCCTTTTTCATGAGTTTGTCACTTAAAGTTAAGCAGTCAATTTCCAGCAATGATTTTATCTGTATTTGTATAAGGTGATACCCATATACTTTTTTGAATTGGAAATAAAATAGAAGCTCATCAAAACTGACTACTGTGTAATTATAACAACCAAGGTTGGCCCCAAAGAAAAGCTATAAGAAGCCACCTCTCTCCTTCACCTACATAGGAGATATGGATATGGAGTGCTACATGTTGACTTTTTTGATGTATTGGTTAGTTTTTCCCTTTTTTATTTTCTCTGCTATAGGAGATGGCTCTCTGGGAAGAGAAAAATGTGTCATATAAAAACAAGAGCTATCAACAAAGATTTATATTTTAATAATAATCTGATCCTTGTATAACAGACATTCAAAAACCATTCCAACTACATATGACCTACTAGGTCTCATACTTCTCTGATATAAACCTTCAAGATCCCAGGAACACCTTCATGAGGCAACCAAGTAGGACTTTAGTAGAAATTCTACCCCAGAAGTTCCAAAATGCTTAGAAGTCATACCCCCAAGTTCTTTATTTTAGGCTTAAGTCAGTATTGTTTGTGGTCCCTCCAGAAGGAAATCACACAGTAAAAGAATATTTAGTGCAATTGTTACCTGTGAATGGATTCATATTTCAAGGATGTTTGTTTTTATTACTTTTGTGTTTGGGAATTGAGATGTGAAAATAGCTGTCAAAGTTTTGCAAATTTATCACACATTTCTATGGTTCTGAAAACTTATTGCTTATGCCAAATCCTTTTTTTAGTATCATCTAAGGAGCAGGATTACTGGGACATCTCCTGACAAGTAATCTTGAAAACCAAGTCAACATATACTTGAAGATAGACTGGTATTTAGTAACACTAATTTAGTACTAAAAGGTGGTTTTTTTCAGCTTGGTCTAGACTTGTGTGATTTCATTAGTATGAGAGCCCCCTCTTCCCTCAACCAATGTGTATCAGTAGTTGTTCTGTAATTTATAATATTAGAGAGTTGCCCAGGGCACTTAGAGGTTAAGTGATTTACCCAAGATCACATAGACAGTATGAATTAGTAAGTCTTGAACCCAGATCTTCCTCAGTCAGGCCAGTTGTCTCTCCAGTATGCCTTCCTGCTTTTCTTCTTCCAGTTGATAAAGGTGAAAAGGATATAACTTAAGCAGTAAACTACAGTTTGGAGGACTATGTTAATTCTGCTCCATTCATTACTTATTGCTAATTAGGACTATAAAGAAAATGCTGCTGAAACTTTTAAGTTAAAACCTTGACTATCTGGTTCAAACTAGCTGCATTTCACTCCTCAAATTGTATAACAGAATAAAAGAATTTGAGAGTTGGAAGGGACCACAGGACCGTCTAGTCCAACCTACACACAGAAGGAATCCACATTGTAACACACCCAACAAATGGTCATCCAGCTTCTGCTGGAAGAACTCCAAGGAGGGGGAAACCACACACTCTCTAAACAGCCCATTGTAATTTTGGACACTTTCATTGTAAGGAAGTTGATCCTTACATCCAACCCAAACTGGCTTCTTAGCAGCTTCCACATACAGCTGCTGGTTCTGCTTTCTGGGGCCAAACAGAACACACCTAACCCCCTCTCCATGTAACAGGCCTTCAGTTGAAGCCAGCTATCGTGTCTCCCCGGATACGTGACTTCTCTTCTTGTGACCAAATACACCTAATTTTATCAACCAAACCTCATGTGGCAGGGCCTCATAAAGGCAGGTCCCTTATTGTCTTTTTTGCCCTCTCCTGAACACTGTCCCTCTTTTTAATGTCGTTCCTAAAACAAGGTGCCCATTATGTTTTAGTTTTGTGATACTGTGAGGAACTTAAATGAAAATCGTATTACTATCAATTATACTTGGACATGATCTTATCTCTTTCTCACACACATATATTCTCTACTATTTTCTGTTAAAAGTGTAAAAACCTGAACCTCTGACATTTTTATTGTGTTTTAGTTGATATGCTTTCAGGACTTTATATACTGTTTCATTGTTATTCTTTCCTTGTTAGGTGTTTATAAATAACCATCAAATGCTTTGTGTATATATTTGCAACTCAGGTACAGTACCAGTTTGGTTGTTTGGTATTAAGTTAGGCACATTTATTAGTCTAGTCCAGTATTATTTAGTTTACAATTTCTACCACAGTAAATAGAGCACTGGGCCTAGAATCAGGGAGACCTCAGTTCAAAGCTGGCCTCAGACATTTACTAGCTCTGTGACCCTGGGCAAGTCACTTAATGTCTACCTGCCTCAGTTTCTTCAGCTATAAAATAGTAATCATAAAAAGGACTACCTCATGTGGTTATTGTGAGAATTAAACAAAATGTTTGTAAAGTGCTTAGCACAGTGTCTGTAATATAGTAGGTGCTTAATAAATAATTGTTTCCTTCCTTCCATCCTAACATCCAAGAGACCTGGGTAAACAGTCTTGAATGTAGCATTTCCATTTAACCTCCAGTGTTCTCACTGTTTTGTTTAAGGGACCCTCTTGCTGACCAACTCTGAATGAAGATTTGTAATGGTTTGACCTTGCATCATCCTTTCAGTAATAACTAGCATCTAATAGCAAGCAAGCAAATAACTTTCAGAATTAGTGTAGCAAATGTCTATGTAAGGAACTTTTGACTCCAGAAACCTAATGGTCCTTATGGACAGAGACTTCCAATAAAATAGGCCCCACGGGACCAAGGAGAAGGAACCAAGAGAAGAAATGGATGGGTAGCTTGATTTAAATCTTCCAAGGCTATCTCCTTTGCACAACAGAGAGAGACTTGGGAATGACTCAGTCACTAGAGGACATCAAAATACTCAAGAGAGGAATATGACTTCTTTAGAGTCCAGTAAGCCTCTGGGTTTCTTTTATAAACTGCTGAGGAACAAGTGTCAGTAACTTATTATGGACTACATCCAGAATCATCTAGGTTCTTCCAATCCAGTGTATTCCCCAAAACTTAACTAAGCAGGTTGGACCCTGAATTCTCTTAGGGTTGATCTTCCATCCCTTATCTCTCATCTGAGCTGCCTTCCAATGCAAAGTCTCAGCTACTGTGGCTTCATCCAGCCCTTTCATCATCAATATAGTGATGAACATCAGCAGCCTCAGAAAGTGGGGTCCATTTCAGTTCTCTACCTGCCAAATTATGACTATATGAAGAATTCAAGTAACCCAAAGAAGGATAGGGGAGATATGTGGTATTCTTTCTTGGGTTAGAGCAAATGCTCTTAACTAGTCTCTGCCATTTCTTCATAATCTCTCACCTTATCAGATCCACCATGCTGACAAATTCAGTAAAGGCCACAGAAATGTGTGTAACACTTTATTCAGCTCCCAATAATCTACTGTCAAATGTCAAGTAGCACACACCCCCTTTTATTGATCATGCTGTTTTTCATGAGGGAAGTTTGCATAGTGTCTCCTTCATCTCATCACTGGGGGGGTGGGGGGAATATATTTTTATCCCATCCAACACCTAATTTTGTTTAATATTAACTACATGGGATAATTTAAGCAACTCCAAGAGCTTCCACTAACCCACAATAACCAGCATAGAAGCTATTGTAGGTGCTCATACTGACTCCCACAGACTCGTAATAGTCATTCCCACAATACTCTCCCACTTATTAGCCACCACAACTGAGACCCAGCCAGGAGGTGCTCTACCAACCTCTACCCAAACCAAGGGTGTTTCCTCAATGTTTTCTCAAAAAAAAAAAACTACCACTGGAAACTAGGGTACCCCCAATGAATCCGTTGAGGGTTCAACTTGGCTTTCAGTTTAACTCTCCATTGAGGATCCAACCAGCTGACCTAGCTGTCGGTATCTAACAGATCTCTGTATATTTGGCTCCCTACCCGTTTCCAAATCACAGTTCCTAAGGTACATAGCTTCCAGTCCTCCAGAAGTCCTGTAGTTAGAAGAGCCTAATAATAGTAAATGTCCTTAACATTTGTAAAACTTCTCAAATATTGTCTTATTTGACTTTCACAACAACCCTGAAAGGTAGATGCTATCATTATAACCATTTTACAGAAGAGCAACTGAGTCAGAGGTTAAGTGATCCAGGGCTACAGACCTACTAAGTGCCTCAGCCGGGATCTGAACTTAGCACCTCTTTCTAGGCCCTGACGCTCTATCCACTGTACCACTTATATGAACATTAGGGGAATCTCAACCCTTTCCCTAGAAGGAGTCATCTCAACTAATGAATCTGAACACCTCAGATCTGAACACCAAGAGTAGGGTGACTGAACAACTAGGTAGAGTGGAGACCTTCAAAGACATCCTCAGTTTTTGTGGGCAGGTCTCTTACTGCCCCAGTCTTGTATGTCCTGATGGAACTTTACTAAGAATCCTGTACACTTATCATCAGTCACTTTCTTGTTAACTTCACAACCAGCTCTTTTACAACTATAATCTCAGTTCATTTCCATTTTAGCCACCTAAAAAGGGAAAAGGGCAATTCTCATTTGGTTCTTTCTCCTGGTTCAGTTGACTTTGCAACAAGACCTTTGTAAACTTTTCAAGCTGATAGAACTCAGCAACTGACAAAATCTCTGAGTCATTTCTCCCCCCCCATCAATGTCCTATGCCTTCGTTAATCATTGTAATGATAATTAATTAGTATGTTGTTTAAATTTATCCAAATTATTTGGTGGTCATTATGTACCAACCCTTTGATTCCCCTATGGAGGAGGTTATTCCCTATAAGATAGTATCCTTGTCATGCTTCTTAAGTATCCAACATGCTAATTCAGGGGAGGGGGAGATTGGAAGCTTCATCTTTACACCACTGAGAAGGTTTCCCATATATTCCTAAAAACACCATAGTCACAGGATATTAGGATCCTGTATCTAATGACCCAAGCTTCCCTTCCTCCACTTCAACAATGACTATAACCACAAAGCCATTACAAACAACTCCTGACCACACAAAATATTCTGAGCCAAGCCTAATTCAGAAGGGTCTGATGATTCAGACTCAGGATTAGAATTCCATAAGATACTTATAGACCATAAAATGCAAATAAAAACAATTTTGCTTATTACAATATTTGCTTATCATTTAAAAGGATACACGTAGTTCACTGTTAAAGGCACTATTCTTGTGCATTCACCACAGCCATAAGTGACACTAGGACAGAAAAGTGTGGTTCCACCCCCTCCCACTCCCAAGGCAATGGAAATTCCATTAAAACCTCTCAGACCAATTCCCCTTAGGCTGGGCCTATTATGCAGAATGGCCTCTCTGCCCTCTTGAAAGACCAGACCAGTCTATATAAAAGAGGTGCCACTCCTACCACACCAGATTAATTCTGTCATATCTTGAGTCAATAATACTTTATACAGTTGTGTAGAAATATTTTGTTTGAATAGAACTTCCATGTTTACTAATATTCATTTATCAAGTGTTCCATATGAAGTGTAAAAAGCTCATATCCCTTTATGAAAAATAAGCAAAAAAGAAAGCTCTCAGAACTCTTTGTAAAAGTGATTTTAGCTATATGGTTATTAAGTATTCAAGCATTTAGTTAGTAATTTATCCCCCAAAGGGGAGAGAGGCAGCATGATGCAGTGGAAAAACCACTATATTTTGAATCACAAGACCTGAATTCAAATCCTGACTACTACTAAATTCCACTGTGACCCTGACCCAATTTCCTCATCTGTAAAATGAGGAGATAAGATTCCATGACCTCTACCATATTCAAAATCTAGTATTACAGACCCTAATGCCCTGCATGAGAAGGGAGAAGCAGCATTGAAGAAAACAAAAGTAAGAGTAGTTTAGCCAGAGGAAGTTCTTGCTGGAAGTGAATAAATGTTGATGATGCCAAGGTTTCAATTTCAAATTATATGACAGAGAGGTACCAAGCATTTGGGGGAGATCATGGGACGTATTAATATCAAAAAAGGGTGAACAAAAGGCCACTAATAACTCCTGATTCACTTTTCTTTACAAAATCTTTATGAGAGTGATCTACAAACATCACTGGCAAAGTTATTAGAGCTATGATAGGAAATAAGCAGACTTTCATAAACATTTTTCTATAGAAATTTACATCATTGTAATTACATAATTGACTAAAAGGTACAGGGAATACTAGATCCCCTTGTTGATTATAAGAAAGCATTTGACTTGGTAGAACACAATGCAGCTTTAAAGGCTCTCCCCAACAATGTGTTTCTCAAGTAGATGTTAAAATCACATAAGGTTCCTTAATAGCTGCAGCAACCAATAACTTTGTCTAGTTCTCTCAAGTTCTTAATAAATAGCAATGGGAGTTAAGATGAGGAGACTATGCTCATCAGTTGTATATGTGACTATCATGAAGAGTACCTGTCATGGCATCTAAATCAAAGAGAAATTCTCTCTAAATGGCAAAGCCTTCCAGATGTTCATGTTAGCACATAACAACTAAGGTTGCATCAAGTCCTGGATACTTCCTACTCAAAAGGATTCATCCTAACTATACACACCAGAAGAATGAAGTAGATAAAGAATACATATTTGGGGGTGGCTACATGGCGCAGTCAATAGAGCCCCAGCCCATGAGTTGAAATCCAGCGTAAGACACCTAACATGCACACCAAAAAAACTAGCCACATGACCTTGGGCAAGTCACTTAACCCCAATTGCCCTACCTTCCCCCCTCCAAAAAGCAAAAACAAACAAAAAAAAAGAATATGTATTTGCCAGACTATGAAATGCAGCTGTGTAGACCACAACCATAGAGTTGATTTTTTGGAACAAATATCTTGGATAAATGTTGGAAATGGACAGTGAGCTAGACTTGTAAGAGGAATAGAATACTTTAATCACATTTGAGAACCTGTGCAGTGCTTCTGATTCTCCAGTCTTCTCTCTAGAACAGAAAACCATTATTCAAGGGGCGGCTAGGTGGTACAGTGAGTAAGAGTGCCAGCCCCAGAGTTGGGAGGACCCAGGATCGGTTCCGGCCTCAGACTTAGCACCCACACAGAAATGACTGGCTGTGTAACTTTGAGCAAGTTACTTAACACCAATTGCTTTTAAAAAAACATTATTCAATCAGCAAGCATTTATTTAAGCACCTGCTATGTGGGAGAGAGTGTGTTAGGTATTAGGGATACAAAAACAAAAGCCAAAACAGTCCCAGAACGTGAAGGGCTTAAAATCTAGCAGAAGAAGACAATGTACATACAGAGGTATACATAAAATAGATACAACGTAATTGTTGGAACATTGGGAATAGTCTCTTTTAAAAAGTAGCATATGATCTTAACTTTGATGGAAACTAGCTGTAATGAGGATAAGCAAGTAAGTGCTATGGATTTTCAGGGCCCTTTTGCCACTTGGGATATACGTGTATGTGTGTGTGTGTGTGTTTACATATATATCACATATATTCAAGTATAATCTCCTTGTAATGAAACAAAAATCAAGAATAACTCATTTTACAGATGAAAAAACCAAGACCCTACGAAGTTGTGAGTTATTTGTGTTTAGTCCATCAGCCAGTAGTAGAAAACGGACTGCATTAATAGAAAGTAGTGGTCCTCAGTAGAGTCCAGGTCACGTAAGAAAACAAAAGCGTTGCCAGAGACCACCCAGCTGCTCCTGCTCCATGCCCTAAAGCAGTCTAGGGGGCTCTCCACAAATAAACTTGAAAAAAATAAAACAATCCACTCTTCCTTTGAGGGAAAGATGCATCTACTTCCCTGGAGTGGGTAAGAAGTGGAAGACAGCAGCCTGACTCAGCATTGTCCTCTCATGAGCAAATAAGAGACTAGCACTCCCCACTCTGATAGTTGAGGCAGTCCTTGGCTTATATGGACCTTGTTCCAAAAAGTTCCTTTTTAAATTGACTGTTTTTAGCTTGGAGAACATTTTCCCATAGAGACAGTGACATGAATGATAGATTCCCAAGCAGTATGACATGGAATCAAGGCTTTTATCCATCCTATTCACCCTCCCCTGAACACTGTCTAGTTTATCCACAGAACAATATTTGGGAGTGTTAGTACCAGTAGTAGCCTGAATTCTAGGGATCCTGGAAGCAGGAGACTATGTACTGTAATATGGAGGGTGAAATAGAGAAATGGAGTTTCCTCCCTTTTTCCTGGGCACAGGGCCAAAACTAGGTAAAAAAATTTTAAATAGATGGAAGTTGTCTTTGGCAATCCTACCTTCCTTTCTAGGTCCTCTCTTGCTTACTAATGCCCCTCTCCTTAAGCCTCCAAGTTCCCAGCATCTTGACTAAAAATTAAAACTACAACATAGTCTGTCTTCTACTCAGTATACCCTTATATGGTCATTAGATTTTCACAGACCAGTGCTAGCATTTCTAAAGCAAACAATTCCAATCTAAAAATCAAGTATTTTCTTCTTTCCTTTTTACTTTATTTATTTGCTTGATCTGATTGCTTCATTAAACATTCTCGTATTTTATTTTTTCTTTGAATAGATAGAAAGGATGTTATAATTTTTCATTTAAAATATGTAATAAAACCTGCCTCTTCTGTTATATTCCTTCCTTAATTTAGTCCAGTTTGTTATTTTTCCAGTCATATAGTCAGATATTGCACCAAAAAAGGAACAATATTCTCAGTGAGACTCCTTCCAGAAGATGATACTTCTGCACATTCAAATTTTCTTAACTTAAAGATTATATTCAATTTTTTATCTGTGTGGCAAGTTTTTGTCATCTCTACAACAGATGACATTTTAAAGTTGGCACTTCATTCATATTTCATAACTTTTATATGTGATAAATGACCATCTAACATCAAGTATAACCAAAAGCTTCAAATACAAGTGTAAAATGTTCTTATTCTTGTATATATTCATAGAATAGGATCAATGTTATGCCTTAGGATTACTTTATATTCCCAAATAAGGCTATCTGATTTGTGAAGGTTGCCATGTAGATTAGCAGAAAGCATAGAGTCACAGAATTTGAGAATTATTAGAGATTTCAGCAGCCATCAACCCATACGCAGAACCCCCACTACATGGCATAATATACAGTAACATAACATAATACAACATAGCATTGCTTGGCATAGCATATACATGTTAACATATGTTAGGATTATTTAATATATTGATATTAGTGTAAGTATAGCTATATTATAAGATCTGGGTTGATGTAGTTTAATGTAGTTATATTTAATATAGTTATATAACTATATAATTAGTATAGTTATGCTGTGTTGTTATATTCATATCAATGTATTATAATACAATTATCAAAATATAAATGTCAACATATGATATTACCATGTTTATATTATGATATAGCACAGTAATAGCATGGTTACATCATAAGTATATATTATAATACTGTTATTTAATATATTCTTTTAATGTATTATTCTGTTGTATTATTTTATCATATTATATTGTATTTATGTTAGTATGTATTAGCTTATATATTATACAGATGCTGCTTTAATATCTCCAAGGAGGAGGAAACCACAAACTCTGTTGTTTTTCACATCACCGCTAAATTGACTTCTTTGTAGCTTTCACCCACTGCTCTTGGTTCTGCCCCCCTGGGGCCAAATAGAAAAAGTCTAGTTTCTCTTCCACATGACAATAGTTGAAATATTTGAAGACAACTATCATGTCTCTCCTGAGTCTTCTTTTCTCCTGGTTACCCAGCTCCATTAACTGATCCTCATATGTCATAATTTAATGGTCCCTCACACTGTCCTACTTACCAATGTCCTTAAACCTTGGTGCTCAGAACTGAACAGTGTACACAAAATGCAGTCTAAAGAATAGTACTATGACCTCTAATTCCTGGGAGCTAGGCTCTTCTTAATGCAGTCCATGATCACATAAGCTATTTAAGCCAGCAAATCACAGTGCTGGCCCATTTTGAGCTCACAGTCAGTCCACTAAAACACTCATACCTTCAGAACAACTGCTTTCTAACCATGACTCTTCTATCTTATACTTGTAAAGCTGACTTTTTTTATATCTACCCAATTGCATTTATCTCTGTTGAATTTCATATTAGATTCAGCACAATGCTCTAATCCATCAGGAGCCTTTTGGATCTTGACTTCTACAGTGTATTAATTATTCCAGGGGAAGGGGGAGGGAACCTATGGATTCAGTGCCAACATGGCAAATCTTTTCTATGAAGTCCTGATTCAGTCAAAGAGCTACATTTAAGGCCCTAGAGGGCCACGTGTGGCCTCAAGGCCATAGGATCCCCACCCCTGAACTATCCCATCTAGCTTTGAGTCTTCACCAGTTTTGATTAGCATACCATCTTTTTTCTTTGTCCAAGTCATTGAAAAAATGCTAGACACCACAGGGCTAAGCACAGATCCCTAGGGTACACCACTGAGCACCTTCTGCCATGTTGACATTGAATCCTTAACAGCTTACTTTGAATCTGTCCATCCAACTAGTTCTAAGACACCTAATTCTATTATCATTTAACACATATTGATATAACCTTTCTATAACAATAATATAAGATACTTTATCAGAAGCTTGAGTAAAATCAAAGGAAACTATATGTGACCTGGCTAACCAAGTAGAGTAGAGGAAAGGCAACTCTGTACTTCTTGCTATATATGAAAGGAAACTTAACTCCTGATGGGCAGAGAGAATGCAGAGCATAAGACTGTGTACTTGTGTAATATCTGTCCTGAGGTAGTTCTAGACCTTCTTTGGAGAGAGGGACAGGTAGGCATTGGATACTCTACAGAGGATATAAGGAAAGACTCCAAAAGTTGCTGACACGTAGGGGAAACTGACTCTTCAATTTGCCCTCATTTTTAGTTTGCCTTCCTAGAAGTTTCAGAAAAAGGACCTCTTCTTGGGTGAGAATGAGTCTATCCTTATTTAAACTGAGATTTTGTTTTGCTTCCAACTAAAAACATCTTTTACTTTTTTGTGTGTGTATGTGTCGTTTGCCATATTCTAATCCATAATTTCTCCAATTTCTGTTTTCTGCATTCCTTGCAAAAACAGTGCCTTTTTTGTCCCAAACTTCATACTCCTAGACTAGACAGATGTATAAGGTGTTGCAAATAGTTCTAGCCTAATATCCAATCTGTGGAGATTAGGAAAACCAAGGGCAGTGTCTGTACCATCAAGGCTGGGTGCTCTTTTCTCCAGTCACCTAGAAAAGCATTAGGCTAGGTTGCTTTTGAGGGGAAGATAACCCTTAGTTTACACTTACCTGCTTAGCTCCTTTCCACTAAATGCTAGTTATGTTGCACAAAAAAAAAAATTGAAGAGCAGGCAACCCCATTTATTTAGTCAGGGCTGTAAGCAGAAATCAAAAAAGCTACACAGATTAAAATATACCCAATAATACAAAGAGTGAATGAGCTTTTCATCTGGGAGTGAGATTATCATCTTCATCATCAAAGCTAGCATTTATATAGCACTTTAAGGTTGGCAAAAAACACTTGAATGATATGTCATTTTAACCTTACAACAAGAATTGTTGTGAAGTAGATGCTACTATCCCCATTTTACAGATGAGGAAACTGAGGCTGAGGGAGATTAAATTATCTGTCCGGGGTCACATAGCTAATAAGTTTCCAAGACAGGATTTGAACTCTGGTCTTCCTTATTCCAGATCCAGTACTCTACTCATTGTGCCACATAGCTGTCTGATAATAATAGCTCAGAAAAGGAGAGAAGATTCATCCTCAACCAAAGGGAGTTCCTTTCTCTGAAGTCCCTAGGGAGACAAGCAGAAAATCTGGGATATATTGAATAGCCAGCTTCCACCTATGTGTCTGCTGAGACTTCTAAAGTCTTTTTATCCTCCATAGAGTGTCTGTAGTCTTTCTGTTGCTTTCTAGAAAATGTGTGGAACTATTTCAATATAACTTTTACACGGGTACACAGCCTCAAGCTCAGGATTCTGTCCACCAATTAGAAAAGTCATCTCCCTTCATATACAGCATGTGGCACAGGGCTACATTCATTTATCATTCATCATTCCTGTAATCTATTAGTTTAGTAATCCTGTCAAAAAAAGGAAATGAGATTAATCTAGTAAGACCTGTTCTAGATGAAGCCATGCCGGTTCTTTGTAATCCCTGCTTCCCTTTGTAGATATTCACCTACCATCTCTTTAATGATCCATTCTCAGATTTTCCCAGGAATCAAAGTCAAACACACTGGCTGAGTCAGGTAGTTTTGAATTATGTCACCAGAAATATAGCTTGTAGCTTCACCTTTGTGGCACAGAAGAGGAAAATGATTAGGACATTACTATTTTAAGTAGTGTGGTAGAAAAAAAAAAACACAGGACCAGGAGATAAAAAACACATAGTCTTGTTCTACTTCTACCACTTATATGGTATGACTGGATTATTAACATTTGTGTATCAATCTCATTGTCTCTGGATTCTTGAATCTCAATTGAAAGAATCCTTAGGGGGCAGCTAGGTGGTGCAGTGACTATAGTGTCGGCCCTGGAGTTAGAAGGACCTGAGTTCGGATCCGGCCTCAGACACTTAACGCACACACAAACAAAAACCTAGCCGTGTGACCTTGGGCAAGTTACTTAACCCCAATTGCCCTCCAAAAAGCAAAAAAAAAAAAAAAAGAATCCTTAGAGGTCATCTGGCCCAACCTGTAACTGAGCGGGAATCCTCTCTATAAATCCCTAACGTGTGGTCATCCCACTTCTAATTATGGGGAACAGCTTCATTTTATAAGGCAACCATTCTACTTTTGGACAGCATTAGGAAGTTGTTGGGTTTTTGTTTTTGTTTATATCAAGCTGAAAGCTATCCCAAGACTCAAATGAGATAATGTAAAATGCCTCAGAAAGCTTAACAGTATGATACAAATACAAGAGGAAGGGCGGCTAGGTGGTATAGTGAATAGAGCACAGGCCCTGGAGTCAGGAGGACCTGAGTTCAAATGCAGCTTCAGATGCTTGACATGCTTACTAGCTGTGTGACTTTGTGCAAGTCACTTAACCCCAATTGCTCTCCAAAAAAAACAAAACAAAAAAAAAAAAATAGAAGAGAAAATCTAAAGGGGAAAAAAGTATTGTATTGTATGAATGTACAAATACCATGTGTCACTAACACATAAAATATCATACTTAAGTATATATTAATAATAAAAGAATTTTTAGACCTGTTTTTCAAGGGGTAACATTATAGGATTAATATTGTGGGTATAATAAAGTTTAAAACTGATGTTATACCTAATTCTGCAGCGATCTGGTTTGCTGAATGTATAGGTATCAATCATAATAAACATGGCCAAAAGAAATATTGAGGGAAAGTCATCACAAAACACTGTTTAATTGTTAATGATTGATTAGTACTCCAGAAACTCAAATGGATCTGTGATCTCATTGACATTGATGTTCCCTCCAAAGATGCATGCCCATCTTGAATGACTCTTGTCCATGTCCTTCTCTGATTTATTTCACCACAGGGGTGCACATCATGTGCTGGCATCCTTGCCTGCTTTTTCTTGACATCATAAGAGAATCACACAACATGTCCAAGAGTTATTCCTTACTCTTGCCACATGACCAGCCCATAATCATACATGCCTTTGATTACAATATTTCATTTCTTCTTCCTTATTTGTCTCATATTACAACCCGGTTATATCCACCAGGTGTATTTCCATTGCCTTCTAAATATTACTCAGTTTTAATTCTTTGGAGACTATAGTATTCTGTGACTCATAGACATACAACAATGTTGGTAGAATATTGGTATTGAAAAGATGAACCTTCACTTCTGAGATAAGTTTAGGGTTATTGAAAGAATTCTGCAGTTTCCCATCATCAATCCAATTGGGTTATTTCCTCCTATTTAGTTCTAGCCCAACTTGAACATTTTCATGTCTGTCCCAGGCATGATTATATTATTGAATTAGTTCTACAACTTCATGTTGTAATCTGGTTACTACACATTCATTATCCATTTGTGTTTTCAATTTTTCTTAGGCCAAACTCTTTTGAGTAGCTGTGATTCTCATCCAAAGGGTTCTACAGTGTCCTGGGACTTGATAGAGCCAAAATATGCAAAAGGATTATCTGATTAATGTTATTTCTTTACATATTTTCTAACATGTAGAAATTCCTAACATATCCATATTAGAAGTACCCTCATGTTTAATATGTCTGGTGACTTTTAACATTTTTGTTTGAGGAAAGAATAGGAGAGAGTCAAAGTATACACTTAGGTGTATCAGTACTTGACAGATTTGTGATCTCAATATGAGTATACCATCTATTGTTTTAGGTTTCTACTCATACATGCCCACATATATTTTTGTCTATGTCCTCACACCATTTCTGTTGACTTTACATGAATACCAAAGAAGCACATGGGCTGTTCATTAGTTATCTCTCACTGAGCACCCCTTATCTTCTTTTCTTATCATCCAACTCTCTGATGGTATCCTCCGCATTTCTGCACAGTTCTTCTGTAAAAATATGTTGTAGCCCTATTCATATACAGAATACATCTTCCAGGGCAGCTAGGTGGCACAGTGAATAGAGCACTGGCTCTGGAGTCAGGAAGACCAGAGTTCAAATCCCGCCTCAGACACTTAACACTTTCTAGCCATGTAACCTTGAGCAAGTCACTTAACTCCAATTGCCCTGCATTCCACCCTCCAAAAAGAAAAAAAAAAGAATACATCTTCCCATAACCCACAACTTTAATTCTTCTGAGTTAGCATTACTCCATAACTTGTACCTGTGCAGTATCACCCTAAGAATATGAATGTTAAAAAAAAAAAGTGGGCCTTTATGTCAGGATGAAATAAGCTCTACTCCATTTTAGTTAGACTTTATGCTGATTATTCTCCATGATGATGGGAAATAATTTTAAAGAGCTCTAAGAAACGGACCCATTTCTCAAAAAGGGAAAGATAAGGGTTCTGCTTTAAATATGACCTTTAGAGTAAGTTATTTATAGAAGTTCAACATTACTTTCATTTGCAATCTTAAAAATTATCTGACTCCTTTTTTTTTTTATTTAAAGAATGCTGGAATGCCTACCTTTCTCTCTGCTGATTAATTTCCATTATCCCAAAATATATTTACTCTAATATCATTAAAAGGGATCATTAAAAGCACAGTGTAGTTTCTCAAAGACTATCTATCCTGTTCTCTTCCTGTTCAGTTCTGGGTCAGATTCGTTGTCCATCTGAAGTATCTGTCAATACCTTATAGCCTCTCTAGAACTGTGTATTCTCATTCAGATTTTTTTTATTCTTACATTCCGGGGTCAACTCACTCCTTTTTTTCCACTATCTCTGCCATACAACATGGAGAAAGGAATTATTTGGGAATATGATTTTTCTTTAAGTATTGTACAAGGAAAACACTGACTTCTAGCACCTGGTATCAAAATACAATTCGTGGTTCTATTAGTTAAGACTTATCTTTAGGCAAAACTCCTGGAGTATGATACATCCCTACACATACATAAATAGGGGCAGCTAGGTGAAACGGTGAATAGAGCACTGGCCCTGGAGTCAGGAGGACCTGAGTTCAAATGTGGCCTCAGACAATTGACACACTTGCTAGCCATGTGACCTTGGGCAAGTCACTTAACCCCAAATGCCCTTCCTTCCCCCCTCCAAAAAAATGCCAAAAAAAGATACATAAATAAATAAAATACATATATACATATATAAAATACTAAATCTTTGGAGGGACCATCCATATCAGTGAGATCACAATTTAAACACAGTTTGCATAATCATCCCTTTTTTCTTATTTAGCTCCTGATACGAACACTAAACAAAACTACTTCTGAATATATAAAGGTTTGGCCATAACACATATATTCAAATAAATTTAATAGTTTCTGGGTTGGTTTTTTTTTATTATGATATAGCCTAAACAATTTGTCAAAAGTAATCGAATTCTTACCAGTGCCTTGAAAGGGTCTTGTTTGGGATTCATAAATAGCTATACATGAATTTGAATATTGCTAAAAAAAATTGTTTTGCTAAAGGATAACAAAAATACTTGCAAAGGCATGCTCCCATTTGAGAAATAGGTCAGTTTCTTAGAGCTCTTTAAAATTATTTGCCATCATCATGGAGAATAATCAGCATAAAGTCTAACTAAAGTGGAGTAGAGTTTATTTCATTTATGTCTTTCTTATCCCTGGTGCCTAGCAAATAGGTGTTCAGTAAATACATGTTGATTAATGGAGGAGATATAGATTATGAAGCCCACCAGGTATACCATTTGCAAATGACATTCTGAAAATTGCATCATGCTCTACTTAGAACACTGCAAAGCCTTTTAAATTAGATCTATTCAAGAGTTTGGTGTAACTATCCACACAAGAAAAGCCAAATGGATGAAAAATGCCAACTAAATTGTCCCTACTATGATATACAATTAGATAGACAACCCAGTAAACTGGCTCATGAATAATTATATTTTCTTTGTTGATACCTGATTCCACTCAAAAATCATTTTATGTCCACAGTGTTTACATCAGGACCTAGATAGGAAAAAGGGATGATTACATAACAAATATGTTGTTTATAACCTTCATAGAATACATAATACACACTTAATAATCTTACTTCAAGATAAGTCTTAACTAAAAGAACCATGCATTATATTGTGCCATTCAGGTTCTAGGAGGTATCCTATTCTGTGTAATCTACTTTTAGAAAATCCTGTTTCCAGGTAATAACCTTTTTTCCCCTCAATGATTTATGTCTGCTACTATACAGAGATTTAATGACAAAAGAATGTGACTTGACCCCAGAATATAAAAGCAAGAAGTTTCTAAGGAGATTTGACACTTCAAGGGCTAAAGAAGCATTTGAATCTTTTTTTTTTTTTTTGCCCACCCAGCCTTCATAGAAATGTAAATATGTCTGTCTTCAACAATTTGCCAAGAAATGTGTTTTTAATTTTAAGCAAGGGTCTGTCACTGCCTTTAAAGGCTGGGGGGGGGGGGGGTGGAGTGGAAAGGAAGAATTTAAACCTCGGATATGGGCATTTTTTTCTCAGTCAGAACATCACTTTCTCTGTTGTCATCCTATTTCTAGGTCAGGTTTTTTCATTATTTTGCTGTCAAAGGAATTTGGTATGAGTGCATATTACCCTTTTTCTTAAGCAAGCTTTGAAATTCCCATAGGAAAGAAATGGCATTTTTGAAACCTAATAAAAGAAAGTAAAGTCAATGATTGAGTCTAATATGAGATTTAAAGGAAGTGTCACTAGTGGTACAATATTTTATATGGTATATGCAATGTCCATTGTTGTTATTTATGACCCTGTCTGCTTTCTATTGTGGACTTCTTCCAGCCTTGGGGAATTTACATCATTCCTAATAGCAAAGGCTTTCTGGTTCCCACAGAGCTGTTCAAAGACTGACTCATACTCCTTATGTTAATTGTTCAGCTCTGAAAATACAGCACTTACAGGGTGTGGTTCTAAGGGGAAAATCTACTGTACTTAGAGGGCATGTTTAGAAGTGTTTCACACATAAATCTTTTTTTTTTTTAATTTTATGCCTTAACCCTTTTTAGTCAACTTGGATGTTTTAATAAACAAAAAGGGGGCAGTCATGTGGTAGTTACTAACTCTTATCTGTATGAGACTGATCACTAACTTTAAAATTTTCTTATATCATGAATCAATGTTGCTTTGAATCACATGTATCCAAAACTGAAGTCCACTCCACAATTTGAAATAACCAAATGCTTCTTTCCAGAATTCAGATATAATGAAAAATAGCCTCAGTCATAAGTGTATATACATAGATACACACGAACATATATTTATTATATGTGTGTACATATATGCATACATGTATTAACCTATATGAGTACATATAAAGTCTGCTCACACTCTCCCTAACTATAAGTACTGTTGTCTTCATTCTTCCATGCCCTCTGGTTCAGCTAGCAGCCACTTTCAAATTAGCCTTCGTCTAATTTGACTCATTTTCAACATCTATACAAAATAAGTTCCCCAAACAGCACCTTATAGAAATCAAATTACTAAAAATTGATGTAGAAATGTATATAATTTATGGCAAAGGAAATAAGAGAAACTTTCATTGCTTCTTTAAATGATGTTTGCTTATACACACAAACACATGTGCAGCATGGTAACAGCATGAAATGCCTTAAAATTAGCGATGGAGAGGCAGTTGGATTTTATGGAATTGTAAAACACGTGCATATAGATAAAGATAGTGCGTTCCTGAACTGTATAAAACCATGACACTGCTAAAAAAAATTTGCATGTGGTTTTTTTTAGAAAACCCTAGACCCCAGCCATAGAAATGATATTAAAATTTTTAACCCTTAAAGTAATCTTAAATATTGTAAAATACACCTAATATATATATGTTTTTTGCACATGTGAAAATCTTTGAAAATTCTTTAGAAAATAAGGATATGAATCACTGCGCCATTAAGCCTCTAGAAAAAGAAAAAAACCTGACACACTGGTGTCTCATACAGCAGTTCCTGGCATTTGTTACAAGTTAAACCATAAAGATATAAGATATTGGCCAAAAGTTCCCCCAAATGATTTCGAATCTGTGTCTTTTATATTATATTATTGTTTGTTTGTGGTTCACATTAATGTATGAAATAGGTATAGTAGGAGTCTCAAAGGACAAGTATATTGACTAGAGTCCTAGATTAAAAATACTGTTGTACCAAACTGCCCTTTAAAAATAAAAAGTAATCCATTCATAGGGTAATTTGAATCATTTTTATTTTATATAATTGATTACATTTTAAACCTTTGTTTTCTTTTGGAATAGAAAGATCAATCTACCTGTGGAACATCTGATTATTTTTCTGAATATTCAGATGGTCTACCTCTTCCTTATGCAAAGCACAAATCACTCTTAAAAGAAATGTAGGTTCAATTTACTAGCTGGAGTAGGAGTAGGAGTAGTAGTCATAAAATAGTAGTAGTCCTTCTAGTCATAATAGCTCTAGCAGACCTAGTTGTAGTAGCATTATTGCCAAATAAATAAACTTTTAATAGAAAGTCTGTGTTATAAACAAATGGTCTATGGTCTGAATACAGAGAAGCAATTCTATCTCTTACCGACCTTCTCTTTGACCTTGTCTAAGTTGCGTTGCCTTGTTTTCTTTATCTCTTTCTCTCTGTCAATCTGTCTCCCTTTCTGGAAAATGAGAATTATGCTTGCTATATAAAAGTGTTGCAAGGCATAATAATTATTGTTTGTCAAGTTCTTTGAAGATGAAAAGTGCCGGTTGGTGGTGATGATGGTATTTATTCTTCTTTGTTCTGTACTGAGGATTATTGCAGACATATTTGAAAATACCTTCTTTCAGAGGATTGGTTCCTATTGATAAATGTTTCTAATAGCAATATCAAGAATTTTTTTTTTGTCTTAGATTGAGTCTAAGCCAAATTCCAGTGTTCTGGGTTGGTCTAGAGAAAGTTTCTTACCATCCACAAGCCTGCAGAATATGGTGTTGAATTCAATACTTTGGTCTTTAAATTCTGCACATGCAGCTTCTGTTCTGCCTCTTAACTTTATAGTCTATGTGAGGTTTACATTGTATATAAAATGTACGGTTGAGAAGGTGTTTACATATTGATGCTCCATGATATCTTCTATGATTTCACTCTCTTTTAATACTTTCTGGAATTCCTTTCAGGACATTTCAAATTATATTAACTCAGTCCTTTCACCAGATGAACAGGCTTAATATTAGCTGAGTAGTGACTAAATGTGAGTTACACTTTGAAATACCCTGGGAGAAATTCCAGGAAAACACTTTACACAGAAAATGAAAATCCTAAATGTGTGCATAAATATAGCACTCCTAACAAAAAATATATACACATATATGTATGTGTATACTTATGTATATACATACATGCACACATACATGCACTCATATATGAGTATACTATTACAAATATATGTGTATTATATACTTGCTATACAAATCCTGTAACAAATTCAGTGTATCATACATATATAGCATTCATCCTTAAAATTTACAATTAACATATCTCTACCTCTTGAAGTATAATTTGAGTTCCTTCATAGCTCAGTGATCAATAAATAGGATTCATTCTTAGTATAGCAGAGTATCTGAGGGTTTGGAATCTACTTGATTCTATAAATCCTCATTTAGGATATAATTCAGGATATATGGGGAAAGAAGAATTGCTTCCAGATTTAGGAAAGAGATGGACTTCATTTTCTAGATTTGAAGAGTGTAGCATATTCCTTGAAATATTTGTGAACAGTAAAGCAGAATCTGAGAGAAATCATGTTATTATACATATAGAAATATTCTAATTATAAAATCTTTTTTTCTGTTATAGGGTGAAAAATAGAAACAAAGCAAATTACAAATAGGTAAGAACAAGAAATTTCTGTTGGCTCATTCACTTCAGACATAGAGGAAAAGAAGAAAAATATCAAGCTTCATCCATTTCTTCATTTGAAGCAAAATGTTGATGTATAAAACAGTCAACTGAGAACAACTTGGAACTTCCTGTTAGAGAACTGGAAAATATTAATGAAACAGCCCCAAGATACTAGCAGCCAGCAGAAACCTCATACTGTGAAGCAGTTAAAGACAAGCCTTGTAGATGGAAAGCCTCTACGTAACAGTGAGTCAGCATAGGCAGGTTCAAAACAAAGTCAAAAGGAGATATAGATAAATGGATAGATAGGGGGAGAGAGAGAGAGATGTATGTGCATATATGTATGTGTGTATATACATGTGTATATATATATATATATATGTGTGTGTGTGTGTGTATGTATATATATATGGATTAAAGTACAATGCCATCAAAATAGCCACAACTCTGAGGAAACATTAAATTTCTGAAAGAAAGTACCTTTTGGAAATGACCAGTTAATCTTAGGAGAAATAACTGAGCAGGGCAGTTCTACAGATTTTATGCCAATTTTAGAATGGCCCCTACTAAATTGTTTTTTTTTTACATTTAAAAAAATATGTATTTCTTTTACATTCATTTCTGTAGGTTTTTGAATTCTAAATTTTCTCCCCCTCTCCCTTTACCTGCTCCCCTAGATGATGTTCAATCTTGATATAGCCTCCTTGCTGGAGCTCAAGCAAAACACTTGATTTCCAGACTCTAAGCACTTTCCTTGGCTGTTCTACATGCCAGAAATACTCCCCCTCCTCATCTCTGCTTCTTAGCTTCCTTCAAGTCCCAACGAAAATCTCCATAAGAAGCCTTTCTTGATACCCTTTCTTGTTGTTCATCCTTTGAAGAGAACCCATTGTTCTCTTCATTGTTCTCAAAGTGGTGTCTTGACTAGTGTGTGAATTGTGAGGCAGAGTTGCACAAAATCAACTTATTTCCACATTAGTTGTGTTACAAAGAAGAATTAGAACCAAAGGGAAAAATCATGAGAAAGAAGAAACCAAAAAGAGAGAGAGAAAATAGTATGCTTTGATCAGCATTCAGACTTCATAGTTATTTCTCTGGATATGGAAAGCATTTTCCATCATGAGTCTTTTGGAATTGTCTTAGATCCTTGTATTTCTGAGAAGAGTTAAGTCTATCAAAGTTGGTTATCTCACAGTGTTGCTGTTACTGTGCACAGTATTCTCATGGTTCTGCTCACCTCACTCAGCATCAGTTCATGTAAGTCTTTCTAGGTTTTTCTGAAGTTCACCTGGTCATCATTTCTACTAGTCTGTTTTTGAAATAAGACTTGACAAAAGCAACATGAGATGAAGAGTTAAACATTTTGGGAAAACTTTTCTGAAGAATTTCTCTTAAGAAAAATAATTTAGGACAGGTTAATCAAATCAACCCAAGCACAAATAGCAAAATGTTGTTATTTATAATATTTGTATCCACAGGTAGAGAAATGTACTATAGATATCCAGAGAAGCCCATCAAAAATGGGTGGTGGTGGAGCTAGACATAGACCTAGAAAGATAAAAAGGGTTAAAAAGTCTTAATTTATTAAATAGGGCTATGTGATCATTACAAATGAGACCAGTAGTATGTTTGATAGACATGTAAGTACAATGAAAGTGAAGACTGTTTGGTTTTGTTTTTAAAGAAATAAAGTAGCAGGTTCATATCCAAATGAGTATTGTCCTTCAAAGTAGTCATGTTTAGAATATATACTTATTTCAATTCAGTCTGATCTAACAAACATTTATTAAGTACTCATTATGAATCAGGCACCGGGGATATTAAGATAGAAAATATAGGGGCAGCTAGGTGGCGCAGTGAGTGGAGCATCGGCCCTGGAGTCAGAAGGTCCTGAGTTCGCATCTGGCCTCAGACACTTAACACACACAAACCAAAAAAAAAAAAAACAAAAAAAAAACCTAGTCGTGTGACCTTGGGCAAGTTACTAAACCCCAATTGCCCTCCAAAAAGCAAAAATAAATAAATAAATAAACAGTCCATATCCTCAAAGAGCTTACATTCCAATTGTAATTTTGGGTAATTGGTCCTCCAGTTGATGTAATCACAAAAAATAAAAGACAGATAACAAAGGTAATGAAATATTAATATGCCTAAAGTGTCTACGTTCTAATATACCTTTAGGAAATGTGAAAAAAAATTAGGTTTTCCTGATTGAGTTGGAAAGGGAGTTTGGTATTGGCTGGGAGAAGACCGGCAAGGACTCTTTGAAAAGCCAGATGTCTCAGATGAGTGTGATGGAGCCTAATCCCTGGACCTCTGCCAGAGGGCAGTAAGGAGGAGATGATTTCTCTCTCTTCTCTCCCCTCCCCCCATTAGCTATGGCATCTTACACTGGAGCCACCAATGTACTTATCCAAGAGGGAGCAAAGGAGTCAGGGCCAGAAGAAACTCCCAAAAGCATGACTTCTGGCTACAGAAAGGGGAACCAACTCTTCATTCAAGGGAGAATTAGCCTCAGGCAGTTAGAATTGAAGCTGAGACTAAGAGTAGACCCTCGGAGTGTAGCTCAGTTACCTGCCTGGCAGAGTCATGACACCATAAGAGAGCATATAAGGGTGTCATGGAAAGAGTAAGGACCTCTGAACTTTGAAGTAGGGGAGGTGTGAGGCCTTTTAGTCACCTGGGGTCCCAACGTGTTTGTCTCAGTACCAGTGTCTTCCCAAGGAAATTGTATATATTTGTGGGAGAATGTGCCTTAGGTTAATGAACTCGAGGTGGGGGTACGGGGATTTTTTGTAGATATTGTTATCACCATGTCATCTTTGTAGATATCTTTGCTTTGAGTTAACTGAATCTAATAGCTGTTAAAGATAGGTTCATTGCAGACTGGTGAGCAAGGCAAGGCAACACATTTATTAAGCACTTACTATATTCCTGGCACTGTGCTAAGCATTGGGAATACAAATATAAGCAAAAAGAAAGATAATCCTTTCTATCAAGGAGTGTGCATTCTAATGGGGGAAGACAACACACAAAAGAGAGGTGAAAAGCTGGGTTTAGGGCAAAGAAGGTACTTGGGGTGGGTCGTGGTATAGAAGTCCAGAGAGCAATCTGAACATCTAGGAAGGAATGAAGGTTGGTCTGGGCCCCTCCTCAAAATGGAGGCACTGGGGAAACTTCCCAGTGGGTGAAAAGGACCTTCATAAGCAGAGGGACATTCAGGATGAGAAGACCAGAGGGGAAGTGGATTTTCCAAGGTGATGAGGCCCCATGTGCTCAAGGAAGTTCCAGAGATTGTAGCTGAAGCTTGGTGTTGAAGTCTGGAAAGTGAGAAGCACAGCCAGGAGGGAAATGAAGGCAGGAGCCATAGTTTTAGGTGTTCAGGGGCCCCTCAGAGTACGCTAGAGCCTTGAGAGATAATAGTTGCTGATATCTGCTAGATGAAACAAGTTGGGGAAAGAGGGTGGGAGGCCCCAGAGATGTTATACAGTGATACCATTGCCCAAAATCTATTTGGAATTTTTCTTTTGGAATTTCATAGATAGCTAATTTACAAACCAGAAAAGAAAATTAGATTCATTACTTTACATTCACACTGTTTGGAGGCAATCACTGTTGTGCATGTTTTGATCACCTACCTTAAGATTTGACTGTTATCCCTTTTCAGAAATCATTGAAGATTTGCCCCCTTTTGAATATAAGCCTGCAGAAGACTGGAAAGGTAGGAAGGGACTAAGTTATGAAGTATTTTGAATGCCAAACACAGGATTTTGTTTTTGATCCTGGAGGTAGTAAAGAGCCATTGAAGTTTATTGGGGAGGTGTGATGGGGCTGGGAGGAAGTTATGTGACATGGTAAGACCTGCACTTTAGGAAAATCACTTTAGTGGTTGAATGGAGGATGGACTGGAATGGAGAAAGATTTAAGACAGGCAGACCCAAGAGCAGGCTAGTATAGTAATCCAGGTGCAAGCTAATGGAGGATTGCATTAGAGTGGGGTAGTGTCAGAGAAGAGAAGGGGGCATATTTGAGAGATGTTGCAAAGGTAAAATCAACAGGCCTTGACAACAACTTGGATTTGAGGGGTAAGAAATAGTAAGGAATTCAGGATGACTCCTAAGTTGAGAGTCTGAGAGACTGGAAGGATGGTATAATACTACAGTGATAGAGAAGATAGGAGGGGAAGGGTTTAGGAGAAAATATGAGTTCGGTTTTGGACATGTTGAGTTTAAGATGTCTGCTGGATATCCAATGAATTAAATGCCCATACTTCTTGATTCAGAGATCTCACTGCTAAGTTTAGATTCTAAGGAGGTTAAAGGTATATGCTAAACTGTAATGACGCTTTTGATAGTATACAAGAACTGAAAATAAAGTAGTTATCCATCTCTTAGGAAATGGCTAAACAAAGGGTGGCACATGCTATTAATGGTCTTTTACTCCTCAATAAGAAATTATAAAGATGAAAGATACAGAAAATCATGGGAAGACTTCTATCAACTAAAACAAGAATGATTAAAATTGTTCAGTCACCATTTATCTAATGAAGTAAGCTGAACCAGTAGTGGAATATGTAGTGGGACAACATTAATATAAATGGAAAGAACAACAGCAACAAACAAACCTGAATCCTCGTGATTATAATGATCTAGATTGACTACAAATTTTGGTGGCTCGTTACCACTTCCAGGGTCCAATATAAGATCCTCCATTTACCATTTAAAACCCTACATAACCTCCCTCCACCCTGGCCCCTTACTTTTCTAGACTTACTTCCCACCGTATACTCCTCCATCAGTAATACTAGCCTCCTTGCTGGTCCTTGAGAAAAACACTTGATCTCCAGACCCCAAGCACTTTCCTCGGCTGTCCTACATTCCTGAAATACTCTCCCTCCTTCATCTCTGCTTCTTAGCTTCCTTCAAGTCCCGACTAAAATCCCTGTGAGAAGCCTTTCTTGATACCCCTTCTTGTTGTTCATCCTTTGAAGAGAACCCATTATATTGCAAAGTGATGTCTTGACTAGTGTGTGAATTGTGAGGCAGAGTTTCACAAAGTCATCAGCCTCACTCTCTCTTCCAGAGACATTGAAGTCTACTAACAAAACGAAAGTTAGGACAGCTGATGATGGCCTGGGATGGGGTGGATGACCTTGGCTTCTTCCATGTCCAACCAAGCTCTGAGCATTCCACAGTGCCTGCTTCAGTCACCTTCACAGCAGTTGGAACAAATTGTTTTCATCCACCCATTTCACAGGGGGAGGTCTTCACATACTTTGGGTTGACATTTCCCTAATTCACCAGTGGCTTTGAGGGCTATCAGTTACTCTTAGTCTGGTTTAGTCCATATTCCAAGATGGCTTTAGCAGGGTGTAGACACTGTGCATGCTACAGCTTCTTGGAGATACAGGTGAGTTGAGTGCCAGGTGGACACCTAAGGTGGAAGAGCAGCCATGAAAAGCACTTGGCAAACCCTCACAGTGGAGGGCTAGTCCTACTTGAATATTCTATATACCCCTTACTGTTAATGCCTTTCTTGGATCTTTCCTCTTTATGATTTCTTATTGAGAAGTAAGAGACCATTACAAGCATGTGCCATGTTTTGTTTAGCCATCTCCTAAGAAATTGATAACTACTTTATTTTCAGTTCTTGGGTACTATCAAAAGTGCTGTTGTAGTTTGGTATATGGGGGACCTTTCTTTATACCTTTGACCTCCTTAAAGTCCAAGCTTAGCAATGAGATCTTTGAATCAAGAGGTATGAGCATTTTATCTCCCAACGTATCCTGTATAATTTTCTTTGTACAGAGTTGTATGCTTGTTGTCTCTTATTAGACTTCTGACCTCCCTGAGAGTTGAGGCTTGTCTTTTGCCTTCCATTGTATCCCAGCACTTAGTACAGTGCCACCAGGTTGAAGCATAGTAGGTGCTAATAAATGCTAATTGACTGAGGAAGAGAGGAGGAAATGTATGTCCCTTCTCTACTTTGAAGAAGTGGGAAACTGTGGGCGTAGAACATTAAATAATTGACACATTGGTTAGGTTCCCTGAATTAACTTTTTTTTCCTTTTTTATTATATAAAGGAAGTAAGGAAACAAGCATTTATTATACGCCAGCTATGTGGCAGGCACTGTGCTAAGTGTTTTACAGATATCTCATTTGATCCTAACAGCAACCCTGGAAAGTAGGTGCTTTTATTCTCCTCGATTTACAACTGAGGAAACTGAGGTAGACAAAGGTTGTGACTTTACCCAGGATCAGTCAATCAACAAACATTTATTAATTGTCTCCTGTGTGCCAGGCACTGAACTAGGACAGACCCTGTCGTCAAGGAGCTCACAATCTAATGGTGAAACAACAATCAAATATGTATAAACAAGCTATATTCAGAATAAAGAGGAAATCATTAACAGGGGGATGGCACTAAAATTCAGAGGAATCTGGAAAGGCTTTCTGTAGAAAATGGAATTTTAGCTGGGACTTAAAAGAAGCTAGAAAAGGTAGAAGGTGAAGATGAGGAGAAAGAGCACTCCAGGTATGGAGGACAGCCAGAGAAAATACCTGGAGCCAAGGTACGGTGTGTCTTCTTTGAGGAACAGCAAGGAAGCCATTGTCACTAGATTGGAGAATACTATGGTGAGGGGTATAATGTAAAAAGACTGGAAGGATAGGAGGAGGCTATGAAAGGCTGTGAAAGTCAAAGGATTTTGTATTTGATCCTGGAGGCAATAGAGAGCCACTGGAGTTTATTGGGGGTGGAAGAGGGAGTTGACATAATCAGACCCACATTTGAGGAAAATCTCTGTGGTGGCTGAATGGAGGATGGATTGAAATGCGGAGAGACTTGCAGCAGGTAGATAACCAGTCGGCTACTGCAGTATTCAGAGGGCCTGCACAAGAGTGGTAGCAGTATCAGAGAAGAGAAGGGCACAAATTTAAGAGATGTTGCAAAGGTAAAATTGGCAGGTCTTGACAACAGCTTGGACACAGTGAGGTGAGAGATAGTGAGAAATCCAGGATGATTCCTAGGCTGCAGGCCCGATGGACGGGAGGATGGTATTGCCCCCTACAATACTAAGGAAGGTAGGAGAGAGGGAGAGTTTAGGGGCAAGATAATGAGTTCCGATTTGGACATATTGAACATCCAGTTTGAGATGTCCAAAAGTCGGTTTGAAATGGGAAATTGGAGATGGTAATTAAATCCATGGGAGCTGATGAGATCACCATGTGAAGTAATATGGAAGGAGAAGAAAAGACCTAAGGCCAGGATCCTGAAAGACACCTATTGTTAGAGGCCATGATCCGCAGGGGAATCCACCAAAGGAGACAGAGAAGGAGCAGTTAGATAATAGAACCAGGAGAGAAGAGAGCATCAAGGAGAAACGAGTGATCAACACTGTCAGAGGCTGCAGAGAGGTCAAGAAGAATGAGGATTGAAAAAAGGCACTGATCACACAGCTACTGTGTGTGAAGCTGGATTTGAACCCAGACCTTGCTGACTTTGGGCCTAGTGCCTTACCTACTATGCTACTTAGTTGCTAAGTGCCTGCTAAAATGGACTTGGTACTTGGTTGTGACAGTATGTGTATCTGGAACAGACTGAAGATGCACCACAAGCTAGGTCCAGGGTTGAAAAGGAGGAAGGGAAGGGACTGGATTACTTTTGGGAAATTGCAGAACTCTTATTGACCTCTTATCTTCCCATGAAAGCAACAGTCCATCTTTTCAGTAATACTTATTGGTGTTGCTATTTCATAGTACATATCTTGTATTCAATAAACAATTTAATAAAATAAACATTTATTAAGTGCCTACAGGCTTTATGCTCAGCAGCAGGGATACAAAGAAAGGTAAAGGACAGTCCCTCCTCATGGAACTTACAGTCTAAAGGAGGAGACAACAGGCAAACAAATACAAATAGCAAAGCAAGCTATACACAGGATAAATATGAACTAATTATCAGTAAGTCATCTTTCGTATCGTTTCCTCCTTGAAGAGACCTGCCAATTTTACCTTTTAGGGAAGGGGCTGTCTGTTTGCCTTTTTATATTCCCAGTGTTGAGCATGGTGCCAGGCATATAGTAAGTTCTTAAATACTTGTTGACCGACTGAATAAACCAAAGGCAAGCTACATGTAGGGCCTTGGACATATTCATATCATAGGTAATAAGTAGAATTGTACGAAGGCTTTATGACAAGGGAACAGTGCCTTAACCTTAGAATCTCTATTGGACATATAGTGACCACGTGTTCTTGGCCCAGTTTCTTAGCCTCTCAGTGTCCCAGGCAATTCTTTAAAACAATAATTTGCAGAACAATTGCCAGTTCAGTCCTTAGCTTCTATTTCTGGAATTCCCTGCAATGCTGAAATCACAGACACAGACATAGACACCTACACACAAACCTGGAGTGTGGGCAGAGACCTCCATAATCTTCTAAATGGTGTGAAGTAGTTACTGAAATTCCAAAGGAAACCATTAATTACCCCTTACCCCCACCGCTTCCTCCAAAAAAAAAAAAAGACCCTCTGAATTTCTATTTATTATTATGGCTTAGGAATAGAGAATTTATTGGAGGTTGGAAAAGGGAAGAAATGAGGAGCCATGGTAACAAACTTCTCTAGCAGGTTCTGTCCAACAGTAACCATAATGGTTTTTCACTCCTCTAGAAGAGGTAAGATACCAGGTCTAAGGGTGCCTCTGAGGGTCAGTTCCCATATCAGGTTATCATTTTTAGCCCAATCTTAGTCATAGATGCTACTATCAGTACTTAAACATTCTGCCACCCAGTTGCAAAAATAGTCTCAAGCTAAGAGATAAACAAAAAGCGTTAGTTCTGGAGTTAGAGGTTCTAGGTTCAAAATCTTCTGAGTTCTGAGAATTAATGCCTATATAAACATGGATAATCACTTGAGCCCCCTTGGCCTCAGTTCACACATGACAGTCCGTGATCTATGGCCAAGGATTGGCTGGCTGGATAGTTCTTTCCCTTGTCTAGCTCCCAGATTCTCCCACCACTTCCTTTCTGTCCTGTCTCTCTTATGTGACAATCTTAATAACAAGCCATATATTAAATTATTCTTATATGTCAGGCATTACACTGGGTGGTGGGGTTGGCTAGAGAGACAAAAATAAAATAACCCTTGTCCTCAAGGAGCAAATTCTATCAGGGAAAACAGCATGTATATGGACTAGTGTATAAAAAGTAAATTAGTAGGTAATGGAAAGCAGCTGAAGGAATCAAGAAAGGCTTCTTTTAAGGAGGGACTTTTTAGGTGAACTTTGGAAGAGGCCAAGGATTCTAAAGGGTCGTCATGAAGAAGGATAGGGACAAGTATTTATTAGGCACCTATTATGTGCTAGGCATTATGCTAAGCCTTTTACAAATAATATCTCATTTTACCCTCATAACAGCCCTCAGAGATAGGGTCTGTCATGATTTCCATTTTACAGTTGACACTGAGACAAGAAGAAGTTAAAAATGACCTATCCCATGTTACACAGCTAGTAAATGTATGAGTTTCAGTTTGAACTCAGGTCTTCCTGACTCCAGGTCCAGCACTCCATCCATCATGCCACCCTAATGAGGCAAGAATACATTCTAGTTATGTGAGACAGGTAGCACAGAAGCATGGAGATAAGTGTTGAGGGTGAGGAACAGCAAGGATGCCAGTTTGGCTAAAGTGTAGAGCAGGTGAATGGGGAATAAGTCTAAAAAGGTAGGTGGGAACCCCATTGTGAAATGTCTTAAACACTAAACACAGTAGTTTGTATTAAATCCTAGAGGAAATTCGAGGAGGATCATTTGAGTTAAGGAACAACATGGTCAGACCAGTACATTAGGAATATCATGTGGGCAATCTTAAATTCAACTATATGCTAACATGGAAGGAAAAAAGAATAGAACCAGAAGGTCATTGAGGAGCCAAGTGGAGGATGGGCACAAACTGAAACCACCATTTAAAAAATGGAATACTTTCTTACTGTTCTCTGTCACCATAATCAGAGGGGAATAGGAATCCAAGGGCCCTCTGATTTGGGGATAGACATTCAGACAGAATGAAGGAACATCACTAATCCCAAACTGATAATGGTGGGTACTTGACGTGATCTGAAATGCAAGGGTATAAATAAAAGCCAAGACATTTTACCTTTTCTACTTTGTTCACCTTTTGAAATCTGTGATCTCAACCACGAAGGAGACTTGATCAAATCAAAATATTCCCAAACCTGTTTATTAGATTACTCCTGAAAGCATGATCCCAGATATAGTGAGAAAATAAGTCATATTACAGTGTTTCTAAAAAAAAATAAAAGAGAAAAAACTATTCCAATGTTGCTCATTTACTTCCAATATAAGAAAATTCTTGATTAGGAACCAGAAAAGAAACTTTTTTAAAGAAAAGGGAAAAGAAAAAAGTAAATCATTTTCTAAAGATCACTCATCAAAAACAGGTTTGGAAATGAAAAAACAAGTTTTCTACTTTCTATGATAGCTTTAAAAAAAAGCTTTGTAATCTCTTAAGTTTTCTTCGGTATGGTTTTAGAAATTACATAGTTAATGCTTATTGTGAAAAACAATTGGAATATTGACATTGAGTCTTAGGTAATGAATTAAATATGCTTTCTCACCACTTATGTATTATGAATTAAAACATAAAGTAAAGGTAGATAATCTTTTTTTTTTTGCTTTTTGGAGGGCAATTGGGGCTAAGTAACTTGCCCAAGGTCACACGGCTAGGTTTTTGTTTGTGTGTTGTGTTGTGTCTGAGGCCGGAACCGAACTCAGGTCCTTCTGACTCCAGGGCCAGCGCTCTACTCACTGCGCCACCTAGCTGCCCCAGGTAGTCTTTTTTTACTATTGTACTATCACATGTGTTTAAGGAATTTTGCCTTTAAGCATTCTTTCTCCAGATGCCTAAAATACATATGGATCTTTCATTCCTTTAAATTGTGAGTGGTTATGTGATCTTTCTGTAATACAAAAGGGAAAAAATAGATGCAAAGTGTTTTTATATGTGTGGGTTATGTGTCAGTTTCAAATTTAAAACTGTGAAGAACTAAGTACAAGATATTAATATTTTAGCATCTCACAATCTGATGGAAGCAATTGCTAAAAACCTGTCATCATATTCAGTCAATAAGAGAAGAATTCTTAATAAATTGTTAATGTTTGAAACTTTGAAATACCTGAATTTTATTTAATGCCAAAGGTGATAGGCAAGTAACAAACAATCAGTAAACATTTATTTAGCACCCATGATGTTCCAGGCACTATCTTAAGTGCTAAGGATACAAAAAGATGCAAAAAAATCGTCCCTACCCTCAAGGAGCTTATAATCTAGTGGGAGACAAAATAAAATAAATATATGCAAATCTAGCTATATACATTATAAATTGGAAATAATTAACAGAGAGAAGGCACCGGAATTAAGAGGGGATGGGGAAGGCTTCACCAAACAATCATATTATTGTTTTATATGACGATTTTAAAAGCTTACTTTTGGCTTTTATGGCCATAAATTACAAATGTCTAAATAGTATTTACATTATTTCCTCAAGTATTTCTCTGATACTAAATATCATCCAAATATATGTCGTCATTGTAAATTGTAGAAAATCTGATATTCCCCCAAGTACAGAATGTTTTTCATTTACATTTTTAATTCATTTTGGAATCAAAAGGCATTTGGAAATTTTGTTTATGATTTCCTCCCTCTTCCCCCCAAAAGTCTAAAATGACTAAAAATCATTATACATTTCCTAGTTCAGTACTGTTTATCCCTGAATAAAAAAATAGCACTTAAAAAAGTCTCACTTTTTAGTGACTTCAAGAGTTATGATACATATACTGTAGACCAAGAACAAACCCCAAAACTTGAAACATTTTAGATAGAATTTTAATGTATATATGCAGATATACACACACTTACATATATGTGTACATATGTAATATGTGTGTGTTTACATAGGATGCATGCATACATATGACTTGTTTGATTTAGTAGAGCAAAAGATAAAGGAAACATTCACTTCCAAGAGGAGCTTGGAAAAGGGTAAGAGTATTAGAACACTATCTTCTGAGTTTGACTTTTCTGTTTTCTCTGGGTAGGGATGCTTTATTCTTTTTCAGTAGGTTCCACTACAGTGTCTCCATGCATACAGTACTATTTCCAAGTACTTGGGCAGCTTTTCCAGGCTAGTATATCTTTTATTCAACATGCTCTGACTTGATTTGATAATCATTTTAATTTCTTTTTTCTACTTTTGTGAAATGTCTGTTTGATTTGTCAAGACAAGATACTCATTTTGTTACCAAAACTCTTAGCAGGTTTGAGCACGTGGAGAACCAAGTTTAAAATTGTTTCATTTCCTTAAATGTTTTAAGTTCTTCATTTATGCAAAATGATTAAAAGTTCTAGAACAGAATTCTGCCAATTATTCAGCACAGGCAATTTGAACACACATATCATTGAATATTATGATTCAAGGATATAATTAAATTTTTGAGATATCTGCTAGACACCCCCACTAATTTATTCTATATCTTAATTTTAACAAGATAGGAAGCATTTACAAATAAATGTCAATCCATAGTTTAAGGGGGGGGGGGTTGGGAGGGAAATGAATAAATTAAATTATCTAATAGTATAGAATCACTGGGTACTGAACTGAGCCACATTCCGATCCATAGCCTTGTTCTGTATGATATTGTCACATACCAGCTAACTTCTACAGATTAACTTCCTTTTTGATAACATTCTAACTTTTACTTAAATAATAATCAGTAAAATAATTGTTAGCTAGAGAGCAGATGGTAAAAGGTCTAAAGGTGATACTGTTATGTCTGTCACATATCCCCAGTGTCTTATTTTAACTTCTCCTCAATCAAATTATAAAGTCAAACAGTGCAATAGTAATTGCCAGAATTCCTGCTTCAAATTGACTTTATTATCTGGGGGAGGGGATTTTTTAAACTGAAAAGTTTAGGTTTTTTTAAGTTCTTAAAAAAAAAAGAAAACCACCAGTCTAAAAGCAAAAAGAGTCTGTGCCTGCTTAGGAGGTAGAACTATCATGAAGAAGGAAATGATGTTGCTTTATGAATAAAAATTCAAATTGATTTAAAATTAAAGCAATGAATTGGCATGCTCATATGCTCAAAATAAATGAAAATTAAGATAGGCTGTAGAGGAAAAGTATTTTTATCTGAATGTACTATTTGCAAATAAAAATTTTGCATTTTTATCTAAACAGTAATTCTTTTGTTTTTCCTTTAAGCGGTGATGGAAATGTTAAATAAGTATTTCCTTGACCAAAATAATTGCAGGATCTTTAGATTTAAATCATAGCTGATATATTTTAGAAGAAAGGATTTCAGTTTGTGACTCAACAGACTCACAGAGCATCATTTCTTCTTGAGATGCAGATCCATTTACTAATTCATCCCGGAGTTACCTAAGGTACCTGTTATAATTCAGTAAGGCAAAAATCTGTCTGTGTGACCTTGTCTAAAGTATCCCATTCTACAGAATAAACATTTCCCATCTGAACCCCTCCATCATTAGCCCTCCATCATCAAAGCTTTAAGCTACATCTCAATCCCACCTTACATTGCTTCTTTCAAACTTCCCTTCAATCATTTGTAAATAAATGACTAGAGGTCATACTATGTCTGTCACATGTGTGTATATGTATATATATGTATATATACATATATATGTAAGTTCTCCACATATATGTGTGTACATATATATGTATGTACACATATATATATATTTAGATAGCGTGTCTGAGGATTTTTACCGTTTGATCCATTAACTTCTAAATAGATAGAAAGATAACTATTTCAACATAATTGGCTGCTTTTGTAATTCTGTCTTATTCACTTAAGAACATCATTCTTGTGAAGAGATCCATAGGCTTCACCAGACTTGCCAAAGGAGTCCATGGCACACTAAAAGATTAAGAATTGCTGATCTGATTTGCTCCCACCTTTGGTTTATAGATGAGGAACCTATACCCAAGGTCAAACAGGTAGTAAGTAGCCAAACAGGGATTTATTTGAAGTTAAGACCTCCGACTCTAGACCCAGCCCTCTTTCCAGTATACCACAGAATGGTGACATTACAGAAATACAAGGGAAATAATCCCTCCATTAACTGCTGCCAGTATATTTAGAGAAGGAATGCAATTTTTAAAATATGCTTCATATTTTCTTGTTTTGTATGAGGGCTCTCTCATAGAAGTCACCTGATTTAGAAACTGAGAAGTACCATTTCAGCATATTAAAGGGGAATCTACAGATTTTATGAAAGAATTGTGTTGGGAGTCAAGAGAATTGGATTCTAGCCTCTACTCTGCTACTAGCTACTGTTGTCACATTGGACAAATAGATTCACCCTTCTCTAGGTCTCAGTTTCTTCAACTGTAAAATGTTGGTATTGAGCTAGATGACCCCTACAATCACTTTCCAGCTCTAGCCATCTATAATTCTAAACTCCACCCTTGGATTCCATAAAATCCTGCTCAGGGTAATTATTCCTCTTCTCTCATTCTCCATTTGTGAAATTAAGATGAAAACAAAGCATTTACAAGCCCATGCTACTAGTTCTTGAGAAGAAAGGAACTGTGCAAATCAAAGGCTTTTTTTTTAAATGACCTGAAGTGTAAAGATCTTTTTGAAGGGAAGGGGGAGGTAAGAAGGAAAGGTTCATTTAGAATAACATTTTAATTAGGTAGAATTCCTTCCCCCCCCCCCCATTTTCCTCATAAGTGCTATCTTCCAGATTTTGTGTACTGCAGAAGACCCGGTGTATCTGGTCTTTTGGTAAAGAATTTTGACTGAACCCACCCCCTGACATGGAGGAACTTGATACTCTTATGAATAAGGTGGTTTGTTTTTTTTTAAAGCACCTAAGTAATTATCTGGAATTTTTACATAACCCTCTGTGGTTTGCCTTTGATCCACAATCATTAATATCATTAATAGAATATTTTAGAGTACATGTGAGTTTCAAACTAAGTTTTTGGCAAGAGACTGAAAGGAAGTAATGCTTTTAAAATATTTTGGCTTGGGATCTTCATCTTAAGTGACTCTTTGGGAAAACCAGGAGAACTCGACATTCCCATAAGAATTACCTAGGAAGAGATTCTGACTCCTTATTTTTAAATTACACTTACAACCAATATATATTTGACTCCATTTTATCTTGTTACTAAACATAATCTATATAAGTGTCTTCAGAAATTGACCAGGTTATTAACTGATGTGACATTTGTTTCAGGTTTTTCTCTCAGGAATTAGCCCAGAAGAAAATCTCTGCAGGCTTCTGAGGCGTTCAAACCCCAGAAGGCCATGTGTACCCTGGGTGAACAGAGGGCTGACCTATCCAGGGGAAAGGTCAGTGCTGCACACAAGACTAAAAAGGGAGGAAAAAAAAGCAGCTCCCCAGCAGGGACTTTGACTTTCTTGAGGGCAGAAGAGCTTTTGTAAATGAGTTTTCAGTCTCCCACGCTCTCTAACCGGCTACTCCAAACCAATCCAGTCTCTGCCCTTACGTACATTCACCAGCTTTCCTCCTCTCTTGCTTTATCTTTATCTGCCACTGGCACTTAGGAAGACTGGCAAAACCTTGTTCGTGGGAGTGGGGGAGAAGGATAACTTAGATTTTCCCTGTACTTAGGACTTTTTAGATCTTTCTTACAACTTCTAACTGGTGGGAGTAACTATGGGAAATCTTTTCCAAATCCACTATTAATACTTGGGAGGATTAATACCAAGCCCATCTATTCCTGTTGTCAGAAGGAGAAGGTGCCATTGTATAGTAGGATGACCTCCAGTTAGAATGTGGGAAACCGTGCCCTGGCTTCTGTTAATGTTCCCAGTAGGAGAGACCAAGAAAACCTCTCTAATGAAGCTGGAATGTATCAGGACTTGTTAAATCGGGGCGGGGGGGGATGGGGGGCAGTGACTGGGGAGTACTTGGCTTGTGTGCATTCTTTTAAAAATTATTCCCTAGCAGTGCTTTCTCCAGTGTCATTCTCATCAACAAAGTGACCATAAAGATAAAAAGTATAGCCCAAAGATTCCTCTGGGAAGAAGGAGCCTATGACAGCTGGAAAACTATTCTAAAACTCTTCCCTAGGGAAAAGTGCCCCCTCTTTCAAACTGGTGAGGGAATTCTACAGAGGTAGATCTTTAAAGATTACAGATAATATATTTTGAGGATAGTGGCACACTCAGGCTGGATGAACCTGCTTGGTTAGACCCAAAGGTTTTAGATGAAAATGATGACTAGCTATTTCATATACTCATGAATTTTCATATACCTGTGAAGAGCAATATTGACTTCATTTTTCTATATGTGTATTTTTCAGCCTAGCAAAACCATATCCTGTACTATTGGAGTTTTTTTGCCTCAGGATTTCCTAGACTCTGAACTCTTAATTTTGGTTTCTATATTACGTGTTTGCTAGTGATTGGGATTCGACATTATGATGTGTTGTACTAACAATCTAGACTTGAGAGAAATCCTACCTACCTGTTGCAAGCTGGATGTGGCTTCCCAGGAGAATTGCCTAGGCCTATTCTCAGAGATTAGGACTTGACCATGAGAGAGCAGTCTAGGTCTGGATTTCAGCTTCATCTGTAAAATGAAGGTGTTAGGTTAGAAGATCTCTAACATCTCACCTAGTTATGAAGTCCTATAACTTTTATTACATGAAGATGCTAAAAATCCTTGGCATTGCCCTTGTGAAGCAGGGAGCCCAGGATTGTTTAAAAATCATTATTACTAAAAACAGTGAGGAAAGGAAGCATCCTTCTTAATCAGTGAGCATAGATGTATGTGTGTAAGTAATGCTTTCATCTGAGGATCTCAGAGAATTTCCTGATCATTACATTGTTAAACATCACAAAATATTTTCAGTGAATTAGAAACCAGTTATCACCTATGTTTTATAGAGAGAAAACTGGACTGAAGGCTATGTACCTTACTCATAAATCTTCAGCGGGACGGTGTAAGATCAGAAAAAAACAAACAAAACACTGAGATCACCTTAATAATGGTAGGAAACAAAAGGATTTTATTTAATTTTAATTATTTTGTGTCACAATATAACAGGATTGGTGAATTTGGTTGGGAGTACAAATTATCACTGACATTTTTGAGACCTTAATACTTCATCCCAATACATTCATTCATTCATACGAATATCATACTGCTTATAAATTGCTAATCTGATTCCCAAATTGACCAAACCTTTATTATTTCTAAAACAAAATATAATGACTATGCCTGGCTGGATTGTTGTTGTTGCTGGGGATTTTTTTGTTTTTGTTTTTTGGTTGTTGTTGTTGTTTTTTTTTTTCAGAAGAAGCTAAATTGTCTTGGGTATTTTATATGTGTGTGTATCATGTTTTTTATCACCTTCATTCAAAATATATTTTCTCACTTAGCCACCAGAACTTGCCTTGTAAGGTGTCCATTTTGATAGTTGGAATGGCAGTTTACATTGGAATCTAAATATCATCATATGATCTCCAATTCCTCATCTTTGGTCTTCATATTGAATCAAGGCATGCTTAAGAGAATCCTTACCTTGCCCTTCTTTATCTTCTCTCCATCATGCTATAACAGAAGGAGCACCGAACTTAGAGTGAAAAGCCCCGGATTCAAATGCAGCTGCTCCTTATTTCCTGTGGAACCAGGAGTGAAACACAACCTTTCTAGGCTCTTCCTTTTCTGTCAAATAAAAGAGTTGTACCTGACCATCTCTAAGAGCCTTTCTAACCCCTGCTGTCTAGGAGTGAAAACGTGGAAAGAGAAAGTAAAATCTGTTCCTTAGCAAAACATCCTCCAGGGAATATGAAGTGGGACTTTTTAAATGACATATAGCAACTCCAGGCATTCTTGAGTCAAATCTAACTACAACAGCTGCTTAAATCTGTGAGAGTAAGCCTGTAAAGTACGCATGGAGAAGGAAGGTTTAAGCTTTTACTCTGGCTCCCTCAACTCCCTTTTCCTTGTTCCAGTCACATTTTCCTTCCTCTGCCAGAGCATTGCAACCTCCCCCACTCCCAACCCCCAGCCATCTATTCTGTTTCTCATTTCCAGCCTTTGACAGTGCTTTGTTCCTTGAATAATTTCAAAAGGACTTTTGAAAGCAACACCGAAAATCCAAACAGAACCCCCAGAAAAACATCTGATTGGAAACGTCCTGAAATTTAAGGAACTATCATTTTCCCTCTATGATATAAGGATGTTCTGAGTCATTTAGCATTGGTGCCTCTGTACATAAAAAACTTTTGCATTACATTTAAATCCAGTCTTATCTGATGTGATAACTGGTTAAAGATGGTGTCTGTGATATATTTCTGCTCCATCAGTGTCAGGTGTGAGAGAAGGGGTGAATTGCACAGGGGAGGCAGCCCTCCAGTAAACCTGCAATTATGGAGCTTCTCTGATTGCCACCAAGGGTGTGGAGTGCTCATCGTGGAAGTGGTTTACATGGATCACATTCAAGCAATTTAGTTTTTAGTACTTTTAAATGCTTGGTTGATCCACCAGTGATAACCTGCTAGTTACCTGCTCAAAGGGGGAAGCCAGAATGCCTAGGGAATGTGAGATTATGCCTAATTATATTGGAGGTCACCTGAAAACATGGCAAAGCCCATCATTACATGTGTCTTTCCATAAGGAGCAGTCCTACCTAATGGAGCAGTGTGGCTAGAGGAAGAAGTGGGGAGCTTTTTATTTCCTCTTCCTGCAATTCAATTTATACTTCTGTGAAACTGTAACTAATAGGCAATATAAAACAAGAGAACAAGGGGAAACTCTGCAAAGGGCAAAGGCTTAGCCTGCTTCAGGTCTGGAAAATACCTTCTTTCCCTCTCCCCCACTACCTTCATAAGACCGGTAAGTAGTGTGGCTGTTGGGCAATTCCTGAAAGGTAGAAAGTCTGCAACTTGGTGTTCCCCACGCAAAGCAGGGAATTTTAGTAGGCTGAATAAAAATCTGCATACCATTGGGAAGGTATCACAGGTAGTCAACAGAATTTCAGAGTCAGAGGTTACCTTGGGAAATATCAAGGCTAAACATCTCCCTTCTCCCAACATACACAGCAAATGATTTGCATGAAGTTCTGGGTGATTATGACCTCTTTGAATACTTATAGACATCTTTCCATTGATTATGAATCCCAACTGGTGCCTCTTAGTTTTAAAGGCCTTTGAAAACATTGCCAAGAAAGACCCAACCCAAAGCTGGCAAATTCCCAGGTAGAATGGTAAGTTGGCTGAGCACCAAGAGACCAGGGCTCTAACTGGGGCACTGAAAGTAAGTTCTCTGGATTTCAGTTTTCTCTTCTGTAAAAGAAGGGATTTCTTGGTTTCCATTCAGTTCTAACGGTCAGCCATTCTGAACTGAAGGCTTTCCAGCTGTACAGTGCCCAGGGATTATAAAATGACTCTTCTTTTTAGTCATCAAATGAGAAGCGTGGAAAAACTAGAATTATGTTAGATGCTCAGATAAAGTCATTAGGCAAACAAGTTGCAAAGCTCCATTTGCCCTATAGGATTTGGGTGAGGTAACCAAGTCATGGTCTTGACAGGTGGGCATCTCTTCAGACAAAGCTGTTACTTTAGTGTTTCTTGAATCTGCACTGTCTTTGTTGAGAACAAAACATTCTAAACACTCTGGTATGGATTGGGTAGGTGGGAGAAGAGACTCAACATGAGGCTGGGGCTGGACTTTAAAGCCTATATTCCCAACAGTTAATTTCCCTGACTTGAATACCACAGGTTGACACTGGACCCATCCATAATAATACATAATTTGAGACTTGTAAAAGCTCCCTTGGACTTGAAAGAAAGATACTGCCAGCCAGAAAAGTTGTGCCCTGCATGCAAGAGCAAGCAAGGCTGGTGTAATGTATATCAAAAGCAAAGTTAGCCTCACCTAATTGTATAAGATTTCAGAGAGGATTGCCCATTCAAGTTGCTTAGGTCTTCAGCTCCATGTATTCTTTCCCTGGTGCTAGGCAACAGTATTACTACTGATTTATAAGCATCACCTGGCTTTTACTTTTCTGTAATAATCATTTAGAGGCAATCATTCAAAAAAGGAAGTTCGTTATTTTTAATAGACACAGGAATACCTTGGGGAATTGAGATGATGCAATGTAGCTACCTTAATGATTTCTAAACTTTTGTTTTTAGTTTTCTGAGTCCCAGAATGCTCAAATGCCCCTCTGTAAGACCTCAGGAGTCCCTTTCTTCCTAGAGATAACTAGTTTGCCTGTTGCCTTGTTAAAGCCTTACAAAATCTGATCTGGGATGTTTAGCCTATTGTGGGGTGGAAAAAAAAAGTTAAGGAAAATAATTTTGTTGTTTTTGCAAACTATCTATTTAAAAACACAACCTCAGGAAGCAGATTTCTGTTCCAATTCTTGGATGAATCAGAGTTTACAAAGTATAAATACACATTAGCAGTAGGAGGCTTCCCATAACCAACTTGCTTGTATGTCTTTCCAGACCAGTAACCTCTGAACTCTTAAAGTTCTCTTTCCCAGTAGGGTCAACACAATGGATCCAAATCTTTGGGGAAGAAAAATGTGATTTGTCACTCTGTGTCTCAAACCACTGTAAAATTATAAGGCACATTGAACTCTGTACTTAACTGGATTATTAGGATAGAATAAATTTTTCAAAGTCAGGAAATTCAGAAGTGCAAACAACTTTGAATATATCAGAAGGATACAGGGAGAGAAAAGATGCTTAAAGAAAACAGGCTGCTTCGTTCAGATGTGAAATTTGGATCACCTGACCATTTCTTTTGGCTAATAAACATTCCAAAACAATTAGATACACTGACCATTGAGCAGGGAGTGGTCTGTTTTGCTGAAGTCAAATCAGATGGCCATACAGCCCCTGGAATCTATCTTGTGAGCCATTTTAACCAGACTTTGTCAAACAGAAAGAAAAAAGAATCTTAAGAACTCAGGATAATGGTACACTTTAGAAAATGTGAAGCATGAATGTGAACTAAACTGCTTTATTCATAGGATCCCTTTTTTGAATCTCAAAAAGAGCTTGGCTCCTCTAGCTCAATCCCTTTCTTTTACAGATTAGGAAAATAAAGCCCAAAGAAGTGAAATTACTTTCTCTAGTACACTAAGTAGTGACCAAACCAGAATTAAAGCACAAGTTCTACTCCAAAAATACCAGGAATGCCCTACTTAAGGCTTATTGGATGTATGTGTTACATTCTATGACACCTTTCTCCAAACGTGCCCTAGAATGAAAATGATTGAAAACTACTTTTAATTTTCTTTTTTGTCAGATAACTTGACATCCCATTTCTACAGTCTTATTTGTATAACAGCACCCTTCCAGCTTTGTTTATTCCATTCTTCTATATAAACTCTTCATCCTAGTCAAATGGGACTATTAAGTTTTCCCCAAACTCCAAGCAGTCTCCCACTTCCAGGCATTGATAGAGATCATCTCATGCGCCCAGATTGCATGCCTTTCTTAGTTCACATCTCTTAAAAAATGAACTCACAGCCAACCTTTGAAATGCCTTTACTGAATCCCAACCCCATTAATTGATATAGGTCTCTTCCTTCTCAATTTTCCACTTATTTCCTTATGGTGTTATGTTGTGTCCTGTTAATAGAATGAAAATTCCTTGAGGCTAGGAATGGTTTGGTTTGATTTGGTTTGCCTTTTGTATCCCCAGTGTCTTCATAAATATTTGTTGAATTGACTGTTGATGGCTCTAATGACCTATTCAGCCCCCAGAATTGGTCAACTGATCCTCTTAAAGACTGTAAGCCACCTCAATAAATGAAACACTGGCCATTAGCCTTAAGTTGAATATTAGCTTGTTTGTGACACATACATACATAACATGCTAAGGTGGTATAGTAAGAACAATTGGTACAAAATATTTTCTCCCAAAGTCTAGGACACACAAGTAGATCTAGTATGAAAGAGAAAGTGGGCTCTAGCTTAGTGAGCACATGTAGCAAAGAGGCATCTAACAGTTTCTGATTGGATGGAAGTCCTTTAATTCCTTTGTGAAACTCCTGAAACTGCTTTTTCCTCAGGCGTCTAATTTACCCTAGGGCCACTGCTAACATGGCCAACTGAAAGTTCATATCTTTTGACCTTTCAAAGGTCATAAGACTTTCCCTCTGGTCAGGGGAAAGGAAATAAGGCCATGATCTGACCACCCACCTCCCTACCCCCAACCTCCCAAGTAATTCTGTCTCAGAGACTTAGCTGGGATTATTCCACCACTAGACTAGCCTGTTATTAGAATATTGTATTCTAAACTAGCTTGTTGTTTTATCCAAGCTCCATAAAATCTGACTGATTTTCTACAACCAATTTTAACACATTTCCTTCATTGCACTTTCTTAGTGACTAGAAAAGCATTTCACTATTTCCAAATTAAGGGCTTTTTTATATACCTAGTTTATCCCTTTGATTGAGGGGAGGGAACAAGCATTTTTTAAGCACCTCCTAAGTGCCAGGGATGATGCTAAGTGCTTTACAAATAACAGCTCATTCAGTTCTCCCAATAACCCTTTGAGGTAGGTGTTATTATTATTATTATTATTGTTATTATATTATTATTTAATAGAGGAGGAAACTGAGGCAGGCAGAGGTATGTGACTTGACCAGGGTCACACAGCTATAACACATTTAAGGCTTGGTTTGAACTCAGATCTTCCCAACTCCAGTTGTAGGGCTCTATCCCTTGAGCCACCTAGCTGCCTTTGATTCAATATAAGTGTGTAGGAATTGTTCAGACTCAGTTTACCCATTTGACTCATTGATTCTCAACCCAAAAGAGGCACTCTTACCTGATAATTGTATTCAGGGTATGTAGCATCTTGTCAGTCACATTATTAAGGGTTGGGAGCATAAAACGGGTACACTTACACTGGCATTCTCTGAAGCATAAGGCTTCTTACCCTAATCCATAGTAGCTATAGCTTTACAGTTAACGAGCATCAATGTGAGGGAGTGAACTCCTGGACTCCTAGATTCTGGGAAAACAATAAACACCATCCAAGGCCACGAGAGCAAACCCCTATTTTTTATGCAGTGAACAATAAATTTTTATGTCACCCATGGAGTAAATTAGATTCTTTCCCTGCTTTTCATCCCTCCTTTGTCCCTTCAACAACAACAGTAATAATAATATAATGCTTAGAGATCCCAAAGCATAAGTTGGTGAACAGAAGTTTCTCCCATGTCTCCATTTTAATCACTACCCTAGAACCCCTGATATGCCAGGAAAACTGGAATTTTTCCTATAAACTGTATAAAATGAAAAGCAAGAAGCCCTTTTTATGTGACTACTTCTCATGAAGTGACCCAGTCTACAGACCTGAAACAAGATGCAGATGTCCTGCCACACCTTACATCTCAGGCCCCAGGGCCTTATTGGAATGAAATTTAAACAGATAACTTTCAATAAATCACTAACATATATAAATTTGGGGCATAAGCTGTCTTTCATTTTTCTGGTATGGCTGCTGGGTTACCAAGAAGTCACCTATTTAAAGAGCATTTTGCTACTAAATTGTGGGGAAAGTGGATCATTGAGCTTAAGCATTCTTCCTGCCCCTTCCCTTCACAAAGCCTCCCATGATCCTCCAAATTTATTCACTGAGTGACTCCAAAGAGCTCAAAGCATTTTAAATATTTCATTTTGACCCTGGGAAAGAAGGGGTTCATGTTTAGGAGGTTCATTGATGGTTCTAGGAATTTTTTTTTCAAAATTAAAACTCCATTTTGCATGACTGCACATGTATAATCTACCCATGTATAATAAAGCAAGTTGCTTACCTTCTCAAGGAGGCAGGGAGAAGGGAATAGAGGATGAGAGAATTTGGAACTCAAAAAAAATTTTTTATGTTAATTTTTGTTACATATAACTGAAAAAAAGTATAAAATAAAATAGCTGAGGTGCACAATAGGTATAAAGAAAGAAAAATCTTATCTACCTATAGAAAGGCACTCTGCTCTCAAATCCAACAGCAGGTTCAATATCTGAAATTCACCTTTTCTATATCCTGTAAAGACAATACGAATAAAGGGGAAGGTAGGTATTTTTACTTGACAAACTTCCTAAGAAACAAAGAAGCATAGTGTATTGGAAAGGGCAGTTGAACTTGAGGAATTGGGAGTTATGAGTTCTGTTTCTTCCTTAGTCGAGTGACCTGATCTAGTTACAGTCTCTTGGTTTTAGCTTCCTCCTCTAGGAAATGAAGTATTTGGATTTGATCACAGAATGTCAGAATTTAGAGGCACCTCAGAGTCCTCCCAAGTGAGAATCTCCTCTCCAACATAACTGAAACCTGGTCATTCTAGCCTTCACTAATCTACTTGAAGACCTGCAGTTACAGAGGGAGCCTGCTATCTTCTGGGCCAGTCTATTTCCTATTAGAATAGCCTTGTTAGGGAGTTTTTCCTTAAACCACGATGAAAACTTCCTCCCTGCAACCCATTACTCCTAGTTCTATCCTCTACAGACAAGCGAAACAAGCATCATGCTTTGACCACAACATCTTCAGATACTTGAATCTTCTCCAACTTAGACCTCTTTGGTTCCTTAATTAGTCCTTAACTTAGCATGCACTTGAAGCCATTTACCACATCTTGGTTGCCTTCCTATGGATTCTGTCACTCTACAAATCTTCCAAAAATGTAATGCTCAGATCTGACCCTGAGCTCTATACTTTTCAAGGCAGACTAAATTCTTGCTAGTTTTTTGGCTGCTATATCATACTGGTGACCGAAATGAGTTTGCAGGCTCCCAAAACCTCAGGATCTGTTTGCAGACAACTACTATTCCCCCATCCCTACTTTGTCCTCTACTTGGATGTTGGTTCTAAAACTCAGGGGGAAGACTTTTCTTTTCTACTAATTAAACTTCATCTTCTTAGATCAAGTTCAACATTTTGGATTGCAAATCTTCCCAGGACTCTTGAACCCAGATTTTTAATGACATTTTCTGATTTTGTTTCATCTGTAAATATTAGGATATCCTCTATCATGTAACTCATGTGATTGATATAAGTGTGAAGTAGTATAGGACATTCAAAGACTATTCTTTCAGGTTCAACCATTCAACCAGTTCCAAATCTACATAATAGTACTATCTTCGTTAGCCAAAACTATCTCACCCACAAGAACATGTTGTTGAGTCTTTTCAATTCTGTCCAACTCTTTTCGACTCCATTTGGCATTTTCTTGGGAAAGATACTTAAGTGGTTTGCCACTTCCTTCTTCAGCTCATTTTAGACGAGAAAACTGAAGAGAAATCAGGGTTAAGTGACTTGCCCAGGGTCACATAACTGGTAAATATCGGAGGCTGGATTTGAACTTATGAAGATGAGTCTTCCTGGTAGTCTAGCCACTGCATCACCTTGTTGCTCAACAGCAAGACTAGCTGTCAAATGCTTTGATGACACTGAAGGAAACAATAATGTACTGAATTTCCCAATATACTAATCTTAACAAGTTTGTCCAGAAAGGATCTGGATTCAATCTGATAGACTGTTTTTGGTGAAGCCATGATTTACTGCTGCTTTTTGTAAATATTCACTAGCCATCTCTTTAATAATTGATTGATCTCTAAAGGGCTTTTTCAGCTTTTAGATACTCCACAATTCTTCCTCATAAGAAGGATGGGAATTTGGTTTAGAACCCTGTGTTCTTTATACTAATCTCATTTATGAACTATTTCTTCCACTAGTTTATATCTTTCCCATTAGGATCTCATACAAGCACACTGAAACATATGTGCTGGCAGTACTCTCACATTGCTTAAGTGATAGGATTTAGACCTGGAAGGGACCATAGAGAGCATCTGGTTCAACCTTCTAACTTTGCAAATGGATAAATGGAATGGTTACATGACTTACCAGAGGTCACAGGGAGTGAATGACAGATCTGGGACTCAAATCCAGGTTCTCGAATGCCAGATCTAAAGCACCATGCTCAGCAATCTCTAAACTCAAAGGACAATCACAAACACCTAGTCCCCTAGTAACCAACACTTTTTTTCCCTGTGAATTTTCACATTCTTAGGACCAAGGAAACTGGAATGGGCTGCTCTTCATTGCCTTTACCCTGACTATTTCAAATCAACCCTTAGCTTGGAATTCATGCCTCCCACACTTGAAAATGACAAACTCTGCCAGTCTTTCAGATGGGTTACCCTAGTTCAGTTTAGATGACCTGTGTTTTTTTTTTAATATAGTGCTTTGAATTTAAAAGGATTTTTGCCACCTATAAACACCTGGCTTTCACATAACCTATGGCTGAAAGTTTTTAAACACAACTGATAGCAACCAGTCCCCAACCCCACCTTCCCCCACTTAAATATGTACAAATGTATGTATTGTGTCAGCTTACTGCTTAAAATTAATTTTTCACATAGTCTCTCCTGAAATCCCATTATTTTCCAATATTATAGTTATCAAACCTATCTAAATCAGGAATTCTCAACTGTTTTGTGGCATTAATTCCTTTATCAGTGTGGTGAAGCCCATGGATCCCTTCTCAGAACAAGGCTTTTAAGTGCATAAAATAAAATATACAGAATTACCAAGGAAGCCAATTATATTAAAAGTTATCAAAATGTGTGTATTTTTAAAAACAAGTTCAAAAACTTCAGAAAACTTTCTTCTAAGGCGCTCCCATGTAATGAAGATGTATTCAGGTTTTTTAATGGGGAACAAAAAAGGTACCACATTGTTTCGTTTCCACTCTCTACTCCAATGCTAGAACAGCCAGGGGCATATTTCCTAATCCCTTTTCTGTGAACTTCTCAGTAGAAAAGAGGGGGGAAGACTGAAATCAGGGTACTGCATAGGAGCTTAGAAATTTGCCCAATTTACTCCATAGAGAAATCCCCAAAGAAATTCAGAAAAGATAGTTCTTTAACAGTACTTGGTAAGTCAAACTATGTAAATTTCAGAAAGCCATTTCCTTCAAGGAACAATTTTACTTTTTCAAATGTGGCAATAAGGAATCATTGTGGCTCATTAAGCAAAATAGATTTTTTTTTAAGCACTGGCAACTGCCCAAGAAACATTTGTCACTGCACAACCAGACTTTCTCCCTCATTAGGTGTGCTTTGACAGTGGGAAAACAAGCTCCCTCCTACCAGACCCCACCTTCCAGAAACCCAGCTGTCTGAATGGAAAGCAAAATGACAAATCTATATTGCTTCATTAAGGCAGAGAGATCACATATGAATATGTCTAGTCCTTGCTTCTCATGTTTTCCTTCCTTACAAGCTGAAACACATCTTTGTCATTTTTGACACCATCCTTCTAACTTTTAAGCTCCACACTGATCCCAAGAAAATGCTAGGTATGACTCTGGGCAAGCCTAGAACATTCACCTAGCTACTTTGCTCTTTTCACATCAAATGCAATCATTTTGCTTAAAGAGGAAGAAAGATCTTCCCATTCTTTGTATTTGTCTTCTTTGCCTGGCATATAGTAGACACTAAATAAATGCCTGTTTTGATGCCAATGGTTTGTCCCTATGTGCAAAGTATTGATCTAAATGAAGGAAGGTGGTATAAAAATTCAAAAGGCATGCTAATTTGCCTCAAATAAGAATCCTAAAAAATTTGGCTCAACACAAGCAACAGGCCAACAGCAAAGAGGGAGGCAGAGAAATTCATTCACTTCAGGCTTTCAGATATCCATAGCCAATGAGAATCTCTGGACACAAGAGTAAAGTGACTTACCTTTGTTGAGGACTGCTGTTGGGAGGATGTTCAGAAACCATCTACATGCCTGTATCCTGACATCTCAGTTCATCTCCTTTTGCTCCCGTCTCTGACCACAGACTGGGGGACGATGCCAACAGCTCTCCCCTCATTCTGTGGATAGCAGGGGCAGTTTCTTCCTAGCATGTCTTTTGGCTTCTGGCCCAGGGAAGGAGCAGCTTAATCCATTCTGGGCAGCTTTCTCCTAGCAAGTGGAAACCACTGTGACCTCTGGGCCACATCATGGGCCAGAAGCCAAATTACCACAACTCCAAGCCTGATGAATGCTAGAGGCTTTGCAAAGATGCCACAAGTGCCTATTCTCTTCTTGGGACAAGGCAAGTAGATTGGCTGGGTATTACAGAAGTTTGGAACAACCATTTCCTCTGTAGTGAAGAAATATCCCTGGAGGCTTTAGCCCCATCAAGTTGGAAACATTTACTAAGGTGTGGCCTATAATAAAATAGTATTAATATTAATCCAAGTAACTAGAAATGAATTAAAATTTCCCCCTACCCCACCCCACCAGCTTTACCAATGCAGCTTGCTTTGAAATTTTTTTTGCTGGAGCGAACATGTCTCACAAAGCCAAACAAGTAACTCATTAGGATAGTCTAGGCAAAAAAAACCAATAGAAATTACTCTGGAATTGTTCACACTTGTTCAACAGAAAGAACGTTAATATTTGGGGAATAAAGGACCTGGGGTTGATTCCCGGCTCGGCCACTCAAACTTCTGTACCAAGTACCCTCATTTGTATAAAAAGAAAAAAAAAATGAAGAGGTTGAACTCAATGACCTCAAAGGTCCTTCTCAACTCTAAATCTATGGTCCCACCTGACTTAAGAGGGAAGATAGCAGACAGGATCAGAAATGGGTCTCTTTGAAGTCCAACCCAAAATGTAGTCAGTTTCTGTGCTTCCAAAACAAATGAGTTTAAATATGTAGTTGAGAATCTTTTCAAAATATCAGGGAAAGAAAGAATTTGCTTGCAATGGAGCACTTACTTCCTTTCTGCCAAGGGTTCCAGGCTACTTCAAGCAAGTGACCAGAAGAGATGCTACAGGGGATGGCCAAGGCCCACAGAAGATTGTGTATTGAGCACCAGGAAGTTCAAACTCCACACTGTTCCATGTTTTCATACAAAAAATTTAATAAATATTACTTTTTCAAAATTTATTGCCAGGAACAACACATCAAAGATGCATTTTCATGTTCATATAACACTCATAGCACAATACAAGGTATCTTCATGATCTCAATGGTTAACCAATGAGATTACTCTGTTTATAAGCCTTTTCGATCTTACATGTTGTAATAGCACTTTGATCTCCTCACTTGTTAAGGCGGGCAGTGTAATAATCTATGGCAAATCTAAACAGTGATCTTACTGGACATTCTACTGTTCAAGTATTCAACTAGCTTATTCGAATACTCCCTAAATGCAGTAGATTACAAAAAAAAAAATCAAATCTACAGGTGGTTCAGTATTACATATTCATGGTGAAAAAAATCAGAATTTACAAAATAAGATTGCTGTGCTTCCAACTTCATGCTAAATTTGATTTTTTTTTGTTATATGCAACCACTCACATTTTAGCTATGGGACATCATAGCTCTCAGTTTGTTCCCTTGAACTGCTTTGGAGCAGATTATCTGCCTCTTTTCTTTTCAAGTCTAAAGCAGCAAACAAAACACAATGAAACACAAACCTGTTCTAGTCTAATTCTCTAAACTGCCTCAGTCAGTACTTACAAGAGTCTTAAAGTGATACTATAGGTGTTTCAAACATTTGACATTGTACAAAAAAAAACAAAACAAAACAGAACAAAAAAAACCAAACCCAGCATCAGGGCATGAGAGCCCATCCTATTGTTTAAAATAAACTATTTTTAAAACACCTTAATTTTGGCTTATAGGCAACATGTAACAAGTAAATAAGCTCAAAAAATAATAAAGCAATTATACTTACAAAGCTATCAAAAACCTTCAAACTCTAAACACATACATATAAATAAAAAGGAATGATATTAAGGCTCTTGATTATTAAGTTAATAAATCAAATATACACAGTGATTAATAAAAAAGAATTATTTACATAACTATACAAACTTCTACTTTTGACACATTTTCCTCTTTAAATTCTTCATTTTACCAGCAACTGCTGACATCAATTTTCCCCCCTCCCCCAACAAAAATACAATAAAAAAAATAAATAATAAACATTTGTGATAGTTGCTGTGGTTCTGAGCTGCAAAGGCACTTTCAAATACAGAACTAGTTGTACGTCACCATAAAACCAATATACAAAACAACTCAAAAAAGATTCAATAAATATAAATAAAATGTATTCGTCTAAGACCGCAAATAAAGTTGGGACACCTGGCAGAAATGGAAGTTAAAGGACAACTAACAAGGCTACACGAGATCTGAGGAAACCTTTCTGTGATGGACCAGCTGCAGTGGAATTTACATTCGGGCATTTTTTGACTAGTTTTGCATAGATGTGAAATGCAGCCACATTTGGTATTCCAGCCAACCACAGCAACTATCATTGCCAGTGTAAGCCAGCTTGTCAAAACTTAAATTAACACAGGGATTCTAAGTAAATAACAGCCTTAGACTCAAATATTACACAACAGTTTAAAGACCTACAAACTCAAGAGTGCCCTTAATGGTACTTAAAGGCAGCCCCCTGCAAAGCAGCTGCCACTGTCTGCTATACAATGTATTCCATCCGACTGAGGCTCTGGGCACTTTCTAAGTCTCTGTTGTCTTGTTTGTTTGACCAGTTTGGGTGTTTTGTCGGTGTGCTGTTGGGTGGTTTTTCATCTCTGTCTACTAGCGTGTAAGCTGGCTGCTTGGCAAACCGGGCCTTCTGCTGATGCTTGTCCATATCGTCTTCTTCCACTTCTGAGTTGTGTGTCCTTATTTTGGCAATTTTGGAGTTTTTGTTTTCATAATCTTTGATGGGCACTGTGTTGGCTCCATGCTTCTCAATGGGATTTTTGATTTGGTTCAGCTGCTCCCGGACGTTATTGGTGGTGTTGTCATCTGAGGCTGTGTGTGTGTGGCTGCTTGGCTTTCGGCGTTTCCGGAAGCACCAGTAAAAGGCTGTTACCAAGCAACAGATCCAAGCCACGGTTAAGACAGAGCTCAGTAATGGAACCAGGAAATCTGCAAGACAGGCACAAAACCAATTAGCCTCCAAATAATAACAGTTAAAAAGTTCTTAGTTGGGTCCCCTTTCTTTTTCACAATTGCAAATTAAGCCAATTCACTGCTTGTTAAACAGGTGCTGGATTGAGAGCCTTGGAGACTGTAGGGCTTCTGCTCCCAGGAGAGGGCCAAGATGGGCAGCAGCCATATAGGCTTCCTCGTGCTGCTCTCTCAATAAGTCCTAGTAGGAGTCAGAAGATCTGTCTGGCAGGGAAAAACTGTAGTTTGGATCCCTCAATCCCAAGCCTTTTTAAGCACAGTTACTTTGGTCCTTAGTAGTCTGACACTGAGGAGATCCTAAAACCAGACCAACAGAACAAAAGAATCCCTTCTACCCTCAACAAAAAGACCCTCCTCTAGCAGAAGTGTGTGATCTACAGCAGGTGTCAGATACATGGCCCACAACACTCCAGAGTACAGCCTAAATCAGCTTAAAATGTGGTTCCTATTTGATTCTGTGTTGAAGTATAATAAAAACAAAAAAGAAATATAGAGACAGGCTGCCAGTTTTGTAACTCCATATGCAGCCTAAAAGGGATGCACATATAGGTCTAGTGACTCCCCCATTCTATTTGAATTTGATACCAATGGCCTACAGAAATTCAATCTAAGATTATAGCACTGAGTACATATAGTGTGGCTTCTCCAAAGAAGTATGTCCCATCATGTGTCTAGCAAAAACAAGCAAATTCCTGGAGACCAGCAAAGTTTTTGTTTTGTCTTTACAGCCATAATTTCTTATGCATGGAGGGGAGGGTATTTAATACATTCTGGTCTCATTAGATTCAAAAGAAAACAACCTTAAAAGAATGGCAAGGATACCTCCAAACAGCAATGGCAAAATTGCCCCACTCTGACGAGAAATGCCGGGGGACCAACCATTATAAAAATGCTTATTGTCATTTTCAATCTATAACATAAAATTGCTGTCTCAATCCTCTGAGACTCCTATTTGCCCATCTAAAGAAGAATGATGATTTATAACAGTAAAGTGGAAGTATACTTATTAATATAATTAATATAACGTTAATTATATTAATCAATAATAAATATAATATAAAATCATATTTATTAATGTAGCAATACAGTGGAGTCAGGAGACTTGGTTTCTAGACCTAGCTTGGCCATTAGGTAGCTGGGAAATTGTGGACTAGACATTTAACATCTTCAAGCCCTTGTGTCCTCAAGAGCAACAATAGAAAAGCCAATATAAGCTATCTGGTTTCTGAGGACCCATACAGTTCTACTGCTCTGTGACTCCTCATTATGACAAAACCCAGTATTTTAGCATCTTACTCATACCCACCTGTTTTGCTTTTCATGGGTCGTCTCTGGACTCTGACTTCTGCAACTGCAGCAATGAGAGTACTGTTTCCATCACGCTTACTAACAAGATCTATGATTTTGTCTGTTATTTCTTTGATAGGATTCCCATCCTCCCGGATATCCTCAGCAGACTAGGAAAAAAAATATGGTCAGATCCAGGTATTACAGGATACTGAAATCATCATAGCCACCATAATTTTGCAGATGCATTAAAAAAGAAAAAGAAAGCACAGAGGCCTATATAATAATTTGGAATAAGTTTTCAGATTAGATCATGGAGTTCCAAATAATTAAATCAAATGATTTAGGGATAATCAATCCCACCTAATACTTACAATGGCAACATGGATTTCATTGTTTGCAGACGGTGATGGCTCACAGGCTATGTAGATAGAATATTCAGCTGAAACATTTTTCAAAATATTCAAATTTCTCAGTTCACTGCAAATATGTTCAGTGGTAAGACCCTAAAATAATTCAAAACAAAAAGGAAAAGTCTTATGACTCATGGACCAGAAAGATGACTAAATTATCTTTAAACCAAGTTTGCATTCTCCAGTCTTACTTTGCCACAAGAATGGAAGTTAGATGTCAGACCACTACTTAAACTTGTGTAAGTTAAGTTTAATAACAAATGTATGCCTGTAAACTCTGCCATGAGCTCAGGGGCTCTGAGCTAGAGTAAGGCTTAAGCTGATCAGATATCAGCACTAAGTCTGATGCCAGGATGATGAGTCCCTGAGAGCTGGGGGTGGGGGAAACACACCATCAGCCTGTCTAAAGGGAAGCAGAACCAATCCAGTTAGGAAACAGAGCAGGCCAAAGTTTCTAGGCCAATTGGCAGTGGTCATTACACTTCCACCCTGAGCAAGATATGGAGTCTAGTCTGAAAAAACAAATGAACAACTTTCATGGACTTAAAAAAAAAAAACCCTAAGTACTTACTGGTGACATCATCTCTTTGTTAAAGGTGAATGTGATGTTAGCACAGTTGTCCTGGTAATAGGAATCAGAGGTACATTTCGTTTTCACTGGCTGAGGATTTGAAGACCGGCATTCACCCACTCCAGTACAGGGTCGTACAAAGCACTGGTCATCCTGGATGGGGACACAGCTTTGCCCAGCAGGACACTCATTGTGACCTTTGCCATGTATTAAACAAGGTCTAGGGCCACACCAGACCTAGCGAAACAGAACAAAAGATTGCTTACAAAACCAAGTCCTCCCCACCAAAGACACAGAAAATGCAAATCACGGCTCTTCCTCATACCTTTGAGCAAGCAACCTTTCCATTTAAACACTGACAGGCATTACAATCATCATCCCACTTAGCACCATCTGGCACCACTCTCCCAGTAGTAATACAAGGTCTTCCTGTAACTAAAAAGGTGGAAAAAAGTGTTAAGAGTAAATTACAGTTCTGTAATTGTAAGCAGTCAGAGCCACAGTGTATTTTTAGCAACCCAATTGTCCTCCTTCAGTCTCCCTACATAGCCCTCCCACTCACAGCTGAATGCAAACTAATTAATTGGTAAATGGTTGCAATCATATTCCAGTGGCCTCCTATTATTCCAGGATCAAATATAAATCTCCTCTATTTGGTATCTGAAGAGTCCAACCAACTTTTCCAATCATAGTATATATTATGCTTCCTCACATGCTCTGATCTTTTAAGCTATTCCTCACACTCAACATTTATTCTCCCACGTCCATGACTTTGCACAGTACAGTAAAAGTCACCCTCTTGGGGCAGCTAGGTGGTGCAGTGAATAGAGCACTGTCCCAGGAGTCAGGAGGACCTGAGTTCAAATCTGTTCTCAGACAGTTAACACCTGCCGTGTCAAGTCACTTGGGCAAGTCACTTAACCCCAATTGCCCTCCAAAAACAAACAAAAAAAAAGGCATCCTCATCTCACTCTAAGATCTTTGTTACTAGTGCCTGCCCCCGTCCCCCAAGTATCATTCCTTTATTTTCTATTTACGTCACTCCCTATAGGATTCAAGTGCTTCAAGGAACATACTATTTTTAATCTATCTGTAATGCTTAGTACATAATAGGTGCTTAATAAATGTTTATTGATTGGTGGTACTCTCTTTTACACATGCAAACTTTGAGCTCTCTCCATTGAGGTAAACTGGAATATGATAAACAAACATACCTTCTTGGCATTTGGGGCCACTGTGACCAGGTGGGCAGATGCACCGATAACCATTGATTTCATCTACACACGTAGCTCCAAAAGCACAAGGTGAAGACTGGCATTCGTTGATATCTATGAGAATTTGGGATGGGTGTTATATATTTAGTTTCATATATCACAACACCACTTTAGTTTATATTAAAAAAAAAAAAGATTCCTGACGCTCTCTAGGTATACATCTTATCTAAGTTAAAACAAATACAATTCATCTTTAATGCCATTCCAAAGCTCTTAATGCTAGGAGTCAAAATTCCATTTTCATAGTCATTATTAAAGTCCATGTCCTTTTAGATCTAAGTTAATATTAATTAGAGGGGAGTATACACACCACCTCAGGGTCTCAATGTGGATTAATTGACCAAAATAGTTTAGCTGGCATTCTTTCCTCTTGAATACCAAGCAGCACATGAAACTAATGCTAACTGGGAAGAGGATCAGGCTGAAGGGCATGTTAATCCCAGCTGGAGGCAGGAGGTCATTATATACATGATTATATATGTCAATGTTAATTTGAAGGGAACCTTGGCCTTGAGTTTTCTTGAAGTATGGAGAGGAAAATTCTCACTGAGAGACAAGAGGGGAAGAAAGAAGGGAGAAGGAGAAGCATGCCCTCGTGCACAAACGCAGACACACACACACACACACACACACACACACACACACACACACAGAGGAAAATCACTAAGAATTGATACTTACTTATTCTACAGTCTGGCCCAGCAAACCCTGGAGCACATTCACATCGATACCAGTTATCTCCGTCCACACAAGTCCCACTGTTATAGCTAAGAAGAAAGCAAATATGCTTCTCAATTTCAAATCACACAACCAATAACTGCATCTGGTCATGGCAAGATTATCTGCCCATACACAATATACAATGCCATGTAATAGATGTATACAATAGTTTTTTTTTTTGTGGGGGGAGGCTGGGGGGAAATAAAAGTATATCATTTTGCATGCTTACCAAGGATGAGGACTGCAGTCATTAGTATCTGGAAAAAAAAATCACTCTTTAACATAGAAGTCAATGATAAGAACACTCATCTATCACTGGGAAAGAACAGAGATTTATTTCTGTTATGCCCAAGTGACACACTATACTTAGTTAACATTAACAAAATATGCTTCAGTCTTCCACTAAATTAAATCCAGGTCTCCACTCCAACATTTTGTTGAATTTACCGTGGGACACTTGGACACAGGAAGAGAATCTTGTAAAGAAAGGACTGGGAAGAAGTGAATGGAAGCAGACAGCCGCTGGCATAAAAGAATGCCAGAAAAGAAGGACTACATCTGTCTCCACTTATCTCATTTGTAACTTTCTCATGCCCAGGTCAAGACTATATCATAGAAAGTCATTAAAACAAAGAGATTCAGGTGATACTAAAGCAGACTTCAAATAGCTCTCCCTTCTGGTTTCAATTTAGACTCTCAGGGGGCGACAGGATGAGCCGATGTTCTCATCAGGCAACACTTAGAAGAGTTCAAGGGAAAAGACTCACTTTGAGTACAAATGGGTCCTTCCCAGCCTTCTTTGCAAACACAAGTAAAGGAGTCTCCATTGACCACACAGGTACCACCATTGTGACAAGGGTTGGGCAAACAGCTACTGTTTCTAGCTGTAAGAAAAAAAGGAAAAATACCACTGTGCTTTAAAAGTGGGTCCAAACAAGGGGAGGAGACGGAGATGGAGACAGACGGGGAGACACACAGACACACACACACACACACGCACACACACACGCACATATGCACGACATACTCAGCCCTCCTTGCAAGACCACTTGCCCAATGGTCCAATGGTAGAAAAGTTACCTATGTTACACGTGGCCCCTTCCCAACCTGCAGGACACATGCACTTGAAGGAATCCACTTCATCATAGCATGTCCCACCATTATTACAGGTTGCTTCATCACACTGGCTGTCACCTAGAAAGAAGCAGTTCAGAATGAGACCGACCCCACGACCTTCTTCATAGATTTAGCAAGCTCAAATAATTCACTACAGGAGGTTCAACTTGTTTGGGGGGTAAGCTTCAACTTACGAGAGTGGCAGGTCTTTCCTTTCCACCCATTTTTGCATTCACAGTAAAAGTCATTGACCAAGTCTCGGCATGTACCTCCATTGTGGCAAGGATTTTTACTGCAGTCATTAATATCTACAATTAAAGGGGAGAAATCAAAGCTGAAAGATGTTTGCCCCCAATACTAAGATTTAAAGGCCATTATGGTCTTATCTATATGCACATTAGAACTCAACAGATTGATCCCAAGTCTGCAAAGTGGACTAACTTCCCTAAGACTTGAATGCTAGCTAGCCCTGGGTATACACTCCTCTGCACAACATTCCCCTATCATATTTACAGCTAATTCAACAAGTCAGTTAGCAAACATTTCTCTGTAGTGTCAATGGAAATAAAATTTAAGGGAAAAAAAACCTGACGGAAAAATGCTTGCTTCTTTGGAAGCAAGTGGGGCTATTTATTATCCTAATTACACGGTCTGCAATCCCACAACATGCAGCTGAGAGTCTCTCCTCCTGCTGCTGTCAGCATAAATGAATGTAAACAGACCAGAGATGCTGTTTCAGTACAGAAACAACAACTCTAATAGTTTTAGAGTTTTCCATGAACACAGTGCAGACTGCCTTCCCTTTCCCTCATGTCCCCTCCCCAGACAAGGAGACGAGCTTACTTACTGGTTTCACAGTATGTCCCCTCCCAGCCATCACCACAGATACATTTGTAGGAGTTTACACCATCGATACAAGTCCCACCATTTTTACAGGGGTTGCTTTCACAATCATTAATATCTGCAGAAAGGGAAAAGAAAGCAAGATTTCAGAGAAGCACACGAGAGGACACTGGGCCATGTTCATTGCAGAACTCCATTCTTACTACAGCAGAAGCCTGGGGCTGCATCCCTCAGAAACTATCCCAACACACCAACCTTTGGGATTCTTACCCAATTGGCTCAAAATAAAAAAAATACCTGCCAAGACCACCTTTTTATAAAAAGAGAAGGAAGCTTGCTTTTTTAAAAGGAATTAGATAGCTACATTTTTAAAAGCCTTTTAAGAAAAAAGTGTAAAGGATTTTTTTTAATGCTATAGAGGGATTAAATCAATTTAAAGACAGGCTAAACTACACAAAAAATAAAAATCAAGGTTTTCTCATCCAAAAGGGACAGACCACCCAGTAAACAAGTAGGATTCAAAAACATTTTAAAATATATTTATGGACACTGAGAAGTCAATGCAATGATACATTAAACCCCCAGAACAGACTGCCCACATCCCAGTGACTGAGCACCTTACCACTTACTGTCCTTCCTAGAGTTAAAAAGCTGGTCTAGCTCCCTAAGAGAAATCAAAATCAAACTTCTCCAGGAACCCAGCAGTTCTGAACACAGGCCCACATATACAGCTCATAATCCTTTGGAGTCTTACTTTCATGGCAGTATGTCCCAGTGAAGCCTTTGTTGCATTCGCAGGTGAATTTGCCTCCTGACTGGCTCCTGCACTTTCCATGCGGCCCACAAACATTAGAAGAAATGTATCGCACCCCTTCTGGTGTGTCATTGGAAGCCATTGCAACAGTACAGCTGTCAATCACTAAATAAGATACAGGCTAAGCATGAGAGCATTCTCACTAACAAAACACAGAGCATCTAAGAACACTTAGTTGTTCTTCCTAATAGACTTTGTACCTTTTGGCTAATAGGATGACCATGTTAACTAGTCCAGACATAGTATGTGTCTGAATTAGGATTTGAACTATGGTCTTCTTGACTCTAAGCCTAAATGCCCTGTCCAACGTGCCACCTAATTATAAAACTCTTGTATCTGTGAGATCTGACCTCACTGAATACTCCCTTTGTGCCTCTACCAAATTTGGGTGAAATTGGCTAAAGACATCCAAAGTTACTTATCATATACTTCTTCCTGGCAACTTTACCGCCAAATATGATGAGATACGTAGGTGCTGTGGTGGAGAGTTTGCTGGACTGGGGAATCAGGAAGACTAGAGTTCAAATCCTACCTCAGATATTACTAAGCTATGTGGCCCCGGGCAAGTCATAATTCCCCTCTGCCTCAGCTTCCTCATCTATAAAAGGAGGATAATACTTGATGGCATGGTTGTGAGGATCAAAGAAAGTAACATATATGAGGCACTTTGCAAACCTGGAAGTGCCACATAAACACTAGCTCTGATTGTAATTAGCATTGAAAAGTATTAAAAGAAAGCTTAACTAAAACATCCAATACTTTTATGTGGTGTTTCCCTCTCTGTAATACAAGAACGATTCTCTACCACCTTTTCTCTTCTAAATTAATGTAATTCTCAAGAATCTATTAAGACTACCTCACTTTTTGCAGGAGAGGGAGGGAAAAACATCTGTGTCTGACAAAAATATTAGGGTTTCTTTTGGCTTTTAAGGCTTAATTTAAGGACTTGTAGTCTTCTAATCCTGCCTTCTGTGACCCTGGGCAAGTCAGTTACTTTAGATGAGGAGGATGAACTAGAAGATGCCTCTGGATCTATCAATGAACAAAAGATGTTTTGTAGATATCTATGTAGAGGAAGGGGGGCCATAGATATAGATAGATAGATATACAGATATATGTATACATATGCATATGTATAAATCTCATCTGATCTTCACAACAATCCTATCTGGGGTGGGTTCTAAAAGGAAACAGGTTTTAAGATGTTAAAAACATTCCCATGGTTATATAGCAAGGGTCAGAGACAGGATTCAAACCCAGATCTCTCCTGCCTCCCAGCCCTCCCAGCATTTTTTACAACATGGCACATTGCTTCTACTATAAGATAATCAGACATGCAAGCAGTTCAGGTACCACAATGCATTGCACATTCCTTCTGTTGAGAAGGATAACTATTTGCATAGTAAGGAATAAAGGGACCAGCCTTGGAGACACAAAGTCCTGGCTCTGACCCATTCTAGTGGGGTGCCCAGGGGGCAAGTCATCTAGCTTCTCAGTGTCCCTATGCCACTTTAAGACAAGAAGTTACAGCTCCCTATGAGGGAATGTGTTCTCTACAAATGCAATTATAAGTCTGGTCCAAAAAAAAAAAAAGAAAAACATCAGGCAACAAGAACCTGTTCTCTTATCAGTTGGTTTCCCCAAACCATTTTAGGATGAAAAGCATACCCCAAAGAGGATGCCTAGACACAAACCCTACCGATTCCAAAGGACAAAGGGCCAAGGGAAGGGGAAAGCCAAGCTTTAGGGTGGTACCTTCACATGGTGTTGTACGACAGTGATCTTTCAGGTGTGAGCAGTTCTTTCCCTCATAATCCTCAGGGCACTTGCAAAAATAGTCACTGGCACGGTTATAACACTGTGCTCCATTCTGGCATGGGTTGGGCTCGCAATAATCAATGTCCAACTGGGTGGTAGAGGGAGAGAAGAGAAAGGCATTTTTTTTAAGCTTAAGTAAAATAAAGGATTTCATTATTACTCCTTGTTCTGTTCTGGGCAGCTGACACGGTGCAATCTGACCTTTTTATTTATTAATTGTACATGGTGCATAATATGTTCAATTATATGTGCAGTGGCTTTTTTTGTAGGCAAGGATATGAAAAAGGCCCCAGAGGGCCACAGTGAACATTCAGCTGCCTCGATACACAGACACTGTCAGTCTTTAAATTAAAACACTCTTCCAATAGCCACTGAGTTTTTCTACGGGTACTTCTAGGACAGACAGCCTGAAGCAGGGCTTTATATGGTTCAGTGAGACTGAGGTATTTGGTGTAAAAAAGTCCCAAGAGTGAAAAGAGGGAAGAAAAGCCTTTGCTGGTAGGAACCCAAGTTATCTGGGTTTGCATTTCACCAACGCTCACCTGACAGAGGTTTCCCGAGAAACCAGTGGGACACAGACATTGGAATCTATTGATTTCATTCTGACAGTGACCCCCATTCAAACAAGGGTTGCTTGCACATTCATTGATGTCTTTCTCACAGTGATCTCCTGCATAGCCAGGTGGACAGATACAGCGATAACCATTAACCAAATCCTGGGAGAGAGAGAAAGAATAAAACAAATCAAACCTGACACATTTTCATTATGCCAAGCCATTGCATAGACACTATTGCTCTAACTCAGCAAAGTCCCTGAAATTTTTCGTTAAATACCAAGCTTATCAACATTTGCAGAAGGAGGAGTTTATATTTGCATTCTTTCAAAATGACTGCCAATAGGCCAGGGTAACACAAGCCTGGTTCATTTATAAAGATTTACTTTTCTTATGAACTTCAGAATTTTGTACAGACCAAACATTCTCAGGTTTTGGTCTTTGTAGTTTAAGACAAATGCTTAACCATAGACATTCAGAATAGGGATAGTTATTAATTACCAGAGATATTAAAGAGATGAAATTTACATACCCTACAGGAAGCATCATTTTGGCATTGGCCAAGGCAGTCATTAATATCTAAAAAACAAAAAAATAAATCAGCAGATCATTCAGGGGACATTTTACATTTAAATTAGGTGCTGCAGTTTAAAAGTTTCTACAGCTAAGGACAGATAAAGTTGTTGTCAGATTTCCTGTATGCTTTCCTTTAGATAAGGCTATTATAATGGGTGGGAACCCTTAACCAAATCCTCCAACAGAGTTAATGAAACTTCACATCATTGTTTTAAGCCATCTTATCAGAATATGACCCTGTTACCAACTAATGAGCTTGATAAAATTGTGTATTTTCATTCCAGACTGACTACTCCCTTTCTGAAAACATCTTGCTTGGGCTTTCCCATTACCAAGCAAGGCTTATACTGATAGTTCAGCTACTTTTAGCAACCCCATCCTTAAAACCAAATAAAAAAGATCAAGAAAGTGGAAGTCTCTTACTTAGATCACAGTTCTGACCCGTCCAGCCAGGAATGCAATCGCAATAGTAGCTCCCAATCAGGTTCCTACAGGAATTGGCATTTACACAAGGTTTTGCCTCACATTCATTCGCATCTAAAAGGAAATGGAAACAATCTGCATGAGAAACTGGATCATCTTCTTGCATCCTTCCCCTCTTTTAAAACAAAATCTCAAAGTGCAAACAAAAACAAAAACAGGCTTTCAAGTTTCACCCAAAATACGATAATTCCTTTAATACATCCAAATTCTGACCAATTAAACCTATTGCTTTATTCCATGTTGAACTTTAGTCTCCAAAGTGCCTCCATTTTAAAGTCTATCACCACTCTTACTTCTTTAATTACAAGGTGCTAGATAAAATAATTGATAACCATGCAGTCACTAATTAATAACTCCCCCAAGGAACTAAATAGTAAGAGGCCATCAGCCATTTGGAAAGCACTATAGTGTAATAGTTGGGATTTAAATAGGCAGGAAGAATGCAGACAAGCTCATTCTTCATGAGATCATCCACTTTTGGAAGCCCAGCTGTAAACTCCTTGGTCTGAGGGAGCTAACATGCTTCAAGAGACTCTCATCACTTTCCCACAGAGCAAGAGAAAGCTAGCTGTCCATTTTCAATTTACAGAGCCACACAAGATGTCCTATGAAATTGATAACAAATGATATTTTGCAAGTTGGATATTTTTGTTTTCCACTGTTTTATTAGAACCCTCTTATACTTGATAGTCCTGGTACCACTAAACAAGCATTTTTTAAGTATTAAAATGACAAACTTTCCTTTTTCTTACCTATTTGACATGTTTTGCCAGTCCACTGTGGAGGACAAATACACTTAAATCCATTCACTAGATCCTGGCATGTTCCCCCATGACCACAGTGATTTGGAGAACAGTCATCAATATCTGTCCCCCAAAAAGTGAGGGGTGGGAAAGAGCAAAAACAAAGGAGCTTAGTGTACTTCTATAGCTAAAAAGAAGCAATGTAAATAACCACCACTCATACACATGGCAGGCATGATACAGTGGCAAAGTTAGCAAACAGGTTTAAATCCCAGCTTTGCTCTTATTAACTGTATGACCTTGGGTAAAAAAATTCACTTTTTTTTTTTTTTTGCTTGTTTAGGGTTTTGTTTTGTTTTTTTTTTTTTGGGGGGGAAGGCAGGCAATTGGGATTAAGTGACTTACCCAGGGTCACAGAGCTAGTAAGTGTTAAGTATCTGAGGTAAGATTTGAATTCAGGTCCTCCTGACTCTAGGGCTTCACCACCTAGCTGCCCCTAAATTTACTTTTCTAGGCTTCAGTTTCCTCAGGTATAAAATGAGGTCACACTACCTGATCTTGAAGGTCCTGGACAATTATAGTATAATCCTACTAAGTGATCATTTTGGTAAAAATAAACATGTCAAAAGTATAAAGGGATTGACTACTCTGTACTTAGTTTTTATTTTGGTCTAAGTAACCTACCATTCCAAATCATTTGAACCCAAATAAAGTAGGAGACCCCAGAAACACAATTATAGTAGCAGTTTTAGGTTAATTTTTTAAAATTACTTTTTAAAAATTAATTTTATATTCCCTTAAAATTAAAAAAAAAATCCAATCCTGGGAGATAGCTGAAAAGAATTATGAGTATTTCACAGATGAGAAAACCAAGGCAGAGAGGAAGAATGAATGGCCTTTCCAACATTACATTATTCTGCCAATTAGCCCAAATTCTAAATCCTACCTTTTTGCCACCTGAATGGGCTGCACAAGCTGCAAACGACAGTTTGTCAATGCCCCCACCCCCAATTAAATGAAGTACCACTAATGAATCTGCACTGACTACCATTTCAGTCACCCCACTGCAACATTCCAAGGCTAGAATGAAAAATGAGCAGGATTCTATGTGGACAGTGCTCCCCCACAGGGGTTCAGATGAAAAGCAGGAAGATATTAGTAAGACATGGTATCCTTGCAAAAAAGGTTTCACCAAGAAATAATTACAATGAGGTAAATGATCAATGTTAACACTTCTAGGTAAAGTCAAAGGAACTATCAGACACATTAATAGGAATCATTAGCTTAAATACCACCATAAACACAAATGAGGATAACAGAAACGATTGCCATGAATCAAAGACAGCCTGGTGAATAAGGCAGTAACCAACCCCTAATGTTCTGCCTTGTTTCCTCCCCTATGTCAAGGAATGCTAATCATTCAGTAAAGATGGGAACCCAAACATATACTTACTTGTGGTACATGTTGGCCCGGTCCAGCCTGGAAGACATCCACATTCAAATCCCATAGATGTTTCCAGACAGCTTCCTCCATTGTGACAGGGATCAGAAAGACAAGCATGTTCCGCTAAAGAGAATTAAAGAGAATAGGTCCATATGGTGGTACCTAGTAATGGCCTCAAGAAATACCTCAAAAAAAACCCCAAAAAAAACAAAAAACGAAAATGCCCTTTCTGCTTTTCAGTCCACTGTAATACATTTAACTTCCTTCTGTCTCCTCCCCTCCCTTCCAAAACACACACACACACACACACACACACACACACACACACACACACACACATTCTCTCTCTCTCTCTCTCATCATCCACCGCTTGGCTACCAGCCTAAATATTTCCTTGTCTTCTTTCTTTTAGCATCTTCTTATACATTCATACTGTTGTAGCAAGGGGATAGGAAGTCATCTTTCATGTTAAGCTGACACAATCAACATTCCAAGACCTCTCTGAGTTAAGAGCTCATAAAACCTAGACAACCTCTCACACTTATCAGCAACAAGGAAACAACTCTACAGATTCTAGAAGGATTTTAATTGTTCTAGTTTTTAGATTTTGTACAGAACTTTTATTTTTGGCAGGTGTCTTTGGTGCTTAATTATAAATTTTTATATTAAGAAAAAATATATGTATTTTTCAAAACCCTGTCATTAAGGGTTAATTAAAGTTAATGATGATTTAAAGAAAAAAAAAGGATGTTTAGAACACTTACCGATTTCACAGTTTGCTCCAGAATACCCCTCTGGGCAGGAACACTGATATTTGTCAGGACCTGTGTTACTACAAGTACCACCATTCAGACAAGGCTGATGAGTCCCACAATAATTAAGATCTACAAAAAAAAAAAAAGTACCGGGGGGGGAAAAAGCTTTAAGAAACTTTATGCAGCTTATCATCTTTGTTTCTACCTTCATTTACCTTTGGGAAAAAAATCCCTCAAGGCATGGCTTAGTTAAAACACAAGTTAACACAAATTCAATGCATTTATAACCCAAGCCTAACTACCTCCAATAAATGCCTCCTGCCACAATACCTGGGACTCCCTCTGCAATCAGCCCCACACACATACCATGCATTAAAATTCAAAATTTACACTTGGCTATCTAGAAGATTAGCATACCTTTGTCACAGAGCTGACCACCCCAGTTGGTTTCACAGAGGCATTGCCACGGTTCAATGCAAGTGCCATGGACACATCCTGGGTGCGGAATGCACTTATCACAGTACTGGCCTTGCCATCCATACTGACACCTTAAGACAAAACAAAGTATATTTTTTTTCTTAAATCCTAGAATTAAAGAGAAGAAGATCGAAGAAGGCCCAAGGCTTTAAGTATCAGACAAAGCAGAGAAGGAAAGGGACATAAGGGAAAGGTAATATTCAAGGTTTGACTGGTGGTTCCTCATAAACAAACATTTTTAACAGTTTGGCCAAGGTCTCCTAAAGACAGACTACTTACAAAAGGATAACTGTTCTGGGAGAGCCCAGTGTGGTGCCATGGAACACAATACAACTCTATTCTCAGGCACACACAAACGAGACAGAGAGGGTGGGTGTACAGGATAAATCAATCTCTGAACTGTGTCAGAATGGACTATAAAGCAGGGGTGGGGGTAGTTACAGAAAACAATGGTCATGTGAAAAATTTTCATGAATGCAAGATTTGCAGCATTTTGTCTCCACACTTTGTGTGTCAATAGTAAGTCATGACCCAACACACACAAATGCAAGAAAGGACAGAAGTACTGCAGCCAGTAAGGGAAACCTTAATCACTCTACTTAGTTATCCTAATTCTGTCTATATTTCTCTTATCACTATCTCTCCTTCTATAAAGAATGTGATAGTTCCTTTTGGGGAAGGGGGAAGGGGGAAAGAAAGGAGAAAAAAAATCAAGAACGAGTTCTTGGTGGAATCAATTCAAGGGATGGTATCTGACCCATGACAGTTAATGTTTATGTTAATTGCTGGTACCTAGGAATACTTACTTCTCCCTTTGCCAAAAGAGGTCAGCTGGGTTTATCTAATGTTGAGGAATGGAGTTCAGTTTCCTATAAGTGCATTGTTAATTTGAATCTATCTAGGCCAAATGGTTTCTTTGATCCCCAAACAAAAACACAAACCTACACTTGGGATAGGAGGGGAGGGGAAGGGAAGGGTCTTAAACTCTTCTCCCCATCAAGTTTCAGAGCATTTGAAACCTTAACCAGTCTTCTCAAAAATCAAGAAAACCAAGGATTTGAGTGAGAGGGAAAAAAATGTTATAACAGTAAGATGGGAAGGCAAGACCCCATGACAAAGGAGAAACAGGCTCTACTAAAGTATTTTGTTCATGAGACATGGGAATAAGTGATCAGCAGCAATTACCCTTTAAGCTGTCACTAAGTTATGAAAATAAACCCTTGTATAGTAGTCATTTAGACTTTCAGTTTTCAGAAGGCTGTGCTCGGACCAGTAAATCCTTGTCATGGGAAAACTATAGGGATCTAGCTAATAGCTAATCACCCACAGCTAGCAATAAGTTTAACCCTCTGAGAATCTCGATTGACTAACTACTTCCTACTGATTAAATCCAAAACAAAAAACCCACCCATACCATGGTCTCCCTCCAAAAATCACCACCATGAACATCAATAATTCAAAATGAATGGAAATCAAAGTATTTTGCCAGTCTCAACAACAAATGAAAATACAAAGTTAAAAAGTCAGGAAAATAAAAATTAAGTCAAAGACCACTTGGGGAACAAACTAGGGACTAAAGCTGGTGGGAGAAAGAAGATGTAAATACTGTGCAAATACTCATAATTCTATCTCCTCAATGACCAATCAGAGCAACAAGCTGATTGTGAAACATCAGCATTTTGTAGTCCTCACTTTATTATAAATTAAAGAACTAAAATCCCTATACACCCTCACTTTAGCTAATAAATACAATAAAAAGGCCAGCTGAGGACCTGACTTCATTTTTTAATTAATGAGGGCTCTACCCTTAAGTACAACAAAGGTGGCCAGGAGAGGTTATGGATGACTTCAAAAGAAAACAAATAAAAATACTGAACCTAAAAGAGGAATCTACAAAGTTAGGCCAGTTTAATAATACATATGATTAAGTTTCTCATGAGAAAATGAAGTTCCTTTGCTTATGATGATGATTCATAATTAAGTTTGATATTATTGGCAGACTCGCAATAAAGAAAGTAATCACTTGCACCAAGGAAAAAAGTTATTTTAAGTCTGTTTGGCAACAACTGTAAACATATAACCAATAAATCCTCACATGTGAAAGAGAAGATCAGGATATAGAACCTGAAAGAAACTTAAAGGAAGGTGGACATTAAAAAATATTTTAGAAGTAGACACAGAAGAAAGAGTTTGTAAGAAATTTTCCTTCCTTCTTTTAAAGTCAGGAAAATAGAATTTTTTTTTTAACTATGCAAATGAAGTGTGGGAAAGTTGCACCTTAAGTAAATAAGGGCACCAGTGCATGTCTGGGCAGTGAGTGGGAGGTGAGCCTTAGAAAGAGAAAGGCCTAAAACCTGGAAACAAAGCCTGTTGTTCTGGCTGGGAGACAGCACCCCCTATAAGGCATGTTTATTCTGATGACAGTAGCACAAATCTTTGTTAGACTCAGCTGATAGACATCTAAGCAGCTGGCCCAGTTCAGATGCGCTAATGATACTTCAAGTCTGATTTACTCTAGAAGGCTATTAATTAGAAAAGGTTTATGTAGGTGTATTTCAGCTAAACAGTTGACAGCAATGAGGTTAAACATTAGAATCATCCAACACCAGTACAGTTAAATATTAGAATGACTAGGGCAATTATTCCTTCAGTCTTCCAGAAAGTAAAATCTTACTCAAGTATAGGTTAAGAGTCTGTTGCCAGATAAAAATTTCTCTAATTAAAAAAAAGGGGAGGGGGGACAAAATATTTCCCTCTATTGACTCTCAACCACTTTAAATGCCATAATACTGCCCCACCACTGTCACTTCCCAATTTTCCACTTGTAAATAGAAGCCTTGTAAAAATACAAATGTGGGACTACAAAGAATAGAATGAATGAAACTAAGGGAGAGATGTACCATAGCTCTGGAAACTGGATGCTTCCAGTCTGGTCCCGAGTCATGACTACTCCCTACAATAGACCAGATTTCTACACCTGTTCTAAAATAGAAAAAAATCCTCTGGTCAATCCAGTTTCCTCAGGGTCCTTTGGAGTATGGTAACAAACGTCCCTTGATTAAAACCAGAGTGGCTTCCAGGGGGAAGAGGCCCACTAGACCTGGTAATCTATCAGATTATTGGGCTATAAATAAAGCCTAGAACTCAAATAAATCAGCTATGCAACACTTCCTTTGTTTGGTCAAATACAATTTAGTTAATTATTGTTTCTGTTGGTATTCCCATTGATTGGCTCCCCTCTTTAAAAAAAATAGCAAAACAAAATAAAAACCCGAAAACCAACCCCAAAACATTAATGATAAAAAATTCTCAACTATTGTAGATTTTTACAAAGAACACCAGTCAGAAAGTTTTTTTTAAAGTGCCTTCTGAAATGTCAAATAACAATATAGAGTATAATTCAAAGAGCTCCAAAATTTAATTGTTAAATTGTTTGGGTATGTCCCAGCTTTTTGGTTGTATTGTTCCTCGGCCAGAATGGAGCAGACTTCAAAGCAGAGAAACAAAATTCTGCATTCATCGGTCTCTCCTGACAAGATTCCATCCCTGTTATTAGCCTCTCAGCACTTGGAGCCTGGCTCTCCACTGCAAAGGAACCAAGAGATTTTACTAATCCCATTCTAAAGAATGCTTGACTTTTGCCTATTGATGGGAAAAGTGGGGGAAGGGAAGGGCAATCTAAGAGAAAGAGAAGAGACTAAGGAGGGTGAGGAAGAAAACAAACACCCCGATGGAAGACAAGCTAAAGAAAGAGGCAGAATGGCAGTGCAGCCTTAAAAGATTACAAAAATCTGCTCCCAATTTAGAGGTGGAATTGGTCAACAGTCAAAGCACGAAGTGACTGAAATTGCCCTCTCATACAGTTTTTCCAGTTTTGCAAGAAAGCAAAGGAGTGTTTGTGTTTCATCACACAGCTGGTATGATTTAATAAGCACTTAAGATACACATTTTTGAATAAGTTTTCCCAGTCTTCCACAGAACAATGGGGAGAGATATTATGCTAAATGAAGCTTAAAACAAAATTGCTTGATACGTAGTTATAAGATATAAATATTACCTGCACTCTCCTGGGATCTTGCAGGAACCATGTTTAGGGCTACAGCCCTGACGACAAATGGCTGTGGAAATAGAGTTAAGAATTTTTTTTTAAGTATACACTCATATATGTCAGCATGCTGCCAGTTTCTAGCATCCACACAATCGTGGGAATGTTTTTAAATCTCTGACTAGCACTGTAATCCTACAAAATCCATGATTTAAAAGGTCTCTAATATCAAGTCTACTGGAAAGAGAATAAGGTAGGAGGTGCCCCACAACAGCAAATCCAGCAATTCAGCTAATATCTTTAGCTTTAAAACTGCAAACACATGTTACCGTCTATACCCAAACATATAAGCATGCTTTTTGATAATCTGCAGGCAAAGTAGATAGGAATATTGATGAGGCTTTTACATGTTTTCTAATATAAGCAGTATATGGCATGGGAAGACATGGGCAAGGGTCAGATCATCCCTTTACACACTCTCCCCTTCCCTAAAATAAAGCCCTCAGCACTATAAAGTTATCATTTACTGCCCATGCCTGGCTCCTAATCTTCTTTTCTTCTACTATCCCTTTTTAAAAAAGTCACCGTGGAATGCTTAGTTTCAAGGGTGGAGCCCACTGAGTTCCAATACTGCAGCAAAGATCCTTGGTCCAAATAAAGCCTAGCTTCAAAATTTGTAACGTGTTACAATGTAATAAAACAATATTACATCCTATTTTCTGAAAGGGGTACATAAATAGGCCCTGAAATTTCTTATTAACCAGTAAAAGCCAGATCTCAGTAACAATTCATGTATCAGAACTTTCTATTTACATTACAAGATTACTTGAGTGGGTCATCTTCTCCAATGATGTTTCTACTACATGTAATGTAGCATCATCCTTTAAAACATTAGTATCATCTTTAATTCAGCCAGAAAACAGGCATTTTAGGGTGTTTGAGGTCAGATGAGTTTGTTTTTTAAGAGATCTAGTCCTATTCCTTTATTTATATAAAGAGAGAAAAAAAATGAAGCAACCTGCTCAAGGTCACAAAGCTAATTAGGTAAGAACAGAGTCTAGAAACCAGGTCTACCATCTTCCAGGCTAGTGATCTTTTCACTCTAATGAGAGGTACTAAACTTCTCCTCTCTCCTGACCTGCTCTTGTCAAACCATCCAGCCACACAAAGCAGCTGTGTCTTCTACCTAGAGTCTTTGAAAAGGACCAATTCCACTATTATTCAAAAAGCCTAGCTCTTTTTACTGTGGCTGGATCAAAGCACAGACTACTTCTTCCTTGAGCACCTCTTGAAACATATCAATTCTCCTTGAAACACAATTTCACCTAATTAGAGTTTAGATTTCCACTAAAGCTAACCCAATGCTTCCTCATGATGCTGACATAACCCTGGGTTTCTTAGGCCGTGCTAGCAGGTCCTACCAAATTGGAAACAAAGGTGGCTCGGTGGATAGAGGGCTGGATTCGTCAGGAAGATCTGAGTTCAAATTTTGCCTCAGACACTTACTAGAAGGGTGACTCTGAACAAGTCACTCAGTCTCAGCTGCTTCATCTGTGAAATGGAGATAAGAACAACTACCTTACAATGTGGAGAGTATCAAGTGAGATAACATGTCTAAAGTGCTTTGCAAAATACTAGCAAGTATAGATCCAATGGAGGACCACATCTACCTTCCAAGACTCAGCTCAATGTTAGAAGGCTGGATAAAAACCAAGTCCTAAAATTATCTACTAAAGTCCCATTTGTTTCAGTGAAAGGAATAATCCAAATCCTCCATATATGGGAGTATTATGCTTTAAGAGCCAGGCTCTATTAAGGTTTATGTGGGAGCATTTATATGGATGAGTAAATCAGTTACCCACTCAAACCTGCTATGAATTAGGGAACATATCCATAAAGTTGTAATACTGTTAATGATTTCAGGATTAAGCAAATATTGATGTGAAGACTAACACATTATGCCCTCACCTCCACAAACTTAGCATTCTCAAAAAACAAACAAACAAAACATATCAGAATGAAGGCAAGAAAGTGACATCTTTTTTGTCTACTGTAGTTAGTGGACTAAAAAAAAAAAAAAAAGTATTTTAATTTTAAAAAATCTACCTGGCTTGAAATCATGGTATAGAGCAGGGAAAAAGAAACAAAACAAACCACTGAACAGAGTCAGGAAACCTGTGTTCTAGTCCTAGGTCTGATGAAAATAACTAGCTATGTGATTCTGCCCAATCATGTGGAAGTCTTCATATTAGTGACTTAAGGGCTGAGGGACTCTGTGGGGAAAGAAGCCACAATCATTCTAAATTGGACAACCCACCAAAACTACATACCTTTATTACATTCAGGTCCCATCCAGCCTTCCATGCAGGTCTTGTTGCCATTCTGGTCACAAGCATAGTGTCCAAAGAAGTCATCCCGGGGACGACAAAACTTATTGCAGCCAAAACCATAGTAATGTTCATCACAAGTGACTCGAATCTGATACTCAAAATGGGCAATGCCAGTGTTCTGCTTGAGGGTCTGCCACTGTCGGCTGGGATTGATCATACCTGAATGGGAGGCTTTTTCAATAATGCTGTCAGGATCTAGGAGAAAAATTAGAAAGCAGCATTAGGAGATATGAATGCTAGTCACTAGCAAATAGAGTCTTCTTTCTATCTGAGGCCAGAGAGCCCCAAGGAAGCAGATGATGGCAGGTTACTGCATCCCTGGTGGTTTTCTAGATTAAAAATAAAAAGTCACTATAAAATGAAAAAACTAGTATTTGTAGCATCCTCATCTGTAACATTTTCCTTTTCAGTCCTAACCAGTAAAAATATTTAAAGTAAAAGTTTAAATAAGTTTAAAAAAATTTACCTCAATTTAGAGATAGGCAAATAGGAGTTTAGATGAATCAGGGCCTGTCAAAATGCATTCAAATATTTACTGAATATTTGTCATGTGCCTAGTGCTGTGCTAAGTTCCTTCCAACATATGGAGTTACATAAGTTCCCTGCCCTCAGAGGGCTTACAATCAATGAAGAGAGAAAGTCACAGACAGAGATCTAGGATATAAGGCAGTAAGCTGCTAAATGACATAAGGACAAAGCAAACACAGAGTTATAATAGGTCAGAGGAGGGACATGTCAAAACCAACAACGTACTAGGTCATTTTCCTAGATTAGGGCTGTTTGCTTTTTTTTTTTTTTTTAACCTCCCAGCTTTTCACAGGCTTGTCAGTTTCCAAGTCATCACACTTCAAACACAGTCTTTTGAAGTCTACTTTCCATTTCCTTAATATGATTCTTACCCACCTACACGACTGCTATTTTCAGGCCTAGAGTTTGTGCTCATTTGCACACCTGGGTAGGCAGTGGGCCAGGTGACCATGATTAGACAGCAGCTTAAAGCATCAGAGGCTTCCCACTTCTAGCTAGTCTCTATCTACTAACCCACCTGGTCCTACCTTGCCCTCTGGGTTTTCATTAGCTGGAGCACATACACAGGATACTGCTCTCCAATGAGGCCTTTGGATAGACTCACACCCTCATTAAAGTGCCCATAAACAGAACAGCTTGCAGATAAATTTTTACTAGCTTAACTCAAATTTTGCAAATAAACACAGCTGAAAGAATGGCAAAAATGTCGGTTTATTAAGCTGTTTTTACTCTGCAGGTTCAATTAGTAAGTGCAGTGGGCCTCAGGCCCTTCAATATCCTAATAAGGGAACACATATAATCTCCGGAGACATGGCCAAAAAAGTCTTACAGTGTTTTGTTTATACCTGCCTATCAGGAGCTGTAACAGTCTGGGAGAGTGAATTTAGTGACATTTAGTTTTCAGTTGACAATACTCCATTCTGGCCAAGACATATTGTGCGAGGTATCACTTTAGCATCCTTAATGGATCTTTAGTAAGCGAGAAGGTCTATAAAATAACTTTATACCTGCATGATTAATGTTTTCTTTGTGATATAGAACATGCAAGAAGTTCTCACTGCAAAGGACATGCCCTCTAGTAGCTATTAGATGAAGAAATTGTCTGCAGGCTTGAAACTTACCTAAACATTTCTAAGTGATGGCCTGAAATAATATTTTGTGTCAGTTCAGAACATTGTATATATCTGGGGTATTTCACTTTGTAGTACAAGCCTTGTGCCTGAAAAGAATCTGACACTGTTGTCTATGACCTGCTGGTAGTCCTTGACTGCAAAGAGAAGATTTATCATAAAATATCCAAAATATATCCTTGCAGATCAAGAAGGAGGGGATAGTCATAGAAGTAAAAATCTGTTCAGTTTTACTAAGCATAACCCTGGGACCAATGGAAAGGGGGCAGTGGAAGGGAGCATTGGCACATTAAGTCTTTGCCAAAAAGGGTAAGCTTTAAAGAAAAAAAAAACAGTTTTGGGTTCTACATTTACATATTTATTAAGAATTACAATGGAATTGAAACCATGTACTCTCCCTGAAATAAAAATGTGGAACCTTAAACAAAGCAGTGTTGTAATCTAATAAAAACACTGTAATGGGATTGATGACAAGAAATCAGCCTCAGAACCTTCTCTCTGAAAAGAGTTCACGTAAACACTTTATTTCCCTTGGACCTGGTTCTTATAGTGACACGTTCATTCCAGAACCAGGGGCTGGGGGAATGCCGATGCTCCAGAACAATTATTTTTTAATATTGCAGCCCTTCTTAATTTCGATCCATAGACACAGAGTTGGCCTGCTCTGAAGGTAGCTGATTCAATCAAGAAAGACTATTAAATTGACAGCAATTTTTTAAAAAAAAGCTAAACAGGACAAAAGGAAAAAAAAACCAAACTTTACCCTACAAGGTTGAAGAGCAAAATTTAACTTACTAACACTCAAGAAGTGGAAAGTAATAGCAACTTATCTTTTATAACTACACGTCTTAAAGCAGTAGATTTCAGGACCAAGCCTACAGAAGCAACAGTGGTTAAGTTAAACTTTTGTCAGAATTTGGGGCATCCAGAATTATATACTTCTGACTTCATTGGAGACCAGTGAGGCAGGTAGACGGTGCAATGGGAACTGTATCCAGGAAGACCTGAGTTCAAAACCAGTCTCATGTTTATTAGCTATGTGGCCCAGAGTAAATTACTTAAATTTATGTCTCCCTCACTTTCCTAAGCTGTAAAATAGGTCCAATAATTCTATCTCTTTAGAATTCTTGTAAAGATCAGATGACATAATGTTTCTAAAGTGCTCAGCTCAGTGCCAGGCACAAAGCAGATGCTTTTTTTTTTAAAGTGACTAGTGTACTAAATGCCATACTTATACATGTACCACCTATCTGACCAGTTTGGTAGATGGATTCCCCACTTGCTGGTCCGCTACCTTACTACAAAGCAAACAATAAAATGGCCTTTTTTTGCCATTAACACCAAAGGTCAACTTTCAGGTGCCTAGTACTACAATATACAATGAGGTAATAGTGTGCTATTATGGAGCCAGGAGTCCTCAAGCCTCAAACCTTAAGTCCAAGGATTGCTTCTGACATGGTGTAATGAGTAAGACACATTCTGAGCCTCACTGTCTTCCTCTGGAAAATGGGAATAATCCTGCCTGTGAAATAATTACTAAAAGAGGATTATGAAGCTTTTAAAAAACTTTTTAAGTTGCAACATAAATGTCTCCTCCTCTTATGCTTAACATGCTAATGGTTTCAAAAATTTTGGAGGGTGAAAGGTAGGCATGAATGTAGAGATTTTAATTAGAATTTAAAAAAAAATAGTCATAATGGTTAAATGAGCAAGAAAGAGTGAAATAGTGGGTAAAGAGATGGCCTAAAACTCAGAAGCCCCAAGTTGAAATCCTGCCTTTGAAACCTAGGACAAGTCAATGAATTTCTCAGTGCCTCAGGATCTCTTTAAGGTTATCAATTGAAGAACAGGTACCAATCCATTTTGGTAAAAAAATTTACTTTTGAAGGATTTCCTATATCAGTGAATCAATTAAAAAAAAAAGCAGTAGTGAGAGAAGAAATGGCATGGGGTAAAAAGGGAAACTTTTATTAAATAGGTCAATGTAATATAGTTAAGCCTGGTTCTAATGGTAGAGAGGAGAAAGTGAGCTGAACTGAGAGGTAGACCTAAGTCATAGTAGTACTGGCTATTTGTTAGCAGCTATAGTAAAAAATTTTAAATGCCATAACTACATAAGTCATTTTCTTCCTTGTCCCTTTCAATCTTTGCCCAGTCCTACCTGTCAGTATAACATCTGACAAGGCAGGGGAGGGAGGAGGGAAGGGAGAGGACATACTCTAATATTATACTTTCATCTTTTAACGAAAGTAAAAGCTTGCCACCCTGCATAAATGATTGACTCTGAAGTTATCCAGGCAAGATGAACAATAACTATACTGTGAGAACTTTAGCCAGTTACATGTGATTATTTCATCAGTAGTTAACATAGAATTCTCCAAAACAAGGTCCCAGGATCTAGGCAGGCTGAGCAAAGCAGAAGTTCCTGATTACTTGCATAGTTTACTCAGAAGAGAAGGTAACAAGACAAAGGGAAAAGACTGAAGGTAGTGCTAATGATAACATAGAGGACTGGAAGGTTTTCAAACAAAGAACTAGATATTTGAAGATTCACGTGAATAAAAAAAAACACAACCAATTACCAATAGGTTTTCAAGGCAATTAGGATATGGTGTCTTATTTGAGAGACAGGGTCTGCAAACATTATTAGACCCATTTTGTAGATAAAGAAAGTAAAACTCAGAGATATTAAAAGACTTGCCAAGAAATACAATAATGCACCAAGAGACTTACTCTAACTACATAAGATATACCTTTTTCTTAAAGTTTTACCTAGCTTGGAGATTTTTACTAGCAAAATAGAGCTCACTTCACACTGTCCAAGAGAACAAATAATATTTAATTACAGTTAGAAAGGGGATGGGGATGCTGTAATTGAAAGGTCCTACCACTTTTGGCCCAAAATAGAAAAACTCACCCCACCTGCTTTGACAAGCACTCTTGTATTGATCAAGAATTCATGGAGAGATAATTAGGAACTCTTTAAAAAAAAATAGAGGAATGGAGAGACTGTAGAAATTCAGGTTCAGAGAGATGTTTTTGCCATGTGCATGTCACTTTAATAAGGTTTCTTGCTGCACAGAGATAACTCTGGAAACACTTGTCTCCCAAATCTTCATTTGATGCTTTACAAACTAGTTCTCCTTCTGAAGACTATCCTCCTGAGAACTGATGAAAAGTCACTCAAGGCCATGTTGATAAAAGACAGTGTAACATCCTTTAGATAGTACCAGGCAGGACAAGTAGGTGTATCATAATTCTTTAAAGGTCCCAAGTAAAAATCCTCATGAAAAGTGATACTTGACCCATTCTTCACTAATTTGATCATAAAAAAAGACAAGAATTTCAATGTCTAAAACTTCTTAAGATTCTTTCCATAAAGACAGACTAATTCAAATACTGACTTAGAGTTACAGGAAGTCTTTTGACCAAGATGAACCACCCTTGCTACAATGTCATCCAAGCTCAGGACAGGAGAAACTGGGGTAGAGGGAGTGACCAGATCAGCCAGAAAGAGAAAGATTCCACCCAAGGGTGAGGGGAGATTGTGAATGGCAAATGTGGCCTTAAATGATGGATTCAAAAAAATGAGCAGGCTTTTGTAGGTGAGCTTTTCAGAACTGACATCTGGTCACATAATACTTACTATTAGTGTCATTGCTGTAATTCCAAGCCTCCACAAGCAGAGTGTAGGATCTCTGTAAAACAGACAAAAAAAATTTAACGTAGGGACCCCAATGGTTGGGAATGTTTTACTAAGTTTCATAATATTCCTAACTGTCTCTTTCCCACAAATGCCAATTATAAGTAGAAAGCTCATCTGAAAATGGCATTTATAATCAGTTTAGATTATGCCTGTTTTTAATTTAAACTGAGCAAAAGATTTTTCCCAAAGACAAACTCTGCTAACCCCTTAAGCTACCTTATCCAGAATGATAAACAGGACCTTTCACCTTCCTGAGTTCATTATTGTCATCACTAATGCATCTCATGGGCTTAATCAGGAAATGCCACCTTGCTATAGACTGACACTTAGTATATAGTTTTCCCAAATGTGCTGGGCTCTAACCATAGCACATAAGAAAAGCAGACAATGAATTTATTCTAAGCTAACCAGGTATTTGCCCAGAGAGAAAAAAAAATTCCCCACACAGTGAAAAGTAAGGGGCATTGCTAAGATTACACACTGAACCCTGGCTGGGCAATCTCTAGAGACCTTTTTTCCTTTTCAGCACCCCTTTGAAAGCTGTGTCTGTGCTAGACCATCACTGCTCCCACAAGTATCAGGTAACTAAAGGAAAGGACTGATGAATCTTGGAACTAAGAGGGGAGGGGTTGGTGGAAAAGAGAGACTTTGTGAAACAAAGCCTGCAATGGGGGTGGTGTGGGGGGGAAAGGGGAGAGGTGAATATGGTGGGGGGGGGGGAGAAAACTGTAAACCTATGGGTCACATTAATAGATGAAACTATCTGTCAATGGAATCTAACATTCTAATAATAATCATAAGCATCCACCAACTAGACAGACTCCTTGGAAACTGGAAACATGCCAACTATTATATGGAAGGCACCTTTTATCTCTAGCTCTAAAATTGAAGAAAAGAAAGGAAGAAAGGGAAGAAAAGAAAGAAAGAAGCAGCGAGAGGGAGAGGTCCCTAAACCCCAACCCATTAGCAAATTCCCACCTTTACTTCAATCTGGTTAAATCTTTACTTGTGACTCCACTATAAGGTCAGAGTCACAAAACTCCATGCTTAAATAAACTTTCTTCTATTTTGGTACTAGGGAAGTGTGTGTATTTGGAGGGACAGAGGAGAGAATTTTAAATTCTCTGAATCAAAGGTACTAGTTTATTTACGTAACACATACTTGCTATGCCCCAGTTAGATATCAACAATTTGTGATGGTGGAATACATCAAGGAAATATTATTTTACTAGAAACAAACAATGATTTAAGTAGGAAAAGTAAACACCTGGAAGGTGTAGGCAGAAAGCTAACTAAGATTTAAAGCAAGCCTGATTTCTCATGACATGACACAGCATGTAGTCTTTTGAATGGAAATCTATTTAGTGATAGGCATTGTCTTGGAATATGGCCTAAATATGCTTCATATTCAAAGATGACTGGGATTCCATTTCCTTCACTGATAACTGTGGGAAAATGCTTAGAAAAGTAAGCAAAGCTAGGCATGCTGAGGCATGGCCTCACCTCTTATGTAGTGGCTATCAGTCAAGACTATTTGTTGTTGTTGTTGTTAATATTTTATTAGTGAAAGTTACACCTTATTTAAAGCCTCTTAAAATTTCTCAGGATTTCCTACAAGATCACAGGTCTCTTTTCTCAGAGCAGTAACAATTTGCAATTTCAACAGTCAACTGAGGAAAAAGTCAAGTCTGAAAAATAAAATTAAGGCACTAAACTACGTCTTCTAGTGCTATAATTAAGGCCTCCATTTGCTAGCAGTGTGGCTTGCTACCTGTGCCCTTCACCTTCCCCTTAACACTGTGGATATAATTAATCTTTTGATTAAAGATGGTGATACTCAAAAGTTTTGACAGACTTGCACAAACTTTAAAAGCAACATCTTTACCAATATTTAAGCCGAAAAGACAAGACAAGAATTGGTTGACATAGTAGGTTCATTTTGCAGATATTAATATATTCAAAGCTGTTTTCCTTTAGGTCTTGCATAATATTAAGCACTAGGAAGATCAAGTTTGTAGTCTACCAAAGCTTTCCTGAGTTACAGGACTTAGTTCTTAAAAGAGCTGTTTACCAACACCTCCCCCACCCTAAGGGAAAGGGATGGCAAAAACCTGTGGCAATAACATCCTCACATACAAGACATAAGAATTTTTCAAACAAGTGGCTAGGTTTTGCTTCTGTGTGTGAAAAATCTTTTTCTTCTTTTTCACTATGAAAATAACCTTTTCTCTCTTATATCACTGCCCTGTAATGGCTTCAGTTAAATTGGGGACTCGAACCCCCAGAATTTGAAAGGGGTGCTGGGTTTTTTATTTTTCCACCCCTTCCCCTATAGCCCCCCTCTTAGTTCAGTTCAGACCCTCAAAGTCTGTCACCTAGACTATAGCAACAGCCTCCTCAGTGGCCTCCCGACCTTCAGTCTCTACCCCCTCTATCTTTGACATTACTACCAAATTGCTATTCCAAAAACATAGGGCTAACCATATCACTCTCCTACTCAAGAAGCTTTTGTTCAGTATTTTAAAGTCCTTCACAATCTATCTTCAGCTTTTTTTAAAGACTGATTTCATATCATTCACTTCTCTAACTAATGCTAAACAGTGGTCCATTTCTTGCTTCTTATACACAATACTCCATTGCCCATCTCTATGCTTTTGCAGGGTTGTACCCCACCCCCACTCCCATCTTCCCCAAGCTGGGAAGGTGCCAAGAATCCCTAGTTCCTTTAAGGCTCAGCTCATGTGTCACCTCTTATCCTAGGATTTTCCTGATCTACCCTTCCCCCTCTCTCACCAGTTGTCAGTGCTCTCTCCTCTCCAAATCACTTGAATATGTTTTATCTTTTCTTATAGGTGAAACTGTTTTCCTGGCCCCTCCCCAATCAAGGAAAACCAAAGGTTTTCATTTTTGTATCCCCACCTTCTAGCACAGTACCTGAAATATAGTAGGAATAAGGTAAATACTTGTTGAACTGAACACACATACATAAAAAACAAAACAAAATTATTATTATTATTATTACCTATTACCATAGAATTATTAATTATCATATTATTATCTATTACCATAGGATGTGCCTGTTGGAAAGGTATGTTTCTCTCCCAAGGTCCATAAGCTTTGATTAATCTATGTACTTCATGGGGTATAGGAAGAGCTTCTCACTCTTCCTCTTCATCTTCAAGAATTCCCCCCCCCATCCCCCACCCCATACACACACACACACACACACACACACACACACACACACACACACACACACTCTATAGATCAACATCTAAAACATCTTAGGAATGACTACTAAGGCTAAGGAAGTTTGATTTTTCCCATGCCCACCCCTGACCTCTGCCCATCTCCAAATATACATTCGGACACAGAAATTCCAGATCAACTACCCTATTCCATCAAAGCAAGGTACTGGGCCACAAATCTGCAGTGAACTATGATAAAGTCACACCCAATTAGCCACTGTAAATCTGATCTTGACCAGAAAGCAGATTCTAGGTGACCAAAGCAGAGTTTAAAAGAAACATCCAACAAGTAGTATGTAAATGTTCAAACCTCAGTCGTTTAATGAATACCCCAGGGGTAGGGGAACCCACCCTCTCTTAAATACCTCACATTAAAGCTATGAAAATAAAGGATTATTACTAGCAGTAGAATGTGAAGTCCAACTGTTTGAGGGGCCATTCTCATAATACTTTAGGAATTTTAGAACCCCTCCACCTCCTAAAACATAATAATTATTGACACATTCATCAAGGAGAGAGTTCTAAGTAGCAACTTAAATCTTCACCTCTTAGAAGTCCGTATTCCCCCAGAGTTAAACTGAGCTGGGGCTCAAACATTCAAATGCGGTTTTGTCTTACAAAGATTTCCCCTACCCTACCTCCAAATCAACGCAAGGGCTCTAGAGTGGGGTCCTCCCCATTATCTAGAAACAATAGCCTAGAGGCAAAGCTAGGGTAGTTTACAATTTCTCAGTAGGTTTACAAAGTGAATAGTTATCACCTGCAGTATAGGGACGTTAGTTTTTTTTTTTTTCCAGATCCCTAGTATAACACTAATAAAACAGGAATATTTGTTAAGTACCCAGGAAGTACAAAATCAAGTTGCTGGAGGGCAGCTAAAGTTGTGTTAGAGAGAATTCTCCTTCCTCCTCCAAATCCACAAGAAACTGGAGACAAATTAGCATAAAGGTCCAGAGGACTCAGTGAAGTCTTAGAGAAATGAGCAAAGCCCAGCTTTTCCAGACCTCTAAAACAGAGATTGAGAAGTGACTAGCTCTTATCAAGACAAAGCTTTCCTAGTCACTAACTACAATCCTTGGACCAGCAAAGTCATTCCTCTGTCTTGCAACCCATGCCATGTATATGTCTTTGCTCCCTGATGGTGTACATGGGACTTCGGACCAGGTGCATTTAGATGTCACAAAGTTACAGTTTCTTGGCAATGGTAGGGGTAAGCACTTCATTGACACTTGGGGGGGGGGGGGGTGTGCATTAAAAAAAAAAAAGTAATTGTATTGGGTGCTGCTAGGATTCCTCTCACCAGCCTCAGACAAAACAAAGCTATAGTCGGGAACTTTAACACTTGCTTCCCCCTCCCAACCCCACCCCCCACCCCTTGCCAAAATGATGGACATGAAACATACTGATATCCAAACCGTGGGCTTGCTGTAGCCAATAAAACCAGGTCCAGCTCTGATCTGGCAAGCCTGTTAGAATAATGAGCATCCTGTGAATACCTAATGGGTTGAAGCTGGCATTGTGTGAAGTCAGTCCATGGTTTGTCTGGGAGCTGGGCTCTGCTGAGTCTACTGCTGCTTCCTGTTGCTTGTCCTGTATTAGCATTATTTTTGGATGGGCCCCATTATGTTCTGTAATCCTCCCTGCAGTCAATACGACCATGCTATTGTTCTTGGTTAATATTAGCCAGCACTGCTTCTGTCTGGGTGGCCTAGCATGCATTAACCCAACAAAGCCTCAAAGATCTCAAATCCATTTTTTTTCTTATTTTAACCTATAGCATGCATCTCAAATTTTAAATAGACTTTTGTGGTTATAAAGTGATTTCAGCTGTGGTGTGCTGGACATCTCAATAGAACTTTATCTGGTTACAAAGTTATTTTCTCATGAAATCCCACCACAACAGACCCCCAAAGTCATCCAATCCTATTGGCTCTAAAAAATAAAAAAAATCTGCTGTTCTTGTTTCTATCATTACCCCTACCTGTTTAAAAAGCATCCCACTGATAATTAAATGCACCAGTTACAAAAGGGTGGCAAGGTTAATAGATAGAATACCTAGAAGCCAGCCAAGCACAACACTCAGGTTCACATAGAGCAAGCCTGGACAAGAAGCCCTTCTACTTATTTACCAAAAGTGCATAAAAACTGGGTTGAGCTGGTAGAGGACTCGGAATGTTTGACTAGTTACAAACCACTTTAACCACTTCTAGCCACATTTTTAAATTTCTTCTTTATACACCACACCAGTAATAAATGTAATTTACATTGTTAAAACAAGGACCACAGGGCTTCTAATTAGAAACCAACAGCAAGGTTTTTCTGGCCCTAACTAAAGGCCAAGGTAGGTTATTTCTGAATCCTAACTTTCTTATAATTGTGTCCTACCTCCAGAGAGGAATGTGTATGGGCAATAATCACATAACTGCTTTTTCAGATGCATTCTATTGGCATTCTGTGCAATGCCAGAGAACTGACATAAGTCCTATTTTATGAGGCCATATTTAAGTTTGACCCATATTTCCAAGTAATGGCATTTCATAGATTTTGAAGCAGAGTCAACCTGGTAAAGTCAAATAAGGCTGTAGGAGTCTTAACAAGGCAATTCATAAAACTAAGTCTTCCCAAATTGATTTTATGCACATCCAGGGGATTAAGTGGATCATTAGATCAGTTATACTTTCTCCTAAATTGAGACTAATCTTTAAAGCTTAGACATAATCAAATTCTGAACATACCACAATTGTCCAATAATTGTCCAACACTATCATTGCACATGCATTCTCAGGCCTCTGTTTGCATTCCTGCTTTAGAATCCGAAAAGGGGGAAGCTGAGAGACAGGCTCTTGTTGCCTTGGCTACTTTTTTTGATAACTTTTTTTTTCCCCATGCTAAACTCTTTCCCTTTGCCCTTCTGTTGGGGAAGGTCTTGAAGACATTACCATTGGGCATAAAGCTTTCCGGCACTAGATACATTTAAATGCTTTTAGCTAATCTGATCTTTCAGTAGTTTGTGCATTTAAGTAGCAATCACTGGTTGGTCCTTTATATAGATATTTTTTGCACACTTTATTTTGTAGATTAAAAAAAAATTCCCTGGCGAATAATGGGTGTGTGGTGGTGGGTCGTAAATTCATTTAATTGATTAGAGGTTTGAATAAGTTGCTAGGAAACAGGGCAACAGACCAACAAGAAGGAAAAGTGAACAGGGAAACCAGCACCTGAGCTAGCAAGAAAAGAAACATAGTAAACTTAATTGCCGTAAAAATGAATGGGTTTGGCAAGTCCTTCTCCAGACACCTTAGCTCAGTCATCTCCCCACAAGGTAACTTTCTTTTGCATTATTTTCACTTATGCCTTGGCTGTTTCCAATGCAAAAAAAAAACCCCAAAACAAAACAACAACAACAACAAAAAAAAAAAACCCCACACCACCTACTTGTTCACACTTGTGTTTTTAAAGGTAGCTTGTTTGGGCAAAGTATATTTAACATCTCTATGCATGTAAAGCACCTTGCCTGGAGCATGCTCATGCCCCATGTTTGTTTGTATGCATTGTGTTTGTTTGAATACATCCCCAAGAAACACTTGACCTGTTTCTGGGAGATGCTAGTTGAAATAAAAAAAGGATTGGTTCAGAAACATCAAGTTTATGTGAAGAAAAGTTGCAGAAAGAACATCTGGGGAATAGATCAAGGTGTGGAAAGAGGGTAAAATTACTTTAAGATAAAAATTTTGGCAGTCTGTGTTCCTACATAAAGGTCTCCAGAGTATAGTAGTTGGGTCATCCATTCATGAAATTAGCATGGAGCAGGTCAAAGTTGGCAGCCTCATTGGTACAAGAGAGCTCATATTTCAAATGATTTATCCTTAACAATTTAGTTGATCTTTGCAATTGTTTTAAATATTTGGTCAATGTTATTAGTATCTCATAGGGTGGTCAGTCAAGAAAACTAAACTGCATCTATGTAAAATTTAAAAAAAAATTCTAAATTTCTTGTGTGTATCTCCTTCCTAGAGCCAAGCCAGTCCAACCCTATAATTAGGCAAGATGTCTTCATCAATACAATTTAATGTGCTGATTTTCTGGAGACCCAGAAGTAGTTTTTAGGACTGGTGGAAGCAATTATAAGATCACAAGTTTAGCACTGAAAGGGACCTGAAAAACCATCTAATCCAACCTGCCCCCTAGTTTTACAGTTAGGAAAGTTGTAAATGGCACTGCTAGGATTTGAAATTGAATCAGTCTTCTAATTCCAAATTTAGCCATCTGTTCCAATGCACCATACTGCTTTCTTAATAAGTGACCACTAACTGGGGATCAACATCACTTTGGTGGCACAGTTTAATAAAATTTATTGGTTACAAAATGATTCTCCATCTTCTTAATTGAATAAAGGACATTATTGTGAGATGTTATCTCCCTTTTCTAAAATCACAAACTTGGCTATTTCTAAAAAAAAAAAATGAATCTCCAAGCATAAAGTTTATAATAACTTAAAAATTTGATAAAACTATGAAAATAGGGTCAAAGTAATCTAAGCCAAATGAAAGTAACAAAATACTTAGAGCAGTCAGTCCAAACTTTTAGTGGGCTTAATATATTAACACTGGAAACTGTTCTGTATTTCATATCTTGCTAAATCACTTCCACTTCTTCCTCTCCAGCACTGGAAAACTCTTGTTTGATCAAGGTCATTATCAAAATGAAATTCCCTTACTTACAGAACTTATTCCACTGTGGTAGCAGCTAAGTCAAATTTCTCACAAGAATTTCAAAGTTTCTATTTCATACCCTAAGCAGGTCAGCTTAGTAGCAGCACTTTCAAGAAATGAAGGCCATCCTTCAAATCTAAAGCCTATTTTATGATTATTGAATCACCAGGTTAGGAGAATGATTAAGCACCTTTGTTTCAATACTAGTATAAATATGTTGCTAACCACACTTGGAGATTCAAGGGAAACTACCAAACTTTACACTTTCAAATTATGCTTCAAGAAAAATAAACCTCAAGTTTCCCATTTCAAACGTCAATCAAGGGAACAAGCATGAAACTTACCTACACTTCCTGAATAATTTTAGGAATGTGTTAGAGAACAACTTTGGGGGGATTCGGTAGAAGGGAAAGGCAAGTGAGAAACAGGAAAGCACAGGTTAAGTGTTTGGAGCTCCTGGAATAAAAATTAATTATTTCCCTACCCCTAAGCATGCTTCATTTCTAATCTTCCCATTTCTATCAAGAACTAGAGCTATCTCCAGTTTACCATTCCCAAACTTTGATAGATTGGCTCTCCATACCAACCATTACCACCTTTTCAAACAAACCTCATGGCTATACTTTTTTTTCTTAGCTTTACTTTACTCTTAGTTTATAATTTTGCTTAAATAGGTAACAAATAGAAACGTCCTTTTGCCAAATTCCCTGTATTAGTCCCCAAGGCCCACCTGTTCCATCCCCTACACCTCCATGTAACTAAACTCAAAGTCACAGGATCAGGATCAGGTCTCAGAGGCCATCTAATCCAACCCAAATAAGGTTCAAAGACTGTGACTTGTCCAAGGTTACACACCCTGCTATATATCAGAGGTAAGCTTTGAACACAGTCCATTGGCAATACAGTTCTGCTCAAGCCACCCTGAACTTCTAAGCAGTAGACAATTAGTTTTCAGTTGAAGCACTGCTCAGAGATTTTTTCTTTTCAAAAGGAGGAAAAAGGGACATCTAGAAGAACCTGCCCTTCAGAAATGTCAAATCCCACAGCAGTAGCAGCACTGAAGACTTTGGCAGAACTTCAAATACCACAGATTTTTTTATAAAACCCCTTATCCTTTTGATGGTATATTTGATAACAGTTTTATCTCATTTCAAGCACACACACAAATGAGAAGCTGAGGGAGCCTGATTATAGTCCCAACAGAGAACACTTTTGTTAGTTACACTTTGTAATGCTATCTCCTGAAAATGTGGACTTTATTTCTATCAACCACTTTCCAGAGGCGGAAGTACACCACCCTCTCCAGTGCTCCGATAGCTGGAGAAATCACAACTTGAGACTCTCAAGCACCACAGGTAGGCGGCAGCAGAGGGCACAATTCTAGAGCACATGGTTGAATGCATTCTTCCCAGTAACTGAATCCACCCACCATCCAGTGGGGCCGACCCAAACCTTTACAGTCTTCCCATTGGTACCTGGTCTGTCCCAACACGTGAACACCCCTCCTCCGCCCCCCCCAACTCCCACCCCACTTCCAGGTTTAAAATCCAAAGTTCTCTACCTCACTACAGTTTCTGGAGATTTCGGTGTGTACTTAATATAAGATGTATCACAGTAATTTTGTCCTAGTCCTTATCTTGTAGGAGAGACCATTTCGATTACATCCTTTTAGTAGAAGGGAGGCAGTTGCAAAGGACTGTCATTTTACTGTGTACATTTGCACTGGGGGGGGGGGTGGCAGAACATACAAGAAGCCCCCCCCCCAGTGAGCAATTAGCAAGTCACTCGGGAAGGGGGGAGGAGAGGGAGGGAGGGAGGAAGGGAGGAAGGGAGGGGGAGGGAGGGGGAGAGAGGGAGAGGGAGGGGGAGAGAGGGAGAGAGAGAGAGCGCGAGCGCGAGAGAGCGCTCCTCCCTGCCCACCATAAAAAAATAAAATTGGTTAGGAGGCAGACCCTTCCTAGGCCAGGTCACTGCCCTGGGAGCCCGGTCTCCAGAGGATGGAAGAAGGTGGAGGCTCTCTTGGCGGTTCCTCACAGCGCCTCCCAGAGCACATGGTTCGAGGCTCCACCTCCTCCTCTCTGCGGTCTGCACTTAGCAGAGAAGTTTGCAAAACACAGCTGTTCCAAGGAGCCCGAGAACCGCTGAAAACGAAGCCACACCGCCGAGAGAGGGGAGAAGAGAGCACGGGATGAGGGTGGGAAAAGTGCACATCCTCCCGGCCCCGTTCCCAAAGCAAACAAAAAGCCCAGGGGTCTCCCAGGCCCTGGCTACGGTAAAAGTAGGACCAGGCGGTTGCAAAGTAGCTTAGAAGGGGTGACGACGATCCCCGAGCCCCAAACCGAGAGTTGACAACCTTGTACTTGCAGGGAAGTCTCTCTCTTAAGAAGCGGGAAAACAGGCTACCTCTCTACTCCCTTCTCCTACCCGCTTCTTCTCCAGTAAGGACACACCCCACCCGCTCAAGGAAAAGGGGAGAGTGCCAATTTGGATCGCGTTCACTTTGATAACTACTTTTTCCCTTCCCTGATACACTAGATTTAAATGGTTAAAAAACACACACACACATTTATAATGAACTCCTGACCTCATATTTCCTCTGGGGCGGGGGCGAGGGAGGGGAGAAAGGAGTAATAGCGCGGGACCAAGACCTAATTCCAGCAGGCTCTTAAGTGCACAACATTTTAAAATGATTCCTTCTGCACAATTGATGCAGATTTTTCTTCTAGCTCTAAGATCACAGTGCAAACCAGCTAAGTTTTTCCAACTTTGCATGCTCAGGAAGCAGGGAAGAAAGTTGCACGGTTATAAATCTCCATTCCAAACCCCTAGCCAGCTGCCCCCTCAGCTCGCCGCCTCGTTCTGCAGGGATTTGGAGCTTTCAATAACTCCCGTGGGGATTTCCGCGAGTCGTTCAGCAAAGATTTCACCACCCCCACTTCCCCACGGGGAGTTTAAAGAGAACACACGCTCAGGGACAGAGACCTTTAAATGCCGCTCGCTAGGGAAACGCAAACAGCAAGAAAGAACTTGGGACTCACCGGCCAGGCGAAACTGAAAGGGAGAACAATCCGGTATCTTTCGCTATTCCGATTCGATTTCAAATTAAAAGTATTCCCTCCGATGACAGGAGTAGATCCCGATCCGAAGCTGCAAGGCCCCCCAGCAGTGACCCGGAACTGATACTCCTTGAGGCAAACTTTAAAGTAAGTAGCACACTCGTCTCTGGTGCATTTTCTATCCTCTGGATTTCGGGAGCCATGGCAGCAATTCCCATTCTGCAATTCCCCATTCAGGTTTTGCATAGATAAGATTTCCAATTCGAACTGTCCGGATGCTGAGGACACCTGTTAAATCCCCCCCCAAAGAAAGAGTTCCGAAAAAGTTATCTTGAGCTTTTTTAATGGGGGGAGGGGGAAGAGAGGAGGAGATTAAAAAAAAAAAAAACCCATCCCATAGACAAGACAAGCAACAGTGAAATTCATAGTGACAACTGTAAAAATATGTTTCCACTTTTTTTTAAAAGATTAAGGAATTGAATACTCTGTGGGGGAAAAAACACAACACACAACTAAAAAATTAAATTTAAAGTGACTGTTTTCCCCAGCCTGGAGACGAGGGGAAAAAATCAGAAGGGCAGGGATTTGTTAGCGCTAGATAAACGTCAAACCAAGAAGGCATTAACAGAACACAGGCAGAGAAATAAAATCTGGAGTGAGAGGGAGGGCAGAGCTGAGGTGCCGCTGGACTCGACACAGAGATAAAACCAAGTTAAGCCCCCAGTGCACGGGAACCACGTCTACAGTAAAAGAAACCACTCAAAGGGGAGAATAGTTTAACTATCTAGATATAGCATTTGTATATACACACACATTAAAAAAAATAAATAAAATGTGTGAATATTCCTGAAAGAGAAGCAGGCGAGGCGAAAACGAAGGCAGCAATCACAGAAGTCCAAGGTGCAAACACTTTTATTACCCACTCTCTAGAAAGTGACTAACGGGGGGTGGGGGGGAAGGGAAGAAACCAAGGAAGAAAAGAACGCCGGTTCACCAAGGAAAAAGAAGGCCACCATACACACACATATACACACAAACTCCTAACATCTACTGTAGGACAGCGGGAGCGCAACGTACCTTTACTCGCAAACATAGCAGAGCGATGATCAGACTTAAAGAGTACTCAGTGCGGACGGGTGCCCGTGGTAAAAGCATCGCCTTTTCCTGTAACCTCTGCTGCCGGTCGCGGAGACACTGAACGCTGCTGCTGGAGCCGCCGCGTCCCGGCTAATATACTCCACCGATTGGAGCATGCACCGCTGGAAAACAACACCACTTTTCAAAAGCCTTTTCAATAGCGTCCAGGTCCTGAATGCAAAAGAGCCCAGCCTCCTTTTATTATTCTGATTTCTTCTTTTTTTTCTTGCTCTCTCCCCCCTCCTCCTCCTCCTCCTCCTCCTCCTCTTCCTCCTCTCTGGCTGCTCTCTTTTATTATTATGATTATTCGCAGCCTTTTATTCCCTTTCAGATCAGCTGCAGGGAAAAGGGGGGAGGGAGGGAGGGAAGGAAGGGGAAAAAAAAGCCACTGCTTCCTCACAGGTAACACAATAACACGCGCCCGCACCACGCTCGCCCTCCAGCCTGGCTCACACAGAGAAGAACCCTGAGAGCCCGTCTGGGAGACCGCTTCTAACTCTATCCGACCGCAGAAGGAAGGCGCATGCGCTCCTTATTAATATTCATGAGGGGGCGGTTCCCTCCGGAGACCTCCCGGGCACGCCCACTCCCCCTCCTCCCTTTCTCCCAGGCTGGGAAGGAAGGAGGGGCTGTAGCCACCCCAGCAGCCTTAGTAGGGGCCAGAGAAGAGGGAAAGATCCTGAAGAGGTGCGGGTGGGTCGAGACACACCTAAATGGGGCGAGAATAAGCAAACAAGAGAGACTTGGTGGAAAGGATGGGGAGGGGTTACTGCTGGAATTGGGGTTGGGGGAGGGAGAGAGTAGACTAATTAGGAATGTGTGTAGATTCGCATATATGTGGATGCCTTCGAGTTCGTCCCTCCCCTTAGCCTTGGCAAGTGCTTCCCTTAGGATCCGCGTGGTGGAGGAGGCGTGACATGTGATCCCACGCGTGGGCTAGAGCTTGGAACGCGCTTATAGGGACGGGTAAAGTGAGCGCGGGGGGGACGCGGCGCCTCAGGTGTGTAAAGCAGAAGAAGAAGGGAGGAGACCGATGCTTGTGTGTCTAGAGCCCCTGCGCTGGCTGGGCTTGCATTTCGGTTTTTCCCCGTGGTGACGCCGGGCTGTTGGGAAGAACCCTTTCGGGCCGGGCTTCACACGGCTGGAGCTGGAAAGCTTCCTTCTTCTCTCCCCTTCCCTCCCCCTTCATGCGTCAATTGTGGCTTCTCTCCGGGAAGAGGAGAAGGAGGGACCTCCACTTTGCCCCGCGCGCTCGCTCGGAGCGAGCCTCAGAGCCTGCGCTTGGTGCAACCGCGCGGGCTTCCTGCGATCCTCTGAGGGTATGGGGCTGCCGGCAGAGACCACCTGGGCAGCCCCTTCGCCTGAAATTTTGAAAAAAGTTACCCGACTGTCTGTGACTTCGGGGTGGGAGTACTTATCCTACTGTCTGCCTCTCCTCTGCCCCGTCTTCCCCAGCAATGGGATCAGTTTGCAAAGCTTCTCTAGCTCGCTTAGCTCCCTCCCTCCAAACAGCCCAGCTGAAGCACAAGGGGGTGTGGCGGGGAGGTGGAGACCTAATCCAAGGAGACCCAGAGCCTCCCTTCCCCCTCTGCTGCGATCGTGGGGGCGACAAGAGGAGGGCGAGTGGGTTAGACTATTCTTAGACGTAGCTTCCTGGGCTTTCCCTTCCAGTTCTTCCCCTCCCGAAGACAGGCTCCGCTGCCCAGGAAGGCGGGCAGCTTTATTTCAGCAATGTGGGTATTGCACCTGTAGGCGGCCTCCAAACTATTCAGGAGGTGGCAGATCCTACAGATGGCCAGTCACTAGAAGCCCTAAGGGAAGGGTCTGACCCACCCACCCAGAACTAGCGGTCGCGCCGGCCACTAGGGCTTTGCTGTGATGCGTGGTTGAATGGAAGGGTTTTTATTTTTTACTTATTTCTCCACAATATGGTCAATAATAGCCATTTTAAGTCTCATCCAGCATTTAAGGGAAGATGGTGTGACTGGTTTACATTTCTCTTCGAAAGAAAGGAGATAGGTCTGAAAGGGGATGATTCTTTCCTTCCCTCAGGAGTTAGAGGGTTTTTACAAAATTATTCTTTTCTTTTCAAATTTTCGAGGAGCTCTGCTGGCGGGAGCAAGTCATGGCTTATTTCTTGCAAAGGGAGAAAGTTTAGGGTTTGGGCTATTTGCAGGGGTGGAGGGGGACTGTTCAAAAGTTACATCTTAAGATCTAATTCTGCTTTGCCTTCTCAGTGTAGCTTCAATGTTGCTTTTGGTGGGACGAGAGGAAATAACCTTCAACCCCTAGACGGGTAAAAATGATAGTCTGTTGTATGACAGTGAGTTCAAGGTAGTTAATTTTTGTGTAAAGCTTAAAACATTCAAGAAGAAAATTCAGTTCCACATCTCATCACACTAATAGCTAGCTAGCTACCTGTGGGCCATCTCCTTCCAGGATCCCAGGAGACTGAAAGGCAGGTTAAGTTCTAGCAACTTGTAACTTAAGAATAACTTGGGGTCAATCAATAAGACAGCCATTGTGAGAATAATTAGTAACTAGCATTTCTTGGCACTTCTAAGTTTTTTGGAGTGCTTTCTTTATACAGTCATCCCAAAGTATATTCATTCTCTCTCCCTAGCCCCATGAACACAAATCCTATTCTGTTGGGTGTATATACATATGTGTGTATGCACGCACACACACACATATTTAGAGAAGACAACTAAATATGGATGAATTTGAAATCAATTAACAATTCCTCCTAATATGCATTGAGAGTTATATTGAGAAATTTCAACAGTTCTCCTGGGAGAGGGAGAGGACTTACAGACCTCCACTTCCAGGCGTGGCTACCGTGAGCAGTTTAGAAACTACTTTTATCCTCAGTTGCAATGTATCCATTTGTATTCCATAATCTCATTTGCAGTTTTCTTACTAATATTAACATAAACCATGCTCCCCTTCTCTCTTCCTAACCTTCCAATGTCGGAGTAAATACACTGTGAATTTTTTTATTCATACATTTTTGTTTGTATATAATAGATATTTCCTAATGAACAAGAGAACATCCATTTCCCGTGTGTGTGTGTGTGTGTGTGTGTGTGTGTGTGTGTGTGTGTGTGTTTGTGCCACATTTGGGAAAAGAGCAAGACTTTTTTTTCCCATCATGACTGAGTTTCAGCTAGGGTTAAAGTGATCTCTTTGTGTCGCTATTAAGACACATGTTCAATTGAGATTCCACACACACCCCAGCTTCAAATTTCATGCCCTCTAGCATGTCAGAATGCCCTGCCTGGGCCTGTCACCTTACACACCTCAGGGTGGTACCCACAGAGTTGGCCTTTCAGCTGAATACCCAACATCTCACTGGCTGGAAGAGAGTTGCCCATGCATGGCTGGCCCGGGCTCCCACTGGCAGGTTTTGCTACAAGCCCAAACTGGTTTCTAGTCATTGAGTTTAGTTCTTCTGACCAGTACTATAACAGAACATTGACTTCTGGAAGGGTTGAAACTATTTGACATAAGCAAACCAAGCAGCGTGCTTGGGTGTCAGAGGTAAAATTCAAAATCCTTAAGAGGCCCTCAGATTTCCAAATGACACTATATTCCTCCCAGGCAGTGTTCCCAGAGCCCAAAAAGGGATCCCTGGAATGTATAGAAAGGGCAGTCATAGTAGTGGTTGGAGGAAATTTTGCTTTCTGTCCCACCCTCCCTTTAAATGAAATTAAAATTGGCACTCTCAGAAGAAACCATTGTTGTTTTTTGTTTTGTTTTGTTTTTTACCATGACAGGTCATGAAAGGAAAAATATTTATAGTTGCTTAAGAACTTTATTCCCTCCTTCCTACCTTGAACAGTGAGGTAAATTCTGTTTCTCCAGTGCTGAAGAATGAGGAGCCACTGCCTCGTAAGAACTTACTCCTTTGAGGCCCCCTTTGGTTCTCTATTAGTATGTCCTGAGAGTGCTATGGTTGGGGGGTAGGGGGTAGGATCTATTGAGGTGAGGAACCTTCAGCCTCAAGGCCACATGTGACCTTCTAGGTCCTTGGATGCAGCCTTTTGACTAAGTCCAAGTTTTACAGAACAAATCCTTTCATTAAGGGGATTTGTTCTGTGAAGTTTGGATTCAGTCAAAGGGCCACACTTGAGGACCTAGAGGGCCACATATGGCCTTGAAGCCACAGGTTCCCCACCCTTGGTCTATATCTTCTATCACCTATTGCAGCTAGTTCAGGTGTTAGTTCAGGTTAAGACCTTTTGTGTGTCCTGACCCATTGGTAAAGCCCGTGGACTCCCTTCTCAGAATAAAGTTTTTAAATGCATAAAATACAAGTGATCATAAATTATAATGAAACAAAGTTGTACATATATATTACATATGTGTGTAAGTCAGTATTATATACTATGTGCACTATATCACATTTATATGCAATATATATATATATATATATATATATATATATATATATATATGTGTGTGTGTGTGTGTTCACATACTTCAGGAACCTCTTCATATCTAGTTCCTTTATTTTAATAATAGTAGTTCACATATTTTTTTTAAGATCTACAAAGAATTTTCCTGAAGTTGAAGAAGTAATACTGCCTTGAAGTTGAGAAGTAATACTATAACTATTTTACAGATGGGGAAACAGGCAAAGGTTAAGTGATTTTTCCCCCCCAGGATCACATGGATAGTAATTGATTAAGGAATTGGGTTCAGAAAAACTGAGGAAACATCCTCAGTTTGTTTCACATATCACTGAAGCTTGAGGAAAATGCAGATCATGGATCAGCTCTGCCTTTGCAGAACACTTCAAACAGTAGCAGTGATGGAACTGGAGAAGGAAGCTGTCAGCTTCTGACAGAACTTCAGCTCTCCAGTTCTTCTCACTTTTGCCCAAGGAGACATCTTTGGGTGGGCAGTGTCAGGTGCTATAACAGGGCATAGCTCAGCATGGGAAAGGTAGGATTTTTGTGTGCAGTTCTACCAACCCCTTCTTTCCTTTATTTTCCCTTCTCATTTCAAGAAATTCAGTAGGAAAAATCTATGGCCAAGAAATTAAACATAAAAAATCAAGACCTTCAAAGTAATAGCTCCCACGGCAACCATAAGTAGGCCACAAATTTATACATTAAAGCACAAGTTTAGTAGATTCGGTACTAAAAAAAAATTTTTTTTCATGTACACAAGAGGACTGAATTAATTTTCCTTGGAAACCAGAACTCTGAATTTCCTGAATTTTCGATGATAATTTGGCATTAACCTATTTAAAACAAATTATTTGGGTTTTGCATTGAGTTCAGTTATTTATGATTGAGTCTCTGTTTCAGTGTAGTTATGTATAGCTTAGGGCAGCTTCCAGGTTTTTTTGGGGGGGTGGAGGGAGAGGGATAATAGATTCATATTTTAATCCTGTCAGGCAAAACTTTCACAGAAAATGTCTCAAAAGAAATAGCCTCCATCCAGTGAGCAATGATCAGGAGTCTCTGGGATAAAATGATCATTCTTTGATTGAAACCAAAACTTAGTCTCAATTTCTCAACAGTTCATCAGGCTAAAATGAGATCTTTTTGTCTTATCAAAAAATAGACTTGGTGGGAAAAAAATGCATATCTTTTAGCCTTGGGCTTACAATGATAATTCTTGCTTACATAGTAGTTTAAGGCTTACAGTGTCCTTTCTTTACAACGACCCTGCCAATTTTGTCACGGAGTCATAAATTTTATGAGAGTTGTAAAGAACCTTAGAAGTCAGCTATTTCCTTTATTTTACAGATGAAGAAACTGAGAATCTATAATGACTAGTTGAAGGTCACCTAAGTAGTAAGTGATAGGTCCTCCAATTCCAGCCCCAGCATCCTTTCCACAGAACAATGATTACGCATTATTATTATCCTTATTCAAAAGATAAGATTATAGACTCAGGGAAAATTACTTTCTCAGAGTCTCATAGCTAGTGTCAAAACATGGAACCCAAGTCTCCAGGAGTCTACTGCTCTCTTCACCATCGCAACATTTCTCAAAATTGCTATGTACTCCTTCCCAAATCCCTTCCGAATTTGTTTTGCTTCAGTTTTATGCCGATGACTGACCCTCATCCCTTCTTCCACAGTTGGGACAAGTCACAGAGAGTCCAATGACAATTTGGAGACATTAAAAGTACCTGTGTGATTCAAGGATTCATTGATGGTTATACTTGAGCTGCATGCATCTTCTACCAAACGAGTCCTTTGACACAGCTGACTGATCTAAACATAGCCAGTGATTTTCTATAATTACTAAGTGTGACTGAATTCTTGCAAGACTTTTCATCACCTAAAAGACTTTGGAAATTACACTTTCAAGCTAGTTAGAATTTAGAAACCAATACACAATTACTGTGTCATGGTATCTCTTCATCTCCCTTGCACTGAGACTAATAAAAGTTAAAGATTCATTTTGGATATAGTAAATTGGCACTTTAGGAAAGAAGAAGCAGATAAGCCAAACTTTGGGGGTGGGGAGTGGGAAACAGTGCAATGCACACAAAAGCAACACTAGAGAAACAAAACTGAAGGTGACAGTTATTTGTGTTTTGGAGTTAAGAGTCAACAATAATCAAGATGATCAGATAGTGCCTCTGTTGACATATCTGTTCTCAATCTGATGATTTATTTATTTAACTGACAGTTTCCATTCATCATTAAGGGCTGTTAGCACATCAAAGTAGGTTAAACCTAGTAATGTGATAACTTGTGCTAATGTTTACTTTTTTAGTTAGAAAGTTAATTATTAGGGATTTGCATTTTTGTTGTTCTAATGCACTGACAAGAAAGAGAGAGATGGGATTTCTAATTGGGAAGGACCTTAAAGGCATCTAGTCTAACCCTCCTCTTTTTACAGCTAAGGCAAGGGCACTAGCCCGGTTAGGGGACTTGCACAAGATCTAACCCAGTTTGGGTGAAGTAGTTTGCAAACTTTAAAGCCACTATATAAATGCAGCTAGCAACAGTAGTAATAGTACTAAGGAACAGCATCAGGATTCTCACCCAAGGATTCTTGATTTCCAAATCCATTGTTCTAAATTCTAAAATAGTGAAATGCAAGAAATCATTTGTTAATACAGGTACAATTCTTTAAAAAAAAAAAAACCAACATCATTGCACATTAGTCAGAAACGTGGGTTTTCATAAGCAATATTTCAAACAACTTCACTTTCATGAAGTTGAGGCAATGTTAAGAATTCCCTAGCATAGTTTCAGATGAGATTTATTGTCTAGTGGAAAGTCTAGGAAGCATAGAGATGCAAAAACAAATCCCTCAAAACATAGATGTCATTGCAGAGAACCCTTTCCCTAACTGGGTTATATTAGGAAGGAAAGCTGATCTCACTGAGTATGAGAAAGAGAGGGCTTGGCAACAAGTGATTCTTGTGAAACAGCAAAAACTAGGCTACATTCCTAGAAGCAAGTCTTACTATACCAGGAAATGCTCAGACTACCTCTAGGTGATTCTGATCACTTTTGATACCATATTTTAAGAAGGGTATTCAGAAACTAGAATGGGTCCAAAGGAAGGCAACCAGAATAGTGAAGGGCCTAAAAACCATCAGAGTTGTTCATTGATTTTGTGAAAGTACATCAGGTGAAACTGATATGGGGGGGGGGGGCAGTAAGTTCTATGAAAATGATGTCATAAATGAGAGCTTCCTTCCCGGTCAGCAAGAATGAAGACCATAAGAACTTAAAGTAGGTTTTTATGGAGACCTAAGACTGTAAACTTTTTGTCTTCAAACTCTTCTTTATGATTCCCCTTTCCTACGAAAACAAAGGATTTCTTAAATGAATGTCGGAGTTGGGGAGGGGGAGCGTGTGTGGGGCTACCTTTTATTCATCCGTCCATGTGTGTGGTACCCCTGGAGGTTGGGGTGAGATGATATCATGAGGTCCTGTGCTGGGTCACGCATAGCTATTTTATGTCTGTACAGTTTTCCTCCACATCCTTAGACCCTTCCAATTCTCATCATCATTGCCACTCACATTCAGTCTTGAGACCTCTCCCTATTTTTGCTTTTACCCAGCTCTTGAGAGAAAGGGTTTTTACAATGCTTGTCATCCCTTTCTCTTTCCTGTTCCCCTTCAGGTGTGAATGATATCTGGAAACTGGAAACTATGGGGAAAGTGTGTGTGTTGGATATGGTGGCATAGTTCTTGGTGAAAGTTAGGAAGATGACCACCATCAGGAAGAGGGATACAATGGAGTTTCATGAAGCTTCTATAAGGTAGGGTGCATTGATACTGTATTACTGACATAAAGAGCTTTGGTTTGTACAACATTGTGTGGGTTATGCCTGAATAACATGGTTTTTCCTCTGAGTGATTACAAAAGTAATTGAGATCTTGGTAACAAAACTGGTCTGTTAGCTTTATCTAACCACACACTTGTGAGGTGGGTTTCCCCTTAAAAAGCAGCCACTTCCAGGACCCATTAGAGCATGAGCTCCCTACGGGCAAGACTGTTCTTCTTCTTTTTTTTAAACAATGCACAGTGTGGGTAGATTATTAAGTGCATGTTAAACCTATCGTAGGTGCTTTGTAAATGCCTTTTAATGCATTGATTCTCTCCCAGTGCTTACATGCCTCCCCATATCTTGTCTGTTTTTGAGTTTCAATTAATTTCTAAGAACACCCAAGTGAGTTAAGAGAAAGCTAATGAATGAGTGTCACATTCAGGTGAAAATCTGAGCCTTGTTAATAACACAGAAAGGGCTTGAATGTAACCTAAAATTCCTATATGACTTCTATTTATCCACTGAAGTCCCCCTTAAGCATCTCATCATGATATTCAAGTGACCCTGAGTTCTGGAAGCTGTGCCGACAGATGGTGAGTCAGGTAATGGCAGTTCCTACCAATTTGGAAAGGACTATCCCCTGAGGATCACCCGCCTAAGTTTAATGAGGTCATCATCCAAAGATTGCCCACCAGGTGATGGAAATGTTGACCACAGCAACTCAAGTTATTAAGGTGCTAAGGGTTTCCATGCCTGAGGGAGTGCCCTTATCATAGACTTGTGGAGCTTTTGAAACAGTAACAATAATAACAATTAATCAACACTACTAGTGTTCTAGGGTGACGGAGTCCTTTATATAATATTATCTAATTAATCATAAAATACACACAATACAATAGAGTTTTCATTTTATCAGGAAAAACGAGAGGGGTTATCAGAGGATGCAGGTGGAATTTATTTTGAAGGAATAAGTCACTGAGGATGAGAAAATACTGTTTGAGAGTCAGGAATGAACTAAGGTGAAGGAGTATAATACTCTTTCCCTTCTCAATCTATGGTGCACTTAATGCAGTCAATCAGTAAGCAATTATTAAGCCCCTACTGTGTGACAGTCTTTGTAAACATTATCTGTTTACATGTGTCACCTGTTGAATGTATGATCCTTGGGGGAAAAAAGGGAATATTTTGGTATTTGGTATTTGGTATTTCCATCACTTATTGCAGATATTTACATAGAGTAGCTTTGTTGTTAGGAACTGTAACATTCTCTTTTCTGCATAACAATTCCCTCAATACACATGGAGGCAATTAAGGAAGGGGGCAGACTCACCTGAGTACAGATTTCGAGGACAGATGATGGGGCTCTCAGGTCACCCACTCTAGCTTCCCTTCTTCTGTGGAAGGAGAAAGGAAGATAAAATTAGAATGGCAAACAACTGGAAGAATTGAACCTACTTAAATTCCCTTCTTCACTGTTCTCTACAGTTTAAAGCTTGCCTGTTATCACAGTCAGGGATCTTCACCATTCCTTCTCCTTTCCTTAACTATAGAAGCCACACACTCCACATGTCCTGAGCCATACACATACTGGTCCTTCTCTGAAGGGGTTCTGAATGATGCTGACATGCTAATGAGCACAAGCCACCTGGGAGAAGATTTGGGGCTGAAGGGGTAGGAGAAGCCTGGGAGGCCGGAGTTCACCCACCCACACCCCCTCCTGGGCTCTAGACCCATCTGTTGAGTCCTGCCTGCGTACTCCTTGCAACAGGCTGCAGGCCACCTCTTCCAGCAAGTGCACAATTCCCTAGATACCACTCGTCCTGGGTCAGCCTTTGTTGAAAGATAATGTGACTCTGAAAAGAAAGCCTTGCCCCCCCCCTCCCCAAAAAGGAGGATAAAAAAAGGCTCTCAGATCAATCCACAGCAGACACACAGAGTCACAAAGCTCTAGCAAATCCTTTATTCTCTCCTCTGAGCAGCTGCTGCAGCCACCCCAGCTCAGCCCCCACTGGAAACCTGTAAGCTATTCAGATCATTTAATCCAGTTGAAAATCCTCTCTCCCTCTCTCACTGAGGCACACACTCCCTCTTTCGTGCCCCCCCCCCCACACACACACACTTTGCACTTGAGGTGAGATGGGGTTGAGGTGAGCTGGAGCTTAGTTTATACTTTGAAAACTCGATTCAAACTGTTCACGTATATGGCTGAATGAAATTACAGGGCTTCTCTGGAGGGAAGGTCCAGAAACTCAGGGAATCTTCTCTTTATCAATCTATAAACTTTGACTTTCAACCCCTGTTGGAAACCTTTAAATACAACTCTATGAACTTATAGGATGTTTAAAACACAAACAAAAACCACACATTGGAAAGTGATATTTTCCCCTTGACTTTTTCAGAAATGTGACAAGCACGTGAGGCTCAGTCATTAGAATGGGAGCAGGGGGAAGGAAGTTTTGTATGTAGGGATGAGGGACAAGAGTTCTTGAACCTCTAGCTCAGGATCAGGGAGCCTTCTAGATTTCTTAAGTGAGACCTTCTGACTGAATCCAGATTTCATAGAACAAATAGATCCTTAAGTGAGGCCTTTTGACTGAATCCACATTTTATAGTTAAATTTGGATTCAGTCAAAAGGCCACACTTGGGGACCTAGAAGGCCACATATAGCCTCAAGGTCGAAGGTTCTCCACTCCTCTTCTAGCTTCGTGAGCTTTAAACGATGACCAATTCCTAGTACTTTACTCACAATTTTGATGATGGGAAGAAAAGATTCAAAATTCACCATTTTATCTATCATGCCATCAATAAGCATTTACTGAGTATCTATTATGCTTCAGGTAATATGCTTAACACGGGAGATACAAAGAAAGGCAAAAACATAGTCCCTGCCTCTAAGGAGCTCATGTTCTTATGGGGGAGTTAACATACAAGCAGCTACATGCCTTCAAGATGTATAAGTGTAAATGGAATATAATCTGGAGGGCAGGGGAGTAGGGAGAGACCTGGAAAGGCTTCTTTCAGGAAGCCAATCATGCCAATGCAGATTTTAATACTCCCCTGTCCTACTTCTACCACCTGAACTGTGAAGTAATAAATATAAATGAAAATAATTGGATCTAAAATTCTGTGAAGATTCATACAGTGTAAGCATAGACCTAATTTTTTTTTTGTCTTTTTGGAGAGGGGAAGGCAGGGCAATTGGGGTTAAGTGACTTGCTCAAGGTCACACAGCTAGTAAACGTTAAGTATCTGAGGCCAAATTTGAACTCAAGTCCTCCTGAATTCAGGGCCAGTGCTTTAGTCACTCTATTCACCCCACCTAGCTGCCTCAACCTAAATCTTTTTATTCCAGAATCATCTAACCCATCCCAAGTCTCTTGGGGTTGGTTTAACAATCTTCTTATAGATCTTTGATAAAAAGGGGCTATGAAGAAGTGGACAGGACTGAAAACAACTAAACAACAACAACGATAGGGGAAATAGTTTTAGGGGTGCTATAGTTTCAGTGAAATAAAAACACTTAGTAATTTAAACTATTTTTAGAATAACAAATGTAGCTTTTCTTACTTAACCTGTCTGCCTTAGTTTCCTCAACTATAAAATGGAGATAATAACAATGCTTATCTCCCAGAATTATTATGAGAATTAAATGAGATAATCTCTGTAATTCAATGAATACAATGCCTGGCACATAGTAAGTGCTTAATAAATGTTTGTTACCTTCCCTCCCCTATGCCCACTCAATCGGAGGTTGGAGAGTAGGAATCAGTATAGAGGCTATTTAGTGGGACTAGTACAATGGAATACCTTTAGGAGAAATGATGCTAGAGTGGCCCTTCTGCTGTTAAGAAATCTATGTTCCACACAGAGATTTCAGCCTATAGTAAGACAAGTATTAAGTTCCCTGCATACAAGGAAGATTCCTATCAGTATTACTAGAGAAATAAGAGCCATTGAAGGTCTGGAGGAGCCTACAAACTTGTTTGGGATGGGGGGGCCATGTGAAGAAGCATCAACACATGGGAAAGGAATAGGTGAACATTTACAATAGAAGCCTCCATATAAATGGAAAAGCACTTGATAGAATTGTCAGAGATACTGGAATCAATTAAAAAAAAAAAGATCACAGGAACTCAGAATTAGAATGGATATCAGATCATCTCATCCTGCCTGACCAAGCATCCCCTCTAAAATACACACAGGTAATCATACTGTTTCCTGTCCTTGGCAATGTCTCCATCATTCATAGCCATTCAATTTATATGTATATAGTTGGGAAGAGGGAGAAATGGAGATGGAGAGATCTGCAAACCCAAGAATGGGATGATGAGTATATGGATTCATGATTGGTAATGTTACAGAGCCTGGAAGAGTTAAAGATGACCAAATTTTCAAACCTTGGTCAATGGGAAAATTTTAATATATCATTCTCTGACAGAAATGGGGAGGTATTAACACTTACTAGCCATGTGACCTTGGGCAAGTCACTTAACCCCAAATGCTCTGCCTTCCCCCCTCTAAAAAGCAAAAAAGAAAAGAAATGGGGAAGTAAGAGGAAGAGGCAGGGAAAGATGATGATAAAGTTAGTTTTGAATATGTTTAATATGAGGTTATCATGAGATTTCTAATTTTCTGAGTCAAAGCTCTTTTACTCTTCCAAAGGGTTCCTTCAGACATTATTTGTGATGAGTTGGATTTTATTGCAAGATATTGTGATTTTGAAAAGAAATTTTACAAAAGGACCCTTTTGGATAAATGTCTTACTGCCTGATTGACTGGATCCAATTTATAGGTGAGATAAGATAGGCCATGGAGAAAATAGGGGAAAATATAAGGACAATATTGTATGTGATAGTTACAGGAAAATAGTTGAATACAGGGAAAAGTCAGAGAAATATTAAGAGTGATCAAGGCAGCAACATGGATTAGGAAATAATAAATATAACAGAAGAATCAACCAAACAAGTATTTATTAAGTACTTAGTATGTGGTGGGACCTGTGCTAAATGCTGGTGATATGGAAACAAGAGCAAAAGAATCCTTGCCTTCAAGGAACTTACATTCTAACAGAAGAGACAACACATACATACCTAGGTATATATAAGGTGGGCTTGAATAGGAAAGCCATAATTCTTTAAAGTGTCATTTGAACTGATTCCTGAAGGAAACTAGAGATTTCCAAAAATGGCAAGGTAATGAGAGAGTGCACCCCAGGTTTGGTGGACAGCCAGGGCAAAGGTTTGGAGATGGGTCATTAAGTGTCCAGAAAATTGGAGAGCTTCTAGAAAAGATAAAAACAGGAAGCTTCAGATCAAGGGAATGAAAAGAATCCAGGAAATTTATGTTAAAGAAGTCATTATTGAGGAAGGAGAACCAAAAGAACAGTGTCCTAGACTGGCAAAGTCTAAAGAAAATTATCAAGAAAGAAAATGTCATGGATGACACTGAGCTCTGAGGAAAGAACAAGGAGGAAATAGAGGTCATAGGAATTAACCACAAAAAAATTATAAAATTTTAGAACTAGAGATCATTTGGTTTAATCACTCTCATTTTTACAAATGATGGAACTGAGGACCATCAGGATTAAATGGTTTGTCCATTGTTCACACAGAGGCAGAGCTAGAACTAGAATTTGTTTCCTGATTCCTAGTAAAACCCAATGTTTGTTTCATTATACCACATAGCCTTTCATTGATAACTTTTGCTGAGTCATTTTTATTAAAGAAGGAAGTTTCTACCAGAGCATCACGGAAAGAATGGTACACGTGGTTGGTGCTAAGTGCTGAATTGAGCTAAGAGTTGAAGAAGAATGAGAGTAAATAGGCTCAAATCCAACTATTTGACAAACTTGGTTATGAGGAGAAGGGAGAGTGGATAATTAGTGGAAAAGCAGATGAATTTGAGGGAGTAACTTTTGAGAATGATGAAGACCTGTTTGTGTGAATGTACTTGGAAATGAATGTGAGGATTGAGAAATTAATAAGGGGTGAGGTAGGGATATTGAGAGGTCAGGAAATGAGAATGACCACAGATCACAGAGTGATAAGTTGAGTGTCCAGGTGAAAAGCTATTAAAAAAAAAAAAGAGCACTGATTACAAAGGGGGAAGAAGATTAAAGACTTATCAAGGAGGGTTACTGAAGAATCTATTTCCCTGAATGCTAAGAGTCTTCAGGTGCTCTGAAGCCATCTTTCTCTGTTCAGACTTGCTTAGAAGCTTTATTTTCTTGGTAGGAAAGGAAGTGATGTGAGGATGACAGGAAGGGGTTAAGACAGATGCATAGCCTAGACAGCTGAGACCCACTATCCCATCAAAGACAAAGGTTAATGAACACTGTTATAATTGCTTTCTATGAGAGCAGCTGAAGGCATAGGATGGCAATTACTAATACATAACAGTACCTTTTATCTGAAAGTCTCAAAGGACTTGTCAAATTTTTGGTCCCATTTGGTCTTTCCCAATGTTTCAATGGATTATGGCCTTTTACTAGAATGGCTAAGGTGCTTGTCTCCAAGACAGCTGGTAGAGTTGGGATAGCTCCCTGCCATTATTGTATCCTATCACAGAATTCCAAAAGGTGTGCCATGATTCTTCCTTGTTGGGAAACTGGTTAACTTTTCAAGTTGATAGCTAATTGATTTTTAAGCTTTGCTTAACACTAAAATCAGAAAGGAGCCCTGACTTTTCTAACTATCAGCCTTGAGAGAAGAAGAACAGGAAGAGGAATTGAAGAAAAGCTATGAGTATGCTAGAAATAGAAAACAGTTCTACAAGGTGTCTCCAAAGTCTGAATGCAGTTTCAAGCTTTTCTTGAAACTGCACTCAGGTTTTTAGAGCATCCAATATATCATTGAGATCCTCTTAGCTTATGCTAGGCATTTTCACGAATTTTTCCCTGACCAGCAGGTAATAAGAATGGCTAGGATTATGTAGTATCTTTTCAAAATCCCTTTCTATTTAAAGAAAGGAAATGAGACAGTGGCAGTGGTAGATCAGTTATTCTCCTCTAAAGGCCTTGAATCCTTACAAGGACAATTTCTTATCTGTGTTCACCTTCCCCAGAGTAGGGTACAACCAGAATGATGCAACTATATTCCAGGGTGACATCATGTCATCGTGGGTAGGCAGCATCTTTAAAATGATCTCAACTACTTTGTTTTTAAAATCCCACGATTACCAGCTTTAATTTAATGACATCTTTTGATTTACTGGTTAAATGGCATTGAACCATTTTTCAAAGGCTGAGCAAGGGTGTGTTCTATGGAATACATTTTTGGGGGATGGGGGGCAGGACTCAGTTAACTTTTTGGCTTTCCCACCTAATCCCACTCTACTTTAGTCACCTTGATTACTCCATGTCTCCTTAGTTCTTACACATTCAGTTATCTTACTGTTGCTCACATGAAAGGTGGCCTGAGAGAACACCGAACCTTGACACAGCATCCACAGGTCCAAAGCCTAGCTCTAATACTGATTAATCATGTGATTGTGGGCAAGGCACTTATCTCTTTGAGTCTGTCTTCTCAGCAGCAAATTGGGGATAATAATACCTGTGCTACCAACCTCCTGGAGTGTTGTGAGGAAAGCTGTAAAGTGCTTCATAAATAGGAAGCTGATTGATTTTTTTAGTTCTTGAGTTGAATTACAGGTTGTCTTTCTTACTACACTGTAAAATCAAGGTTAGAAGTCATGTCTTTCATATTTATCATACCTCACAGCCAATCAGAAGAGTATTGTGCATACAATAGGCACTAACATTCTTTTGAATAAAAAAAAGCACCCAGTAGCTTTGTGTTCCAACACAAAAATGACAAGCTTTAAAATCTGAAAAGGGCAATATTCATAGGTATTAGATCCATGTGTTCTTTGGTATAGCTGTTACAATGGTGATCATGATAACAACTTGGGGTGGGGGTCACTGTATAAGGCACTCATTGGATCTGGCGTCAAGATGAGCTGAAATCAAATGTGCCCTTAGATACTTGCTAGCTGTGTGACTCTGGACGAGCCATTTAACCTTTGTATAACTTCCTCATTTAACCTTTGTATAACTACCTCATCTGTGCTTTGTTGTTCAGTCCTTTCAGTCTTGTTTGACTCTTGGGTGACCACATTTGGGGTTTGCTTGACAAAGACTAGAGTGGCTTACCATTTCCTTCTCCAACTCATTTTCCAGGTGAGGAAACTGAAGCAAACAGGGTTAAGTGATTTGCCTAGGATCACACAGCTAGTAAGTGTCTGAGGCTGGATTTGAATTCAGGTTAGATGAGCCTTTCTGATTCCAAATTCAGGGCTCTATCCACTGTGCCACTATGGGGATAATAACAGCTCCTACCTCATAGGATTATTCTAAGGATCAAATAAAATTAACATGTAGCATACTTTGCAAACCTTAAAGTGCTATATAAATGAAATTATTATTGATGATGAGGATAGTAAACATTTAAGATTTGCAAAGTGCTTTACTAATATTATCTCATTTGGACCTCACAACAACGGGGGGGAGGGGCAGATGTGTGATTTACAGATATAAACTGGGACTTTGAAAAATTAGGTGACCTGTCCAGGGTCACACAGCTAGTAAAAATCTAAGGTAGTGTTTCATTTTAAGTCTTCCTGAGTCTAAATCTGGTACTTTATCCACTGTTGCTAACTTGCCACCTTAGCTAACAATATCAAGTTTTTCATTCACTCAACAAGCATTTGTTGAGTATGCTAGGGATTGTGAAGAAAAAGATGAATATATCATCATCTCTACCAGTAAAATGTGAGTTCCTTGGTGTAGGGATTGTCTCAACATCAATAATCCCTAGCACAGACTCTTACACATAGTAGGTGATTAATAAATACTTACTGAAATGAATTTTAAAAGCTTTAACTTTAGGTAGACCAAAAACATTTATTCAAATAACTAAGTATAATGTGTTAAGTGCCCAAAAGAGAAGTAAAAACAAAATGATATGGAAATTCACAAAGGAAAAAGAACTACTTTTAGCTGGAGGGGTTAGGAAAGACCTTATGTAAGAGGTGACATTTGAGCTGGACCTTGTGGGATATATAGGATTTGGACAGGTCAAATAGGGAGAAAGATCATTCTAGCAAGAGGGAACAATGTGAATGGAGCCAAAGAGGTTGGAAAATATGCTCTTTGTGAGTTGATAGCTTACTAGATTTTGTTCCATTAGAGTAGGAAATGTCTTATCTAAATTTTTATCTCACCCAGAGCCTAGAGTAGTGCTCTGCACACAATAGGCACTTAATAAGTGTTGTTAAACTAGGTAGGATAAAAGTAATTGTAATAGAGGAACTTTTAGCTAGGCTGTTGGAAAGATCATTGACACAGAATTTGCCATCAATGAAAATTAGGGCAGGGCATGGAGATGAGAGGGAAGTTGTAAGTCTGATGCTAAAGTCATTGAATAATGTGGGAGTTATCCAGGAAGTCACCAGATGACAGCAACAAGGATGACCCAGGGTGGTGTTTTCTCAGTGTATGCAATAGACTTCAGAATAGAAGAGCTTGTTGTGAGATAGTAGTGGAACTGTGGTTTAAGTGAGGACCAAGAAGTAGACTCATCCTTCCTGCTTGATCCATATGTCAGGGACAATGAGAAGAGTGGAGAACGTTGTCAGGGAAATGAAATCAACAGGAGGAAGCCAGGTTTTAGTGAAAGCAAGGAAATACATGGAACATTTCACAAATATAGCCCCAATTTGGACCCTTTCATTACTCAGAACTTCTCCATATTCAAGAACTAGAACTCTGGAGTTCCCCTCTCTGACCACAACTGTCTGTCCTGTCTTACTACTACTACTAAATCTACCCCACTTCCTTACTCCTACTAAATTTATACTTCACCCTCATTTTGGCTTTCAGTTCCCTAGTCTCTCACCTCCCTCTTCTCATCCCTCAACCCCTTTATTATTTAACTTAAGTCCTTCTCCCAACCTCTAGATCCCATGAACATGGACTGATCTTTACTTTGGATGGCAAATATGCAGTAGTGTTGATATGGCTGCCCCCAAAGTTATAGGTTCATATTTCTCTTTTATCATGTAGATATCTGATGGATTAAAATGATGTAGGACTTCTGAAATTTTTTCACAAATTCAATTCAATTTACCAAGCATTTATTGTCAGTGATCTGTCAGCCATTTTACTGTTCTTTGGGGATACAAAGAAAAAAACAAACCCACCCCACCCCTGGCAAAAAAAATAAAGCCCCCCAACAAACCAGGGTTTTGTAAACCTGGCATACTAGATAGCAGAGTCTCCATAAAGCACTGGAAAATTCCAGGAAGACAGAAATTCTGAACCTTTGGCATCAAACTCAGGATGCCTCAGTAAATGAGAATTGTTTGGGCATCTGCTGTAGCATTGCTGATGATCAGTTGTTGATAAACTTGTTCAAGATCGAGTTTCACAAAGGCCTTCTCTTCTGTAAGAATAGCAAGCTGCTGATTGACTACAGGTGCCTTATTGACAGCACATTTGTAGTATTAATAAAACCTTAACTTTAGTACTAGACTTTTGGCATATCCTCCTGGACATACATAAATGGTTTAGGAACACTATGTTGGATTAGCTGCTCAAGTTTTTCTTCAGTTTTTTTCCCCTTAAAGCTAAAATTACAATTTTAGCCTTCAGGTGAATTTGTTCAGTGACCCCATCCAGGTGCAATAAGAGCTTCCCCTTGGTAAGTTCCTTTCTGTTGACAGTTTCTGGTGGTGGGGCTGTTTTAATACCCTAAGTGTGTTGGTATGAATGAATGATTCAGTGGTATAAACCAAACCCTCTCACCTCACCCCCCTCTTCAATAAGGAATAGCAATCTTCTCCATAAGGAAGCCATACTTTCTACTAGAGTACTTCAGAGTAGTAGATTTTAGATAACTAGCAATTGTCTAGCTTGACTTGAACTCTGCCTTAGTCACGAGAATGGGAATTTTGTACAGAATCAATAAATAGGCAAGGGGCCCGCAGACCTTCAACATGATTGAATGTTGTTGATTATAAATCACTCTAGAATACAATTTATGGAAACTCAGAAGGTAAAAGACACTAAGAAACTCAAAGTTAATCATTACTTTGAAGGCCAGTGCCCCACTTCCCTACTCCCACCCCTGGCATTTTGGGGTAGGTCTGTATCTATGATTTAATTGATACAGAGAATAATTGGTGAGAAAATTCACTTTAACAATAGAGACTTGCAAATATTCAGCAACTCCTGGTTTTAGAGTTGTCTAAACTCTAGGGCAATGAGAGGTTGAACAGTTTGCCTTGAGTCAAACAGTGTATGTTTAGAAAGGGGTCTTGACCCCAGGTCTTGCTAATATATACACATAAAACAATATCACATTTCTCACAATGGCCACTTCAAACTATTTAACCTATTCACATGCCCTCAATGTCACTTCTTCATGTTTTATCAGATGCTATTGCCTTCTGTCTTCCTACAGAGATTAAGGATGCTGGAAATTAACTCCTTCAACTTCCCTCTAAATCTCACATTTCCTTAAATCTTCCTGGACCCTCTTTGACTTCTCTTTTGTTTTGAAGTAAGTATTCTATCTTTTTTCCAAGGTTGACTGCATTTATATATGTGTTTATATATGTAGGCATGTGTGTGTGTGTATACCCTTGATCCCATCTTCATTTGCTTTCTCCAGCACCTTGATTTATTAATTTTGCCCCCTCTCTTTCTTATTTTTTAATTGTATATGTGGGATTTTAAAATATTAATCATTGATTTAAACAGACTAAAAATTAGGAGATGAATTTGGTGACTTTTTCATCCAGTTATCATCTGGTTTCATTCATTTATCTAACAGATATATAGTAAGCACTTAAGCACCACTTGGAAGCAGAATGTGAGATTCTCTTTTACTAAATTAGAATTTCAAGAAGGCTTCCCTCTTCCTTTGCCCTCCCCCCAATATGAGCCATTTTAGTTGTAAATGTGCTCCAGGAAAATGACAGCTACAATGGGAGCTAAATGGGACCTTTTGTAATCAGGGAAACTTTCATTCTAGATTTTCTTCTGTTATTGAAAAACCTATACCCAAATGCAATGTCACTTTAGGGAATATCGCTTTAATCCCAAGAAAGAAGACATCAAGAAAAGGATATCTGACTGAATCTTGCAGAGGACTACATGAAGGTAACTGATACTATCTAATTAATTATTCCCTTTTAGAGATTCTTTGTTTCATGGTCTTATAATCTTTACTGAGAATCAAAGACTCTAGAATATATGACAGAATTATAGAATACTAAACTATTAGAAGGAGCCTTTGAGATGATATATTTCAATCCCTTTATTTTACAGTCAAAGAAATTGAGGTATAGAAAAGCCTAAAACCATTATAATGGCTGGACTGTGATTTGAAATCATGTGTACACCATAATTATTATTGACATAATTTAGTATAGGGAGCAACATTATAAGAGAAATAAATCACTTCTCTGATTCAGGGAGTTGAATTTATCTGGTAGAGATCTTTTTTGTATGTAGTTGTTTACATGTTATCTCCCTGAATCAATTGTGAGTTCTTGAGAGTATGAATTCTTTTATTTTCTGTGGCACTGACTACTGGGACATAGTAGTCACTTTAATAAATAATTCTTGGCTGACTCACTACTTCCATACATGAAATATATAATCCAACAAAATGGGTCTTGTCAACATCCTCTAGATGTATCATGTACTTTCCGCCTCTTTGCCTTTGCTCATGCTGTACCCTATTTCTGGAACACCATCCTTCCTCTAGCTCCTAATTTCTCATCTCCACCCATTCAGATATAATATCTTGTCAGCCTAGCCTTGAGAGGCAAATTCAAGATTAGTTTGTGATTTTGTAGGGGAAAAGACTGTATTAAAACAAAATTATGATCTAGTAGCTCTGGAGGTCATGTGGTATAGTGGAAAAAATGCTGTACTTGCAGTCAGGAAAGACTCAATTTTCCATCTCAATTTTGAGACTTAAGTATCTATCACTTATTCTGAATCTCACTTTCTTCATCTGTAAAATGAAGCCCTGTTTTATCTACGTCACATGGTGGTTGTTTAATTTTTTAAAATAAAAAACATGCGGTATTTAATGCCTAAGCTGAAACACTCTATGAAAAGTCCAAGAACTTGGAAAAATTTATGCTGTATGTAGCATCAGGAGATGTTATCAGAAGAGTTATTTAATAGAGTACAAAAGGATATAAGGTTATTAAGTGCAACATAATGAAATGAAAGAAAATATGTAAAATGTAATCTTGAGCAACCAACATTGAGCTCCTTTTTTTTTTTTAATGCTTCAATCTGTATTCAGACTCCATCAGTTCTTTTTCTGGGTATACATAGCATCTTTCATCCTAAGTCCTTCAGAGTTGTCTTGGATCATTGTCTTGCTGAGAATACCTAAGTCATTAACAACTGATTATCTTACAATATTGCTGTTACATTTTACACAGTACATTTCACTTTGCATCAGCCCATGAAAGTCTTTCCAGGTTTTTCTGAGAACATCTTGGCTTATCATCGCTTACAGTATTCCATCATAATCACATACCACATCTCGTTCACCCATTCTCCAATTGGTAGGCATTACCACCTTGATTTCTAATTCTTTTTTCTATTAATTAATTTAGTTTTAGTTTTCAACATTCACTTCCACAAAATTTCTAGTTTTAAATTTTCTCCTCATCTCTCCCCTCCCCATCCCAAGACAATGTAAATTCTGATTATTCCTTCCCTCTTCTGCCCTTCGTTCCATCCCCATCCTGATTCTCTTAACCCTTTCCCTTCTATTTCCTATAGGGCAAGATAGATTTCTTTACACCATTGTCTATATATCTTATTTCCCAGTTGCATGTAAAAACAACTTGTAATATTTGTTTTTAAAACTTTGAGTTCCACGTTCTCTTCCTTCCTTCTTCCTCACCCATACTCATTGAGAAGACAAGCAGTTTGATATAGGTTATAGATGTATACTCATGCCAAACACTTCCATAATAGTCATGTTGTAAAAGACTAACTATATTTCCCTTCATCCTATCCTGTCCCCCATTATTCTCTTCTCTCCTTTGACTCTGTCCTTCCTGAAAAGTGTTTGCTTCTGACTACCTAATTCTATCCTTTGTCCTTCCTTCTATCATCCCTTCCTTATTTTTATAGAGTGTGTATGTTATTCCCTCCTTAAACCCAATCTGATGAGAATAAGGTCCAATCATTCCCTCTCACCTCCCCTCTCTTCCCATCAATTGTAAAAGCTTTTTCTTGCCTCTTTTACGTGAGAATTTATCCCAATCTACCTCTCCCTTTCTCCTTCTCCCAGCACATTCCTCTCTCACCCCTTAATTTTATTTTTTAGATATCATACTTTCATATTCAATTTACCCTGTACCCTCTGTCTACATGCATACATATATACATATATGGGTATAAACATATGTATATATGCGCACGCACACACACACGCGCGCGCGCACACACACACATATATACATATTCCCCCCAACTATCCCAATATGTAGGAATGTAAACAGTTCAACTTTAATAAGTCCCTTATGATATCTTTTCCTGTTTACCTTTTCATGCTTCTCTTGATTCTTGTATTTGAAAGTCAAATTTTCTATTCAGCTCTGGTCTTTTCATCAAGAATGTCTGAAAGACCTCTATTTCATTGAATTTCCATTTTTTCCTCTTGAAATATTATACTCATGCAATGAGTAGAGCACCAGCCCTGGAGTCAGAAGGACCTGAGTTTGGATCCGGCCTCAGACACTTAATGCATAGACAAACAAAAACCTAGCTGTGTGACTTTGGGCAAGTTACTTAACCCCAACTGCCCTCCAAAAAGCAAAAAAAAAAAAAAAAAAAAGAAATATTATACTCGGTTTTTCTGGGTAGGTAATTCTTGGTTTTAATCCTAGCTTTTTTGACCTCTGGAATATCATTCCGAGACCTCCAATCCCTTAATGTAGAAGCTGCTAAATCTTGTGTTTTCCTGATTGTGTTTCCATGATACTTGAATTGTTTCTTTCTGGATGCTTGCAATATTTTCTCCTTGACCTGGGGACTCTGGAATTTGACTACCATATTTCTAGGAGTTTTGCTTTCTCTTATCTTGCAGGAGGTGATCAGTGGACTCTTTCGATTTCTATTTTCCCCTCTGGTTTTAGAAAAACAGGACAGTTTTCCTTGATAAACTCTTAAAAGATGAAGTCTAGGCTCTTTTTATGATCATGGCTTTCAGGTAGTCCAATAATTGTTAAATGATCTCTCTTGGATCTATTTTCCAGGTCAGTTGTTTTTCCAATGAGATATTTCACATTGTCTTCTATTTTTCATTCTTTTGCTTTTGCTTTATCATTTCTTGATTCCTCATAAAGTCATTAGCTTCCATTTCCTCCATTCTAATTTTGAAGGAATTATATTCTTCAGTGAGCTTTTGGACCTCCTTTTCCATTTGGCCAGTTCTGTTTTTTTAAGGCATTCTTCTCATCATTGACTTTTATGACCTCAAAAACCATTTGGATTAGTCTATTTTTTAAAGTGTTATTTTCTTCAGTATTTGAGGGGGGGCGGGTTCCTTTAGCAAGCTGTTGACTGCTTTTTCATTATTTTCTTGTAGCACTCTCATTTCTCTTCACAATTTTTCCTCCACTTCTTTTGTTTGATTTTCAAAATCCTTTTTGAGCTCTTCCATGACCTGCGACCAATTCATATTTTTCTTGGATGCTTTGGATGTAGGGGCTTTGACTTTGTTGTCTTCTTCTGGTTGTATGTTTTGATCTTCCTTGTCACCAAAGTAAAATTCTGTAGTTTGATTTTTTCCTCTGCTGTTTGTTCATTTTCCCAGCCAATTACTTGACTTTTTATCTCTTTGTTAAGGTAGGACTCTGCTTCCAGTGTGGAAGTTATACTCTTCCAAGCTTCATGGGTTTTGTGCTGCTGTTTTCAGAGATATTTCTGGGGACCTGTAAACTTTCAATTCTTCCAAGGTTGTATGATCTAAGGAGATGTGTTCACTCCTCTCCTGACCTGTGCTCTGGTCTCTGAGTGACCCAAAGCACTCTTTTCTGCCTTGGAACTGTAAGCAAGATTCCTTCTCCACTGCTGCACAAGCTCTACCATGCCAGTGCTGCTTTTCACCCCAGGGCCACCACCTAGGGATGTGACCCAGATGGAAGCAAGGACAAAGCAAGAGAATCCTGTCTCAGATCCAGCAAAGAGATCCCTGCAATCTCCCTTTTATCAATGGCTCAATCTCCCCACTGTCTGTGGGCCAAGGGCTCAGGAAGTAGTCACTTCCAATTCCACCACCTCTGTGCTGCCACCACTGCCACCATGGGATCAGAGCTGGACCTTGCTCCTCTCTTACCCAGGTCTGACAGCCCTTTCCTACTAACCTTTTAAGTTGTCTTTGGTGTTTGTGGGTTGAGAAGTCTGGAAACTGCCACAGATGCCAGTGATTCAGTCTCCTGAGGCCTGCTCCAGCCCTGTGTCAGCCTGGCCCACAATGGACTGTACTCCTTTCCCATCCCTGTCTTCCCTGTCAACTTTCCAGGTTGTCTTGGCCTAGAAATTTGTTTTACTCTGTTGTTTTGTGGGTTCTGCTGCTCTATAATTTTAGAGTAATTTTTTCAGGTATTTGGAGGGGTTTGGGGATATCTCAAGCAAGTCCCTGCCTTTACTCCACCATCATGGTTCCACCCCCCTCATTGTTTAAAATACTGCAGAATTGTGAGCACTTATTATTATTTCAAAGAGATACATCTGTTTTTATCACATCATATGAGTCTTCTTTTACTGGTACAGGTGTGATCTCATCTATACCTGTGGTGTTCTTGTCTTTGTGCCTCTTAGTACTCAATAGAGTATCAGCTGTACATGTTGGAAGCTTTTTCTAGTCTGGTGCTTTAAGTATTTTTTGTACCTGTGAATCTATAAAATGTTAAAAGCTACCCCAATGTTAGATGATGTTAGAGCATATGAAGATTCTTTTTAGGGGATGATGAGCAATACAGCTCTTTTAAGCCAAGCATGAGCAGCTTTCCAGAGGACTGCTGCTGTGAATAACCTTAAGGTTCTGATCACATAGTATAGTGAACTCTCTATTTATTCAGCAGTAAACTAAAGCAAAACATTGACAGAAACCAAAGTACAGTATTCACAGTGATATAGCATATCAACTTATCACTAAAGTGGCCACATAGTTTTAAACAAAAGATATCATTAAGTAAGTCCTTAACTTAAATCATCCTTAAGGAGCAGTTTTCCTTAAGGGATACAGAGTACAAAATTCTCGCACCCTTAGGTCACATAGCCTTAATCTCATCAGTCAGAAAGTCTTCTTTCTTTTTGATTGGAGACTAGCTTCTTATCATCCTTAATCTTCCTTAATGGGTACAAGGTACAAAGTACAAAGTTCTTCCACCCCTTGGTCACAGTAAATCATGATCTTGTCAGTCAGAACTAAGTACCCAAGGAGAAGTCTTTTTACCTTGGCTGGAAGCTGGCTCCCAAATTCCATGGTTCCTCTTCCATGGGTCCAGCTCTTGCCTGAATTCACCCAATAGTCACCTGGATTCAGAGGCAGGTAGCTCTCAGCTTCTCGTCCAGTTCCCATTCTATATTGAAGCTGAAAGTGTCCAGTGCACCTCAAGTCCTTCACAGTTTCTGTTTCTAAGAAAATGAAGCTTAACAGAGCCAAAACAATATTCATGCACATTGCCAGCACCATCATCAGTTCACTATCTGCCTGTGGAATCAACACAGACCCACAAACGAGGTCTGAGAAATCAACACAAATCATCAGTATAGTTCCAGGAACTCTGAAACCTTCCTTCAGGACTTCTGTAAATAGACAACAAGAAAGTCCTCTCTCAGGGCTTCTGAACCAGCATTAATGTCCTAGGGCTTCTGTACAAAGTATCACAAACACAAATCAACACAGAACAGACAAAGTGCCAGCCACCACAACTGTTCTTCTTCTCAGTTCTTCCCAGTCCCAGCTGTGCTTGAACTTTTTATCTGTCATTAGCTCTTCCCTGTTCTGCCCACCTCTTATGACCTTCCTGTTCCTGTCTTTGTCAAGTCCTTCCCACAGTGGGATTCACAGGTTCTGTTTCTTAACAAAGACAATATAATCACCGGTAGGCTCAAAGACACTTGAACTGAAACAAAGTGCTAAATAATTAAATAACTGAAACAAGGTGCTAAGTATTCATATGCTTGCCATTACAAGCTCTCAAACTATCCATTTGTTAATCTTCACTCTCAGTAGTGGATTAGCCCACCTCCTTTTCTTGTCATACATATATTTTCTGATATCTTTTATACCACTTTTTGTATGTACGATGTTGGTATCATGTAGCATTCTTTTTATAAACCATTTCCATTCCATTGGGTCATTTTCAATTTTTTTTAAAGATAGTGATGTTAAATTATTTGCACTACCAAGAGAGCATTGATATTTAAAAAGATGAGATGATTAAATTAGAGAGATACAAATAAAATATTAGGTGAGGTATAAGGAGGGGAGAAGATCATTATTACATGAGGGAATCATGAAAGACTTCATGAAGATGGTGTCTTTTGAGCTGAACTTTAAAGGAAGGCTTTAAATGTGATTTTATAGGTAGTGTGGTGCAATAGACAAAGAGCCAGCTTCAAAGTCAGGAAGGCCTCAGTTCAAAGTCTGCCTCTGACATCCTGGCTGTGTGATCCAGAACATCTCAGTGTTCTATGTAATTCTTTAAAACTAAATTTCAGAGAAAGTGCCGACTCTCATTGGTGGAAGAAGTTTCCCCATCTGGATGTTCTCTACATCAATGAAATCCAATCCCTATATATATATATATGTCTTTACAGGACAGTAAATAAAATTTTTTTGCATTATAAATTTTGTCCCTGGGAATAGAACTATCTATTGTTCTTTGGAAGGGAAGACCTTTTGGTTCCACTAATTTTCCTGATTCTCTGCAGACTATGGTAGGTGACCTTGTTGACCAAGGAGACATTTTCAAAATCTGAGGTCACTGTCTCTTTGGGACAGTAACACTTGGGTCATGGTATTACTAAGAGGAAAATGAATTAAAGGCTCATCACAGAACAGAATAAAGCATGATGCATATCTTTTTTAGCCTCTCTTCCTGGGTTCAGTTGCCAGAATTCAACTCAAGTACACCAATATTTAATGAGCACTAACCATGGACTCAGGTGCTAGGTGCTAAAGAGGGATATATTGGTAAATAAGATACTTCCCCTATCCTAAAAGAGCTTGTAATATCATAGTAAGAGATACCAGAAGAATCTCATTATAGATCAAGCTCATCTACCAAAATGGTCCTCCTCCCAGGGCCCCCAGGGACAGGATCCCACTGTACTTGCAAAACAGATGATTCTTCTGTTCTGGCTGGTCTTGATTGCAA